>HG995143.1:6797765-8030969 GCA_905333015.3 Bombus campestris | reverse complement strand
TAATAATCTAGTAATAGTATATCTAGTAAATCTAATAATCTAGTAAATAATATATTTAGTGATTAATTGATGTCACAAATTTGATGAAACAGTCATCGATCTCTAAGTAACATAGATAGTAAGTAGGACCTATCATTGGAACAACTTATCTATAGTAATAGAAAAATGTAAAATATACAGATAAAAAATGGAAAATTTATTAATAGAATTTATTAACATTCATAGTATTCTCATTAGCATTTAATGAAATTAGCAATTAATTAAAATTGCACACTATAATACTAAAAATATGCAATTAATAATTAAAACCTAACTGTTTATTTTAGCTTACGTTTTTTACATTTTCACATTTTGGGCGATGTATGAAGGATACTGAATAAAAATGGCCGAATAAGGTTCCTTATTATAACTAAATATTCAAATTGTATATACTGGCTCCAGCCTGTTTGATTTGGTTTAATATAGCGCTTAAGGTAGTCTTTATTACTTAAATGGTAGCTCACGAGTGCACCACTTGTCTGTGAATAGTGAGATATGGTAGATGTATGTATGGATTTAAAAAGGTTTTTTATCATAATTCCAACAGGAAACCAAATCTTCTCAAAAAGTATTACCATTGCTTGAATTTTGTATTTAGCCAAAATTTGTTAAGTCATACTGATCTATGAGAACGAATTAAAAATAAATAATAATCCAATTATCTGAATAGCTGGTTTATGAAATAATTTTTCCATTGTAGTAAGATCCATAGATTGTTTTGTTGATTTAAAATTACTTTCATTCACTTGACACGAGTGATACTCTTCAGACATAAACCCCATCTAATTATGAAGATTTACAGAAATCTGATAGAGATCTGTCGCTCCCAAAATCTAATTTAGGGAAATAATTCATGAATCTTAACCTTAAAACACTCGAACAGCGGATGATTTTAGCAACATGCAAAGAGTTCGTGTTGCTTTCAACGTTTTTGCAAATATAAAATATACATTAAAATAATTGCGACTTAGGAGCGACGTACGTCTAGGTCCGAATGGATCCACTATCCGCCAGGAGTAGGGTTAATACATGTGTTCGAAAAGTAGTACATGTGATATAATTTACTATCATTCATCATTTATATTCAAATATTATATATCAATATTTATGGAACTGCCCAAAGGACTAAGTAACAAACTTATTGACTTAGATTATTCCGTGTAGATTGATAGATACGTCAGAATGACGTATGAAGTTTATTAACAAACTTGAAGTATGAATGTTTATTAAAAAATTATACAAGATAATTTTAAACATACAATATAATACTGAATAATAAGTTGACCAGATTTTTTGAGGCTTACAAAAGTACCGAGTTCCGCATGAATAAACATAACCTTCATTCTTAGCCAATAACATCGAAAACTCAAGCTACGACTAATATCGAAACCTCAAAGGGACAACTATCCAAATGATGAGCAACATGCTTTTGGACGTAGAGGTCAAACACGGCTGGTCGTTAGGCCAACTCAGTGATAGTAAAATGTAAAAGGCTGGTTATCTAACACACCCCTGTGCCCTGTTCGAGTTAAATTACTATAGAAGACTTTATCCACTTTAGGCATCGGCCGTCAGGCAATCATCCTATTGCCGTACCATAGTATCATGAATGATGGTAAGAAAAGCTACCGAGAGCCGGTTGCCACGAGTTCCCCTGAAATACTGTGTGCCGCTCACTCACTTGTATTCCCACGGTCCACTTCGCGGCGAGAAAACAAAGTGAAACGATATTTTCAATCGTAGTTGCAAACCACTATCAAGACACGTGGTCCGACTTGACGGATGTCGCGCTAGTTGATATGTTTGTCAGCGACTGGCTGACATTTTAATGGGCCAGAGAAGGATAAAGCACAATTGTTACCAATCTAAGGTAATTCAAGAACGGATGGGTTATCGAGAGAGACAAACGATACGCGCGCAATCTCCTATCGCGAAACAACAAAGAAATGAAACAAGTATGAGAAGCTTAACCATTGCGAATTATAAACACAAAAAAGTTTTTGATATTTATGTATATACTATATGGATAAAACATTTTGATTTATTTAATTCTTCATTAAAATAACGTTATCAGCAAATGCAATAAAAGACTAACGAAAGCCGCCCTAAACCATGAAAAGTAATAGAGTGGTTTTCAAAAAGCAATATAGAAATAATAGGCAACAAGGGAAATAATAAACTCGTAATTCGCTAATAATATTAGGTTATGTTTAGAAAATTCGTTGCAGAAGTTAAGAAGCTCATCTTCTAAAAACGATTCTTTATGTTGGCAAACAGAAAAAGATTGTTTGAATACAACTTCTCGAAAAGTTCGATTAGATTAATAAAAATATTCTATTATAAATGTTCGAATACTTTAAAGAATGTAAAATATAACTGCATTGTACGTTATATTTTTGGCCAGTTATATCAGAAGTGGGATTTAAATAGTATTTTATGCGAAGTGCGAGAATGAGATACATTTAAATTTTTCCTAAGGAATTCGTCGCGCGAAACGTTACCAATCCACAAAGCTTCTTATTGCGTCTCTTGCCACTTTAAGAAGCAACTGTGAGATAATGACCCAATTAGATGTCATTTATACGTGACTCATATTGCCAATTTATCCATGTCCGGCTGCCAAGCATTAATGCCTTACGTGTATGATTATCCACATTTGGTATAGAAAGGTAAACCGCCTCGAATAACGCATAGACAACGTCGATAGACACCTGTGAGCTTTGGTTAAGAGAAATCGTTTATCGTGCGGCTTACAAGACCTTCCATCAGCAAATATTTGTAATCTCATAGATAATTACCATTCGTGGTGAGAAAAACCAAAATTCATAGATCAAGCTTGATTCTTTAAAGATACATGTCTTTAAAAAGACTCTGTGTTTAAGTACTACAGTATAATGTTTGAGTAAATTGAGTAAATGTTATATAGTGTTTAAGTATATAAGGAACACAAAATTGTGGTATTTAATAAGTCGATAGTTTAACAAATATTTTCTTTTTAAAATAAATTGAATACTCAATAGAAATCCGTTTACATGAATTTTATTTATTTGAACGCTATTTGAAGCTTTATTTGGTACACGATTATTCTGAAATAATGTCCTATCCTAGAAACGGAAAATAGTGGAAAGAATCTATAAACTATTTGTCCTTTGAATAATTTAGGAAGTAGAATAAACTAATTGCAGAAAACCAAAGAGGCAAGAAGCAAGGACGAAGACGGAAATTGGAAAGATTGTTGTTGATAATAAACGTAGATATTTGTAATACCAAGTTATGTGCAATATCAAGAAGCTTATAAAAAAATTGTCGTACTCCAAATCCTATTTCAAAATCGCCACACTGAGATAAAATTATCGATCGTCCATTGAGAAATCTATATATATAAACCAAACTTTACCGTATTCGCGTCAGGAAGAGAAAAATATCAACCTACTTTTTGCGTTCACTGTACATTGGAGAAGATGGAGCAAATAAGTCTTAAACAACCTTCATCAGAAGCAGTTGAACTTCCGCTATTCATATTACATAAACATATATCATTATTTTATTCAACTTTTAACACATTCCATCCTTTTTAATCTATTTTACACTAACTATTTTACCTTAAACTTCTTTTCTACATCTTTCATATATCTTGCGAAGAATTAAAAAAAGAAGTCCATACGCTAAGTGACAAGTAGAAGACAAAAAGCGATTAAAGATGGATTAATATCGAGACAATGTAAAAATAGAGTGACTGATAATTATCGTTAGAGCGTCTAGCAGCGACTCTAACCACTGAGAGGGGGCGCAAAACTAGCTCGTTGCTGAATGACGTAGAAGCTCTCATTTTCTTGACCACCTAGTATACACATCCGGTCGGCTCGGTACTCTGCAACTTTCCTACTTCATTCATCGACGCATTCTGTGGCCTTTGAAGGTTGCACAGGCAGAAAAGAGCGGGCACGGTCGCGCGCCGCCGATCAGAGTCAGTCGGCGTGCACGCCGCGCCGCGCCGACCAGTTTCAACATAATAATTCCTTCTTGGAAATACACCGTGGCTACCACTACATTCTGCACCATCGTGAATACCAATCGTATTCGTTATATGTGAATCGACGCGCCAACACTTTGCGACGATCGTCTTCTTCCCAGACGTTTTTGTCTCTCTTTTCGTCCTATCGAGAAATATCGTCCAAACAATTACGTGGTTATGTAACCGTAGAAATCTTACTATTATGATGAAAACAAATTTCATACGAAAGTAAAATTATGTTTCTTTTTTTTTTAGATTGGACATTATATTTTTTGATAAAATAGGGAAAGATAATTGAAAAATTTCTCAATGATACAATTTAGTACGAGTAGGAAATTTTAAGGTTATGAACCTTAATTGTATTACGATGGAGGGTGAACGTATTTCTAATTACTTACTAATAAAGATTCTAATATGAAAATGTAGAATCTAAAAAACTTTACAATGACTGTAGAAAGTATTTGGCACGCTGTTGTATTTATTGTAAACTTTACATACTAAGTAATTAGATTCAAGTGTATTACAGATTTCATTTTAACAAGCAAATATATTTAAATAAAGATATTTGAGTAGAGATTAATAGAGTTCTAGTTCTTTAAAATTAATAGATAAATTTACTTAAAATCAGTAAATAATTTTAAAACTTGTTAACTTCCTTAAAATTCATGGATCGTTTGAAATAATTCTTTTGAAATATGTTTCTTATTAAAAGAAGTTTCTCTTAAAAAGAAAGCTATCTACTGACAATTCAATGGAAGACAAACAACACGAATGGTGACCCATGCGACTGCACAGCAGGAAGTTATAATAACAGGGAGCACGGTATCAATGAAATGGGAAACTACCAATGACTGGAATACTATCGTCATCCCCAACGATCTCTACGTCACCTTTAGGTTAGCAACTGTGACGTGGCTGGCTTTCACCAAGCGCGCCAGCGGCATTGGAATATGTGTTGCAATTTCTTGAAATCCATATACAATTTTGATTAATATAATCTCATTGCTCGATAAAGTTATATCTTCTGTCATTATCGTTACTCTCAAATTAACGTATTTTATATTTCACAAAAATAGTAGCAAATCATTTATTGCATAACGCGTTGACTGTCGGGTAATTTTAAATTGAGTTCTCGCTTCATTTTGTGAGCACTTCCTGGCGCATCAAGTAATTTTATACTGTTATTTCAATATTAAAATTCTTACAAATTTTTTACGAGAAAAGAATATATTTGTGACTGTCCTTTTTATTCAAGTATTCTAATTAATTTTGTTAGTGATATAGTTATATATAGTTATAGGTGATCATTGGTAACCTCTATGGCAAACAGTTTGTTAAAATTGGTAATAGATATCTTTCCTTTGCGTTACTTCTCTATGGAATTTGAATTGCTACAATGATTCAAATGCTGCCAAAAAGAAAAGAATAAATACTATATCAAATTTTCAAGATCGATACATTATCACACTTCGTTGTCATGATTGCACCAACCACTGTAGCAACTATAACGATTAACCTTCAATACTTAGTATCAACTATAATAATATGCTTGTTATCACGTATGTATACAAAACGAATTCGATAAACGAACAATAAGAAATTAATTCCAAAGAAAACCTCACTGTATCGTATATCCGATTATAGTGGCTTAATCTCTGAAGGAACATTCTCTGTGAATAATACAGCGGCGAGAATACGGCTAAGAACGGTGGCCGATACCAGGCGAACTCCGCGTTCCATCGAAAATTCCGTTCGTTCGATTCCCATGGCGCACACAGGTATTCGCGCTTGTGACCGTGCACGTGCGCGAGAGCACTCTTTCGAGGGGAAGGAGGTTATCGACGGCGCCTCGCTGAGAAGGAGAGTAAAGAGAGAAAGGTGAACAGAGGGTAGAGACGAGAGAGGAAATATAGAAGAGATAGTTGAGTCACTTACACATTTACAACATGCACGCTACATTCGAACGTACATGTACAGTGAATTTGTATGGAGCAGTGGATAACAGTGTGAACCGCGTGCCGGAATACACCAATGGTCAATGGTGGGGAGAAATCGTGAATGATCCATAGAAGTCTGTACCGTTGTGTGCACCATTCAAGTAACCTGTGTTAGTATACAGAGGGTTACAAAATATGTAGCGCATATTTCAGTCTCTCAGAAGCCACGCTGATAAAATTTTGACCGCTATATCCGAGTGAGAAATGTGAAATATCGTTTCTTTGAAATTTGAATATGGCGTGTCAATACCATCCGTTCGATCACGCCCTGCCGTTAATTAGCAAGCGTGTCAAAGAAAAAGAAATCTATATCACGGATGTGCAATGTTAAGAAGATCTATAACAAAAGTATGAAACTTCATTATTGTGACATCAATGTACAAGCAAAATAAAAGTAATAAAATTCTTATATATAGAATGTATAGAATCAAACAAGAACTATTTGGATTTTTCGACTTTGAATTAACCTTTCTAGAACCGCGAACTTTTAAAATTGGCATTGTTTTGGATTTTTAATAATCGGGTATTTCACGAATTACATATAGTCGAACTTTCCAACTTTCTTATCGTTAGAGAACTTTGAACTATGTAAAATATCAGAATTATTAACGACTTTGCACGATTATTGTTAGAACTGCAATGGTAATGAAATTTCAAAAATTTCACATAATACACGTAACACGTTCGTCAAAATTTTTTATGATAAGAATCCAAATACCTTCGCGAGCCACTGTATTTTGCAACATCCTATACAACGTGCGATGTATAGATGGAAGGGAATGGACTAGTAGTGGAGTCTGGTGGGAAACGTAAAACTCGGAGTGGGGATAAGCAGACGGAGGAGTGAGGAGCGGTTAAAGGTTCGGCTTCGGAAATGGCCGCGGGAAAGTAGAGAGCGTTACGTCGTCTGGCAGGCGAGCCGAAGTTTTTCGTGTAGAGCGCTCGTTAACCCGGCGCTTCGAGCGTTAGTTCAGCAGCTCACTCTTCGACAGACAACCATGTTTTAAAAACCGAGAAAGGAGGTTCGATTTTTAAGAATCGCGATTAGTGTTTACGACTAATCTGGTTCCTCTCTCTGGTGAGAGTGGTTCCAACTTCTGACACACACACACCGGTGTCTCAAAGAGATCAGAGAGTGCGTGCACGAGGATGGCCGGCGACGACGGTGCACCACCGGACAATGAGATCCTCATGGATGGAGAGGGGCAGGGTGCGTCAGTGCGGGGGGAACCGCATTCCAGAGTGGGCGGCATCCTGGAATGCGATCCCCCCGGTAACAAGAATTCGTCGAGCCAGCGAGTCTCTAACGACAACGACTACGCCGGCGGAAGCGCTGATACTGTGATTCCACAGGATCGTAACGGAGGCGGTGAAACACCGATTGCCGGTGATAACGGCGCTCTGTGCCGATATGCTATCGGCACTGCACATACCGCTATGTCTTTTATCGAAGTTTGTCAGGTAACCACACACATATCGATACTTTCGCTTTAGTTAACTTGGGTATTAAGTCACCGAACTAAACTTTCATTTAACTCGACTCCGTTGTCAATAAGCTATATCCTCGAATTTCCTCTCTTTCGCGCCTGTTTCTTTCTTCTTCTAACTCGCGCGTAGCTCTTGCCGCGTTTTCGGGGAAGGTCAATAAAGTCAGATTTCAAAATTAAACCTTTCGCTCTCTTGTTTATTTTTGTAACTTACTAATAACTATCTTCTTAATAACTGACTTTGATGATTTTCCTCAAATTACTGAAATTTAGAATATTTAATTCTACTTCGTATTTTACATTCGCCGTAATAAAGATTAAAAATTGCCAAATTAAATAATCTAATCCTAGATTGTTGACTCCCTGATGATATGTTAAGGTTTAATATATGAAAACACTAAACTATTCGATGTTCTAAGTAATGAGAGCGAAGCACCGTTAATCGTCTAGTTACTATTCCGCTTTCTCACACATATGTGTATTTACTTCAAAAAATTGAGTGTGACTAATTTGTTAAAATAATAAAGAAATTATCTCTTTCAGATCCGATTGCAGAACTTCTTTCCGCAGCTGATTTCGTCTTCGCGGTATACTCTCTGCGAAGATTCCATAGAGCGGACAGCAGAGTGTTTAGCCAACGACGTGATACGGTATTTACTGAAGGAAGATATATATCTGATATCTCGAGACCCAGTTTCTCGTAGTATGAGACACAACGTGTATCAAATGTTGAATAAACATAGTATTCTCTTCGCAAGTATGGTAAATCGTCTAAACGTTGTGCCAGATACGGCATACGAAGCGTTCGTGGGAGTTGCAGACGAATTGTTCTTACACGGTGGAGTTACATGGGCGAGAATCGTTTGTCTATATGCATTCATGGGTAGACTTGCCCTGTGGGCACGGGATAGACGAATGCACACTCTAAAGAAAAAATTACCTTTTTACGTCTCCAGATTTATTGGTGAAAAAGTTGCACATTTCATCAAAGGATACGGAGGATGGGTAAGTGCTGTGTTTTCAAAATTAGGATACAAATACATAGAAATTGTTATGGTTTGGACACACAAGTTTTTGTTACATTGACATATGCACATACTATATTTCCTTAGGAGCAACTATGTATAGAATACCCTGTGGCAGAAGAAATAAGTGGAGCAATTTGGAGAAGTCTTATAATGACAGGTGCTACACTTGGTTTGGTTGCAACGATCTTAACAGTGACCTCCTGATATACTCTTAGAAATTAATGTATACAGGGTACGTTTCGTGTGAGATCTTCCAGTGTACTTATTTTTTACCAAAATATGTTGAGAAACGATTTCTGGAAGCTTACATAAGTTTCTATCTTGGCACAGAAAGTGAAATCGTGTGATCCAAAAGGTATCTTAAAGAATAAGTACAGGATATAAATTAAGTTTCAACCTTGCAGCCTGCACAATTGTCGTATCAATGTCACTCAACTTAAAATCATCCTACATTTTATATAACTGCAACAAATATGTAACATAAGTGAACGATAACGATACAAGTTTCCTATTATATTCATATTTTGTAACAACTGCAGCTCGATGGACTAGTTAAATTAGCGAGAAAACAAATTTTATTTAATGTTAATCTAGATATTCTATCAAAGTAATTTCATATAATACTCAAAATTGACGTCTTAGGTATTTATACCAAACAAGAATCTCAAAATTCTATTGAATTTAGGTAGAATCAATCTAAATGTATTTATTTATAATTTATTCTAGGTAGAAAATATATTAATAAATTTTCTTGTCAATCAAAGACCATCATAATAAATGCTTAGAACTTATAAAAAAAAGCAGTTAAAATAACAATGCTCACTGAATATACAGCAACATTTTCTTAAACAGCAATGAATATTATACGTGATAGTTTCTAATGATATCGCAAAAGTTTTTATACGAGTATTCGGAATAAATATTTCCATAAAACCTCAGTTCTGTTAGTTGTATCAGTTATTTTTAAACCTGTAACAAGAAAAATCATTTACAAAATAATGCGATAGGTTTAATATTATATATATATATATATATATATATATATATATATATATATATAATATTATATGTTATAATATTATATGTATATATAATATTATATATACTTGGTACTATATTTTGCATGAATGAAATATTTAGGTGAAATATTTCCAACTTTTCAAATATAAAACATTAGCAAATGCAAAGGAGGCTAGATAATCAAATCCAAGTAGCTGATTTTTATAACAAATGTTCATTCAGTGGATCTAATCGAAGATTTTAATGTCTTATTGTACACTTAACGATTGTATTGACTATAGTATTACTTGATAATATATTCTAAATGTTATCGATGTCATACATAAAATATATCACGAAAAATATAAAACCTTAATACATTTAAAAAGAATGAAAAGAATTATGTATTAAATAAGGTCACTGTTAATTTCAAAAACGATTACTCTTAAATATACTTGCTTATATGTATTATAATACTTTGCAAAAACTGATTCGTGTGAAAGTCGTATTACTACCAGAAAAATTCGATTTTAAAAAAGGTATTATCTTAAAAAAGAATTAATGTTTTCGCGGTAGAATTATTAAAAATATACTTAGTAGATATTGATATAGTTTTATTTAAAATAGCATACTTATTCAAACGTAAATACAATCTACGTACTACTCAAAATATATTGATTTATTATTTGATACCAGAATGCAAAGATTTCAAACCACAAAAATTTCTAAAATACAGAATAATTAGTAATGAGACTATCTATAATATGTCCTGTATCCTTTTACCTTCCGAATAATACGGTACCAGCGTAAAGTATCGATGTGTTTAATCTTTAGATTAGGATAATCTTTAGATTATTGGAAAATTAAACACATACTTTTACTAATGACATACTTTACTAATAAAATACTTTACGCGATTTCTGTACACATATCACCAGTTATTGAAAACTATTAAAAAATTTGTAAACCGGGTATTTGTTTCTTCGAATAATACCATTATTTTTATGAAATTCTTGTTGCTATCCAAAAATCTCAGCATTGTTTGAATGCATTATGTTTTTCGAGATATGTTTAACAATTCAAATCTAAAACCAACTACTGAAATTTATCGCACAGGTCTTAATAATAATAATAATCGAATGATCGATGTATGTATAAATTACACAAAATTTGTTAAATTTCTTCAAATACTTTTTAACGTTTGAATATAAAAAAAGAAATAATTCCTTGATTATAGTTTATAACTTTATGCATTACATGAACGTACAATACAAAATCATAAACTTGAGAATAATTTGCTGTGAATATATCTAACAGTTTTTCTTATTTCTACTCAGATCTTGTGACTGTACAGAACACAATTGCTTTTTTTTATTTTCTTTTAATTATTATATCCTAACGAGGATAATAGTAAGAATCAACAATTTTTTTTAATAAACCTTCAAATGTTTCTAATTTAAGATTGCTAATATTGATATTACAACTATGTATAAGTATGTATTATGCATTTACGTGTGAATATATAACTATATAACTATACAAACGGAACTCATTTCGTTCCCCACTTATACAACAGTAAGTGACCAACGTACCACAATCATTAACCATCAATTACTTGATTAATGATATATGAAACATATCGTCAGCATTAAGAATATCTCTCACTAAACATGAAATACATTTTAAAGAAGCAATGATTACATATTAAATAAAAGGGAAATATTTAATTTCTTCTTGATTTTAAATGAACAAGAAAACGAAAATATTTGATATTTCCATACCTTTAAAATTGAGTGGTTCGGATATAAATAATATTCAACTTCCTATTCGGTATATTAATATTGAATAATGTGAATTATTAATCCCTACGAATGTTGGACCCTGTTTTAATAATTTGCTTGCTCGACTCTACTAACTTATCATAGCAAGAAAATATTATAGTTTACTAATAATTTGAGTATCTTTATTTTTTACTTGTAAAAATGTTCAATCGTTTATTTTTACAAATACAAAAAATATTCGTTTTAAGAGTATAATATCATTAAAATTATATAAACAGAAACAAAATAAAAGGTAAGGAAATATAATTTTATCTAGAGATTGCACGCAATACTGACGACATGATCACTTTAATTCAGTTTTTCATAAAGATTGGCAGTTATAGCCTGGACGTATTACTGTCCAAAACAGAGCAAAAATGGTAAGACATTTTATGAATCTTATCTGCACCAGTATCCTGTCATATCCAATTATCCTTTTATAAATCGAGTGCACAGGATTGACAATAAAAGACAGATCAAGGTAGTCTAGTTCTATATTAACCTTTTCATGTACTATTCAAAGCATTCTCGAAAAGTTTTTATCCATAGATCAGAAACACTTTTCCGGAGAATCTTATAGTAGTATGAAAAGGGATACACAATGTATTATACTATGGCATTAAAATATATTAAGCAAATTTTTCGATAATCCTTTTTTTTCAATACAGCAGCACACTTCGATTTCTTTTATATCATCGTTTATCATTCGACATATTTAATATATAAAATTCATTTGAGACTTGAAAATATTATTGCAAGGCATGTTTATGAGGGATTGAAATATGTAACGATAAACAGCACACAGCAAGCGCAAATTAGCATCGTTAATTAATGCGAAAGTATTTTACAATTAGCCTGATGGTAATAGGATTCAATTTTAATAAATTCAAAAATTCATAACGATATATGTGTTGCCACAGATCATATTACGTTTAAAGTATATGTAACATGTAAATCACTTGATGACATGTTCTATTTTTGTTTTCTGTCAGCTTTCTTGATTTATCACAGCTGGGGCAAAAGTGTCAAGTGTGAAATCTTGTCTTGTATGCCCAAAAAACAAAGTTAGTTCAGGTCTCTATTCGACATAGTCCCACCAATCTTTTTCATAACCTTCATGTACATGTTCCAAAAGCACTTTCCTCCGGCTATCGCAATATCTTGAAATAAAAATAATACACACATGTATATAATATATGCTGTATATCTTAGATAGTTTAATTCTTGATTTGATAGAATTATGTTATAATGATAAAAGAAGGAAAAAATATGTTCACTAATTAATTACCTACCTATATTTGTCTTGAACCTTTTGTTTAATATCAGCAAGATTTTCACTTGTAATATCTCGTTCGAGGTATTCAGAGAGGCGTTCTGTAGTGCCCTCTAGATCCTTTTGGTTGTCTTCAAAAATCACAGATTGGTTATTTTTTCGCACATAATAAGCAAAAACATAAGTATACATAAGAGTCTGTCTACAGGAACACAAAATGTCTACTGCTTTCTTTAAAAATTGTACCTGAAAATGACTCTTTTATAAAATGCTGCTTTTCATTTCATTAAACAACATTCGATTTAGCTATAAGTAATTTTACCTCAATCCATGACATGTTATGTTGCTGCATTTCTTCCATTTTTTCTTTTACACTTGCATACAGTTTACTTTCAAATTTCAATGATTGCATGTGATTTATATATCTATTACAATAGAATAGATATCTTTGTAATGCAGATCGCGATTTTTCTTGAGCATCTCGTGCTGCTTTAGCTTCTTCCTCATCATAACGGTTACAATTATACCAGCTTGAACCATGTGGTTCCCATGGTCCAAGACACACCCAACAAAAGTCAGTTTTACAATTTTGATTTTTGCACACCATATGATTGCATCCACCATCTTTTTCGATAGTGACGTTACATTTTGGGCATTCTTTTGTGTTTGCAGCAATCCAATTTGACGTTTCAGAATCATCGTCACATTTCTTTATCCATTTGCGCAACAAATGGCATTTTACTGGATCATGCCAATTTTCACCACAATGGAAACAGAATGTATGTCCACATTTACAAGTTACTGGTCTTGCTTCTACATACTGCACTTTTATTGCATTATTACAGTCTGGAGATGGACACCACCTTAATAACCTATTGCACTATAAAAAAGATATTAAATAGTATCGTTCTCACATAATTTTTCAATAAAATGAAAGATTAAAAAATATGTACTTCAACAAAACTATTTGTTATTAAATGTTGATATTTCAATTTCACTTTGGAGTCCTTTATAAGACGCATAACACTGGCATCGTCAACTAAAATGTCACAAGCATGTGCTGCACATGCAATCGTTTGGCCAACTCCTTCTTCCATAATTTTGGTTGTGAGATACTCCCCCCAACAGCCAGTACAAAAGCGATGTCCACATTCGAGTCCAGTCATCATCTAAATTTGTTTTGGATATATTAAATGCATACAAGCATCGATTTCAGATTTTAATGCAAATTAGTATTTTGTAGGTATTCATATACATACTGCAGATGGTTGAACAGTAAAACAAATTCCACATTCTTCTGTACCATTTGTTGAAGTTCTTCTGGTCTAAAAATTTTAAATATATTGTTAATGCAATTATACACACATACACATACACACATACACATTTGTTTTTATACATAGTGAATAGTATAGAATTTTATGTACTAGTGAACTTTGAGAAGATTGAGTTCTATTTATTAATGGACCCTTTCTAAATGGATTAACAACTCGTGCTTCTGCAAACAACTTTTCCTGATCACCATCATAAAAACGTTCCATTAATTTTTCTTTATCCCATTTAAAATGATTTAATAAAATACGTGTAGTTGTGGCTGGTATCTATAATCAAACAATAAAATATTTCTACTGTAATAACAAAAATTAAAAGTTTTTTTTATCTTGTGAATAAAACATACTTCTACAACTGTGTTAACTTCCTTAATAGAATCAACCATGTGTTGCACTATTTCCTCTGTTGACAAGACTTCAAAAGGATAATCGTCAACATCCGTAGCCCGTTCTCTTAGATTTCCAGCCTCAATTTCCATTGCAAAATCAACATCATCTCCGCTAGACTCATTACCAGAATCAACATCATCGTACGTTTCTTCTTCAGAATCCATTGTGAATCTTCTGATTTATTAAATAATTGAAATACTAATATATCCACTTACTTTATATATTTTGTACCTGTATAAAGAAAGAAATACAATTTATATTATATCCAGTATTTTGACTTTTAAACCAAATCTTGTGAACGTTCACTTGACTCATTTGTTCCACTACATTGTAATTAAAAACAATTAAACTATCTGGTGTACGTATATGATAGTTAAATAAAAACAGTACACTGACACATTTTTATTTCAATTTGTACTCCAACTTAAATGGACACGAAATTATGCAAAAAATAATTGTGTGAACTGGAATATATTTGCAACTGGTTCGGTATTGCACTTGATGAATTTCGACACAATTTTGGTTCGAAAAGCTATCACACCTGCACCCGCGAAATACTGTTGTAGCGGAACAAGGTGAAAACAGCTTATGTTCAACACATGACGTCATCGTTCGCTACTTCTCGAATAAAGCAAGAAACTTCGTCGTGAGTTTACCTTAACTTATTGTCGATAGTAACTAGCGAAATTTACAGTCACGATACTAAACGATTCTCAAAATAATATGAACAGTTAAAACTTCAAAATATTTTTGCCATCAACGTAAGCAAGAATAAAATCAGCTGCCAAAACATCCGAGTTGAACTCCGGCAGCTGATACACTGAACGCTATTTTCACGGAGTAAGGATGAATGAGCCATCGTGTTGTTGCCCAATCAGAACACTTCTGTATACATACTGCCCAATGACATCCTCTGTTTATTGAATTGATATTTTATATTGTCCTTCTCTTACTATTAATTTTTTGCTTTAAAGTCCATTCATTTTGCACAATTTTAGATTTTATATTGTAATCAACTGATTTACATAATTACGGATAATTATACATCGACGTAAGAAAATTGGTTTAACATAATTTGTTAAACTATATCTTACATTGAAAGAAACATTATGCATATATTAGATTGAGAAAAGAAGACATACTAACACCTTTAGTGTTTGAAACTGAATTGAGGCCTAACTATTTTTTACTCGCAAACGCTTCAATCATTTTAAGTAATTGGTAATGTTTATGAAAATATATTAATAAATAAAAATATCTTGTTATTTTATGATGTACAGTATACTCCACTTTTGACATATTACGGAAATTAATGAAAACGATAAACTGAATATATAAATATTATTGTATACTTGACGAATATAACAATCACAACAATTTTCCACGAATAGTAGAAAGATAACTAAGGAAAATTCACTTTGATATCATTCTGAATGTAAGAAGATTAGTAAGATGAAATTGAAGTTCGATTAAGGATTTTAATGAACACCAGATACACTTTATGCTAAATATATATCGATGTTAAAACACATCACAGATATATTACCATGCACGATAATCTTTTTAGCCATTGCACTGGACAAATCACCAAATCAGTAGGCTAATCGAGTAAAACCATAAATTAATCTAGAATGCACCGTTTGCTATGAAGAAAGAGACGAGCTTATAGCTCGAACACTACTGTCACGTCCATAGCAGTACGTGCGATGACTTTTTTCTTCTATCGAATAAAATACGTTATTTTTTTTTTTTTTTGCGCTCGCTCTCGAAAACGTAAGATTTGAGTTGATCGATGAACGACAATAGACACTAAATTTCACGTGATACTATCCGAGGAATTGAGAATCTAAGAGGGACGCGACAACGAAATGTCTCGTCACCAAGTCCCGTTTTTACTGACTGTAGTCAACTACCTGAAGTTAGCTTCTTACGCGACATACAATTGACACACATGGGCGTCTTTACACAAAAATGTTTTGAAAATAGTTTTCAAATCATTATTATAATATGACAATAACAATACAGCGATTTTTTTTAGCAAATTAATAATTATTACAATAAAGTTGCAATTTTTATAACCTTTTAGAGTAATAGTTTCTAAATAAGTTACTAATTGTAAATAAATTACGAACCTTTTAACTTTCGATCAAGGTTTTAAGTTACGAATGTTGTACAAACTTCAATTCTCTTACTTATTTTGCATAAGGAAATAGATGTCAAGATGTCAATTTTCTTAATAAATTAATGATTACAACTATAAAGTTGCAATTCTTATAATCTAGATAAGTAATAATATTGTTCAACATTCTACATAAACTATGAATGTTTAAGCTATTTCTTAATACAAACTCCAGATTTATATAGAGGAATAAAAATATGTTAATTCTTATTTTCCAAATTGAGTATATAAAGGACGATTATATACAATTAATTATATGTAATATATGTATATAGGGTGGTCCACGTAATTGTTTCAGGTTATAAATCCGTTATCAGTACAGTTATAGAAAAATGTGAAAGGAGAAAGATGAATGGTTCAAAGAATACTACATCCGTAGGATCATGTGCTTTTTAGAAGTGTAATGGTACATGTGTGCAATCAACAAAAGACATTTTTTAAAAATATCTCGATAATTAATAATTCTTTTATCATTGTACTTCAATACTCTTTTACGTAGAATCTCTTTATGTAAAAAAAGAAGTAATCAATTCCATTTAAAAAAGTAATAGAATTGTTGATTGCACATGACCATTACACTTCTATAACAAACATGGTCCTATGGGTATAGTATCCTTTGAACCATTCATCTTTCTCCTTTCACATTTATCTCTAACTGCGCTAGTGACGAAGTTATAACCAGACACAATTACGTGGTATATACCCTGTATATATGTTATATACATTATACGTGAGGAGTGAGAAATTAAAGTTTAAAGAATCGTTTGAAATTTCGGAATATTACGCCAATGTGTGCACGAGCGATAAGTGAAGAAGCAGAAGCTCACGGCGCGGCGTTCTGTCAAGTTACGTTAACCTCATAGTGTAGTAATATTCGGGACAAATGTCGAAGTGAATTGAATAAGAGTTACAGGGTAAAATGAGTTTACCCAGCGTAAGTGATTATTCTTTATTAGAAAAAATCGGTGCGGGGAGTTACGCAACTGTTTACAAAGCTTTTAAGAAGGTACGTATATTTTGAGATTTGATACGTACATATACAAATCATATGATGACATTGTTGTAACTAGGTTAACAAGCGTCACAATAGCACATGGGATTCATTGTAACATAAAATATGTATAATTTCTATTTCACACCTTTCCTTTAACATGCATGTAATCATAATAGTAAATTTTCATGTTATTTAGGTTTAGATGTATCTGAACTATACCGCAGAAAATTAATACTGTGTTAGTAAATTATTGCTTTAAGATAAAGAGTTGCTTAACGTTATACGATGTATTTAGTTATATTTCTAGTGATTTTATTATATAACAGTAAAATTTACTAGATTAATATATGTATTAATGTTATTACTTTTTTGTATATATACATGTTTGCAATATTTGTGTATTGTATTTTCAATAATGGAGGTTCATGAGATATACATATATGTATGTCATATAATTCGGCAAATGAATGACTTTAACAGAATTCTGATTCTGACAGTTTTGAATTAATTTGAATTTAATGAAAGATTAATGGCTTTTGTACGTACTACGATTTATAATATTGTAATATCGTGAATTTTAAGCGTGCTACATATAATACACTTAAAACTGTGGCATACAGTACGGAGAAACATAGTACACATGTTTTAACTTTTTAATTAATAGTCCTCTTATGAAAAATAAAATATCATTGTTTAGTCGTAATTTTAAAATACGAAATATATCTTTGCATACAATAGATAAATTGGTTACAATTATTGACACTTTTTATAACATATTAATAAAAAGTTTAAGTAAGAGTTTTATTAAAGGAAGTACGTTTTTATTATCAAAAGAATTAATAGATTAATATTAACTGATTTAAGCAAGAAGGATAATCCACAGCATTAGTATCGTGTAAATAATTTTAAAAACGTATTGCACATATTTCTGATGTTTCCGTCGTCGATCGTTTACGAGATTATACTAACCTTTACACTATTTTTTTTTCTGGCATTGATAAACACAGTAAGAAAATGTAACATGTCATCCATTCAAATTCAACTTGTTTTAATGTATTTCTATGACTGAACATTGAACTGTGTCGATTGTTAGCGCAGAATTGAGAGGTGGCCAGAAAAAGATGTTTGAAAGTAGCGTTATCTCAAGGCGAGGCTAACCCTATGCTATTGTTGGTCGTTTTATAGGATGGATGCCGAGAGGTAGTCGCAATCAAGTGTGTAGACAAATCATCACTCTCCAAGTCGGCTATCGATAATATCGTCAGGGAGATCTATCTCCTAAAAATACTGCGCCACGAGAATATCGTCGAAATGAGGGATTTTTTTTGGGACGAAGGGTTAGTTCGTTGAATATCCAACATTCAGAGTAAAAAAAGACTATGAACGCCATAAAAAATATCACGTACATATATACACATGTACATGTATATTTATATGTATATGTACATACATGATATGAAATATACGGAGTTAAGATTTATTTGCAGTTTTATTTCAGAAATGGAGGATAATAAACGAAATACGTCATTGATATTCTATTAATATTGTTTAAAATATTAATAATTTACTAGATTCTAATATATATCATTGTTTAGGATCTTGATTGATGGATTGGATTTCCAAGTGATGGCGGCACAGTTCTTTTTTATTACTGGTCATTTCATATTTAAAATTTATTCGAAATCATTATTTGGAATAATTAGGGGATTTACATTTATAAAGACATTAGTTTAATTTTTAATTAATGTAAAATCATTAATATCTAAATTATATATATGAAATACTTTTGTAAAGCGTTTTCAAGAGCGGTATAATCCTCTAATTAATCTGAACAACGCAGAAAAGTATATCTATCGTTCAGCATAATACAGGCACATATACATCGTAATGGAATACTGTGATGGCGGCGATCTATCGAGTTTTATAAGGAAGAGGCACAAGTTACCCGAGCAAATTTGTCGTCGATTTTTGCAACAACTTGCACTCGCTCTAAAATATCTACGTAATAATAATGTTTGTCATATGGATTTGAAACCCAAAAATTTATTGCTAATGAGAAGGCCACAATTAACATTAAAAGTTGGAGGTCCGTTCTACATTCCAAATTCTTATTTCTTTTTCTAGCTTCATACAATTGAAGTTTCCAGTAACAAGGAGACAGCTCCAATATTCAAATTGTATTTTTTTAGAAGAGAAAGAAAGATGTAGGTTTCATATTTAAAGGTACAAGGGTTTATTATTACGAATATTAATTAATTATGAATTTTCAGCACATTTGGAAAAATATTCGATTGTTTGATAAAAAATTTGCAGCGAAATTAAAAAAAATTTGAAGATTATCCAATAATAGAATTTTTCTGATATTAGATTTCATTTACTGTAATGAAGATCAGGGAAATTATTTCTTATATATATATATATATATATATATTTCAGAAATTGTGAAACAAACAATTTTGTTAGCCTCATCGAATATATAGTAAAATAGATAGACTATTAAAAAAACGCTAGGAACTTTTTGATTAAACCGACAGATGATTTTCAATTGATTTTTAGTTATATACTTAAATTTCTGTAAAGTGGAGCTGCCTCTTTATATATCAACTTCTTCGATTCGAATTCGACGACTTTTGTCTACCTCTATTTTAGATTTCGGTTTCGCTCAATTTCTTTCGAACTCGCAAACAAAATTTGCGATTTGTGGTTCTCCACTTTACATGGCGCCGGAAATTTTATTGAAGAACAAATATGATGCTCGTGTTGATTTGTGGAGCGTCGGTGTGATCATGTACGAATGCCTTTTTGGCGAAGCTCCGTATTCTAGCAACAGCTTTCAGGAGCTAGCTGAGAAGATCAAGGACTGCCGACCTATTAAGGTGATTACGTTGTTAATCTGTTATATGTGTACATATAATGAATAATTAGTATTATCGAATAATTAAAATGCACTGCTTCGTTACTGTATTTGTCTCTGTATTCTTATTTGTCCTATATTTTTCGCCACTTTTAGTTTCTGAATAAATTATGTGTTTTGGCTTAAACTATCTCCTTGCATGCTTAAATTATTTGGTATATTTTGTACTCAAAGAAGTTCCAAGATTAGGCAAATTTTATGAAGAAGATATTAAAGATAGTAGAACTTTGATTATTCCAGCAACGATCGGTTTATTAAGAATTAATAAGCTGCGAAATAACGCATAAATAATGCATAAAAGATACGTAATTGCAACATTATTGCACAATAACTAGGTTGACGATTTTTATGCAATTTCATATTTTTAGGAACGTGACTAAAAAAACGAAACATAGATAGAAATTTGTTTTACTCGTTAAATAGTATAGTGAATACTTTATTTTGGATATTTCATATATTCTCGTATATTATGGGCATCCTATACATTTTGACATTTTTCAATTCCTTATAAATGCATGGATATCCACGGTCTAACAACAACAAATTTGACAATTTGAAAATCTGAAGATTCGAATATTTGAACATTTGAATTAAATGTTACAGTAACGCAACATCGATTAACAAAGAAACGGTCTCTTATAAGAAATTGTAAAGTGAGGATAAAAATAGAGAACATCGTGAAACTTTTTTTTACTGAAAAGTTTTTGTTCTCATTAAAATATTATGTTATTATATTTGTACAAAATGATTCAAAATAAATAGTCTTTCCTTATGTGGAAAGAAAGTTATTCGATTATTCGAAAATTATAATTGTCCGAACAGTGTGTGATTGTGAATTGAACATGTGAATTGAAGTAAATATGTACATAGGTATGAACTTGTTTGAAGTGCAACGATGATATGTTATTTCTTAATTATGTGTTTAAGAAAAATGTTGACTTTGGACGTTTGTATACTATAAAAGTATGATGAGTTTTTTTAGTATTGTATAATATATTTTTTTTTATTACAATGTAGTATAATGCATGCTATGCAGCTAAGAAAATCAATGATAATCTGATTTAAATCACTTATATAATTGCAAGGATAAAGGTAATGCAAATGAATAGCAGTACTGTTTCTAATTTTGAAACCATAACATCGGGAAAGTAATCTTAGAAAACCTTGCAATCAAGTAATTAATCAATTTTATTTCAAGGGACATCTTTAGTTAATAAAGACAAGTACCCGAGATTTTAGATAGGCTACTATTGTAGTCGACTGTTGATGTTTACCGAGATTTGGAAAGAATAATCTGGGTTATCTAAACAAACAATTCTTCTTTCAATTGAGAATACATAAATAGTTGTAAAGAATTTTCCATGATAAGAATTATGGCTTGAAAATATAAATAAAACGATACGAAGAGCTTTAAATAAACTATCAAAAATATATTACTATCTACTAAAAGGAAAAGACCAGAAAACTAAATAATTTTTTAAAAAATGATTTTTACAGTAATGACAACATTAATGAAATTCTTGCTGCTTTTAAAAATTATCTACATAACTTTTAGTTTACCTTTAAAATTATCAGGAATATTCAGATATTTTTCTTTAGTATCTTTTATGCAAACATTTACAAATGATTTATATGACGTTTCTGTGTGTTTCTATAAATCTTTTAATTTAATTCAAGAAACATACAAAGTATAACATCTGTACAAAATATACGGAATATTATTAAATATAAAGAATCTCTTTTACTTCTTTATTGTACGTTAGTTCTCATATTTGTTATCTTTCTTGCGTTTGAAAATTATTTATTCTTGTATTTGTCGATGTGGTGAAATCACAGTTACCGAAAGGCTCGCATGTCTCATCGGAGTGCAAGGATTTATTGATGTCCTTGTTGAGGCACGACCCTGACGAGAGGATAACGTTTGATGAATTTTTCGTCCATGATTTCCTGGATCTGGCTCATGCGCCAACAAAGGAAAATTACGACAAGGCGGTAGAGTTAATTCAAAAGGCTGTGAAAATGGATGCAGAAAAAAATTCGAAAGAAGCTTTACATTTATATTGTGAAGCTCTTAGATATTTTATTCCTATTGTAACAAGTAAGAAAGAGTAATACGAATGACGCAAATTTGATGTTGTTCACTGTTAGTTAATTACATTCATATTTTAACTAAATTATGTATTTATTAGGTGAGTCTGATTTAAAGAGGAAAGAAAGTTTAAGATCACGCATAAATGATTATATTAAAAGAGCAGAGGTATTGAAAGCATCCTGTATAGATAATAGTAATGATAAAGATAAATGTGTTCCTGTGGAGCATAAAGAATATTCTATTCAGAGGATATCATCTTTAAATGAGGCGTCATTTGTGTATCATGAACTACGTTTGTATCAAAATTTTTACAATACGACCTTTTCAATAAAATGTGAAAATAATATAATTTATTCAAATTAATTGTTAATTTATATAGAAGAATTCATAGAATAATATTTCTTCTGTTACAGAAATTACATTACATTAATTTTTAGATAGTTTATTATTATTTAATAATTACATTGAATCATAAAATATAAAATACAAAACCAGATAAGATTTTTAATTTATTTTAAATTGAATTTATAATTAGAATGTTTCATATAGGTACTATAACATATATGAAACAGTTGCACGCCATTGTATAATTCTAATTAGGTACGAGGAAGTTTCTGACATATTAGTTTACAATTTATTCGTTGTTCATCGTTACAAAAATGTAATAAAATATTCTTATGAGATTCCAATAAAATAAGAAAAAGCAATACGGCTTTAAAAGTATTACACCTGTTGAGATGAAACGGGGTGTGTGCTTTGTTTCAACAGAAAACTTTTTTTATCCATCTAGAATAACGTGTAGTTGATGGCTACTTTTGTTTTAACAATCGGTCTCGTCACCAAGAGATATTATTTTATGATTATTTTTTACTAAACGGCAATTTTTTTATAATTTCTTACTAGCGAATTTATAAAATTTAGGTATATGAATAAAGATTTGTTTTTTATTTATAAAAAGATTACGTGTGTGTATATATTTTATTATATTATGGATAATTATCGTGGTTATTTATCGATAGGAACGCTTAGCAAAAGTACAACCAGTATGGCGGATGGGCTTGAGATAGGAGCAATCGCTGAATTGTATCTTGCGGAGGGAAATTATGCACTTGCGTTAGAAAAATTTCAATCTTGTCTAGGAATATTGGTACCTCTTTTGCGAAAAGAACCTCCAGGTCGAAGAAGAGATTTGTTACATAAACAGGTGATTAATTCTCATAATTAATAGCGAATGTGGATGTTTATGCAATTTCATATTTTTCTAAATGCAGTTCAAGAAATAGAACTTGGGCAACAAATATATAGAACATACATTAAATGTTCTGGACTTTGTCATGGAGAAGGGTTGTTTTTGTTGCGAACCCTTTAACCTCATTGTCACTTTCTTGTATTAATTGGTTTTTCGCGTCAACTGTAGGAATAAAAAATCGAGGAAAAGTGGAACCATGTAAAAGCATTTCTTTTATTTGATGGTCTGTTTTGCGGAGTATAAAATTATGATATGTACTATACCTACATAGCTTGAAAGTGGGATAGCTAAATAGAGGAAAATTCGACTACTTTAATGGCTTACTTACAATAGTGCGTTTTTAACGTTTCAGCCATAAATGTGGCAACTCGAAGTCGGATTAACCGGATGTAGAATCAGAATTTTTATTTATCTAATAATCTCCCCTACTTTAAAATTATTTGATTTTAATATTTAATTACGCCAACTGAGGCGAAAATTCCATTTGCGTCTACTTTTTAATTAATTCGGTAAATGTTTTTAATCATTTTCAATTTAATTCTACAGAGCCTGGAGTATATTATAAAAATAACGAGAAAAATTGATTAACATAAAAATTCTTTTTATATAAAACATAGAAGATATCCTAAATTCTAACTTCCATTGAAGCCTCTTTATGATATTTATTGTATTGTTTTTTTTACACAATGTGGTCGATCTTTTTATACTTATATTTACACAAAGTCGTTTCGTTGGTTTACAATGTTTAAGTAGGACAGATTGTTGACAGTGGTAAATTTTTAATTTTTAATTATTGTACTTAGTTTTTTAAAAATAAAGTCGTGGAGTAATTGTGTACCTTTCTAATTACCAGTTTGCATAGCGACTATTTAAACGTGTATTTATTTATTCAAACAAAAATCATTTTCATTTAACTCCTTCGATTCAATATCCTTCGTTGTTAATTGTTTCTACTTAATTTATTTGATCCTTTTATAAATATCAGAATGATTTTTGCTGCAATTAATGTAATTTATAAACGTACTTTTGTCATTATTTAGTCAACGTTATATTATAATCATAGAACTGTATGTTAATAACAGTGTTACAAGAAAATTACATGTGGTTATCTTAATTATAATGCCATTCATATATTATGTATCATCTCTGAGGTTTCACGTATATCAATTCAAATAAATAATTTCCAACGACCATATATAACTTCTGTTAAATGACAGATGATCATTAGACACCATTAATTTAATATCTTATAACATATCAAGATGGGCTATTGTAATTAATTATGGTGTCCGTTTCAGCACCTCTGGTTACTAATAGATATCTTGTTACATAGATAATTCCTACAATTTACAACTGTGAAAAAATATGCATACATACATATATATATTGAAACTCTTTCTTTATATTATAAATTTATCATGCCATTTTTCACGTTATTTTGTGCAATAATTAACGATTTCAACGATCGAACGATTTCAATATTGTGAGACAAATAATTCGATACAACGTCGTAATTAAATTTTATGATTACTCGCAACATTTATTGCGCGCTTTTAGTAATTACGTTTATAAATATGTATACATATATGTGTAATGCACAATTCTTTTTTTCATTTTATAATGTTATGCTAATTGACAGGTACAATATTGGATGAAAGGAGCCGAAAGTACCAAAGGGCTTTTAGCTACTAAAGATATCGAGGAGTCCGCACAACATGCCTCTGATACGTACGAGCAATGCATAATGCAGTAATTCAAAATTTACATTTAATATAAAGTATTATTTTTACTGGTAGCACGTTTTGAAATTTTTTCCGAGACAAATATGAGTACTTACTGTGTCACTTGTATTATAATGTATCTATATATATATATATATATATATATATATATATAGAATGTTTCCATTTATTTATGGGAAAAAATAAATAATTTTATATTTCATTTTTCAATGCAAATGGTATTTCTGGTAATATGTTACCCGTAACGTCGTACAGCACGTAAAAGCAGCAATATGTCATTGCCTCTTTATTTAATAAAGGCTCCTCTAAAAAGGAGCACGGAAAGATAGTGCATAGAGTAACTAGGTTTCCATTAAGATAAGAAAGAGCAGTGAAAGGGAAATATATCATATTTAATTAATTTTCAATTTTAATAAATTAATTCTCGTATACATATGTATTTTTTATAACAATATATGTGCACATATGTGTGTGACATTTTATTTATTTCATTCTACCAAATTACATAAATTCACTTAGGGCGTTGCAAACCTATTTATATTTATTTTCGGAACACCAATATTTAAGACACGCACACTTTATGTCTTATTTATAAGTTATCTATATTGTACGTAGTTTCAACTGAAGTAAAATTACATAAACTGTTTATACTATCTTTGTTATACTTTGCTTACATTACTTCTAATGTGAAGTATGCATACTTGGACTTGGTGTCACGTTAACTCGTCCTTGACATTTCGAAGAAAACATGAAATTTAGTTACAATTACTGATAAAATTGATCAACTATAGTTTTCGTCAGGTATTCACAATGACACCTTTTGTTTAATATCCAATTTTCAAAAAACAGATGATTTATTTCTATAAGATTACTTGTCACAAAAAAAAAAAATATATATATATAAATGTTAAAGCTACTTGTATTATTTGGCAAAATTGAAAAGGCACATTTGAGAGTATCACCTTTTTGCGATTCAACGACAATAACAATAATAATAATAATAATAATACTGTATATTCATACAAACATATAAATTTTCCTCTGTTTTCAATTTATGAAATTGATTAATGTGACTTTCGGACGACTCGTGCAATAAATGATAACAAACACGATAAAGGAAAGGTATCGTAAAATATAATTAAACATTTTAAAGGAAAAAAAATTTCGGAAGAAAAAATTTGAAAGCGGAAAAGGAGGGCGCGCGCATCATGGCGCGTCGCCCTTACAACTTCCGGTGAAGCCACGTGATCTAACTAACGGTCGCTGTTGCCCCGAGGCGTCATGGAAAATTCCTATTCCCGAGCAACAACCCTCTCCCCTTCCCTATGTACATACCCCCTGCTCACCCCCACCCTTTCGCAGTCCCCACTATGTCGTTGTCAGGTACTTATGTACATCCCCCACTCTTTTGCAAAATTCTCTTCCCCCACCACCTGCCCAATGGTACCGGATGTGCGGCAACGTCGCAACCGTTAAGTACATAAGGACGAATGGGAGGGGGACGAAGGGGGGTATGAGAAAGAACTGGCAACGTGTACCACATTCAAATCTGGACGGAACCCGGTCGGCCTCTCGGTTCACCTCCGCACAAAACAGCAGAAAACGCGGGCCGCGAGAGAATTGCGTGTACGTGTATAACGAACAAGGCAACCGACTAAACTGTTTAAGATTCTTCTCGTTTTCCTTCCTTGTGCTTATCGGTTGTGTCTCTATGTCTATCTTTCCTCCATTGTCAAGTACAACAACCACAAAATAGATTCGCAACTCACAGAGACGCATTTCGCGGCGCCCTCGTACGACGACCCATTCGCTTTCCCCGCTGTAACTGTGGTATATTATATTTCGCGCGCGCGCACACACAGTTTCATGTAAATGTCACGGGAACGTAAGGGTAGCGTATCCGTGTGGCGGAAGTGTTGTTTCGTTCTGTGGAATTATGTGCATGGACATTCAGGTTAACGAGAAGAAGAAGAAGATGAACGACAGGAGCGTCGACGAAGACGTACAAATCGTCGAAGCCCGAATCAACAGAGGTAAGCTTTGAGGTTATGGGTGGCGGCGGTGGTCGCGGTGGCGGCGACAACAGACTCGCACGTATCGTTTCCCCCTCTCTTTCTCCCGATATTCTCCCTTCTCTTTTTCTCTTCCTATCCATCTGTATTCCTCTCTCGTTTAGATTCTCATCTTCTATCCCTTTTTACCTTTCTTGGTTGTGTACTCCTCACTTGATTTTCTACCACATCCAATCTCGGTACCCTCTCGCTCTGTTATACGGGTTGTACTAGCGCCCAGTGCCTAGAAGGTACACGTCGTGTTTTCTGTTTTCTATGAGCTGCGCCTCGTGCAGACCCGGCGAAACGTGGTTCCCCGATGCGACTACCTGTCAACATCTGCATCTCACGTGTTGACAATATACCGTTGCAACAACGACACATTGAATCTAAATACACGTCTTGTTCTCTTAAAATCTGACGTATGCTTTTTACCTTCTATTGCATTCTTTTTCTTGTTCCATACAACGCAACGATTGAAATTCTTTCTTTTTTAGACTTTTCTTCAGTCATTTATAAACACTATATGTACCATAGTTATCCTGTTTGGGCACTTGTAAATTCACAGTTATATAAAACATCTAATGTCTATTAATTTCAATATAATACTAAGGTTCGTTTATGTGCACGTGGATACATGTTTGTTGTGAATTGACTTTTAAAACATATACCAGCGTAATCCTAATTGAGTTTGAATATCAGCGTGTACTGTTGTATTTGAATGACATACATACAGACATCGATTGCAAATTCTGGGAAAGAACTCATTACGATTGTTTATGTTTACCGACTATTGTATTTATATTTTGTGATTCTACATATAAAAGTAAGGAATACACATAGGAAACATTATTGGTGATATATACACAGTGCTTGGTGTTTGCAAAAATATGTCTATATCCTGTTAAATATACATACATTGTATTGATTATTACTATTTAATATTTACACGAACGATAAATCGTTAATAACAAGACTTATTTGCAATACGTTTCGATGTATGATCAATAAAAGGATGTTAATTCATATTTCATTTTATCCGCGTGTGCTTGCAGAAGATGACGTCACGGTTTATTTAAAGTAAACGGTAAGATGATCCTGGCAATATCGTAGATATTTTTTTGGGAAGGAAGTGTGTAATGAATACTTAAATTACAGAACTGTATAACTTCCATAAACAAAAAATATTACGAGAAGCTTAAACCGTGTTGTCTTTTATTAAAAACTTTTTTATATTAATGAAAGATTATATGTAGATACATTCTTTTATGAAAATTTAATTACGGTCAGATAATAACAAGTCTACATTTATTATATAGATAGCTTATTTTTTTAGCTTTGCATGCATCGCGAATAAATTAAGGTTAGGATAAGAAAACAACGTACTATTATATTGTATGACATATGTACATTCCTGTTTTACAACTATTTTCTTAGAAGTAACTATAATCTTTTTAATGATTTGTGGTTAGGTTTACTCTGCCATAATATTACATATAAATATAACGTAATTTATATTACTACCAGTATCGATGTTTAATTCCGTTATTATTAAGTAAAGAAATAACTGAAATAAAAAGATGGAAAAGCAAAGAAAATTAATCAACCGCAGATAAAAAAGACATGGAAATTGTCTTTGAGATTATTATAGATTATGTCCTTTTTATATGTGAAGTATTCCAAAAGTTTTTTGGCGCCACAAACAAAGCGTGATGAAAAATAAACGTTATTGATATCAGTTATTAGTTACAAGACAGATTTATCTATCACTAAAAACATTTTTTCAATAATGCTTTTTTATTAGTTTTTCTAAATGATATATACAAACTTCCATTTACCCTCTTGCAATTTGACTAATGTCATTAGTGAAATTTTACAAATTATCAATATTAATAAATGCCCTTGCATAATAGTAACAAATTTCACAATTAAATTTAAAAAAAATCGTGAAATCGTAAAGGAGATGTTTATAACGAACAACATATGAATTCACTACTATCATTAGTTCGTAAATTATTATGCAAGAGGCCTCTGGATTTTGTTGTACTTTCAAAGTAATTTCGTTCATCTTAATTCCATAATTAAAATATATTTTTTAATAGAAGTTTAATATATATATTTTTTTTTTCTCAGTAATGGAATAATCAAATTTTTAAAATGCAAAAAGCACTATTATATATTACAGTGAAAATAAATAATAATTTATTTAAAGTTACAATTTATTTAGATCTAGTGAAGTTGCAATAGTTTAATATGGAATAAGATTATTAAGAATTTCCTTTATTATAATTGGTAAAATTATAGATGATAAAACGCATATACATATTACATACTCTAGTGTCCGTTCTAGTTGATTTACATTTGTGCGCCTCGTGTAACATGGAGCTGATCTCACTCCTCCGACCGTCCGTCCGTTTGCTTCGCCGGCACATATATGCAAAGGCAGCTATATACACTGTACATACGAGAGCGAGAGCTGGGAGGGAAATATGTGCAGACGCAGTATATAATGTATCCGCCTCTATATACTACATAAGAGCTAAAGAATGATGTAACAAAGAGGCAATTTCACGAAGTTTGCCGAGCATTCCCGAAGCGGCGCGGCTTCGTGCAAGTCGCATGCGTGCTTGTGTACCATGAAAACGCACACCACGATGCTTGTCAGCTGCTGCAAGTGCACGCCGCCATATGCAATTCTACTGAGTTGCGCAAAAAAATTACATTTAGAAAAATGATAGAGCATATTTAGATGGTCCTCTTTCATTGTTGTGAATATATCGAATATTTGTTCTCCCCACTCTTCGAATCATCCTTGTTTTTCTCGTCATAGGACACTAAAGCGATGGTAACCTCGTCCCATACGTCTTATCACGATTAATGCTATCATATTTAATTGTGTCTCTCTGTACTACAATTTCATCGCGTTATGTAATATTTGCTCTTTTGATTTCATAATTGAACAAAATGAATGATATACGTTGTTACTGGGACGAAGAAGGAAATTGTAAGAGAAAGATAGTGAACGTTAGAAAGAAAGAAGGACAATGCAGTTATGGCAAAGAGAATGGATAGATCGGTACAAAGCACATCCTGTTCAACGCCATATTGTTCTTCAGTAATCTCTTCCCCCTCCATTTCCACTGCCTCCCCTCCCCGCGAACTGTGCCTTCACTTGGCATAGCAACAGCAGCAATGGAGGGCTGCTATAAATAGATTGTTATGTCCTTCCAGTGTTGCCAAAACGACTGGCCCAGCGTATGCCATAGAAGAAATCGGACCAATCAAGGCCGCGATGGCCACTTTGTAACGGCAACGTTGCACGGTCATATAGATTAGCATCTTTGTTGTTGTATTCCCGTTATATATATATATATATATAATTATTTATGGAAAAACACAATCGAAATAAAAGAGTAACAAACATATAAATATTTTAATTACAACGTATATAGTTACAATTTTTTAAATATTCTTTATTTTAGTTTTAGTTGCTTAATCTATGCACGAAAGCTAACGATTTTTTATTTTGTATCTTAATAAAGACGTATCTTTATTCGTAAACATGCTCATACGATGCTGATAAATACAACTTTGTACATCTTTTTGTTTTTATATGTTTCTTTAAGTATCGATCAAGCGACGTTGCTTTTCCCCGCATACATCTATGTATTAGTATGTACGACTGAAAAGTGAAAAAAGGGAGACCGAGTGGGCGTGCCTGCAGCGAGAACCGGCAACGTTGCAGCCGTAAATCATGATTAAAATAATAAGTATAATACATATGTAGTACATAGGAGGCTGTCGAGTATATGTATGTAAGGCTGCGCAGAGGCACAAACAGCGATGTATGTCTGGCAACGTTCTGCGCAGCTTCAGTTCCCCCACTTTTATTATTTAACCCCCACCATCACGCAGAATCCCACGGGTAAGTTCCAGGAATGGCGGAGGGGGTGAAACGCGGGCGTTAGAGGAGGGAAGGGCACCTGAAACCACGACTATATACCGCCGCGTGCGTTTACCAATCTTGGCACTTTGCCTGAAAGAGCATATCGACCGTGCAACGTTGTCACATCGTCTGCGCGATCTTACGCGCTGGCCCTGGCCACTCTTTGAGCGGTATGTACCTAGCTGCTGCAGCCGATCCCTGACACACGATGCGAAATCCGATTGAGGATATGGTTCACCTATTTATAAGATTCAGTGACGTATCTAGTATAAAATTTCATAATTTCCTGAATCTCTTGAAATAAGTGAAGTGAGAAGTACGACCAAGTGATAATGATACTACACTGAAGATTAAAAAGCAGTTGAAAATGTTGATCACGATTTCGATGATTTCTAAGAGTTATGCAGAAAAGAATTTTAAATGGATTTATAGATAAAATTTAATTAAATACTACGTGATATTGTTATGGTTATAATAAAAATAAGAAGTTTGAATGACCTATTTGTTTGTAAACATTTAAGGAATCGAATTTTGCTGTATGTATATTTCATTATAACTGTTGTGCAGTTTTACGTATTAATAATATATATTTGTTATATATATTATTGCCGGAATGTAATTAGATCTCAATTTATAAAATGCGATAATAGATAGAGAGAGCAATAAATATTTCTTAGCTGGAAGTATGAGTGATGAATATAACACGTGACAAACATGCGTATTAACATAGCATATAAAGATTTTTTAAATTTTATTTTCCAATTTCCGGTATTTAAATACTTATTTACTACGAAATTTGAAAACTGAAATGATCTTACGCATTTTATTTATGTTTTTTTATTTATATAGCACAAAATTATACCTTATGTGTAAATTGTATAATCACGATTTAAAAAACCATAAATACTGGAATAATTTCTACCGCCTTCGAAATTTTATTATCTTTGGGAGAGAAAGTTACGTACATCCTTCACTTGTCACTGATCGGCTTCGACTAAAGACTGCTGCCAGGCAACGGTCTTATATAGCTCTCGTATCGAACACCAAAGTATAGTAATTAGTATAAACAGAACCTACCTTCTATCTTATAAACCATTCATTTCTTGTAAGTTAATGGACATCTCTTCGTAGCGAATGAATTATTATTAGAATTAAATGTAATTTAAGGATTTTGTTGCAAAACTATTAATTTTTAAGTTATTTATATTTACCGTTATGTTTATTTAAACTATGGGCGCATGCGCGACATGTACGTATTTTATGTCTGGAAATAACATTCAACATAATTAATAATATTGAGTGCGACGGATAGATGGCGACAGTTATTGGGAAGACTACCGATCCCCTTTTACCCAGAACAATAGAAATCTTTGTATACTGTACACAATTTTAATTCAAATTATCAATTAATTAAATACAAAATATAGACAAATTATATTATAATAGGTTAATATTCTGAATTGTGTTTTTTTTAAGAACTTTTTTAAAGAATTATTGTCATTTGTTTTTCAAGTAATACATATACTTTTAAATATATTGTATATATATTTTTTCAAGTAATGTATACAACTCAGTGTTTTATCGAACACTCGATAAAATTCATTATATTTTGTGCTTCCACATTTCGCGCAGTAAAATACAATACAGATTTACGAAGTTGTCGTTTAAAAATACCGCAGTGATATAAAATTGGGGTATCTGAAAGAATTATCGATAGACATTAGGGAGTGCAACAGTAACGTCAGATTCCTAAAAATGGAAAGTTAAAGCCAACGGGTGGTGATACGTCGCGGAGGACGATACTGGCACATACCTAACGGAGTACAGTCAGCGTGGAAAACTAAGCGTGCCTCTCTAGTCCGTAAGGATTGGCGGTTGGCTAGACCACGGAATGCCTAGTGTCCCGTGCAACTGCAGGCAGACAGCTCGATGCTACGGCATGGCCTACTGGGCGGCCTGAAATCGCAGTTTTACAGAGGCGAAGTCCGCGTAAAATGGCGCTACCCTCGATCGAGAGCTCCTTAATCAACGGCAAAGCTTCGCCGGGGTCCAGAGGTACGCCCGTGTTACGAACAGCATGTACATAGTCAGTGTGAACGATACCACCGTCTACGTACGTTTATCTACCCTCGAAATGTATCCCTCGAGAGTCGAGTCGGAAACTCTTTCGCGCCACCTGCTATAATAATTGCAATCGACAGAGGCAAAGTGAAAACGTCGTCGAGGGAAAGCGTGAAAACTTCGAAGCCGAGAGAGTCGAAACAGAGGAGGAGGATAGAACTTTTCCTCTGTCTGAGCCTGTTTCTCGTCTCGTCGTGTAACATGGTCGTGTGTCGTCCCATCGACAGTGCACATCAGTAGACGCACCGCGTATAACCTCTTCGCTGGTTTACAACTCATCCAACCGATATGTGATTTCGACTCGGCTAGAAAGCATCGTTGATCGTCAAGGATGAGGAACGATATTACAGACATGCATACGGTGAACGCTGATAGCAGCACGGACGCCATATGGCTCGAGAAAAGGAGTCCGTTGCAGACGGCATCCGATCAAGTGTCACTCAGTACGTTTTCAAATGCATCTTTCCATCATTAACGAAAGATGCGTTGTGTCTTTGTAAATCCTAGTGTGGTGAATTTTTCTCGTATCTTAATGTACACGTGCGCGTACTCTTGATTAGCCTCTTGTTTTCGTTTGATAATCGATGTCGGTTGAAAAGAGCGCGGAGTATTTTTTCCATCGATTTCAAAGAAAAGAAACGTTTTAATTTTTTACAGAAGGTAATTTATGGTTGTTTTATTTAAATGTCGCTGTAAATGACAGGGGATTCAAATTGATTAAACAATGAATAATCAATTAACACATGTCACGTGTACAGTGTACAGTGTTTTGAAGTGTCTGACGTTTTACAAAACTGCGAGTGCGCAACTACAGTTTCGAATTTGTGAATTCTCGGAAAATACGGTTTCTAATCCGACATTAGACAATTTTGCAGTCCTGTGTACATTACAAATCTTAGATATGTGTATATGTCACAAAAATGGCTGGTACCAATCTTGTGCTGTGTTATTATATTCATCTTTTGCAATTTAGTTGAATTGTAACATTTAATTGAAAATGAACTATTACGAAAATATTTCTATGCTTATTTTCTATGTTTTGTATGAAAGGAAAAACAATTAAAATTTGTATAAGAAAAATGAATAGTTGTCATTCATATTCATAAACTTAAATTAAATATCGATGATTACAGTGCAAAAATAACTTCGATTGGATAGCGCGTGTCTTGCGCGTAGGTCTTGAACACGTGTATGCTTTGGTACAAATTAACAGCGCTAAATTTCGTATAATACGAAATATTTCTTTATGTAGAGACGAACTTTATAAATATTGTTTAAGATGGATAAAATTGACAATTTAGTGGGTTATTATTTTTGTGGGAATTCGTTCCGCAGAATAATCAAAGATAATTGCTTGAATTCATTACTGATCATATATTGTAATCGTTTGTGGTATACGATAAATGTATTTTCCCGCGCTCTTCTCCATCGATCGTTGTCCGTAATTTTTATATACAATCATCTAAAACGATAAAAAATAATTAATTTTTTCATTATTTTGATTTCTATAGATTTTGTTAATATGTTTTAATTTTGTTGATAAATAATAAATAGAATTCATAATGATTATTTATTGTTATTTAATTCACTAAAACTTGATAATATATTGACATTATGTATTTCAGTTATAGTCTAGTATTTATAACGAATATATGTTATTGTAATAGTTAAGTGGGCTTTGTCATTGTAAATAATGTGCTAAAGAAAAGAATTATACATATAAGATTAAAATATTTTAATTAATTCTCGATTGGTATTGTTTAATAATTTTGACTAAGTTGTTTAATTTTAAAGTATTTCATTTTAGTTTGTATTCTATAAGCATTTTTCGTGATGAAAATTATTAATAAATGTAGAATACACATTTAAATTAAATATTGAGATTAAGTAATCTAACTTAAACTACTATGGTTACCTATTGGTACCACTTAAGCGTTAAATAACAAATCATTTAAGGAAAATAAGAGCTAGAGTTCAATATTCTTTAAAAAATTTGTACCACATAAATGTATATATCATATTCTCTATTTTGTAATTATCAAAAATAATAGAAGTATATTATATATTTTCCAGCTTTTGATAAAGTCGTAGTTAAGCAAGAACTTCCCGATGAGGCGGAGATCCGAGAACTGGCTGCCAAAATGGTGGAAGCAAACAAGGCGAAAATGGTCTCAGGGGTACCAGGGGCCCCACCACAACAAAGGCCCCCACAATGTCTCCTTCCACAATCAAATCTTCCTGGTATCCTGGGATACTTGAACAAACGACCAGCGGATTCGTCAACTGCCGTATCAACGAAACCTCTTACGACGGAAGGCAAAGTACCGCCTGATGATGAAAGCCAAAGAGGCCGATTCGGATGGACCAGTTTCGACGATTGTCACATACCTTATATATTTCGCTCTGGCGAAAAGTATTGTGCTGTACGAATTTTAGAATCTAAGTTGCTGAACAAGTACCTGAGTTACCTGCACTCGGATATCTACAGTTGTACGTGTATAAGGAGTTACTATATAACGGAAGCGGAGAGTAAGTTGTTCACCGATATAAACGTGAAACACTGCGAGAATCAGTTTGGAAGAGATCCATTCACGTGTAAAGACTTAGTGGTTCGACTTTCGGACGCAAAGGAGTTTTATACGTTTTTGGACGTGTGTTACACGAAATTAACGGCCGGGACGAATCCAAACGTGTCAAATGGGCAAAAGGCTGATAAATGTGGATTCATTCGGATAAATAAGGAATCCGTTGTTCCTTACACGGTGAAGGACGGCCTTCAATACGTCCCTCTCTTTTACTTCGAGGGCGAAACCGAGAATCTCAAGTTGAAAGCGGAAAAGCTCGAGGGTTGGGACTTATCGTATTTAAAGTTTTGTTGCAAAGTACAGGGTATTCGTAATGAACTGTTTGCTAGTGAGACATGTTCAGTGATTAGTTTGAATGACATTAAAAGTTATTTCCCGCCTGGCACGGGGTTCGAAGATTATTGGCCGACGAAAGTGATGGATTCTCAGTTGTTAGTGAATAGCAAAGGTGGTGGTAGCGGTGGTGGCTGGACCAAACAACCTACACCGCCAGCGACCAAACCAGTTCCCGTACAAAATAGTGCGAATAAAGCGACTGTTAACGCACGTGCTGCCCCTATGCATAACATGCTACCACGTGGATCTGTCGCAAACACATCGCAAGTGCAGCAACGAGTCAGCCAACCTAGACCCGTTGCGACCACCCATCCAGCACATTCTTCGCCAACAGCACTACCTTCAGGCAGGTCGAATATCGTCACACAGCCGATGTTGAACACGGTGCAAAGTGTTAATGGCTGGACAGGCCTCGTTGGTGGTCAACCCACCTTTCAAACGGCGGCGCTTGTTTCTCAACCTAGTTCTATTGTACGAATGCCTTCATCCCTAAACATGCACAATGTAAGTTGCTCTCTACAATATTTCTGCTTTTATGTAATTCAATAAAAAGTGTCCAGTTGTTTAAAAATATATTTATATTATTATATATTTTTGTTGTAATATTATTAAAATTTTATTAAAGTTATATATATATTATATATAGTATATTATAAATATTAAAATATAATTATATTTTAACAAACAAAAACAAATTGAAATAATATACTAATGAGTTTTTCATCAATAATAGTTCGATTTTTTATTATAGCAAATATCTACAGCACCAAAAAATTATTCACAACAATCTAGTAGGAGTAGAGGGGGTGGAGGTAGTGCAGCAGCTCAGTACCCTGGAGTTTATCCAGTTACAACTATGCAGAATGTTGTTCAGGCCCAACCACCCCCTCTTGTCAGAGCAACAGTTCACTCCAATCAACCTAATCTTGGGTAAGTAATAAAAAGTTTTCTTAAAGGTCTTCTTTATTCTTCTTTGTTTCTTAATATACAATATCTATGTATATGTTTTTTAAAATGAAGCTTTAGAATATTCAGAGCAACTTTTCATTTTTAATATTAAGCATTCTCTCTTCTTACACAGCATTATCAATATTTTGTGCTTGCTTCCAATTTAGTGATTGAAAACAGTAAATTATATATTAGATGTGAGTTTTTATTGTTAAAAAGCACGTTATGGAATATTTTGCTCAAATCTATTTAAATAACAAATCATATACATATGTTAAATATTGTTTCCCTTTTGACAATTAATTACAATTTATCTTTCTTGATGTGTTGCTCAAATTCAAGATGAAATTAATCATTAATTCAATACAACTTCATTCATGTGGTAGTTACATTAGCGTAAAAATGTTTATTATATTTATTACTCACACTGTATATAGTTTATCAATGCATATTAAAAGTTCATAATAGCTTTATTTGAAAAGTGATCTTAATATGATGTATACTAGAATAAAATGAGCATGCAGTGTCAAATTTTAGGGAATCACTTATTTGTTTGAAGTATATAATTATACTATTTGCAAAAATGTTATTATTTATTATCTGGAAAACCTGCACTATAGCTTTTTGCATTTGTACATACAACGTATGATTTTTTTGTATAGTTATCCAACCTATGGGAAGGATGACTGGTGAGTCCCTGTAAAATGTACTATAGTCATGATTACTACACAAAAGTAAGATAGCATGCACAAGAACATTATAATTAACAAATTTTTGATTTATATAAATCTGCAATAACTACATATTGCCTGTGTTGCCTCTTCAAACAGTACTTATATTCTTTCTAATGTTTTTATTTCTTTTATTTACTATACACATATATCTACTTTATATTTTCCCAGATATACTTTTATTTTCGTTTTTTTGTAAATCATATTATTATCAACCTTTTTTCATAGAAATGCTATTAAATGAGATATTGATATATGTGAAAAATATGAATAATTTGTATTTATTATTATTATTATTATTATTATTATTATTATTATTATTATTATTATTATTATTATTATTTATATACATATATGACTGATTTTTACATTTTCTTTGTTTATTATTTTAAATAGTAAACTATGTTAATTTTTTATTTTAGTCATTTATTTGTTGTTTAAAATATTAGTTAATGAAATATTGAAATTTGTATGATACATTAAAATACTCTTGATGCTATTATACATTTAAGCATAAATATAGTAAATCAATATATACATTTTGTAGGGAATCTGATTACAATGATTAATATCTCATGTACATATTTCTCTATTTATATTCTTTTAAACTAGTATACACTTTTAAGTTTCCCAAACTATTCAACAATGTGTAGATTTTCTGTACAATATTGTATCTTACATAAACATTTTGTAACTTTATTAAGTACTGTAGTTCGTGTAAATTACATAATTATAGTTGATCATATATATTTCCTAATTTATATGTTCCTTAAAATTTATCATAGAATGTTTCCATTTTAGGGTTACATCAACATATACTACGCCTACTTTAGGTGTACCAAATGCTGTTACAGCAAGTACATACCCTCAAATGCTAGGTTTAAGCGAACAAGTACAGGCTCTGATGCCGTCACCTACTCAGGTATCTACGCTATTACACCCACAAAGGCATACACCATCCGTACATAACACATCTCATGCAAAATATCCACCACCATTAATACCAGTTAATGGTAGTAATAATAGTTCCAGGTATGACATTGTTTACTTTATTATATTAACATATTATTATTTAAATTTTTAATAAGATCTAAACTATTTTAAAGGGAATAAGTAAATACTTTATTATTGTATTGAAGTATTTATTTCTAGGGATTCAAGAGGCAGAAAGCCATTGATCCCAATATCAGAAACACATATATCAACCTGTCAAGTTCAACCTTATCAAATTCAGAAAGCGCTTGTAGAAGACAAAATGGTACCTTGTATTAATTTCAAGCCATATATATATTCTGAATTACTGATGACGCTTCCTGACTTCGTCGCTCAGTATTTTCCTATCTGTGACATTAATAGCTGTCGACAAGTCCTAACAGATGTCTTGCATATAGACTTATATCAAGGAAATAGGTAAAAAAGTACTATTTTTTGCATATGTCCATACACAATGCTCTTAACTTTGTCAATAGTAAGAACTTTGCAAGTGTATCCCTTTTTATTTACCTTAAAATATTTTATAGGAATGTATATTTACTTTACATTATGACTGATGTAAATAACTTTTAATTTAAGATAATTTCTTTTAAAGGCTACAAATGAAAATGTTAATGGAAGCAGGGAAGTGTTCATCTTTAAACGAAGAACTACCATTAATACAAGTAAAAAGTATAATGAAATACATGCCTCAATTGAAATATATGTTTAATAGAGGTGGTGAGATGGTAATGCCTGCACCTGCACATTCTTCTGAGGAACACCCTGCCAAAAAACGTCAACGCACCAGCTAGGACTGGCTACAGCCTTACTGGCCTACTTATGATTACTATCATTCGGCATTTTAAAAAAAGCTGTTTTCTTTACTCTAATGTAACAAATCAGCATTATTATATGCCCTGAAAAAACGTAAACCAGATTATTATGTATTGACGTCATGTGCCAGAAAGAGTGCACGCAAATGAAGATTACCTTTTATAATACAAGGAATCTGTGACATACTGTGAGCTACTTCTTTCTCCAAAGTGTATTTATCGACGAAAGAATACTTGTAAATAAAACTGAGATGTATAAAACTAGTGTTGCACAGTTGGCAGTTTAGATATGCTTTTATATATTAAGATTATTAATACTTTTCTTTAAGATTTTTCGTTTACGACTGGAAGTTGTCGAACGAACAATATAAATACTGTGACTATCACACACACACAAGACCATTCCTTTCTTCTTTGTTTGTCCTCGTTTTATTTTTCTACCTCTACTATTAAAGTATCTTACGTATAGTATTTCTTTATAAATAAAACGAAAGTTTTAATATTAATGTGATTCGGAGAAAGAAAGTGCCGCCATGCGATAACTCATTAACAAATGCGAAATGCAAGAAGGAGGTTGTTTGAACTTGCTTATATTGCACGTTGAACGGATATCAAAAAGATTTGGCATTTGTATATTTAAAGAGACGGAGGTAATGCTTCTTCAAGTTCCTAGTTACTACTAATATGTATCCTGATAATTGCTGAAAAATAATTTAAAACTGTTACTAATTCACAACAATGGTTTACAATAATTGTGACATAAGTTTAGTGAATCTTACTAGAGAAAAAGTATTCTAAGTTTTGAATCTTGGAAAACTCTATTTTCTAAAATTCATTTATCAGAGACACCGTACACAGTGATGCAAATAATTTTGTTCAAGTATTGTCTGTGTAAATATCTAAATCAGTAAAAAGAAATGCAATTTAGAATATCATTAAAAATATGACACATATTAACAGTTGGTGAGATATCTATTACCAGTGTTTGTGAAGGCTTCATAACTATTTCAAATGTGAATACAATCGTTTAAAGGATGTAATTGGCTTCTTTTATTTTTTATAAAATGAACAAAATAATTATTAATTATGTAGAAAGTTATGTAAAAAAAAATACAAATTTATATTACGTAAAGCATAAATTGTCTTACTTTTTGTATTAGCAAATTTCATGATTATTATTTATTAAAATATATTTCATAAAGCGAACATAAATTATTAATATATATATATATGTATATATATATTAATTAAGTTAATTAAATACTATATATATATATATATATATTAATAGTTATATATATAATATATTTTATATATGTATATGTATATAAAACATTTATTTATATGAAAACAAGTATCGCAGAAAAAAAGTTTAGAAAACTTACAAATTGTTAAACGTATAAATCCACCTGAGATGGTCTTCCGCTTTAAAAATAATGTAGGTACGGAAGTAAAATTATTTGAAATAATTATGTAATATAATTTCCGTTTACGTGCATGTTTTTTAATTCGTTTAATTAAATGGAATGTAACTAAGAAGAACGAATTTGGATATAGGTACGCTATTTCTGCTGATCCTGACTTTGAAAAAAAGAGGCTTAAATTAATATTATTGACTGATTAACTTTCACATTCGCTTTTACTATTACATGAAACAGAAAAAGCTATGTATATGCAAAGAAAGAAACATGTGTATATATATGTATATGTATGAAAATAATTCTAGTGATAAATTAATGTTGACCATTATGGATTTTCATATAATAAAAAAGGCTTAGGCATCCTGTTACGGTGGAAATGGTATATTTTGTTATTTATAAATTACACTTAGTCATATCACGACTTCAAAGATTCTATTGCCATTAAAAAGACTATGTACCACGGACTGGTGTCTACTCTTTTCTAATGTTAACGAAAAAAATGATAAGAAAAATAACCCAAGAAATTCATACACGAAAAGTATTCAATGAAAAACGTGTGTACAATATGTAAAATAATATATTTATTATTTACGTTTTATAACATGTCGGGTTTTGATTTTTGTACTTTCGTAAAAAAAAAAATTTATTGTTAGAAAGAGAAAAGGAAGTATAATTGCAATTAGTATCATTTTAGCCCGTTTTAATTTTAAGCGCGTGCAACATTATAGATACTTTATTTAATAAATTAAGTACAATATGAACAATGCTTCTTGTACTAATATGTTTGTGTTATATTGAGCGCTGTTATAAATAAATATTAATTATTTCTTATGTATGTATATAACTATGTGAGAACAGAAATATTATTACAAAAAGATGTATGCCACTGAAGAGAATACGAATACAAATTGGTAAATAAATATCCAAGTTGGAAGAATTTCTTGAATTATTTTAATAATTGCTTCATGTTGTCCCATGAAGTACATAGAATGTAGTATGTACTATATTCTGAAATTAAAAGAAAAAGAAGGAAGAAATTTGTGGGCCCAGTCGAAAAATTAGAACTTAATTATTTTTAGTATGTTAGATTAGAGCATTTATTTGTTAACATGTTAACATGCGTGTATTATACTTTATCACACTATCATCTGTACATATAGATCATAAGAACTAGACATACTAGACATTTCAAATAAATTCATGATATAATTAACAAGTGTTGGTTATTTTATGTTAAAGATATTTATAAATGTATATAATTATAAATGTATTTACATTATATTGACTAAAAGGAAGATTACATTTGAGTCAATCAGAAGTTGCATTGATCTACTCCATAAAATGAAAAACAGAAGAAGGTAACGATGTTACAAATACTGTTTTTTAAACTTATTTTAGAATTTAGTATCGTTTATGTTATTTTCTTTGCAATGAATGAACTTATGGAAATAAATTATTTATTTTTTGAAAATTGAATATTAATCATGTATTCATGTAATGAAATTGTGGAATTGATAAAAATTGGAATTGATCATTTTAACTTCTGATTTATTGTTATTTATTGATATAGTATAATCGGTAGAGTTTATTAATACAGTATTTAAGTGTTTAGATCGATCGGTAGAGTTTATGAATACAATATTTAAGTGTTTAGATCGAGATTAATTAGCAACCGAATTTTGAATATTTTAAGTACGTATTGTATATTTTAAGTAATCCCAAGTACAAATACAATATTATTTTCGGAGCTCTGCAACTAATAAGATATTTAATCATTGATTTTTAAATATAAAGGATATGTGATTATATTTTTACAAATTTTTAGATTTATTTTGAACTTTATTGATATATTTCTGATAGTCGTGTGTTCATTATCGTCCTAACGAAATTTCAATAAATAATATATTGATAATACGTTTTTATAAACGTACGAATACTTTCGTGAGCAATTGTATATTATCCGGATTTCGTTTTAAATGCCACAACACGTCGAGCGGCACTCAGCTGTACCGGAAAGACGTCACGAGTGTTTGAATGTTTCAGTGCTGCCATCTGTGACGAGTGAGGACGAAATTGTACGAAACTGGCCGAATTGGTCAGTTGCGGTCGCCATTTTGTCGGGCAGTCATCGGGTACGTCGTGTTTCTTTCGGGTTGCTGTACTTTTTGGAACAAGCACCGCCGAAAAATTTGGGGTCCGGCACGTTCGTTCGCTCCCCCAAATGGCTTGTTTGAACACCCTTAAGCAGGAGATTAAAACTCTTGAGTCCGTCTTCCCTAAGAGCCATGAGAGATTTCAGATAATGTCTGCGAGTGTGGACGAACTCAGCTGCAGGTTCGTCGGTAAAAATGGGAAGAAATACGAAATACACGCCAATATTACAGTAAGTGTACCAAGCATGGATGCGATTTGAGACAGTAAATCGATTCGGAACAATCGACAGTATTTTCATTTTTATATGGATAGCGTGTTAAGTTTCGTCGCTGTCTACGACCGATCGGACAAAGAAACAATAACAGTCGTGTTGTTATTTGAGGCTTTTGACAAGAGCCATGCTCGGGAGCACGTATACCGTGTCTATCATGTACGCATTGTCCTCTCCATAGTTTCTTATTGTTCCGTACGTTTTGTTGTAGTTACGATCGATCCTTTCTCACCTCAATCAGCTAGTTTCCGTGGAGATTTTCAGACGAATTAATATTGCGCTAGAGGTCAATGTATGTCACAAATAGAGGGTAAGCCCCTCGTAATGGTATCTGTTCTCTCTGTCCATTTTTGTGTTTGCAATTTGCAACAAACAAGTCATTCGTTTAGAATCGGTGCCATTTAAACAGTTATATCACGATTACCAAACTACTTACTAATTTTGTGTACGCCAGATAATATTTATAGATAAATTAGATAACAATGAGCATATCCATGTATGTACGTTCCTCTTACCATCGTTGCCATCATCGTTCACTTTTTTTATTATGAAATTACTTTCAATTTTCATTTAACTACTCCGAAATTATGATAGTTAATATATCAATGCTAAAAATAAATAATTGTTTATTCTTTACTATATAGCGGTTTATATTATTTAGAGTCGAGCACATTAATTTGTAGCGATTAATTTTTAATTCGGATCCATGCAGAAAGTTTATTATCAACCTGTGTAAACAATAAGTCATCGCGTATAATCGCGTGTGTTTAAAAAAAATTTGCATTCTATGTTTCTTTTGTTATGGAGCTCCGAATGCAAGTCGAAATTTATAATAATTGTCTTTTCTTTTATTAAAGGTCGATTGTGAATAAAATTATTTAGCGTTTTAACAATTCGAGCGTATTTAAACCTATCTTCTCATCTTGCGTGTATCAAAACAAATGTTGGACTTAAAAATTTGATTCAAATAGATATTAGTGAAACGTATTATTGTTCTTGTTTTATCTATTCGTTTGTTACAAAATTGACAATTTTTGTTCATTTGTTTCATTGAGAAAATATAGTCCGGTATTGCTAATTAATATGAGATTTCTGTTACGCACATGCATGGACGTGCACCGACGCTGAGCTAACTGCAATTGCCGATAAATCCATATTTAAATATCGTGTATACGACCGCGATAAACATTCGCCGTATATTATAGTTGCTTTTTAATGTAATCTTTTATTTCACGAATTATCGTCGAGCACAACTATTTTACAATTTAAGAATTTTCATGTCTATTATCTTCTTTTACTACAGTCTCTTTTTTTAGACTCTTAAAATATTTTCTACTTTATGAGTCAGCTTTAAACACCCAATTAAGTAACTAATTTTTATCAGTAATTTTTATATGCATAACAATTGGTAAACATATTTTTTAATTTGTTAGAGGATTTTATTATTGTACACATATTTTAAAGTAGTAGTAGTTCATTTTATATTTGGACAATTTTCTCTTTTAGTTGAAATAACAAATGAACTACGTTGAATGAAAATTATAACATTTTTTTAATAAAGTAGTTAATTGCAATATTGAAAACTATCAAGTTTATGGAAATATGTTATATAAATATTCATTATTGTTATTCAATATTATGTAAAGTAATATGTCTTTACATATATTACATATTATAAAAATTAAATTATGATTATTGCCGTTTTGCTCTATAAAGTGATTATATGGACTCTAATGAATGTCATAGGAAACCTATCCTTCTACACCGCCAGTTTGGTTTGCGGAATCAGAGGAAACAAGTGTTACAAATGCGGTACAAATTTTAAGTACTACTACAGGCCGTGACAACCATGTCATTAATCAAGTTGGGATTCTCTTGAAAGAATTATGTAGACTCCACTCATTACCCGAACCACCCGATGTTGAACGGTTAAGGACAGCTTTGGATCCATTACGTTTAGGAGGATCAAATGAAGCAGCGGCACAAAGGATGGAAGCTGAAGATGTAGAAGATATTGATGATGATGAAGAAAGTGATGCGGAGGAAGACCTACATTTAGATATGGACGAAGGGGATGCCAATGCAAAGAGTAAGGTAAATAAAGTAACATTAAATAAAATGATTATTTTAATATGTAGATTATACTTGTATTGGTTTATACTGATACAAATTGAATTTTTAAGGGTGAAGAAATAGAATTGGAACATCTTGCAACGTTAGAGAGGTTGAGACAAAATCAAAGACAAGATTACTTAAAAGGATCTGTCTGTGGCAGTGTGCAAGCCACAGACAGACTTATGAAAGAATTGCGCGACATTTATCGGAGTGACAGTTTCAAAAAAGGTAGTAACATGTTTTTCATTCTACAGTTGTATCAAGACAGCTTAATAATCATGTTATAGAAGAAAAATGCAGATTTATCGACATATTCAAGTATTTACTTAAATTTGTTGTAGGAATGTACAGCATAGAATTAGTAAATGACAGTTTGTATGAATGGAATGTCAGGCTGATGTGTGTTGATCCTGATTCACCTTTACACAGCGATCTCATACTTCTGAAAGAAAAGGAAGGCAAAGACAGTATTCTCCTTAACATGCTTTTTAAGGTATGTCATTAACTTGCAAGTGCTTTTATTGTATGAATTTTGTGTAAATCAAAATTATTGATTCTAGTTGTGTTTTAGATAATAAGTAATACATCGTCACTTTTAAGAATCTGTTTATTATATCTTGATGTTTTAATTACATATGATATCAATGTAGTTTGGTAAATACTTTGGAAATTTTGTTAATTCGCATGATATTGATATTTAGGTTATTGATTTTGTAAAATTAAGAAAAAATTCTCTATTCTTGTGATTGCAGGAAACTTACCCATTCGAACCTCCATTTGTCAGAGTTGTGCATCCCATGATCTCTGGTGGTTACGTCCTTATAGGAGGTGCAATTTGCATGGAACTCTTAACGAAACAAGGTTGGAGTTCAGCCTATACAGTGGAGGCAGTCATCATGCAGATTTCAGCAACACTAGTGAAGGGGAAAGCACGCATACAATTTCAAGGACCAGGTAGTGCTAGCAAAGTGTGTGGTCAAGGTCAATACAGTCTAGCACGTGCACAACAGTCATTCAAGTCTCTTGTACAAATACATGAAAAAAATGGTAAGATGGTCATTTTATTTCTCACTTCGTCATGTATGTGAAACTTTTGCAATAGGAAGAATATTTGATGAGAAGATGACGAGTTTAATGTCTAGCGTTATTTAGAAAATGAATTTTTTATTATCGTTATTATATAATATGTTTTTTAATACGCGTTTCTTTAACAATACTGATTGAAATAATTTAGGAAGGATAATTTTAGAAATATATGCTGTTTCTCTTTTTCCTTTCCTTTTTTTTCTATTAATATAACGTTAATATTTATACGTTATATTATTATTTGCATTCCTAACTTGAGATTTAACGATGCAATCCTATAAGATTCTGTTATATTAGTAAATCTTTGTATCACGTGGCTCTTAATCTTTTACTTTTGACGTATGTTTTTTCATCTCTTTCTGAAATATCAATATACACGGTATTATGTTGTTATATATTCTTATAGGTTGGTTTACCCCTCCAAAAGAGGATGGCTAATGAACATGAATCACGGAGAAAGAAAAGTTTGACGCGTGCTTACAGCTGAGACTTTAATTCGGTGTGTGCCCAACAAATAATTGTTACGATAATGATTTGATACACAAAACACAACATTAACTAGGTGGTAACTTAAGATACTGAATTAATCTAATGCGTAATTCGTTTAATAGCTGAAAAGGCTGCCGCGCAAACAGTGAAGTGTTTGATTATGTATGCATAGATTTTTCAGTAATTAGTGATTAAATCGCCAATCGCATTTGTGAATGTGAGATGTAATCATTTTTATCTGGAATTGATTCTTACGTTTGGAATTACTAAGGATCATAATTATTCCAAATAATATTAATCTTAGTTCTCTTTTCGTGAGTACACATGTTGTACGTACGTACGAAACAGTGTAAACATTCTCTGTGAAAATGCGTTTGCGCAATCCGTGCTTCCTTTCTTTCAACAGAGGGAACACGACGATTATCAATTTAGATAGTTATATTGACAATTTTTCTAAGTGTTTTTTTTATCATTGTGAGCTTTCATTCGTTCCATTCTATCTTATTGTATCTTAATTTTTTCATTGTGCAATTCATAAGTAAGTTTGTTTGGATATATACATTTGTTAAAAGTAGACAGTAAACGAATCTGATATGAGAATAGCGATGTTTCTGGGGGTAAAGCGAATTTTGCTATTACCTTTTGTATTTACTCGATGCTTTCATTCATTGATCAACATGATTCGATAATGTGAACGAGCACACAACTAAATCATCACAGTTCTAGAGTATTTCGAGATAGTACATTATTTAAAAAAAAAATTAACATCACATACAATGAGGCTATAGAGGTTATAGTATTACTTGTAATTCTACATACTATGCAAAAGATGAAAATATCTTATTCACGAATGATTTAATTTAACAGACTAATGAAATTATATATTTTCTTTTATCAAGTAGAAACTTTTTACATTTTTATTTTGTTAGATATTAAAATAATAAACGTATATATTTCTAATGCTTTACGTTATCCGCTTTCTAATTATTCATATTTAATCTTTAACTAAACTTTATTCGAGGTTGCATTCTGCAAAATATTTTATAATTTACGTTTTAATTGTCAAACATTCTTATAAATAAAGAAACCGTATAGCAATATTAGGTAGTATGTATTTCCTTAACATAATTGACTACTACACAGTTAAGGGTTGTATAGATGTACAGATACACGTTCGTGTGTTAATTTCTCGAAACTCTAATGCTCTTCGAAGTCCATATATTATTTTTTCTTAAATCTAAAAATAAAAATATGCAAAACAATGTAGGATTCGCCATTTGGTTGTGTGCTTCGTTTGTTAAGCTACTTTTTGTTATATCGTTTACAAAGCGGTTGATGTGTGCTTGAGATTGATATGAAGATTTGGTCTGTATGTTGGGCGTACGCTCAAGCGAATTTTTAGTGGTATTCTATATACATATATATACACATAAATATATATCGTGACAATTTATTTGCAATCGAAGCTCTATTTACACGACGTATTGAACGTGAAATTACGCGAGTAATCGTCGAAATTTCTTTGTGCCACAGTAGAGTTTACACTGGCCAGTTAAAGGAAACGATAAGGCATAACAAGCGAACACGCGTACATTAAAGGCACCATTAGGATCGCGAAAAACGAATTACCGCTTCTTAAGAAAAAAAAAAAAAAAAAAAATTATATACACATGTATTATTGCACATGTATTTGAAATTTATGAGACTATGCTATCCTCGTGCGTTTTTCTTCGTGAAAACATTTTCTTCTAACTGAACGGGTATCGTTCCCCTGTCTATAAAAGAAACAAACAATTATGGACTTCCGGTTCTTTTTTCACGATGACTTCATCCCTAGTTAACGATAGTAGTCGATAAAAATTATTATCCTTGTATGGCAAAGACCGATGGCCAAACTATTGCGTATACGTTTATTAACAAGCGAATTTCTACATTTTTAAAAACGATTGCTTTTCATATACTCGAGATATCTTGATTCCACTCCCAGAACGTCTATGCGAAATGTTTCGTACATACATACATACGTACATGAAACGCGACGTACATTTTACAAGGATACACATACACACAGATACACGTACACGCACGCATGCACGCATGCACGCACATTAGCGGGCGCGCAAACACACACCCACCTATCCCCCTCCCCACACACACCACACACACGCACACACACACACACACACACTACACACTACACACGTCATATTATACAGAGATATACATTTACATGCGTGCATATTATGCATTCATAAAACATGCTCCGATTCGTGTATATAAATATACATATTCCGTTCCTTGTGTTTCATCTTCGTACGTTGTACATATGGAAATTTGTATCAATTAGTCGACGAAACACGTTCGAACGGCGATTCGTTTGATCACTGCGCTATCTGTATCTGTAAATTGGAAAAAAATATGAATTCGAAATGTACGCGAATTTCAACGAATAATATAATATTTTCATCGTGTAATTTAAATAACTGTAACTAGTTTTTCTTTGAATGTTCGACACACCGAATTGCACGGGAAAATATAATATGTATCTCAGTTTATGTCTGTGAGGTTGTTCAAGAAACAACGGTACGAAGATGAAGCGGTACATATGTTATTGGCAATAACGCATGTACGATGCATCCGTAAATATAATTATTGGAATAATCGAGCGAAGTAGCATGGGTCAATAGTTTCTTTTTCGTGGTGTAATTAAAGGAAAAAGAAGAAGAAAAAAAAAAAGTAAAGCAAAAAGAAAATAAGAAATCGTTTGTGAAATTCGTGCGAGCAGTTTCGTAATAAAATCTAGATTCTTAAGTATAGGTGTACAATCGATGAGCTCATTGTCAGTGGGTATCAATGATTTGTACAGCCGCGCCTGACTGACACTGAGTGATGATTGTTTTGACGTCGTTAACCGTTATGTTCTTTGTCAAAAGAAGAAAAAAAAAAAAGCAAAAAAGAAGAAAAATAACTTTTCATTTCTCTCGCGTTTGTTAAGTTTTTCTTTCCTTTTAAGAATTTGCGGAGCGTATATTGTAAGCAGCCACGTGGCCTGTATATTTTTGCTACAAATATCGTTGGTAGTACCCGTTTTTAAAAATCAAACGTTCTTACGTTTCTTCTTCTTATTATAAAAGTAATTACTATTATCCATCTCTTTTTTTCTTTCATATAACTCATTCGAAGTTCTTAGAGAAACTAAAAGAGCTGATGAAATACTGACGTAATAAGATCGATTAAAAGCGAATTATATTTAATGGTTTATATCAATTATCCGTAAATCCATGCTCATTTTTCTTAGCTGTTAAACGAGACGAACTCCTTCGTAGATGCAGAAGTAATGAGAATTTTTGTAAAAGAAAAAAAAAAAAACCGCACGAAGTTTGTATTTTTTATTTGATCGTTATTAATGTTCGATGAAATACACGAATAGAAATTTGAATATACACGAATTTCCAAATCGAAGTCTTGGCTCTTTTGTTGTTTGTTAAAATTTATTAAAAAGATAACTTACAAATTTACTTGTTAGTTAATTTACTAACGATGGAAAGATATTAAGCAAAATTTCTCCTCACTTTTGCATCGAAATTATAATATAATTTACAAAAAGGAAATATACTGTGTTTCTTTGATCAAGGTAATACGAATTTCTGTTTGGTTGTAATTACAAAAAAGAAAACGAAGAAGAGCGCGTTGAAACAAAAGCGTAGCAAGTAAAAGTAAATGATTTCTTACGGATTCGCTTCTTAAATAACGACAGTAGTTTGTATACCTGCGATATGTTTGAACGAAACTTTGAATTTTTCACGATGATTTTACAATGAACTGTCGATTTGAAGACTGGTTAAAAAAAAAAAAAAAAAAAAAAAAAAAAAAAGAAAATGAAAATACTTCTTGCGTTCCTTTTTCCATTTTTAAGATTTCTGCGTTATCACGATATTCTATTCTCTAATTGCTATGGGCGAGTAACCGAACGCTAAACGATCGGCCTGTATCGTAATGAAAGCTCTATTTTTTATGTATTTGATTTCGTGTAAAATATAGGACGATACTGGTGTTTCCGGTTAAACAGATCGGAAGAAATATTTGCGAATATAAATGTGCCTAGTTTTCGAATGTATTTGTGGCAAAAATAGTGAATTTGTTATTAGAGGGTCTCAAGTTCTCCCTTGCTTTCCCGATACCGTGCTTTTCTAAAAAGTTTTTCTGAAAAGTAGTTTTCTTAATCCATTAAGGGCCAACATTCCACTTGCAATTTATTTGCGGTCGGTTTACTTGTATTTGAATTCTGTCTTTTAACATTATGATTATAAAAAGGATTTGTAAGCATTTATGTAATATTTTTTTGCTCGCTATTTCTTTTTCCATTTAGATCCTACAACTTTATAAAGTTCAAATTTAATTATTCGCGGAGCTATAAGGAATTTCGCATTGAGCACCGGCGTTGCCAATATGCGTAGTGTTCTAATATACTAATTCTAAGTATATTTAGCCTGACAAAGGACAAATCAACGTTGTGAGTTATTTTACTTACGTTCTCCGGTGCTTTCTCCACTCTTGCACGTTGTCTCACTGCTCGGTTCTTGACGGGTTGGTTTTACTCATCTTTTTTCCCCATTAGGAACGGGGAACAGACTATCATTTTTAGCCAAATTTCTTTTCAGCCAAATTTCTTTTTAGCCAAACAGTTTCTTTTTACAAAAAACTACAAAGATAGGATACGTAGAATAAACGAAAAAAAAAAGGACAAAAAACGATCATTACACACGACTTTCCCTATCCACTGTATCTGGCTATTCAATTAATGAGTTAATCGCTTAATATAACAAAGTGAAATCGGCTCGCTGGTCGCTTCATCGTCGATCTATCACCTTAAGGTGGTCTTGCGCGTCTTAGGAAGAAAGAAAAGTAAAGATAAGTCGTCACGTAATGTATATCTCGTTAAGCGAATATTTCGATATTTCTAGCATAAACGAAGATTATACTTTGTCTCTCTCTCTCTCTCTCTTTCTCTCTCTCTCCTACTCCTACTCCATACACATGCACACCTACACATAGAGCTACGAGACACGGAAAATAAAGAATTTCGATAATAAAGGTAAAAAAGATGGTTCTTTTGATGCCAGAGTTAATTTTCTTCATTCCCCCTTCATTTCTTCGAGGATGAGATAATACGTATAATAATAATAATAATAATAACAACAACAAATACGATTCTTTTATACGATCTATCGTAAATTCCGCTTTTGTAGTTTTATTTTATTTTATTTTATTAACGGCGCTTTTTAGCGAAAGACACGCGAAGAAAATTTTCTTTGTCGATTTTTGCTGTAATTCCTTCAATAACGTTTTGTCGAAAAAGATATATTTATGATTTTTGATAATTCCAATTGTATCTCAATCGACAATGCTTATATTGCAAAGCAGCTTTAGATAGTATTTAATTTCAGATTCGTTCATCTTTAAACGCGTAAATGTCCTGGATTTGTCGTAACGAATCGAGCGAACTGGAACAATTGCAAATTTACAACGAACAATGGAACAACCACTCGATTAATCAACGAGCAAGTACAATGTCGTAATAATTGGGAGACTTGGAGGGGTCGCGGAGGGCTTCCGCTGTCCTTCCGGATGACGCAGGTGCTCGCAGGACATGGAGTATTCGGGGAATACCTACAGAGAGGAGAATACCGGAAGAGAGGCGACGAACACCTGTCACCACTGCGGCGAGGACGAGGACACGGCCCAGTACACGTTGGAATTTTGTCCTGCGTGGGAGGCCCCACGTCGTATTTTACGACCAGCGATTGGCGAGAAATTAGACCCCTCGTCAGTTGCGAAAGCGATGCCGAGGGGGCAACGAGACTTCCTCGCAGTCCGTTCGTATTGCGAAGGCGTAATGCTCGTAAAGGAACGAACAGAGCCGGAGGGTGGGAACATCTCACCCTTGCAGGATTCCGCGCCGAAGGACGGCCCTGCGCTACCCTAGATGGTCATAGGGGCCGATACGCCGAGGAGGATCCGGACCTCCTCAGACTCGCACGACGGCCCAGGGGATAGCGTTGAGAAGTGTAGTCCCTCCCAATGCTCGAACTCACCAAGGAACGACTTCCTCAGACAGGAGGAGACGCAGGAGTTCTCCGGCAGTAATTCCAAAGTCCCGGGGCACTTTTGCCGAGCGTCAGGCGGTCCACCGTGGGGTTTTTGTCGTTAAAGTCTGACACTGCCCGTCGCTTCCCGGAAGAGCTGGAGGTGTCCACGAGGATTTCCCTATGTATAAAAGAAAAGGAAGAAAGTACAATGTCGTAATGGAGCTACTAAACGACGAAGAAATTTCGCAGAGTTATTTTATTCATCGTTGGATGAGAATTCTAAAAAGCACAAAATATATTTCCGTATGATTTAAGTATCTTTTTACGCTTCGGGAATCAGTGGCGTCAATGAAGAAGCTTTGTAAATTTTTATTCGTTTATGCGAAAGTTGTGGCAAAAGATTGTACGTGTTGTGGCCAACGATAAGGTCACTTGAAACTTTAACTTTGGAACTTGGAATCTTCTAAACTGTAGGTGAATAGAATACAAATTTGGGAAATCATGTCAAAACATCCGCTGTTTCTACTTTCTTCGAGTTTCTTTTATGGAATCGTATTGAAACTGTGATAGGCAAAACTTTAGATATTTAGAATATATTTCGCTTTTTATTGATTGCAAGAACGTTCGAAATAATGCCACGAACGAAGCTATTTTTCAATAATAAAAATTCCGTTCTGTATTATTTTAAAAATAAATGAACGATAAAGGATACGAACAAAAGACGAACGTATTGAAACGCATAATATGTATTCTCTTGCTTTAGTAAATCAAGGGATACTTGTTCGTGGGAGAAGCGTATCTTTCAAGTTGCTTACGACACGGTTAAGAAACAAATTCGTTCTTTGTTTAAATCACAGTTCGCAATGGGGACAAAATGACGATTTAACGTTTAATCTCGAGAAACGAGGATAAATTCTACAAACAAGCTGCTAATTAGAAAAGGTACAAATTAAATTGGTGTTCTGGCGTTGGAGCGTTTGCCTGCTACATATTTACTCAACGTGTACTTCTTAATGACATGCTTGCAAATGATAAAAGTACTTTTTAAACTTTTAAAACTCGTCACCGGCAAGTCTGCTCGTTTATTCTCTTCGTATCGCTATTTCTTACGATTTTAATATGATTTATAAAAGAAGTTTCGTATTTTACTTCATACGGATCGTACGTTGGATGAAATTTTTTAATATAAACAATTGACAAGAGTGGACAAGACAATCGCGTGGCGTAGCTTTTTTCTTGCGCGTGTGACATCGACATCGTCGAGTTTTCCGGTGAATCGATTCGACGTTTAACGGTTCGGTGTTGCAGTCTCGTCACACGAAAGTCAGACCAAACTTGCTCCTTATTGCTTCCGCAGCGATGGTCAAATTCGGTGGCGAGTAACTCGGTAAATTGTCAGACTTGTCGGCTACGTGGCGAATGAATTTGTAACAACGGCTATCGGCTGCAGTTAGGGACGTGTTTCGACGCAATCAGTCGGTCCGGTTGTACCGAACGTGCAGCTTTCCGCGCAAAGATACACACGCGCGATCCTTGTCTTTACCATTAGCTCTGTCACGTCTATTTTCCACGTAATCCTGCTTTTATACGATTCCTGCCTTATGGGTTAATTTTCCAAAGGGTCGTATTTTTTTACAGTTAAGAAATTTCGTAAGTTTAGTACGGAGAAGAAGATAAAAAGTTATATGAAATACTTGCAATAATTTAATTTCTAAATTGGTCGAGTAAATAGATTGCGAAGCGAAGTATCGTAGATGTGGCAAGGAGCAAATGATGGACGAAGATGGTTAACGTCTTAAGGGGACAAAGTAAATCTTAAAAATTGTATAGCGAGAAACGATGGATCGATGGTATTTCATTAATTTGGTACGATGGCTCGAAAGGAAAGGCAACCTTCTTTCGAAATTAGATCGTTTCTCTGCAACTTGTGCTACGTAGTTTCTATCGTTAATAACGAATAGAGAATGTTGAGGTTGACTGACAGAGGAACGAGTGGATGAATTTGTAATTGAAAAATATATTGTAATAAGTGTAGTGTAAGTTCAAGTTTATTCGTACAAGCAATACTCAACACAAAACTGACTACAATCGTCGTACGTCTTAACATTCGGCTTCCAACTTCTCAACCGCTTAACTCAAACTGCTCCAATCAACTGCTACTACACAACTGCTCAAACTCAACTGCTACATTCAACGGTCTCTACTCGACTGACTCTCTGCAACTGACCAACTCAACTGACTCTACTCGACTCGACTCGACTCGACTCGACTCTACTCGACTCTACTCGACTCTACTCGACTTTACTCGACTCTACTCGACTTTACTCGACTCGACTCGACTCTACTCGACTCTACTCGACTGCCTAACGTCTTCCGTCTGTCCTCCAGATGTGCCTGACCCATTCCCAGGTAGATCCCCTTCAACTACCCTAATGTTGTAAAGGGGCACAGGTATGACCTATTGTCAAGTACGTCCCTTTTCCCGATACTACATAAGTATAGGTATAAGTACAAGTACATGTTGATCCAGATCCTCGCTCTTACAGTGTTACAATACGATAGGAGAAGAGCTATGATAGGGAGCATGTTAGCGTATTTATAGCAAAGGACATTACCAAGAAGTTAATCTCGTAGCTCTAGATGAAGGCTACACGAAACAGCAATAGAAATCTACTTATAGCTCTTTCGTTTCTAGACCTTGTAATCCAAAACAAAATTTACATTCAAGGGCACAATAATACGGACGTCTGTTTATTTCGAACTTTTTGTTTCGCTAAATTCTATTCTCTTCGTAGCAGCAGTCTCCAGCTCAGGGATATACAAAAGGAAAGGTGTAGAGTTTTTCTCAAAGTATAATAATTACTTCAACGAAAAATATCTTTTCTCACGAACTAAGAGAAATTTATTATTATTAATTCAAAGTACTCGTCTCTTTCGATTTCCTCGATAATATTTCCTCGAACGTATCATTGGTAAGACCTATCTATCCGACGTTTGTTAGCTCGTTGCGTAAACGATCTTTTCGCCGTTATTCGTTCGGTTTCGTTTATTTGGCCGCCACTACTATCGCCGTATTACGGATTAACTGGGTCGACGAAAGATTCTCAATAATCCAATATACCGACGTAATTTTACCTTATATACGCTGTATCCTTGTCGATGCATTTTGTATTACTATATATATGATACTATAGGCACACGAATATCGCGCAGGCATCGATACATAGCGTTTCCACACAACGATAGTTTACGAATAAAGTTTTTTGGCACTGCATCGCCAATGAGAATTCAGAGAATTCGTTTCGATCAATTTTGGCTTTACGGCGTGTTGCGTTAAACTATGGCGAAACGCGCACACCGGTTCGTTCAACGTCCTATACTTGCTCTTATATAAATCCGTTACGTGACAGCTTTGCAGTATTTTTCGAAAAATGTTTCGAAACGAATAGAATATCGATTGGTTTATACGAGTCGATGTTATAGAACAAAACTGATAGTACGTGTCTGCGCGTACGGTTTGTTTTATTGTAAGATTGGAACATTAAAAAATCCATAGAACAAAGACGTATCGATCGGAGTTAGAGTTAACATCATCGGACTCGTAGATATCGGACTGTTGATACTGGTAACTTGTAATCAGTGATTTGCAAAACGATATCGGTAATAACAATTGGTTCAATTGCGCAAGACAGCATCGATAGGGCGAATAATTGCTGAATTCGAATGGAACGAGAGTCGATTCGCGGCTAATCGTACGCTACTTTTTTAAGTGTTGCTCGTTTCGCGGAACGAGGCTTGAGAAACGTTGATGTACACGTGTGTACGGTTGTATACCGTACACGTAGGTGGATACGAGCGTGCAGTGGCTAGGGAAATATCAACAGGTGCAGTCAGTTGGTTGTTTCGCTTAATCGGTTTCTATTCTGTGACGGAGTCTTCTAAGCTCCACCCTTTCGGTAATACGCGAGTCTCCAGGGAATCGAGTCGATGCGATTCGATTGTCTTAAGGCGGATGGAATTATCCGATCGTTTCTCCAAATCGTCCGCTACGCGATTACCACCGATTGAATTTACGAAAATAATTCTCTTCTTGAGAAATCTACGGTCAGGAAAATTTCCTATCTCTAGCATTTAAACAACCGCGGAAGTTGATTCGCGAGCAATCTTGTAAATAATATCTGGTGGAAAGAAGCATTTCATGGAAATTGAAATCGTTTCTCCAAATACGCGATTTTGTGATTTTTAAACGATAAGTTGCCTAAATTACGATTTGTTTACGTTTTGCTTCAATTGCACTTTCCTCAAGATATACGTATACGCTCTCCCCTTAAACAACATCGTTTTTTTAGCAATTTTTAACCTTGTAACACGGATGTAGGTATTTTTCAATTCTCAGGATCGTTACTGTAGGATTTTTTATTGATCCATAGATCTATTTAGCTGGATATTCAACGTGAACTGAATACAGTAATGTGTTATAACTAAGACAACTAAGTAGTTAATTCGCAACTCTCGTCATCACCAACGCTCTCTTTCACGCGGACCATCCTCCACGACAACGCTGACAACACACTGACTTCTCAACTAATTATTGCCTCTTTCTCCCTTAAGCATCTCTTTGTCTTTTCTCATAGCCCTACCACGTACCTGTTCCGCAATTGTCCGTGGCCATGGTCAGGCCTTTTTTCCGCGTTACTATTTGGCCGAAGGACCGACGACATATCGATGGGCCGCACGGTCTATCGAAGTTTCCAGACCCTTTTGGTCTATCGGCACTTAGGCTTTCTCGCAACATTGTTTATGGTTCACAATCTGTCCACGATACTACATTATCATTGCCTTCTGCTAATTATTCGCAAGGCGAATCTCTGCTCTAGCGAAGGAACTTTAGCTCGCCATTTCAGGCATCGACCGTAAGTAGACGATACAAAACCCAATACAAAACAAAATGAAGAGAACGCAACCTTCGAGGAGCAAATTATAAAGTGTGAAGATTAAAATGATCGTCGATAAGCGCGCAGCGTCGAATCTCGAAGCGACAGAGTGATGCATCCGCGTGTTGAACGGCGACCGCAACGAGTGGTCGTGTGTTCATCGTTCGTAAGCGCGTAACCCGTGCACGAGTGGATGCAAGGTTTGGGAGGTCGTTGGAAACGGCGAACGACGAAGGTTGAAGAGAAACGGAGAAAAGCAGAGAAACGAGACAGCCGCGTTTGCTGCCTTGCAAGGCGCGCGCATATCCTGTTTAATTAGCGAACAAATTAAACGTCGGGGCAGCCGCATCCGACATGGCCACGTAATTAGAGGCATTATAAATTAATTATAACGCCGTGGTGCAGCCAGTTTTGCGGGATTCAATCTTGGAACGAGGTCGCCATTGCACGCCAAACGAATGCCAAACAACTTACGCCGGTGCCAACCTCTCTCCACGCGCCATTCGCCCTTTTCTACTTTCCTTCCTTTCTTTCCCTTTGCTTCGCTCCCTATTTATACCTTAATAACGTAACTCTGCCATAGCTGATCAACTGTCATTTCTATTTTCGATTCATCGTTATCCTCCGAAATGGATTGTTCTTCGCTTCTCAAACTTTCGTCATATACATATGTATTAGATTGTCCGAAGAGTTTCTTTCGTTTCATAAGGTGATGATGGATGAACAACAATTTCTGTTTTATATTATTTTATCGAATTAGGTATCATCCATTTCGTTCTATTTCTATTATTACGTTCGTGCATAATTCAATAAACTAAAATAAAACAAAAAGCATTGTGCGTTTATTATTTTCTTATAAAACGAAAGAAACTTCTCGGACAACCTGATACATTTTCAAAATCGATTTATATTTTCGAAAGCGAAGCGTTGTATTTATATTTTCGACTTATTTCGTCACGTACAATAGTCCTGTAGCGGCCCGTGGCCGTAAAAAAGGTTTCAAGTTGAAATGGAAAAAATTCAAAATTGGGAGAGATCCATACTATTTACTGCCCTTTGGTACTAGCGTTGTTTTGGGTTACAAGGTCTAGATTGTTATTCCTGTTTCCTGTAATTTTGCAAGAAGGTTAACTTTTTCTGCTAACATACATTTAATATTGTTGAAGTGGTCACCACTTCTAAGAAAACTCCACGTCTTGTCTTTTAGTTTTCTCAAGCACCGAAGCCATCGACAGTGTACAGACAAAATACTGGGTCGATAGCAGACCATAAACAGTAGATAGGCGACGTTGGCTTCAGGGTTTACAGTCATAGGGTAACACTGCTAGCGCGCGGATCTGGACCAGCTCAATTACATTCCGACTTGTATTTACACTTCAGTATTTAGAATGTATTTTCTACCTTACAATTTATCCACGCGTTCCTCTGTTCACACACCTAGTAACCTCAACAGTAATCTTCAACTGTGGATATTGTTGAAGTGGTCACCACTTCTAGGAAAACTCTACGTCTTGTCTTTTAGTTTTCTCAAGCACCGAAGCCATCGACAGCGTACAGACAGGATTGGGTCGAAGGTAGACCATAAACAGTAGATAGGCGACGTTGGCTTCAGGGTAACACTGCTAGCGCGCGGATCTTGACCAGCTCAATTACATTCCGACTTGTATTTACACTTCAGTATTTAGAATATATTTTCTACCTTACAATTTATCCACGTGTTCCCTTGTTCACATACATCTAATAACCTCAACAAATATAAAGTGCATAAACGTGCTGCCTATGATATTCTTTTGGTATTGTAGCATTGAGTGAGAGACGATCAAATCGGCATACGCTATCTCCGTACCTATACTTACTTCGATACATTTTGCCATTACCAATTCATCCATTCGTTTCTTTATCAAACAAGCCCGCAGGTTAATCATCTCAATCCCTGTGCCCTTGTGCCATTATTGTACAGTTTTTCGTACACACGCTGACCGCATAACGCTTGTCTGTCTGTGCGTGCTGATAATGATTGACGGTCGACTGGATTACAGCGCCGAACGCAGGAAGGAAAGCAAAACGGAAGGATCAGATGGACAATACGATAGACCGACTTGTCCAACGCTTCCGAAATACGTCTGCGATACGATATGCGCGATGTCATGTGTCGATCTCGTGCCGTGCGTTTGTAAGAATTATACGAAAATCGATAGGTGAGCGATGGGTTGAGACGAAATTGGGTGTTCGTGAATTTAGATATTCGTCGATGCAATTCTTTTGCGAATTACGATGACCTGACGAGAAATAAAATGACGTATAATTGCGTGGTATCGTGGACGAATGGTGCAAGAAATATCGGGTGAACCATAAAGAATGTCGCGAGAAAGCCTAAGTGCCGACAGGTTCATCAACGTGACGTTGGTCCTTCGGTAGAATAGTTACGCGGAAAAAGGCCTTACGTGATGATGATCGCGGATGATTGCGGAATACGTACATGATGGGGCTATGAGAAAAGACAAAGGGACGTTTAAGGGAGAAAGATGAATTAACAGGCAATAGTTAGTTGAAAAGTCAGAGTGTTGTCAGTGTGACATCGACCACATCTTAATCTACATCAGAGATAGGATTTCCTCTCCGACCTTTGGACTCTTTTGCACACGTCCCACATTATCGTCATAATCTACACCAAGCCCCTCAACATCCCCAAAGCAAAACATATACATACAGTCTGTCACACAAGAGCGTGTCTGCGATATTTCTGTAAATATTTATATATTTGTAAAAAAATTTATATGAATTGAATCTACATCTAAAACACTAATACGCTATTACTTAGTAGGGTGTCCAATCTCCTCCATTAGCGATTATAGCTTGACATCGTTTCGGCATACTCTCGACTAATTTTTGAGCGTAGGATTCTGGTAACGACCTCCATATCTTTCGAATGTGATGTACAAGTGTTCTTATTTTTGTGATACGTCTTCCTCTCAGCTTGCATTTCATTAGGGACCACACATTTTCGATAGGGTTTGCATCAGGGGACTGCGATGGCCAAGGAAGTACTGTGATGGCGTTTTTCGCTTTCCATTGGGTGCAGATGCGACTTCGATGTTTAGGGTCGTTGTCTTCTTGCAATATCCATTGGTCCTCGGTTTGGTTGAACCAACGTTTCACGGATGTGAGAAGTCCCCTTTGGTACAATTTCACCATCTTTTGTGCATTCAGATTGTCTGTAAAGACGCACAAAGTCCCAAAACCGCGTGCGTTAAAGCAACCCCAAACATGCACTTTTATAGGGTGTTTTACACTTCTTTGAATCATCCTTCTTCCATGGATAGTCCAAGCACGCCTAATAGGACACCATGCCCAAAACGAAGATTCATCAGTGAATATTATATTACTCCAATCACGATCTCTGTTTTCATTCGCCCATGCCAGACGATTTTCCACGTTTCGCGTACGCGGCACTCATATTAAAAAGCTCTGTTCCTTTCACTGTTTCAAATGAAACTGAAAGGTATTCAGCAACGCGTATTAGAGAAGTTTTCGTTTGTTTACATTCTTTTTATCTCATTCTGATTAGGTGTCAGGTTTCGCAGATATCGCAGACACGCTCTTGTGTGACAGACTGTATAAGCTGAGACCTCAACAAGCTCAGGCAGTTCTTGTTCAGGTTTTCTCTGATTCAGTATAGTATACTACCTCTGTAAGATTATTGTAATCATTAAATTTATAATAAAGTTTGATAAAAGAAAGTTAAGAGTTGGGCTACGGCTCAACCTTCTTTTTTTTACAATCTAAGTCGCAAGTTTACGTGACATCGGCGTTGTCGAGGAGGATGGTCCGCGTGGAAGAGAGCGTTGGAACCGTGTGGACGAGAATTGTAAATTAACTATTTAATTGTCTTAGTTATAGCACGTTATTGTATTTAGTTCACGTTAAACAACCATCGTTTCCTGTTTAATCCATTTGAAATAAATAAATAATAAATTTTCTATACGCAACACGTTTACGCGACGATATCGATTAATTACGATACGAATTTGATCGATAGAATTACTTCTAAATAGAATTGGAAATAATTTTCCAATTCCATCGTAAGTCGTAAATCATGCGTTACACGGTCAAATAAAAATAAACGCGGAAGAAACCGTTTCATTTAGCTTGTCTTTCTCTTTGATGGTTCGCTTTCACGCTGAAGTTTAATTTCCTATGGGAATTCATGGCCACTCCGCAGGTACACTATCTATTATCTTGGTCCTCTTGCTTCGTTCCTATTCTGATAAGTATCCGTTTCGTATTTCCATCCTAAATATTACGTCGTTGCTTTACCACTGCGTTTTTAAAACCTGTACTTTGCTTTCTCTCAGTAAATTATTGAAATATTTCTAACTCGACGGTTTCTCGTTACTTGGAACTTTCAGGTAAAATCGTTAGTTTCTCTATCGCACTCCGTATATTATTCTTAAGTTTTGTCGAATTAATAAGGAACTAGAAACTCATTCGTGAAACTAAGTTTCACGTGATTTTAGATGTACATTTATATAAAGCTTTTAATAAAATTGTACAATTACATCAGCGATCCGAAAATCCCAGTAGGATCGAATGGATTGGTCGTGAAGGTACGTCGGGTCATTCGAAAAAAGTCGAATCCTTTAGAAAAGTTGGATAGCTACTCGAAAGCGGTTATGAAAAATAGCGCTGCATTCGGTATAATATATTTTGAACCGGTCACTTTTGATTCTTTTCCATCAATTTTAACCCATCGCGTACGTACGAACGCGCGCGTTAATCGTACATTTACGTTCGTTCAATGCTCGACGAGCATATAAAACGAGATAGAAAAATCGATGAACGTCGGAGAAAAGTGAACGAACGTTAAATATCAATTGCTTCTTTGTTTTGGAATTACAGTGTTTATAAATGATTAGTTTTACTAGATAACGGCAGAGCCGAAGAATAGATACATTTAAAGCAAAGCTGTTATCCAGTGTGTTGCGTGTAGAGTGGCAAGTTTGGAAGAAAGTATGATCAAAGTACTATCGAAGTAATCTGCGATTGCACGTCCCATATTACTTGGAAAGCTCTTCCGCGCAGCTTCCAAAAACTTTGCGGACGAACGTTTGAAGTTCGGATTGGAGTTTCAAGTGAACTCGGAGGTTCATCCCAATCGCTTATCGATGAAACACAGGTTCGAGTTCTAACTCGGAGATGTGGCGACATGTAGGAAATGTTCATCGGTTAGAGAAAATATCGGCGAATTGATTTTTCGCTGGTGAAAACTCGGATTCTTTAAACGTTGCTGATTTCTATTGACGATTTCTATCGAATGAAAGAGATACCGATAAAGAGGACGCGTATCTACTTCATTCGTAACTTGTTAGCCGGTTTATACACATAATTTATTTATTCTACACGATCAATCACTGTATTATTAATTTTAGTCGAAACACATTTGAAATTCTAGTTTCGAACGTTTGTTACGCTACGAATAATGACTATAATTTGCATAAATCTCATCAACCAGTTACGTGGTTTCATGTTACGTGTAAATAGCTCTATGAACTCTTACTAATTTCAAATAACTCGGTTATTATCAAAGTTTATTTATTTTATTATGGAGAACGAGTAATATATATATATATATATATTCTTTTTTCCTTTAGGGGATTTTCAACTTTTTATCAAAGCTCTTCAATTTGTCAAGCACTCCTTTTACCTCGATTTTTGAAAATCCACCACCTTTCACGAAATGCTTCACGGAGGTAATTCGAGAATTTTATATTCAGTTCTTCGGTTTCTATTTACTTTAAACTTCCAGGTAGCTTACCTAAAAAGGAATTGCATGAAAAATTTCGTTCACGCCCCTTGTGTGATCCTTTGTCACTCTATATTTTATTTTATTTATCGTTAATGTTCGTTTCGTAAGAACTGTTGAAATTTTTCTTCTGTAACAGAGAGAATCGAGTGTACTTGTGCTCTTCGTACGAGACATGATTCGTCAAAGAACATAGTTGTGCTTGGAGACAGTCGTTTCGATGCAAAAATTAATTATGAAATTGTATGCTGAAGAAAAAATGTTTTGCAAAGTAGACGGAATTGTTGACGGAACTCGTTTCACCGTGAAAGAGATTATAAACAATTATAAGTACAAAGGAATAGTTCGTAATAAACGTGGACGTGGAAGAAAAAAATTATTATTGGAACGGAGTAGAATATTTAATTTCTTTTTCATAAAACACAACATTAAACAAATTGATATTTTCTTTCTTTTATTAAATCGTGTAATTTCGAATTAACTTCTTGCTGAACAAACATATCGTTTTCTACGTAGAATCGATCGAACGATATCATCCTTTCTACCATTATTATCTCTTGTTTGTACACTTGGCAGACATTTGAGATATTGAAAGTTTTTCGCTTACTTTCTACGATCGCTCGATATCTCCACGTCACTTTCTTCTCTTTGCAGAATCACCGTTTACTCATTATTATCTTTAAATTTAGAAACTGAGAGTACTGGTCTTCTATTAATTGTTACTCGATTTCTATCGTAATGGTTCATCTTACGATATGAAATAATTTTATTCGAAAACGAAACGTATGTTACGAATTATTGTCAAGAATCGTCGAAACTTTGTCAACGGTGTTTAATCGATTATACGAGGAAAACGCTTATTACGTTTACCACTTATCGCTTTTATAAGTATCGTGGAACTTATTTTTAAACTGATATTAATTATAAAAAAATAAATGCAACTGTCCGGTTGAAGGAATATCGATTATAGTAATGGTAAATAGAGAAATATAGTATAAATAGACAAAGAAAGTGGAAAAGCGATTAACATATCGTGCTTTGAGTTTCAACAGATTATTTTGCAGTCTCGTTGTTTATGGAAATTGTAATTTTCGTTGTATAAATTCTTTCCAGCGCAAGTATTTTGCGCTTCAATTTCTTTATAATGCAATATATGTATATTTTACATAATTACTACGTCATTTATACATTTTTAACAAATTTCGTTCACAATGCTTTTCTCAGGCTGGTATGCCGATATATTTGTTAGTTGAAGCGGTTGTTTTTGTGCTTTATACATGCAACGCAGTGTTTTAATTATATCGGCTTAATTTGCGACACTGCGAGACGTATGATTCTCTGTGAACAACTGACGATTAATAATTTTCACTTCACATAATATCCATTGTTACATATTATAATAGGATCGACGTAATTCATCTTGGTTTGCGGAAAGAGCAAGCAAACATTGAAACTCCAATGAATACCGAGTTTCTCGAGAACCAGAAACTTCCAAGTTTGACGAGGATAAAATTTCTATTACCATTTTAGTGGATTTGAAATAAAAATGGATAAATATTTTATTGATATCATCGTGTATCTATGCCTTTTAGACAATATCGTCTTTCTGCGATAAAAATAATAAATTTCATGAACACGTTTACTTCGAATATCATTATTAGTAACGTTTAGAATCAAAACTAGAATTAGATACAAAATTATAAAGCATTACAAGTATTCGCAATCAAAATTAGAATTAGACACGAGATTATAAAGTATCGGTATTGTTTGCAATCAAAACTAAAATTAGATATAAGGTTGTAAATGAAACGAGACGGTTTTATATCTTTACCGAGTGGTTTTCGTATTAATTACAACGTTAATAGCGATAGTAAATAAAATATAGAACGGTATCCTATAATGGTAAACGAAATATAAATTTCTATACTTTCGTGATATGTATATATATTATTTATCTCTGTGCTTTGCTTTACGAGATTACTTTATTTCTACAGATTGCTCTTACATTATGAATAGACAATTAATCAGAATTTACAATTAATTAGTAATTTTGAACAGAAGTTACATACTCTTACTTCTTTTTTATCAATCGTGGAATTTAAATCTTGCGCGAATTCGTATTCAAAATTGCGAGGGAAATGATTGGCGCCAATCGTTAGTTCCATCCTATACCAAGCGCGGCGCTGAAGTCAGTCTGCTCACCGAAGAGAAGCGTCACATTTCGCGCGCGTTGTGATGCTGTTATATTTTTGCGGTTTTTTAGTGTAAAGTATTCTTTTCGTGTGTTCATCGTGCCTTCAGTGATTTATAAAAGGATCCATCTTCAACATGTATCACGATATCATCGGTAAATCATTTATTTATCTTTCAATTTAGTGTCCCATGTCAGCTTGGATATCAGACGCAATAAACTTTCATGGCTCTTACAATTTGAAAAATGGTGTGCTGTAACTGCAACGATAATAAATTACAACTGGTAATTACGTCAAAGATTCGTAAGTGTCTGTTAGCTTGTTAATAATAACGAAGTAATAAGCTACATTACTGTGTTTGTTAATTTGTCAAATGGCAAATGTATATAGAGGTTTTGAAATAATTTTTATAGCAGTACAAACACATGTTCAGTTTTCAATACGTGTTACCACTACTCCGTGTATACGTTTATATATTTGTATATACGATTTTTAAAGTAAGCTAACCTCAATCACTAAAATGTTTGTTTATGAGAGAGAATTTATTTTAATTGTAATCATAGTTTCTTTAATTTAATCTGAAATGTATAATTAGAGGTTAATAATTGTTACAGGCATATTGTTTCGTGTTAAAAATTGAGAAGCTCCAAGGACAATAGTGCAAGTGACGAATAATTTGAGAGAATTATTGGTAAGTTACATTTTAATAGAAATTAGTATGCTTATAGACATTAATTTTCTACCCCTATACCATATCGAACTAAACTTAACAAAATACATATATTTTCAGCAAATGTCACTTCTATCTAGATTTTCATATTACTCGATATAATCATAACAGTCGCGTGTCTCGTTACGGCGTTAACGAAATTGCGAAACATTTCAATACGATATGAATATAAAAGCTTTTTATGATACCTGTTCAAATACTTTCACGAATGTACTCACAAAAATTACTGCGTAGCAAATTTCCTGTTATCAGATCATAGGCTCACATACAAAGAATTGTGCATTGTCACGTACTTTCGTGATTCAATATATGTTAATTATTTCATCTCCATCTTCTACTAAAAGATAATTTACAGAATTTTAGTTATCAACAATTTTATTTATTTATTTTATATTTGAACGAGCTTTAATAGAGTACCCTTTGATATACAAAATAACGAAAGTAGGGGGAAGATTAATATTAACATATACATAGAGATAGAAGCATAAAAATAAATTAAAGTAAAATTGCTAAAATTTGTAAAACAATACATTTACGATGCATTTTCATGTACGTACGTGAATCAATGTATGCTGATACAATACTACAGCCAATCATACAACCCCCTTACGATAATTCTGCGTCGATGAACAGGACACGTAACATCAATGGAAAGATCGATGAGCAACGGGACGCGTGATCGACGAATCGTTGTTGGGTTGAACATCAAACTGCATCGGGCACCACTGTCTACAAGTACACGTATAGCACTCAGGGATCATCGCGACGAGGAGACGCTCGCTGGCGTACGTTGGTGTTGGTTGGTATCGGTGCGACACAGGGGCCAAGGGTTCTAAGGGGGTTGATGCGTCGGCGTGTTGCGCCGTAGCTTTTGCCGCGGCGCCCGGCAGTCCGTAGGCGAAGTCCTAACGAGTAGCCGGCGAGCGAGCCGTTTCTCCAAAAAACCTCTCCTCAATTACATTGCGCTGAGATTTCCATGTCTATCTTTCGAATTTTCGGCTTCTCGACCCGCGTGCCTTCTTTACTCGTCGCGTTTTCGCCGTTCGTTTTATGCTTCCCTCGTAAACTCGCCGTAATCTGTTTCGTTTAAACTGTTTGATCCTTGATAAGTTTGGATAAGTTTGAAGTAGAAGATCGAACAAGTTAATCGATAGTGAGATTAACTTCCCATTTTACGAAATACGTACGATCGATTTATGGGTCGAGGAAGGTATTCAGGAAGTGCGAACAGTGTTTGTATTGACGAATATGGAAAATTTTGATGATATGTGACGAGATACTGTCGATCGTGCGACAAAAAGTAAATGACCCGATTTTCGACTGACAAGTCGTAAGACGGATGTACCTTGGTGGAATGTATCAGTGAGGAACGATAGGTGTTGTGATTTGGAAGAGTGTACAAAATTCACGATTCGTGATTCTCGAGACTAGTGATCGAATCAAATTCCTCGAAAGGATCTCGTATGCGTGTAAGTTGAGTCGAAGTTCGAAACGTAATTAAAATTCTGTAAGAAGTAAAAAGAAAGAACGTAATTGTATTTAATTATGCCATCGGACGACTGTTTCGAAAGAACGTCAAACGTTCCCACAAATTGTTTCTCAGATATTTCAAACTCGTTTCATTTGCCCAGGACTTTTGTTAAATCGAGGAATTAAGAAATTCCCAGCCGATTTGCTTTTCATCGCGGTCATTCGTGTGATCTCCCGTTGGATTTTAATTATTCACAATTAAAACACTCGCGATGAACGAGAATGATACTTTTATAAGGGTAGAAGTACAGTGGCTGATTAAAGTATTTGAATTATCATAGAAAACTTCTTATGAATACATTGCGCGTGTTATGCGAGAGAGTTTTGAAATTCCATTAACGCCGTAGAATTACAACAATTACATTTGACAAGGAATTGCATTTCCTATTTACATAGAAACTAAGTAAGTGTCCGCTTTCGTGAGATTTGTTATGCATTCAAAAATGACAATTTTCAGTACAAAGTTTGTAACAAAAGATATATCAAAATGTTGCTGTATAATTTATTTGAATGAAACTTTACAAAGTTTCGTATTCGTACGCGTAACACGTTCATCAAAATTTGCTACGTTAAGAGTTGGAATACTTTCGTGAGTCATTGTACGTGTAATCCAAAGTTCTCAAAGTCTGCACCCATACCGTTATACGAATCATCGTGGATGGTTTAGCGAGACGATTCGAAGATGACGAGCTCGATAATGGACGTCGATTATAAACTTCGGTTCGCGGAAAACTGGGCCACATCCAGTCCAGCTTTTCGTTATCTCCTGATTCGTGAATCGTGCACGAGCAAAATAGAAAGGCAATATAGTGGATGAAAAAAAGCGCGTCGGGAAGAATGGGGTAGCCGAGGGGAAATAAAGGAGCGAAGGGTGGGAGGAGGTTGCACGGAGAAAGAGGGCGAACCCGGAAAACCGGGAAACACCGAACAATACCAATTGCGACAAATTACACGTTGCTTTATCCGGTAACGCCGGCCCGCGATTAAAAGGGAACGCAGAACGACGTGGCATCGAATACTACGAACCGTGATTCACCCCATTTTCTTTCTCTTTCTTCTTTTCTTCTATTTTACTTTCTATCTTTTTCATTTTCTTTGTTTCCTCGTTCTTGTTTTCTTCGCTCGTCATTTTTGATCAATCGAACGAAGAGGAAATTGCCGCTCCACCGAAAGTTATTGAGGTTTCCCTATGAAAATTTAATCAGTGCGTTTTTTCAAAGCTCGCTCGTTTCCCTTTTTGTTTTTACTTCTTTTCTTTTATCGTGCTTTCCGTTGTTTTCGTTTCCTTTCTTTCGTGGTTGTTTGATTTGTTCCACTTTCGATCTATTCAACAAAGGGGAAATTGTCATTCTACTAAAAGTTATCGAGATTCTCCTATGGAAATTCAATTAACGCACTGTTTAGCCTAGGTACCGATCATTGTATTTCCTTTTCCGCTATGTTTCCCTGTACTTTTTCTCTTTTCTTTCTATGTTTCTTCGTTACTTGCTTCTCCGTTTGTGATTTTTGATTTCCGTTCAATGAAAGAGAAACTGCGCCAGCCGACTAAGCATTATTGGATTTTTCGTATGGAGGTTTAATTAACGCGTGGTTTACACATTATATATATTGGCTTCGCCGTTTTGACGGCCGAAGCAAATTAGATTGGTACGGAATCAAACGAACTTGAGATACGTGATTCGAACGGTGTGCTTTGACTACAGAACATTTTTGTATCTAGACGATCCACGTCTTTGATTTGTTGAGAAGAATCGAGAAGAGGAAAGCTTTGCTTAAAATTAACGTCTCGTTTGTCCATATGGTAACATCTATCGAATATTGTTTTCTGTTATATTTATCTTTATCGTTATTTCCTTCACAGGATTAACAATGTCCCGCTTTCATACACATATCGCATACGATGTCCAATGCAGTGTAACAAAATATTGCTTTCTGTTCGATAACGAATATCATTAAAATTTTCATCGAACTGTTAATCCGAGGATTTAGAGATTCGATCGAGTATCACTTCCTACTAATTGCGAGAACGAACTTTACGCTGCGTACTGAAACAGTCGAGCATTGCACGGTTGTATTTTAACGGGCTCCGTTACGAGAGATTCGCTTGAAATGTCGCAGCTATGTTGCATCTTCGCTTTCGAAACAAAATACCGAGACTTTGTTACTTCCGCAATATTCTTGTTTAATTCTGCCGTGTTGTTTGTGTATTTTTTTAACGATTACAGAGTATCTAGTGTTTACTAGCGCGCGCAATTTCTCTCGCAATGTTATGTTAGGCATTGTATACATTCTTTTCATTTGCTAAAATAAGAACACGATGGAGATATAAAAATTTGAAATATAAATAAATCGAAGTTTCTTTACCGGAGATCACCTTCCATTATGCAAAGCTTTCACTAAACGAAAGTGAGAAAAATCGGATTTCATATTTACTTCCCTTCGTATTTTCCTATTTGCCATTTCTGTTGATAGGAACATTTCGAACACCTGTGATTGCAACGCATACTAATTTTTGTTCCATTGGTTCTTACTTCCAAACACGAGATATCTTTTTTATCGGAATACTTTGGTAGAAATGTAATTCTTTTCTACTATACAACTGTCGACCGTCAATTTTAATTCGACTATATTTCAACGATATTTGATTTCACGTTTTCGTCCTTTCAACATCCTACTTTACGTTAAATCATTCTTAAATAAGATACAATTTTTTAATAAGAAATTATTTTTCGAAATTCTATCGGAATACCTCCTATCTGTTATTCCTTTGTTCTATTCATTTGCATTAATTTTGGTCAATTTTAACTGTACGTAGGAATAACGATAAGGAATATCAATGATTTCTGATCGATATCAGTGGCAATCGGTTTAATCCCAGTGTATTCGATCCATTCGCAACGCGATATCATTGCCAGCGTTACGGAGATCGTGTCGACACGTGTGCCGTGCACGTTTAGCCGTACTTGTAATCCGACAACGAAACTGGCGTTTCGCGAAATTTATATGATCCGCGGAAGATTTCTCCTAATCTCTCGGTGTTTCGGGCTTGTTTCGATATACACGCTATTTTCGTCGCGTGTATAATGTACAGTATGTGGTGTAGCATGGAAGGCGAAATGAATCGATGCTTTCTGCTTGAACAGTTTCAATGGCTCAATAATTGAAAGTGCAGGCATAGAAAGATATTTATTTCATTTTTCCATTTGTTGCATACAATACATAGTTTACAGTGCTGTGTTTTTACAGTTTGATTTATTATATAAATTTGACGCAAATAAATATAAGCATGATGGTTGTAAATTAGGTGAAATATTAGGTTAAACTTTACTTTAACAGTTGAGAAATTGATTAAAACGTAAAGAAACATTTTTGAATCGTTTCGCTGAATTTTTCAGTCGTGTTCTGTGCGATATATTTGACACGATGGTTTACAGTTTCTCTATGGTCTCGATCAAATAATTTAATAATTGAAAATATAAAGATACGTAAATTTATTTTTTCCCCCATTTATCGATACTATTGTATATTTAATATTACTTCTACTCAATTATAATCTAAATTATACAGGTCTGCTGTCTTACTAATATTCCTAAATTCCAAGAAATTGGATAAAATTTCAATCACATTCTTGGAAATATTCTTCGAGCAGATCGGATTCGTAATTGTATATCAATAATTGTAAGCAATTGTATATGCATATGTGCAACATTTATTTAGTATAATCCATACTAATCCTATTGAATAATCATCTAAGACAGATTTGCTTATTATGTATACAATATATGGCTTATTCATATATTGTAAGAATTGTGTAAAGATTTAATAGGACTCAGGGAAATACGTTGAAGCGCGATCAGTCGCTTCCTATCCTGCATATAAGCGCATATATGTACATAGGATATGCATATCTATGTTTCGAGCATTTCTGGTTCCACGATTGTTCTTTCCATTCTCATCACATTGGACTCGATTTATTCATACAACAGACGTGTAATCATTTTTCTGTTTTGCATTATTCTTATTCATATTTTCCTTCGATATTCAACTATCTCGCTTACTTCCTAAATAGCTTTTCTTTTTTCCCTCGATATCAGCCTATGAAAATTTCAAAGAATTAATTTTATTTTATTTCGTTCATCTTGTATATTATTCCCACCACAAAACTTATTTTCCTACTTAATTATAATCTTGCTCAGAGAATCGATATATTGGGCTGGCAACTAAGTGATTGCGGATTTTGTTATTGGGTGGTATTGACAAAATTCGCAATCACTTAGTTGCCAACCCAATACATTACATACACACACACACACACACACACACGACATACGTACAAAAATTGACGTTAATCTATACTTTAATTATGGAAACACGAAAAATGTAACGTATCGTATTTTTCTCCGTGGTCTTTGATTTTAGTTGCACATCTGCCGAATATATCAACTGTTTTCATATTTTCCTAAATCCTGTTGTACAGTTTCTACCTTTCTCATCTCTTTCTTTTCTTTTTACTAATTTACAAAATGGATATTGTTCGTTAATGTTTCTTATCGTTGATAATAACATCAGCGATAGTACGCGATAGTTATGAAATTTCTTAACCGTGTATTACATATGCGAAATTGTAAGTTACAAGTCGCCGGCGACGGGTGTGCTAACAAATCCAATCTCAGCCGGCGCGATAATTCGCGATCGAGTTAAGCGTAACCAAGTGCTACAGAACGTGATGTTTCCAGGTGTCGTCATCGCGTCATCGTGCTGGCCTTAACGAGGCGCAGTTAGCGTCGGCATCGTTAGGGAGCGTGGAACGCGAGTGGACTGGTGCTTCCAAATCCTCGAAATTATCGCCGCGATTCCTAGCACTCTTGGTGTATAGTGAGAACAGTGGTTCGTCGTTCGTGTCCACCTCGTCTCGATAATTCGTCCTCGCATCTCGAAGAAGAGAGGCACGCAAGCGAACGTGGGTACACGAACGTGCTTCCTTAAAGTGAACCTTACGCGCGGATATGCGCCGTTAATGAAAGAATCTGGCGTAATCGCACGCGGAGACGATCGGAGCGTCCTTTCGTGGCTAGAAGCCGCGAGTATAGCGAACCAAGCTAACGAAAAAGGGGCAAGGAGAAAGGAGGGAAAAAGAAATCGAGCAGAGAAGGGTAAGTGCATCCACGACAATAACAGAGTAGAAGGTAATTATTCAGAACAGGGTACGATGAGAATATTTTTTTTTTTTTTTATTTGATAGACTATTTACAATCAATTCTCATTGAGAATTTTAAGTAAATTATTTTGGCGTGGTACTGTAACTTGGATCATAAGAGTTTATAGTATGTTTGATTCTAGTTGAATCTAATGCTTCGATCTAAAGGGTATTGTCTTTTTAGCCCGCGGATCTGATCCGTCGTGTCGAGTAATTGGCTAATTAATGAGTTTTGGTAGTTGTTAACTCTTATATCTGTTACTAAATGCGACGAGAATATGACGAGGAATATATTACGAAGCTCGTGATTCTGAGCAACGTTTTCCTATGAATATAACCGTCGTTCGGTTTTAGTTTTCAAGATACAGAGCGATTCATGTTCAACGTTATGTACTGTATGTAATGGTATTGAACATAAATTGGTTTATACGTTGAAAAGTATAAATCGGTGAAAAACTGTACCTCTGTTCAGAATAATTACCCGCTAGGATAAACGAACGTAGATCTATGCTTTGGGTACATTTGTTAGCGGTTCCTCCGCGATTCGATAATGCTGATTTACATATTTGCCGATAATGCCGCGTATTTCGACGTACCGCGTTAGAGGTGTAATCACGCGTGTAATTCTTGTCCGTACGTGCAGCCAGCGACGCTTATAATGGTAAGGTATTACCGGAAATCCGTCTTAAATCTCTTGTAATTAAATCTTGAATGTAGCGAGCATCATCGCGCCACACAGACCGGTATCGGTGTTTCAGGTAACGCGTCCGTTAGTTTACTTTTCTCGGGATAACAGGCCGGCTTTGTCGAAGCCTAAAATGTGCCTTCAGTTTTGAACATTGTGTACATTATCGGCGTGATTCGCTGTTATTAAGTGGCGATGAATTATCCTTGTCAGATTAATACAAGTTTATATGCAAATTTAATGGACTTCGTTCTATTTTACGAACGCGTTTCCTAATTTTCCCGAAGACAATAATTGTAACGCGAAAATACCGTATTACAGATATTCCCGTAAATTTTGTTTGTAAAGCGTGAGACACTTTCAACGAGGAGTTAAATTTCGCGTAATGGTATAATTTTATCACAATCGTGTACACATCGGTAGGTGTAGACAAATACAGGAAGTAAATCTGTTGATCCGAAGCTTGAAGTTTGGAATAAAAATCGATTTGCACATTGTTGTAGAGCAGATTAATAGATATTCGATTTTATTTAGAATTAGCTAATAGCGTTCTGTGTATCGATACCTAGGAAATACTAATGATATTAGCAATATAGCAAATGGACAGATTGTGTACTCTGTGGCCGTACAATTGCCTCTGTACAGGCAATTGTTTTTCTCGCTACAATTCGAGGTCTGTGTGACCAGAAATACACAACGTTCGGATGAATGCAATTGAAACTATTTATTTCGAACGGTTCCTACGATATTTCGGATAATTGTTTTCCTCGTAACATATTGCACGCGCCTTTATTTCTCTTCGAGATTAATGGAGTCTATCGTGGAGAATATCGTCGTTTTATTTTCTTCCTATCGCTATATTTTAATAACGCGGCTGTATTCGAAAGTACAGTTTACGAAAATCATGTGTTCGAGGATTAACTGTACTCGTTGAGTTCTTTATGATTTCGTGACACGTAGGTGGATAATTTGAAAATATTTGATTAGATCGAGAAAAATGACGCGTTCAAGGGTGAACTCGTAGCTTGGTATAGCCTTTTGAATGCATTAGCGCAAGAAAACGAGTACGTGTGTCGATGTGTACACGCGAACGGTTAGGAAAGCGGCTTAGCCTCTTTTAAGAAATGCCATAGCTGGTAAGGTGGAAATGGGTCAAGGAGTTTCTGCATAAGAAAGCTAATTCCACGGCTGTCGCCGAGCACGCCTCGTAAAAACATCCCACTTTTCAATGATAAATTATCCTTGACTGTAAATTTATTCTTTGGCGTTCTTCGATCGGCTCATTTTTATTTTTTTCCAAACTAGTTTACCGATTACGCACAGTTTACAGTGCACAGGTGGAACGTGTAATTCATGTTGTCGCTGAAGTAACGCGATTAACATAAATGGGTCCCATTTACGACTACGGCTATTTATTTTGGGCCCGATCGCAAACAAAAACAAGCACGATGGAGGTTCGTTCGATGGAGATTTATGGCTCGCGAGTCACGTATTGTTCCCCTAATGCGAAAACGTACACTGGCTCGCAATTGATTTACCGAATATCGCTGCCAGCATTTCGGTCAACGGGGCTGTACACCCTCTGATGGTGTGCTGGTACGCGATCGTAGTGTTTCTTAGCCCCAGACAAATCGCTGTAACGTGGAGTGCGATAGACCGTAATAGGGAATGATCTGTTTCCTTAGTACTCGATGTGGCAGCGTTTAGCTTACGCAGTCAGAAATTTACTAGCTGATAATTGCTATTATTGGCACGAATCTCGGGTAATTGATGGAGGAAAAGTAAAGTGAACGTTAAATATTTCTAATTTATGATATAATTATTTAGACGTTGTATAGTGTAGTATCGTGGATGGATTGTCTAAGAAATATCAGGTGAACCATAAACAATGTCGCGAGAAGGCCTAAATGTCGACAGGCTAAAAGGGTCTGGAAACTTCAATGAGCCCATCAATGTGTGGTCGGTCTTTCAGTCGAATAGTTACGCGGAAAAAGGTCTTACGTGATCATGATCGGGGATGGTTGCGGAATACGTACGTGGTGGGTCTATGAGAAAAGACAAAGGGATTAAGACGAGTAATCCTCAAGGGAGAAAGACGAATTAACAGGCAGTCGTTAGTTGGGAAGTCAGCGTTGTCGGGGAGGATGGTCCGCGTGAAGGAAAGCGTTGGAGCGGTTGTAACGAGAGTAGTGAGTGACGAATGATGACTGCGTACATATAGATTGACGGAGCATCATTTGGCGCGAACGATATTGAAACAAATCATACCGTTACCAAACTTACTAGCACTATATCTTCCCCACAATAGTATACACGTCAATTAGGAATAGGAGGTCCAGATCGACTGGAAATTATCAAGTGTTATCTATCATGCTCGAATACGACCAATCTATTCTTCCATTCATTTTGAATTGTAAGAATTATATATGTCGAGTTAACGTTATGATCAGAGTTAGGGGCGTGTAATGAATATTCTCTGGAATTAGCCATCGCTGTTGCGCAATAGAGAAGATATCTACTAGTACAAGTAGTAAGTAGCTGACGAGATCACACGAGAATGTACCTCTCCGTCACCGTGATGCTGCAGAGGAAAAACTATTCGACGTTGCTGTTAATTGGTTAATTTCCATGTTGGTGGTTAGAGAAAGATGCTAGCCGCCCTTGAGAGTAGGTTGCTAGCGAGAAGCGTCGTACGTGAGGAAAGCAGATCTCCCGTATCTTCCCGTAGTAGCTGACACATTTACGGACTGTTAGGCTAAAGACTGTTCGTCAATTTGAAGGACCTTAGTTAATTAAATACTAAGATTCATAGCGGATCCTCAGGCTAGCAGAACATATACCGTGAATAATGCATCGACATCTTGCGCTCATCTCGTCCGAAGAATAGGGTCTGTGTGTGGCGCGCCACGGGGCAGAAACCATTGGAATGTTTACTGTCGAGCGCCGCTACAACTATTCTTTCTAAGGGGAGCTATACAATTACTCTATGCCTTTATTAGGTAAAAACGTTCATCCCGTGACCGCAGCTACGCTCGGCGACTAGCTGTCGCCTTGAGCCCAGCTAACCATCGCAAATCTCGGACAATTATAATCGGTTTAATTCACAAAGATTTATAAGGACTTTTTCCAAATTTTTCCAAAGAATTCCAAGGGGAAGGCCCGATGTCCTTTCATCTCCGACATATATTATTATCACATACACAGTTTTTGTAGTGACGGAACAAACCGAATCCAGCGTTTTACTTGTCATCTGTGATTGCACAGTTGGCGATAAGTTTGCAACGCTACGTAACTTTCGGAACAGTTTACTTGCCCGACGGCTGTGTTTTACGTCTCGAAGATATCGCTGCCATCGTAGATAACACGTAGCAATCGTGTATTCTCTAAGTAGACCAAGTAGACTAGAATTATATGTATAGCGCTACAACACGGTAGATGCACTTTGGTAGAAGTAGTAGGTTCGTGTATAAGCGAAAGCAGTTGCAAGGTGCGCAGGAAAGCGACCGAATACTTAATGCCACCGCTGTCGTTTCGAACAATTCGCGATAAGGTTACTTTGAAAGCTCTATAGCCATTGATTTTCTCCAGAAACTTTGTCTAATACGGCTAGAATGTTAGAGCATTTCGACGGTAAGCGTTTTGAGGCATTAGGTCTAGTATCGCTATTGTTTCCGACGTTATCCTGTTGCTGCGCACGGTTTCCAAAGGCTTTCATGGACGAGGCATTCCTGAATATTGTATCGCTGCTTCGAATTTCAAATCGTGATAAATAAAGAACATTCTATGTTTTTACGACGAGAATGACGAAGTAAAAAACTTTGAATGTTTTCTTATTTGTACTCGATAAGCGCTAAATTCATGGAACGCGAAACATTCAACGATGGAATCGTTGCGCGAATGCGGAAATTATTATTTTCAGTGTTTAATAATATATTCTATAGGACGTAAAATTGATACTTATATTAAAATTATATTTAATCGATGAATGGACTTCACAGCTAATTTATCTTACGTTTAATGTATCGACTGTCGTACGAATAATATATTTCTTTCACGTTTCATAAAAATTCATTGCAAAAGTTCATTATAATTTCATACTGATAGCCCTACTAATACTCTTTCTTGGTAAAAGTAAGTCCAAATAGTTTGTACGATCGAATTAATGTCGTTAGTGAAATTTTACGAGCTGAAAATTGTTAGTATTAAAAAATTCTCTCGCAAAATAGCGCGACATAGGCTCGCTGACAAATAAAGCGCAAATTTACGAGTAAATTTGACAAATTACCATAAAGCATGTATATTTATAAATTCATATTCTTATGAATCTTTATAATAGATGCTTGCCATTACACATAACAATTTATACATTCTGCGAATTCATACTTTAAGCGACCAGAAACAGACGGATAAAAAAGCAACGATTTCTATTAATATGGAATGTGTTATTTACATTCATTTATTGTCTGACTTTCTGACACGTCAAACATTTGTCTTCAGTAAAATTGTAACTGCTGTACGATGTTCACGAGCAACATTCCAGAAGATTTAAGAGTGCCATAAGAAAGCGATGAATTTACAAACAAGAAAACGCAATACCGTCCGCAAACTCTTTGAACATTTGACTAGGTTCCTTCTATTCCATTACACCAACACCGACAAAAAGACACGAGAACTTCCTTCGCCTTACACAAGGATCCTTCTACACCTACTCGACACCTAACTCGTAACTCGACGAATCCCAGATTCCTCTGTTTTTATTCCTTCGTTTGACTTCCCTCGTGGAAGAATAGGGGGAAAGGAGAGAAAAGGGGCGAACTTTCTTTTGAGACACGCCAAATTTCTGATATATTCTATAACGTATGGTAAGTTTTCAAGAATAGTATTTAACACTAGAACTACCGATAGTTAACACGAAGCTATTTCTACCAAGACCAGTGAAAATGGTTGGAAAAATACGTAATAATAGAATATTTGTATATTTATTGATTTACTACTTTCTTACAGAAGCAATTCCATGTTATGCAGTACATTTTTCGAATTATTAATCCATCTGGGACCATGATCCCTAAACGAGGGTTGACACATTTATAAAATTGTAGAACCAGTCGTTCTCACTGCTGTGGTATTTCTAGTATTAACGTCTAGAGATCTAGCGATCGATCCGGGATTTTCCTAAATTCGGTGTTGCTTAAACGTTGAATCGAAAAGTAAAATCGAAGGAGAGAAAAAAAAAAAAAAAAAAGAAAAGGAAGAATCAAGGAACGGCAACGGCCGAGAAAATGCTTTCAATCCGAGAGGAAAATCCACGAGATTCTTATCTTGGACGCAATCTTCCAACACAGCCTCTGTTATGCGATTTAAATTCTTGACTTTCTTATGTAATTCAGCAACAAGTAAAGGTCCCATGAATATCTATGGAATTTCCGTGCTTTTCATTCTGAATCATCGGTTACGCGAAGTTCATACGACGACTAAATTTACTTAAAAAATAAAATCGTTTACCGTATACGATGATAAAAGATAAAAGAAAAACTTAGAACGCAATAAACGTGAAATATCTGCACAAGTGAAAATTAACACATCGCGGTAATCTTATTATATCATTCTTGGTGCGAGAAAATGATAATTAATTAATTGAATTATTTTGATTTATTAAATCAACTGAATTATTCGAGGGTTGATATCACAGCGAGATCTTGAAGTTGCTCGATATTTCACGGCTACTCGCGACCAGACGTAATTTTGTCATGACGTTCGGTAAGAGGCTATCTAATTAAATGCCTCTAGAGCGTTTATAGGTTTACGTTTGAAAAAATGGAAGAAAAGAATTTACGTAAAGTGGCGAGACGCGATTCATCGCTTTGAAGATACGACTGTCACCGAGCCCGAGACAACTAACAAGATAAAACATTTATAAGAGGAATTTTCCTTTCATCGTGTCTTGTTAAGAGACGATCAATTTATGACTATTGGACGTTCCACGCGCTTAACGCGATCGAGTATTCCTTTAAATCATCGTGGTTCTACGCTATCGTACCACGTTATACGTATACGTATCATAAGCGTCGACCTAAGCTACGACTTCTATCCTTTGCTACAGCATTTTAATATTTGGCCAGACAGCCGAAGAACCGTTTCCTCGGCATCGATCTCTTACCTCGTATAATATGAAAATTCGTTTGCAATTTATTTTTATCCGATTTTTACTAACTTCGATGCTATCTGTGAAAACGAAAAATTCGAACGTTTCATCTTGGCAACTGGATTCGTGCAAACACGCGCCCTTTTCTTATTCTTCATTTGTTACAACTGAACTTGTAATTCGATTTACTATATACATAGCTACTATATATATTTTTTTTTGACGAAAGCAATTTCTGTGTTGGTTAAATCCTATTGAAATATTTAAAAACACGAATCACTTGCCCGCTAACTTGGCGTTTCATCGATATTTTATCATTCTACGGTTAAATGCCATTCTTACGCAAAAATATCTACCAAAATATCTAAATTTCATTAGCTGGATGATACGACTAGCGTTGAATTCTCTAGGCACGGACGATTCACTTTCGTTATTTATTATATCATAGTATCGTGGACGAGGGACCTGGGGGGTGTCGGGCGAATTATAAAGAAACGGTTGCGGAACACGTGCGTGGGGCTAAGACAAAAGATACGAGGCTAAGACAAAAGACAAGGGAAGAAATCGACATATAAATGGAACGTCAGAAATAGGTAACAGTAAATTTCAAGGTAAAATGAAAATGACGTTTGTTACGTCACTTTTCTCTACTTTTCAATTTATTAAGTTGATCTGTATCGTGCGGCCAACGTTGTCGTTATTCCACGAAATGGTGGAACAGAGCTGTTATGGGAAGATAGGAAGACGGAATGCTCGCACGATATATTTCAGAATGGGCAAGACGAGTGATTAATTAAGATTTGCGAGAGCAAGATCGGAACGTCACGCGATTGTGCGCAAGAACGCCGGCGTTACACTGATTGGAATTTAGTGTAGACTAGCAGAGGGCCTGGTAACGCTGCCGTTTCTCCAATTAAGCTGGCCGAATGTAAATCAGACTAAGGGAAATTCCGTGGCCTGTCGGCAGGATTCTCGCTCGCGGAAGGAACACGGCCACCGTGAATTCGTTCTCGAGAAAACTGTTAACCCAGGAGAAGATCCTCCATGACTAAGATAACAAGTCGAAAAGTTCGAACGTGAAACTTTCGTTCCCATAAATTCGCGGCCGATCGCGCGCTATTATCACTTACACGACCTCTCGCGAAAAGACTCGAGCAAACGATGAAACTGATAAACAGGAAACTAACGCTCAGACTTTCCAAAAATACAGTCTGTCACACAAGAGCGTGTCTGCGATATCTGCGAAACCTGACACCTAATCAGAATGAGATAAAAAGAATGTAAACAAACGAAAACTTCTCTAATACGCGTTGCTGAATACCTTTCAGTTTCATTTGAAACAGTGAAAGAAACAGAGCTTTTTAATATGAGTGCCGCGTACGCGAAACGTCGAAAATCGTCTGGCATGGGCGAATGAAAACAGAGATCGTGATTGGAGTAATATAATATTCACTGATGAATCTTCGTTTTGGGCATGGTGTCCTATTAGGCAAGCTGAGAGGAAGACGTATCACAAAAATAAGAACACTTGTACATCACATTCGAAAGATATGGAGGTCGTTACCAGAATCCTACGCTCAAAAATTAGTCGAGAGTATGCCGAAACGATGTCAAGCTATAATCGCTAATGGAGGAGATTGGACACCCTACTGTAATAGCGTATTAGTGTTTTAGATGTAGATTCAATTCATATAAATTTTTTTACAAATATATAAATATTTGCAGAAATATCGCAGACACGCTCTTGTGTGACAGACTGTATGGTATTTTTGTCGAATGAATTTTAACTGTAAAGGTAGAAATTAGACGGATAATAACAGAAAACACGTGGAAGATTTAAATACGTTGCACTTTGATGTTTCTTCTATCCGTATTTTAATGTTAATTCTTTTACTTTGATGAGATATCGCTGCAAACGATCGTGTGGTAGTCTTTAGAATGTAGCAAACGTTTACGTCGCTCGATCCTAAAGCATTTTGCTTTCGTATAATAGTTATTTCTTGCCCTGCAATGTATAAGGATCTTCCGCGCGCGCGCGCACACACACGCATATTTATATCACGTGTATTAAATCTTGTTTGGTTGCCGAGCTTTGTTTTCTTATGTGACATTAACGAAGAGGAGACCCGGTGAAAGGCTTGCATTTTTAACTTCTCGTCGTAGATTCAAAGTAGGTTTCCGTCTGTGAATCTCTTCAACAAGACGCGCCACTTTAATTCGAGCGATCTTCATTAATTCAAACGACGCATCGTTCGTCCTCCTTTTCGTCTCTCCTCTCGGTTTACCGTATCCACGGTTCTTCTCACGTCCTTCCGCATAATCCATTTTTTATTAGCCACCATACTTTAGGAAAGCCGACACGTTATTTTTATCGGGTCGTTGGTATCTTCGCTGCCTCCCTTGTGGGTCGATCGTGTCCCGCAGATCGCACCTACTTACGCTCATTAGTGTCAGAAAATTCAATCAACTTTTCCTCCGATATAATCGACGATGTACAGCCTTGCGATGTTGCTATTTATGCGCTTATTTACTCGTACGTTTTTATGTCTGTTGAGTGATGGAAAAGCAAAAAGAAAGTTGAAATAGGTCTTTAACACACGCTGATACATCGATGATCCACGTTATTAAATGTTTTACAACGATTCAAACAAGATAAGTTTCATCGTGTAAAAAATTTGCAACGATGCGAACGATTAAATGTAACATTGTCAGAGAACAATTACGCGAATACGATATAATAGTTTGGAAAAATTAAATATTGTGGCGTGGTATATTTCAATCGATTTCCAAGGCAAAATATATAAAATTAGCATGGTAATTAAGGTGTTAATGATCAAACAAAGGGATAACGCGTAATACTTGTATAACTGCAACTTTGCTAACCAAACGTGAACGAAATAAATTGTTATTTTCTCAAGGCAGACAAATGTATTAAAATATTAATTATAAATAAATAGTTGCAGAAACCCACCGCGAATCAGAGAGACAAGAAGATGTTCTATAATTCGATAGAAAGTAGTGATGTATCGAAACACCCTAATATTAAACACCCTTAAATCATCGTCAGATCATCCCATACCTATTCACGTCTCTTTTAAGCAGCCAAAGCGGTTTATTGTTTTACGAAAATGGTTTAAACGATCGTTGATGCATCCATATACGCATAACGAAGCGTTTACGATCGTTTTAATCGTATTACAGTGAATGCAGTTTAGTCGGTGCGAGTGATTCTCACTCCTCTGATTTTCTCATTCGCGTAGCTTTTTTCCCACCGTCCAAAAAGTTTCGTCGAATTTGGTGTACATGATCCAGTGACGATTCGTTTTAACCACACGACACAAGCGGGTTGAGCGATTGCTTTGATACGAGGACACGAAAGTATAATTACGAAGGTTTGCAATACGAATTTCACGTTGAACTGTCGACGTGTCGGTGGGAAAATTGTACGCTTTGAAATTTCAAATGTCACGGGCAAACGTTGGATAATTGATAAATTATTATATGGTTTTCGGGAGTGGTAGGCGGTTAAATTCGCTTCCTAAAGAAGCGAATAACATTTTTGTACTCGTTTGCACATTGGAAATCGCTGCGTATGTTAATATCAAAGTTAATCGACTATGAATATTCGAAAAGTTGTTGCGCTCGAGCTTGCAACACTATATCTGTTGTTTTCGTGATATTTAGTTACTAAAAAAATATTTTTCTACAGGTTCGCGATCAAATTTTATATACATTGATTGGCCAAAGTATCTGAATAGAAAAATATCATAGAAAAGTTTAATGAATGCGTTGTGTGTACTATAAACAAAGTTACTTTTCGCATGATTGATATTTATAGATATTCGGTAGACCGATGTTTGTTACGTAATTAAATAACTTTCAATACGGAGTTGCTCGATCGGTGAAAATTATAGTCGAAGGATTTTTTATTGAAAAGAACGGAAGATTTGAAGGAAAAAATGCGTTTATAAACGGTTGTTTATAAAAGATATATTAATACAGTAATACGTAATTTATTATCAACCATTGAATGAAATTTCTAATAGTTTCGTACGTGTGTAGATCAGGGCTGGCGTGACTTTTTGCGGGTCCTGAATACGCATTGAAATCCTACAGTTATATTTTACAACGAACAATTATTTATTTACAAATGCTGTTACATATTGTATATATTTTTATAGGCAGTTTTTTTAAACAAATCCAAGTAATATTTTTTCGCATGCATAATTTGCTTTCGAGAGGCAAAAAATTCAATGAAAGCAGAAAATCTGTAATCATGTATGACTTTTGCAAAAAACTATTAATGTAGTTTAATTTCTCTAAAAAGTACATTTCTCTGAACGCGCGTGCATTTTTTTTTTTAATCTAAAGTGGTTTCCAGAATATGAGGACTTTACGGAGTTACACTGAACATTCATGATTCTTCTCGTTCCTTTAAACTGAATCATCGCTACTAAAAGAATGTCTTGCGTCTGTTAATGGTATCATCATTCTGTAAAGAGTTAATCAAAATCGGTGTTTTTTAATTTTCGTAGACCGCGGGGCCGAACGCGCTGAACCAGCCTCGCACCGGCCTTGGTGTAGGCTATAGTATACGTGTAAAGGCTATAAGTATAGTAATATATCTATTAGCTCGTCCGAAAAGTTTCCTCCGTTCTGTAAGGAAATAATGGATGCACAACAAATGGATCTTCCGTTTTATATTATTTTATCGAATTACCTATAATTCATGTTGTTCTATCAAAATAAAAATCACAACGTCCGGCAGAGTAGGTTTCGTGTTTGTACAAAGATGCGTCGTTGTAAAAGACGTGTCTGTAAAAGAAAGATACTTTTCCGACAACTTAATATATTGAAATATTGTCACGTGTATATGTACCTTTGTGAAATCGTTTAGTCCCTCGGGCAATTACGTTGTTGGCGAGAAATCAGATACAGTCTGTCACACAAGAGCGTGTCTGCGATATCTGCGAAACCTGACACCTAATCAGAATGAGATAAAAAGAATGTAAACAAACGAAAACTTCTCTAATACGCGTTGCTGAATACCTTTCAGTTTCATTTGAAACAGTGAAAGGAACAGAGCTTTTTAATATGAGTGCCGCGTACGCGAAACGTGGAAAATCGTCTGGCATGGGCGAATGAAAACAGAGATCGTGATTGGAGTAATATAATATTCACTGATGAATCTTCGTTTTGGGCATGGTGTCCTATTAGGCGTGCTTGGACTATCCATGGAAGAAGGATGATTCAAAGAAGTGTAAAACACCCTATAAAAGTGCATGTTTGGGGTTGCTTTAACGCACGCGGTTTTGGGACTTTGTGCGTCTTTACAGACAATCTGAATGCACAAAAGATGGTGAAATTGTACCAAAGGGGACTTCTCACATCCGTGAAACGTTGGTTCAACCAAACCGAGGACCAATGGATATTGCAAGAAGACAACGACCCTAAACATCGAAGTCGCATCTGCACCCAATGGAAAGCGAAAAACGCCATCACAGTACTTCCTTGGCCATCGCAGTCCCCTGATGCAAACCCTATCGAAAATGTGTGGTCCCTAATGAAATGCAAGCTGAGAGGAAGACGTATCACAAAAATAAGAACACTTGTACATCACATTCGAAAGATATGGAGGTCGTTACCAGAATCCTACGCTCAAAAATTAGTCGAGAGTATGCCGAAACGATGTCAAGCTATAATCGCTAATGGAGGAGATTGGACACCCTACTAAGTAATAGCGTATTAGTGTTTTAGATGTAGATTCAATTCATATAAATTTTTTTACAAATATATAAATATTTACAGAAATATCGCAGACACGCTCTTGTGTGACAGACTGTACAACGCGATGAGTCTATCGGTATGCTCTTTCCAATGAGGGAACTTCTTTCTCTTCGGAATTTGCATATCTGAAATATTAATCACGGTTCTCCGATGAAACGCCTAAAGCTGCAAAATTTTGCATACATATAGAAATTTCTCGGTATGGCCCTATTAAAGTTTGGCAAGCCGAGATATAAGAGGGAAGTCATTAAGATAACTAATTAAATATTTTACAGCGAAAGTAGCAACTTCCCTTGTAAATTTTGTAGAACGGAGAGTTCTCTGGCTCGCGAGGAAATGCATGTTACGAGACGGAACCATAAATTTCAAACTATTCAAGATCCCGCCATGTAGTTGGATAAAGTAGCGTGTCGGAACCATTTCCATTTTCGGTAAAATTGACACGAACACATGTTTCAGCCATTTATCCCTAATCAATTATCGTATTGTTCGAGATACATGCTGTATTTTATCGTTTTTCACGTTCGATCGATCTCGTTGTTAGAAATATTATATTCTCGTGGTAGATTTTATTTTAAATAATCCAGGTCCATCTATTTACATATTCATCGCTACTGGCGCATATGTCGCGCCGCTAACAATTATTTAATAGTTTTTAATTTCAACTAACGCTATTCACGCCGCTATTGCTACAGAGATAGATATAAAGATATGTATCTCTGGCGGAAAAAACGTGTACTTTTCTTCCGTCGACAGCGAATACGCGTTAACATTCTTTCTCCTCTCTGAATCCCGAATTTCAGAAGATTCGAAGAAATAGTAGGTTGTCCGGAAAGTTTCTTTCGTTTTATGAGGAAATAATAGACGCACAACGTCTTTTGTTTTATATTATTCTGTCGAATTACGTACGATCAATTTCGTTCTGTTGAGATGAACATCGCGGTGTTTCACAGACTTGATTTCGCGTTTGTATAAAGGTGCACTGTTGTAAAAGACACGTTTGCGAAAGACACTTTCCTGACAACCTACAATACTTTGCTCTCCTTTTAGATCGCAGAAATGGACTTGTATAAATTGCTTAAATCTCGACAGACCAATAGAAACAAACAGAAAAGTGACTTGGTATACATTCTTGAATAACGCAAATGTAACTCTTACGAATTATTTAACTACGTAGGTCCTAATGGATAAACGGGATATTTCCTGCTGTTCTCGATTCAATTTTAATCCGAAACAACCGGTAAAAACGCTATTAGAAAGAGGTAGAAAATGGGTGCGGAATTGTAGCGAGCTAATTGCGCGCAGACCGAGGGATAATAAACAACGAAGAGTAGGTTCGTTGAATTACTTTTCGCAGTCGGTTTTGCCAGTTTTCCACCACGATTTTAGTATCCTTTTCGTGTGTCACGGTACGCAGAGAGTCCGTGTTCGTTTAACTCGCCAGTGTTTACCGCATTGGGAGATTATATCATGGTTTATAGTGCACTGCAGAGAATGTTTAATGGAGTGATACAATAGCCAGGATATACGCCGTAGGTGTGTGTTACATGTGTATACGCGTACGTATATGTATTTAACCTATCCTTTGCTTCACAGATTCCTCTTGACCCGCGCTTTTTCTTATTCGTTTCACTTGTTCGTTCTTCTCCTTTCTCGATCGATCTTCTTTACTTTTTCCTTTCCAATTTTTCCCACTAATGCCCGGTTTTTATTTTCCTCTGACTCCCTTTCTCGCTTTCTTCTTCTCCGTATACAATTTCTTCGTTACATTTTTTCCTCTCCTCGTTGCCCAACTGTTTTCCTTTTTGTTAATTTTGGTTCTCAGCGCATTTCTCATGTTGCTTCCGCATACAAATTTTAATATTTTCCCTCGCCGCATCATTTCGTCTCTTACATCTTTTTCAGCACTTCTTATCTCTCTCGTACTTGATTTCATGCATAAAAACAACATCGTATTTTGTAACGTTGTTAAGTAATTAAGCGACAAATGTATTTGAACAGCACGAAAAACAAATACAAAAATTTCACTCTTGTGGACAGTATAATTTCCACGTCACTTGGTTTGTACGTGTATGCAGTTGGAAAGTGAAAGAGTAGGTGACGATTTTAGAAAATATTGGAAATAATCGATGATTTTACTTAATCTCGCGATCGTATAGAAAGGCAATCTTAATAACACAGAATCGATCACTGTTCGGCTTGACTTTTCTTAATAAAAAAATTGAAGAAACGTTCAATTCCGAAGGGACTAACTACGTCTTACATCGATTTGTTTTTTCTATTTTGGCTTGCAATTGGTTGGACGAAGTTTGACGAAGGGAAAATCTCTTTGTTCTGGCAAAAGTTTTCCTCGTTAGCAGATAATTTCTACTTTGACGAATATGCGACTATGCGACTAGGGGGCTACGTCTCAAAGCTCGTCACGTCATGGAAATTGAGTCGCACCTAATGATATCGATGTTAAACTAGGCGTTTACGCTGTTTCAGTGAAGTCTTTGACGCTGTTGAAAGTGTAGATTAGCTTTATTCTGAACGCATCTACTTGGAATCTCGTTTGAAACGACTGAATTGCGCTTCAGGTAATTAGTGTTCGCGTTACCATAGACGCTAATTTATTGGATGGCAATACATTCTCGAGTGATGGTGCAAAGTAACGCCGATAATTACCGAAATTAAGAGAGTAGCTAAAATTTCGATTTTAATTAAACCGCTATAAAATTCTAATTCCATTCTTAAATACGGTTAACTTATATTTTCTCTATTTAGATATCTAAACGTAAAGCGTTAAAAAGTACCATTTTGTCATCTTAGCGACAGTTTGATGTAGGAATAACGCGTTAAATATGGAAAGTTCGTATAGATCAATATCTCGACCTCGGTACCGCTAGACTTCCTAAAATTTCAACTAGACGTACATTGTATCCTTCTTAATAGGTAGCTAAAATTTATAGAAACTACCAAGATACTCATCTTCTCAGAAAAATTACCTCAACGCGTTTTCGATACAACGTGCAACGAATTAATCGTTTTGTATTTGGTTGTCCGAAAAGTTTCTTTGGTTTTATAAGGAAATAATGCACGCACAATGCTTTTTGTTTTATATTAGTTTATTGAATTATGCGTGAACGTAATAATAGAAATAGAACGAAATGGATGATACCTAATTCGATAAAATAATATAAAACAGAAATTGTTGTTCATCTATTATGAAACGAAAGAAACTTTTCGGACAACATAATAGGAGCGTGATATCGACTGTATTTTTAAAACATTTTATTCGTCCTTCTGAAAGTCTTTGTTCAGGGTTGAACGATAAATTATCACACACATAACGGGTTATCAGAAGGAAGAAATCACGAGGATTCTAGCGGTTATCGCCTGGCCAGTTTATCGTAAGATCCTATTCGTTTTCAACCTCGTCGAAGATAGCTTTCGCCAGATCGTATTTTAAGTTTCTCCGTTTTGGGTTTGTTCCTTTTTCGATCGTAACAAGCTCGATCGATAGATCGAACTGATACACTAGCATTTCTCATTTCCATTGCGTCTTTCCAATTATTTTCTTTCATTAAGGCTCCGACGTTCCTCTCCTTGGAACGTTCGCTTTTTCCTCGCTGCCCTTTCAGGAAGCATCCTTTAACGCGTCGCAATTTACTTTTCATTCCTTTTTCCTTCGACCTTTCTCCGCCATGCCAATAATTGCATGCCATTTCTTTCCAGTGATGAAAGTTGGATGAAAAAAGCGTTAAAAAATGCTACGAATATTATACTTGGTATTATATAATTGGACTGTGGCCAAGTTTCAACGATAGCCGAGCGAACGTGATTTTAGTTTTATTTTCGATCAAGCAGACTTTTGTTAGCGCTCGTACGACGCTGATGTAGCACCAGCAGTCATCGTAGCGTTGATATGGAAACATGTCGCTGCTATTAGAAGCAAAGGTCCGTGAAATTGTAATGTTTTCAAAAATCAATATTTACTCGTTACGCTGCAAATCGACGATATTTCATAGTCGTTTGAATCGTTGAAAAGCTACGTAACAGCGATGCAAAGGAATCGTAAACGGTCCATTGCCATTCTTTACCATTGTAAACAATTTCAATTATGCTGTACGCAATAAACGTTTCAAACTTGAAATAACAGTAACGCGTAATCGTGGAGCGGGAGAGGAGGTTCTGGCGAGAAAGTCAAAGGAAGAAAGAATCTGCTGGTACTCTTTTCTCTCTCGAAGAGAAAATGTTTCATGTCGTTGGAGTCTCGTGGAAAGAATAGAATCGGCGTGTAGCGTTTTATCCGCGTTTTATACGCGTCTTGTTCCGTGCTCTTGTGACTTTGCGGAATAAAAATTTCAGCTTGGCAACGAGCAGCCCTTTTCGGTTCTCCTTTGAAGAGAAAAACTTCACAGTTCGGTATTACCCAGCCACTGGGATAAATGAGAGACTCGTGTACGGTTCCGTATAGTGGTTCTCTCGGACTCGCCTTATAATCTTCGCCTTTTCTACCGTGCTTTTTCGCCCACGACATCGTCCCCCCGGAATTTTCCTCTCCACGAGATGTCTCCTCACTTTGTTTTTTCATACAATTTGTAAACCTCTCGAATGTAGGTGGAAATTGCGTCGTATACGTGGATACGTGTTGCTGTAAATTAAACGTCTCTGTTATGATCGCATAGGGAAGAAAGAATCGCAACCGGAGCTGACGGAGCTTGCATGGCAATTTTCTCCTTAGCCCCAACATTTTAAGTATCGGAGATTGTGTCCAACGTATTGATCAAGCTACCAATGAAATTGCCTGCTAGAAATTGAACGATTCGCGTCCCGCGATTTATACCCACGCAGTATTATTCGTCAGCGTTGGATCATCTACGGAAACTGACGTATGACAAAGTTATTCACGTGACTTCAACCTTCACATCTTCGGATTCGAGTTCCAACTTTGCGTGGAATAATCAAACTTGCGGAGGAATGAGAAAGCATCGCGTGCTTCGGGCTCGGTACGTGAAAATATCAAAAACGAGAAAATGATTCGAACGACGCTGTTGCGAATTGTCGACTAAAGAGTAACCGGTCAGGTCAAACCGATCGGTCGATATCGCGTACCTCGAATGAATTAACGCTCAAGGTGGAGGACGTTTAATATGTAGATCGAGCGTTAGAGTAATCTAGCACTGTATCTGCACTTGTTGTAGAAAAGTAACGTTGATGTTATGGACACGACGGTGGTAAGATCTTGTTGGGAGTGAAGTATTTCACCCGCGCGGTACAATGTCTGATGATGAACTGTCCTACGTTGCTGATTCTCCCTACCAGCCGTTGGGTTTCGTCCGTCCGTCGTGCCTTTCTGGCTGGACTTTTCCTGGGGGGAGGACATGTAATTCGGAATTTCCTAAAGAAAGGATAGGGCTCGTCCGACCCATAAACGGACGGCTACTCAAAATTCCAAACACAGAGAAAGTATCAAATATCAAGATATTATTATTATTTTTACCTTTTCTATGTTTATTTTTTATTAATATTCCGATGTTTTTATCTTATGACGATTTAAATAGAAAGATCCGTCGTTCAACCCGATTTCTGCTACTCTTCCTCTTTCCAGCGACACGTATCGATTTCTTTTCTCCTACGAAAGACTCGTAAGCTCGTAGCAATCTGGAAATCCTGTAGATCCGGCAATACTCGGTTAACATAATGCTTGCGTGGAGCATGCCTCCAACGTAGATCGTTGTTCGGTAACAGTTTCGGAAAGCTTTTCGATGAGCACACGCGAGCTCGTTGTCAAAACCATACGATTCCGACGTAGTGCAATTAGGACCGCTGACTCGACGCGCAACGGAGATAGAAAGACGATAGAAATAAAGACGAGGGGGTAGACGAGATAGCATCGCGACGAAAGTTTAAAGCGCGAGTTTAAGCTGGAAAGATCATGCTCATTCGGTGCTAACGTAACTTTCGCGCATTGTCGAGGATTCGCGAGCTACGTCGAACTGATTTCTCGTTTGTGTTTGCTTGAGCGAGATCGCGACGCGGAATAAATTGATTCAGTACGCACCAGCTGTGGTGTACTAACGAGGAAATTGTAAAAGTCTGGCTACGTTACGCGATCGTGGAATATTTATGGCCGACCATAAATAAAGTAACAAATGTGACGTGAAACCATTTAACGTCGTTCAAACTGACCAAATAAATACAAAACCGAACCGTTGCCTATTTTCATTGCTACGTCGTGCAATATATTGGGTTGGCAACTAAGTGATTGCGGATTTTGTCATTAGATGGTATTGACAAAATCCGCAATCACTTAGTTGTCAACCCAATAGTGTATGCATAAACCATAGAGGAAAACGTTGATTAGGAATTTTATCGAAAGCTGAGAAATTTCGGCAACCAACCGGCCAACTCCATTTATCGAAATGATAAATGTATTTCGATAATAGTTGCGCGTTGCGGTATCGGACAGGACGAAGTTTGCAGAGTAAATCGACTTGACGAATCTGCGGGCCGAACTAAACGCTACCAAGGCGAAACTCTGTTAAGAGGTATTTGGTGAATCGAAGAAGATCTCAGCTTTCAGTTACAAAGCGTACAGTAAATCACGCTAGAACAGAATACTGACAGAGATGTCACGGTTAAAAACATTTTCTCATTCAAATACCGTAGATAGTATCGGAATTAACACGAGCTCAATTATCCGACTGTCATAATTGTCTAAATAAATTTTGTGTATCCGACTTGTGTCCATTTATATTTATATTTATATTTATCAACACAGAACGGTATACATAAAATGATCTTGAATTTACTCAGGTTACCAAGTATATACTATGTATTTTACTGTACACTGTACATATCATATACTAAGTCATTAGCAATGTCGATTATGCAGCTGGAATTTCTAATTGTTATCTGCAATAAATATTTTGTAGGTCCGGTATACGCGTTTATTTATACATTTTCGTGTATTCATCTCACAGTCGCTATAGCGTTAATGAAATTGCAAATTGTATAACAGACGCACAATATATCGATAAGATTTCTGTAAACGTTGGAGTAGTTTCACGAGTCACTGTGCATGAACAGGAACGACCCGATACTTAAGAATTTCCTCGAAAAAGAAGCCAGTTATATAAAGTTTGAAATATAGCCTCGATCAGTTTCTCGACTAGTCATAAAATGACCAGACTTACGGGAACACGATGCTCCAAATAAAAGGCTAGGCCAGCCTGTACTTAAAACACAATTACCTCGACTAGTTAATGGATCGTTTAACACTTGCCTACTTTACCAGGTCTTGCCCGTGGAACGTTTAATGTAACGAGCGGGAACATGAAACAAATTGGAACGTAATCCTTTTTTCAAGTACGCTTTATTCTCTCTCTCTATCTGTTGCTACAAACCTCTTTGCCGCGTGGCCCTGGTGAATTTTCCAACGATCGACTCGGCGCGCCTCGTGCACGTACAACCGGCTTTTCTCGTTGAAACGAGCCACGTATAACAGAAAATCATGGTCCACATTCCATTAAACTTCGTGACAAAGATTAAAATATACGATTGTTCGTGGACTATCGCAGCGAATACACGTGAAAACATACGAATTCGCGTATCGAATCTCGTCACAACACGGGTTAACGTTTAATGTCTCTTAAATCTTTCACGAGACCCATATATTTTTCAGCTGGATAAGGTGAAACGCCTGCACACGCAGGTCTCGTTCGTATTTTTCCGTTTTTTTCTTTTTTTTTTTCGTTTCTATTATCGTTTTTGTTTTTACAATGTAAAAAGGTTGGGCCGTTCGAAAAGTTAGTAACGAGATTTAAAGAAAATAAGTAGGAAGTATATTTTCATTCTATACGTGGTTGCTATTCCTACGTGGTTGCTAGTCTCTAGGTACAAACTGTTGGCGGTTCTAGCGCTTCTCAGCCTATGTAGCTTTTGATATGGGTCTCAAGACTCTGGAATAATTGACCACGTTTGCGTCGTCACGAGTACATTCTGTTCTCAGAGGAATCTGCGTTGGACAATTTTTGAAGATTTTTCGATACTTTAACTTCGTTTTCGATCAACGAATCATGTTCCTTAGAAACGTAGAAATTTTGCGTAACATACGTATTATCATACGTGAACTCACTCGAAAATTGGTACAGCATCTTCATAGCATTGAGATATCTCGTTTATGTTCGTTGAGATCTCAGCCTCGTAGCCTCAATTTCCGTCGAAATAAAACTTATTAATCTCTTCTCTCTCGAGTGTTACCTTTCACACGACGAATATTAAAATCCCTTCTGAATCTTGCTCAAGTTAGAAGGATACGTTTTCTTTGAAATAGCACTTGCAGACTTTTTGCCACTATTACTACTTGATTTTAATGGGGCAGACGTGAATCGCAGGTGGAAATCGATTATTCAAATTACACGCTCAATTTGAATGTTAAAACGGAGAAACGAGTTACAGTGAACAGAGAGAATGCACAAAAAGTAGAAACGGACTGGACGTTATCGGAGCTTTTTATTCCGTGATAACTGACCGATACTGAATAGCTAAAAACCATTGAATTATATTTCAATTTCTCCAGCATAACTGTCGCTCTGCCACAGTTTTTCCGATTCTTCGTGTTTCATCCGAAACGAGTACTTTTTTTTTATATTACAAAACCCTCCTAAAAGTCAGGAGATTGGAAGAAGATTTTGAAACTTTGCGTATGTCCCATATTCGATAACTCGCGATTTTATTATAAATATCAAATGGATGGAATTTATATAAATTACATTTGAAAACCATATGCAAATCATTACAAATTCCGTTTAAAATGAGTCGCACGAGGTAATAGAATCATGAGAAAATTTAGTACTAGCTGAAATTTATTAAGCGTTTTACGTGAAATTAAATAAAGTAAATTAATTATAATATCATGTCAAACTAAATCTTTCGCCGACAACCGGAGAGTTTTTAAAAAGTTTATAAATGTAACGAGACGTTTCCAACGAAATGTTTAATATATTTCAAATTACGCGATGTTTCAGAACGGATGTTTTTATTATTTTTCTTACTGCTAAAGTATTACAACATCGGAAGTTACATGTTTTTTTTCGATATTTCGGACGAAACAAGGAATCGCAATGGAAATTGTGTTCGAATGTGTAGCGCGTTTCAAAATTAGAAAGCGATTATTTCCAGTTTAATAAACATCTGTGTGTCTAGGCAAACTACCGTTTTATAGCCGTAAAAATACACATTTTGGGCGACTGCCAACGAAAAACCAACTATGTATACAAACAGATTGTTTTCATCCGATCTCAATAAAGTTTTTAGCAAGAAACTGCTCGAATTTAAATGCGGAAACGAAATATCGTAGTACGATCTCCATATCGAGAAATATACAATTGTTTGTCGAGAACTTTGCTTGGCTCGTCGACGGATTTCTAAAACTTGCTTTGCTTGTCGAAGCTTTCTTTTAAAATCTACAAATTAAACTCATACGGAGGCGGAGGCGGTGGTTCGTAGGTTTATCAATAAAAAGAATATTAATTACTTTCGTCAATTTAATTGATTTATTACAGCTATTTAAACAGTTCTAAATCATCTTGTACACGATCTAACAATGTTCCACATTAATCCAGATTAATAATATTTTTATTTTGAAATTTTGCCCTAATACGGAGAAAGATCTTCGGAAGATAATGTTTATTGCCACGCGTAACACGGTTCATAATTAAGCGATTATTCGATGGCTTTCGAAAAATGATCGTTGCCCTGCTTGGCAATATCTCCATATCGAAGAGTATTTACGAGTTCTGTTCGTGGATGTGACATTTTCGTCCGTTAAGCATCGCTTTCGAACAACAGAAAGCCTGTTTTTTCTAGCTAATTCATCAGCGACCGTGGCGATACGACACGAAACATCGAATTCGCACGAATAATGGAACGCTCGGCGATGAATTTTTCATGAGATCGTCTCGAATGCGAATTAAAAACGATCAAACGACATGATCTCTGTTTAAACGTTAATGGTAGCGGTTCGAATGGGCAACTTTCCACGAGATCGGCGGTAGAAAGTGACTTGACCGCTATTACTTGTCCAAGGACGAAACGAAGAATGAAAGGATTAATCTTGCAGGGATAAAAACACAAAAGGGAGAAAGGGTGACGCGTTGGAGGGATGATCGACCGTTCGGAGACAAAAGGGCCGGCAAAGAACCGGCACTCCACAGTCCGTTCTTGTTTTTGTTGTTCCGATCGAATGGAGAAACTTGCGAGCTCGATCTAATCCCATTTGTTTGCCGAACTATCGAACGTTCGTTGGAATTAGTATAATGCGAGATTATGGACGATCGGAATCGGCCGCTCAATTTCCGGGTTCGTGCAAATAATTTATGAAATCCCCGGTGGAAAAAAAGCAGGGAACGCAGGGAGATGAATATCATTTGCTCTGGCAAATGCGGCACTCGATAAGATCTTTGTTTTTCGGGCCGCGAGGGTGGAATCGAAATGATCGGTGCTTTTTCAAGAGATCGCTTGGTAGTCCGGTCATAATGGGTTCGAGTTATCGGTGTTGGATATTGTGAAACTTCCGCTTGCAGGCGTCGTTGTTTGGAAAGTGCTTTAAATAAGAATCGATTAGAATTTCAGGCAATTTTTTGCACGTTGAAGGGTATGGCTTTGCGTCTTTGTTCTTGTTCCAAGTTTTTCTTTGTACGAAATGTCACGTATCTTAGATGGAAAAAGGTACAAGCTTTCTCTGTGAGTATAAGGATGTAGCTAATGTTAGTCCTTGAGCTGCAAACATTTTTTACGAAATAATATATGTAGAACAGTTTGCAATACAAATATTTACTACTTTTGTGATAAAAGATCGATAAGTGTAAGTGCATTGGAACGATGGCAAATATTATCTTTACATTGAACGTTCTCGTATTGCGTAGAAAACATCTGGAGATCGAAGAAAACCTTTCTTTTGCTATTTACATATTCGACATTTAGGTCGATGCGCATATTTCATCGAGGAAACTGCAAGTTTTTTTTTTTTTACTTGTTCCGATGAAACTACTTCGAAGGCGTTACTATGTCGCGACTAGATTTACAGCTCTTTTTACAGCGTTTAAATCTTCGGAATGTTCCTCTGGCGCAAGTTTCTTCAATTTCGTGAACAGATGTCAGTCGCGAGAAATAATCTACGAATGATAGATCGAACGTAAACTCAATTTCTATTGTTTTTATCGAGAAGTCAGTTTCTTGGTAATATACGATATCAGAGAATAAAATTGCATCCATCCGATGAGTTCTTCGAAACGCAACACGGTTTCATTTAAGACATTTTTTTGATAAAACCAATAAACGACGAATTATTGGGTTGGCAACTAAATGATCGCGAAATTTGTCATTACCACCACCTAATGACAAAATCCGCAATCACTTAGTTGCCAACTTTAGATAATTCTTATTGACTCATTCTTTATGTAGTTTCCAAGTAAGATTACCACCGGGTATGTAGGTGGAAAGTAGCCTTGCGCGCAAACACGGACAGAAGAAAGTTCCTGCAACGTTGAATAAAATATGACGAACAAGAAATACGCTTGAATTTCGCGTTCTTGTTCGCGCATAATGTTTACCCGAGAACGAGCACAGTTTTAATAAACCGGTAACTGGCTGCTGCTCGGGGAATTAGAACGTTCACGCTGGATATTAACGTAAAACCCTCTCTAATCGGGAATTTCTACGATACCGGCATTTCATAATAGAATATTATGAATGTTCCAACGATCGTGTCGCGTATATTTAACGAGAGGTACAGGCATATGGCGGAATTAACCTGGTCGATGTTGTGACACACACAACACACTTGAAAATGCTATTAATTACACTGCATAGTTTTCGTTAAATCCCTGTATTCCGACGCTAGTGAAAGTAATATTTTTCCCTGTCGGGATTAAGGTTCGTCATACAAGGTTGTTATACTGTTGGGTTGGTAACTAAGTGATTGCGGATTTTGTCATTAGGTGGTATTGACACAATGCAATACAATCGAGTGACACAACGATAAAGCTAACATTCGGTAAACGGATATCATTGGAAGTATAAAACAGATTGTTTAAAATAAAATCGCCGTTAAGCTATTGATTTGTCCAAGGCTGAGGTAATAATCTATTGCATGTATGATTGATGATTTTGTCATGGTGGTATCGACAAAATCCGCAATCACTTTGTTGTTAACCCAATACAATCGAGTGACACAATGATAAAGCTAACATTCGGTAAACGGATATCATTGGAAGTATAAAACAGATTGTTTAAAATAAAATCGCCGTTAAGCTATTGATTTGTCCAAGGCTGAGGTAATAATCTATTGCATGTATGATTGATGATTTTGTCATGGTGGTATCGACAAAATCCGCAATCACTTTGTTGTTAACCCAATACAATCGAGTGACACAATGATAAAGCTAACATTCGGTAAGTGGATATCATTGGAAGTATAAAACAGATTGTTTAAAATAAAATCGCCGTTAAGCTATTGATTTGTCCAAGGCTGAGGTAATAATCTATTGCATGTATGATTGATAATTTTGTCATTAAGTGGTATCGACAAAATCCGCAATCGCTTTGATGTTAACCCAATACAATCGAGTGACACAACGATAAAGCTAACATTCGGTAAGTGGATATCATTGGAAGTTTAAAACAGATTGTTTAAAATAAAATCGCCGTTAAGCTATTGATTTGTCCAAGGCTGAGGTAATAATCTATTGCATGTATGATTGATGATTTTGTCATGGTGGTATCGACAAAATCCGCAATCACTTTGTTGTTAACCCAATACAATCGAGTGACACAATGATAAAGCTAACATTCGGTAAACGGATATCATTGGAAGTATAAAACAGATTGTTTAAAATAAAATCGCCGTTAAGCTATTGATTTGTCCAAGGCTGAGGTAATAATCTATTGCATGTATGATTGATGATTTTGTCATGGTGGTATCGACAAAATCCGCAATCACTTTGTTGTTAACCCAATACAATCGAGTGACACAATGATAAAGCTAACATTCGGTAAGTGGATATCATTGGAAGTATAAAACAGATTGTTTAAAATAAAATCGCCGTTAAGCTATTGATTTGTCCAAGGCTGAGGTAATAATCTATTGCATGTATGATTGATAATTTTGTCATTAAGTGGTATCGACAAAATCCGCAATCGCTTTGATGTTAACCCAATACAATCGAGTGACACAACGATAAAGCTAACATTCGGTAAGTGGATATCATTGGAAGTTTAAAATAGATTGTTTAAAATAAAATTGTCGTTAAGCTATTGATTTGTCCAAGACTGAGGTAATAATCTATTGCATGTATGATTGATGATTTTGTCATTAGGTGGTATCGACAAAATCCGCAATCACTTTGATGTTAACCCAATACAATCGAGTGACACAACGATAAAGCTAACATTCGGTAAGTGGATATCATTGGAAGTTTAAAATAGATTGTTTAAAATAAAATTGTCGTTAAGCTATTGATTTGTCCAAGGCTGAGGTAATAATCTATTGCATGTATGATTGATGATTTTGTCATTAAGTGGTATCGACAAAATCCGCAATCGCTTTGATGTTAACCCAATACAATCGAGTGACACAACGATAAAGCTAACATTCGGTAAGTGGATATCATTGGAAGTTTAAAACAGATTGTTTAAAATAAAATCGTCGTTAAGCTGTAGATTTGTCCGAGACTGAGGTAACAGTTTATTAGATGTAGGTTTGTCCGACTTTAAAACAACGATCTACTTGAACGAATATCTTTTTAAATGTGATAAACTGTTTGGAAAATGTTGCACAGAAGCAATATCTTCTAGAAATTATTTTACAGTAATATCTCATGCATATTTCATCGTAAAAGTCACTCTTCGATTCAGCCGCTTTAAAAACACGAATTATCATATTTCATGGAGAAATTCAATAGCTTAAAAATTCTGTAAAATCATTCTCCCATTACTATTCTTCTATCTCACCGAGTAAACGGATCTTAACTTTGGACGAGATTAATTTGACGTTTGTATAAAAAGATACGAACGAATCTTCTATAAAATCATTTCGATATTTTTCAGTTTTCGACGACTGTCGTTTTTATCCCCTCACTATCATCGACTATTTCCTTTTTCGAAGCCAGAGGAGCTATTGACCCGCTGAAAAATTGATCCGCAGGCTGAATGGCACGCACTCCAGTTTCTCGATTTTAGCTTTTCCGTGCTCGAAGCTTTTGGCGACCCAACGTTAACCGGATTTCACGCGTCCCTTGGTTGAGTTAATGTAAATGGATTAACTCGTTTCTGTCGTGAGATCGTCGTCGCTTTTCAGAGGACGATTAAAGGATCCCTTAGGGTAAAAGCGACCAGCTTGAAAGATCGTTCGTATCAAGAACACGGAAGACATGCGCATGTTAGGAATCCTTGGTAACAGGATACAAAATATCGCTTGGCCCATCGTTCAACCGCTATTCCTCATTATCATATTAAAGGACGCTATTACCTTGTCCATTTCTGTGATAAATTCTTTTACAAGCAATAATCCTCTTCCTTGACACAGCACAGCCATCCACTGCCTGTTGTACCCAAACTCTCTCATTTTATACAATGAAACTTTCGATAGCTACGCGAGTATTCATTTGAAATATGCTGAAATGCATTTTATCTCTTTCACGTTGTAATAAATTATATTTTGTATATCGTTAGTCGATCGCGCGATGTGTTCATGCGAGATTTTCTCGATAGAGCTTCGATCAGGGAATCGCGATAGTCGTCGAATAATCATAAATTCGTTTCTAGATCGTGCGAAAAGTTTTTTACGTTTTATAAGAAAATAATGGAGGCACAACATTTTTCGTTTTATATTATTTTATCTAATCACGTATGATCCATTTTGTTCTATCAAAATAAAGATCACAACGCTCGACAGATTAGGTTTCACGTTTGTATAAAGACGCGTCGTTGTAAAAGACGTGCCTGAAAAAGAAAGACACTTTTCCGGCAACCTAATACATAGAACGTTATATCATACAAATACATTCCAACTTCATTATTATCATTTTATCATAATTAATTTCATAATTATCATTCTAATTCAAATACAAAAACATTCTAATTCGATTGATCGTTTGCTTGATAATCTGTGTTTGACCATCGCTTTCCATGAAAACCAACGAGTCTCGTAATTCTTACGAATAGAAACGTATAGCTAATAATTTCGAAATTCTTCTGTTGCGATGTACCGCGTGCAAATGCGGAGAAGAAGGAGAAGAAGGCGGAGGAACGAGGTCGAGTGACAAAAGTGCGAGAATGGAGCGAGTAGCTCGGGGCGTTTCGAAGATAATTTGCATTATTCGTGTGGAAAGTTTCACCGTGCAGCGTTAATGGGTCTTTGGGTCCCGAGATTCGGCGGTGTTCTATTTTCTTTCTCTTCTTCTTCTTCTTCCTACATCTTCGTCTCCATCTTCTTTTTCTCCCCGTCTTTCGCTTCGTTTGTCCGTGAAACGAAACTGGCTCTAAGAAAACGCGACGCTGGCCAACCGGCTTTGTTTCGTTGCGTTCTCGAAACGAAAGCTGGACAATAGCATCTCCTTGAAATCTCTGGTTCCAACGGACAAATGCCAGGCGATCGGCCAGAGATAGCAAGCTCGTTGTTTAGCAGCATTAATGGGATTAACGTTTTTGTTAGTGCAGTTCCGTAATCGAGGTTTGAAGTGGGTTAACGGGGTGCAGTACACAAGAGTCAGGTCTTTTTATCCGATGTCAGGTAATTTGGCGATGGATACAAAAAGAGGAATTTCTGTAGCTTTCTTTGTTCAGCGAAATCGTTAGTTTTATCGAAGTATTTTGCTACATCGAAATATCGATAAAGGACTGGTCGTGTGTATGTGTGTGCGACTGATCTTCGTGAATTATCAAGAAAAGAAATAAATGTTAGGAATTTATTAATACATTCTACATCGAGGAGGCTGAAAGCTTCCTTTATCGAGCTAATTTCGAAAATTTTCTGCATTTTTCTTTTTAATCGTTAGACTAGGTTTTTGGAGACGAACGAACGAAGTTATAGATCGCTGCTTTAAGCTTTTAGAGTAAAATATAAGACGATAGCGGAGGAAAGAAATTCAGTGTCTGCGCATGTTCAACGACGTTAGTTCTTTGCTTCTCGAGTTACATTAATACTCTATATTATCGAGAAATGTAATAATATCGAGAAGTTAATAACGTTGACATCTTTACGATTTCATTCCTTGATATATATTTTTATATGAACATTCACGCTGGAGCGTATGATATTTTATTTACTGGGAACAAAATTTTCTTAATTTTGTTTCTCCAAGGAACGAACAGTCCCAACGTTACTCGCGTGCAAAGATAAATCATCTGGAACAAATAACGTTAAATGACGTAGTTAGTTTCCTGACGGGAGATTTTTCGCGGAGATACAAGTACAACGGACGCGCACCGATGAAAATAGCTAGATATAGCTTGTCGTTTAATAATACTAATGGGATTTTTATCTGTAATTGGATTAGAGTCGTAAGGAAATTCGGAGTGTACGCTGCGTCATTAGAATATCGGTATTAACTTTTCGTACGCCATAATTGGGTCACAGCTTGCGCGCTTTACTATATGATTATTTTCAAACTTTCACAATTCTGAGAAAAAAGTTGGGAACTTTTTTGACTTAACATCGTCATCCAGACAATTCGTGTCTAATTTATTAACTTCTGCAACTTTTTCGTATTAAACACTGCTTCGTCGTTGCTCTTTTCTGTTCGATAGAAATCTTCTGCATCGAACGAACTTTTAAAACGCAATTTTTGAAAACTATGTTTTCCAACCTTTCGCCGGACTTTGTTAGAAGTTTGAAACAGCTTGTTTTGAATAGAATCGTCGTCGGGAAACAGCAGAAACAAGGTTCGTTTGACTCTAACATGACAGTGAAACTACTTAAAGCAGAGATTTTAGTTTAGGTTTATCTGACTCTAAGGCAACGATCTACTTACACCAGGACGTTCTCTTCACGTCGATGTCATACGTTGTTCTCACTTTCAACTAACGACTATCCGCTTAAACCAGACTACAGATTGTTCCCTCTGCTTTGCCTGTGTCCTGATACCAAAGATCTTTACTATTCTGATAAACTTTGGAGGAAATGGGTAATACGATTACTAGAAATAGCCATCGTTAATTGTAACTATAATTAATTGTAAAGGCGTGCGTTGTGAATTTCTCAAAGAATCCTATGTCTTCCTTTTATCGAAGCCTTCTACGAGTGAAACAAATCCCCGCATAGGTTTGTAGCGGTCCATGACTGTAGAAAAAGTTCCAGGGTTGAAGCACATGTGTTGGTCAAATGGACGTCGAAACGATGTCTGAGGACAGGACGTCGTAAACGAATAAATCCTGGAACTTACTAAAAAACCATGGGCCGCCGAAGAGAAAATTTATTGTTTTATTGCTTACGGATTGTTCCATCCCCACCTCGGAAGAAAACTCTCTTCCGAGGACCCGGCACCCTATAAAAAGGGAAACGAGGAAAAGCTCGGGATAGTCCGTCATAGTCCGTCATAGTCCGTCACAGTCCGTCACAGTCCGTCACAGCCCGTCACAGTCCGTCACAGTCCGTCACAGTCCGTCACAGTCCGTCACAGTCCGTCACAGTCCGTCACAGTCCGTCACAGTCCGTCACAGTCCGTCACAGTCCGTCACAGTCCGTCACAGTCCGTCATAGTCCGTCATAGTCCGTTATAGTCGATAGTCGATAGTCGATAGCAGTTCACGGTAGTCGCTGGTAGTCGCACGGTTAGTCAGCCAGACAGATAGTCATAGTTCGCTCGTACCGAGTTTGCATCAAGTTTGTATCGTTTGTGTATCGTCATCGTTTGAGCTCGACGTGCATCCGTTACGATCTAAACCGACGCGCACTGGACATCGAAACGAACATTGTTAAAGTTATGTTAAAGTTATACACCTCAGGTTTTATTCTTTGAAATCAAATCATAAAAATAGAAATTTACACAAACGTTCGCAGTCTACTAATCCACTTACGACACGATCAATTCTTACGCTTCTGCTCCATCGAGAAACCATGCTCGCACATGATATTGCGTTTTTCTCCTGACAATCCTTCGATCAGACTCTTCAGTCTGATTGTAAGCGGCTAACCGGATCCGGGTGCACGAAACGATGCATCCGCAAGGCTTTAGGTTTTCGATCGCGGAGCTGGCAAGCAAGGAGCGACCTTAATCACAGAGAAGTACGTTTCCCAATAATGAAATATCGAGGGCGAAGGAGCAAATTGTCAACGGGGAGAGGTTCCCTGATAATGAAATATCGGGCAAGGGAATCGGAGGAGCAAAGGCGCAGGAAAAAGGGAGAAATAAGGAGAAAAGGACGCGGCCAGAGTGACGCAATTCGGTTTCTTCTTCTACTCCCGTTGGCACCGTATTCATTCGAGTTCGTTAACTACGACAAGCAGCCGAATCGAGCGTCGCTTAGCAGGAAAACTTACTTCCGCCTGGACTAACAGCAATTAGGGCAACCGGCTAATTACGTCGTTAACGAATGGGCCGATCAGCGACGACCAAAAGAGGACGAGACAAAACGCCGCACAAAGAGATCAATGAAACATACATAGCCGTACAAAAGTATCTAAACACCTGTAGACATCCTTTGGAAATATACCGCGTGTCTTATACGAGATATTCCGAAATTTTATTAGCGCTATTACGAGACTCGACTGGCGCGATTGTATCGTATCGGTCAAGTTCCAAACGCATCTGAATGTATACACTCTCATCTACCATAAGTATGATTTCATGTAAAATATAATCGAGGATAAAATATAAATCGTAGTTGAGGATTTTTAAGGATATGGAAACTCGAAGGAATAGAAGTCTGATTTAATTATCGTTGTATCTTTATAGCACTAAAGGTCCTCCAGACTATAGCGACTTGAAGGAAACAAGAGTCAAGTAGGCGATAGGAAATGATCGAGATGACGATGTTTTTTCTAGTTGGACTCGAAGCGAATAACGCGAAGTATCGTAGCATAGTGGTAATTTTCACGAGTTAATGAATTCTAATTAGAAGTTTTCAATCGCAAATGTTAGACGGATCGTCGAGTAGGGTAACAGCCACTGTTCGGCTATTTTACTCTCTCGTACGTGCAACAAAAGAGCGCTGCACTGTCTCGTTGGCCATCTATTTGTCCGCTTTTCTCTTGTTTTTTAGACAGCGGAGTCAACGTCGGAGCGTTGTTCTCTCGTCGTTCCGCTTTCAATTATCGTGCCGCGGTCGTAACCAAATTATTCTTCAATTTCAGCCACGCTTCGTACAAATAACAGCTACGTATTCGAGAGAAAAACTTTTTTCTACACGAAATATAAAGCGAAACGGACCTTGTAGCTCTTAATTACGGAATAATGTTGCTAATCGTAGTCTTTTTTCTTCTTTTTTTAGTTATTTCACCATTCTTCTCTCGTAAATTCTTCTGTTACTTGGAGGGCACTCGACAGCCTTTCGTTGAAAAATTTCGTTGAATATACGGCAGAATAACGGGTAAATCGTTTTGAAAGCAAGATAAAACAAGGTACTGTAGAATACCGTGATAAAGCATCCTCTTACAATACTTTTTATCTCAGGGCTTTGTTCAGCTTCAGGCGGATAATTTTCAGAGATACGTTTATGAACTTCTATAAGATTGTCTTTTGCGAGCGAGTCAATAAGAATCATCATCCGATCTAATTCGTTGTTTATTTCGTTACTTTAGCAAAAGTCGTTCCACATTTGTCGAGTCTTGCAAATTATAAACGCCCCGCTCTTCTTATGGCTTGTACTCTCCGAAATATCGTAGTATCGTGGACGAGAGGCCTGAGAGATATAGGGCGAACCATAAACAATGTCGCGAGAAAGCCTAAGTACTGACAGGCCCAACAATGTATCGTCGGTCCTTCGATCGAATAGTTACGCTGAAAAGGCCTGCGTGACCCTGGCCACGAGCGTTTGCGGAACACGTACGTAGTGGGGCTACGACAAAAGACAAAGGCGAATTAATAGTCGGTGTTAGTTGAGAAGTCAGAGAGTGTGAATCGAGAAGTTAAGGAGATAGTGTCGCTAGTGTCACGTAAATAGCTTAACTTGACTGTGCTTTTATATTTTTGTAGGGTTTTATTCACGAAAATGATCAAGTATATTACAACAAAGTAGCGAAGTTAAAATAGTTGTTCAAATCACGGCCAAGACTGTACCCAAGACTAGTCTCGTGGTCGAATGCTTGCAGTTTTTATATGTTGCGTTTGTAGGAGTCGAGGAGCAAGGAGAGGATCCTGATTGCCCTACGTAATGGGGAAAATGTAATGTTGGGCCATGTACAAAGGTCAGGTCAAAGCCTAACGATTCACTGTCAGGTAGAGTGGAATGACGTGGATTTGGGTATGGTCGTTGTCACACTAACGTTGTCGAGAGAGTGTGGTCCGCGTGAAAGAGTGTCACGTAGGAGACACAAGAAATCACGAAACCGATAGATGGCCGGTGATCTCCTCGAGTCGCAGTTCGAACGTTTCACGAATACGGTGAGGAAATTGAACTTTGTATATGATAATAGAATTTATTACGCAAATCCAACCGAGCGACGGTTCAAAGTGTTACAACAGAATGATTCAAGGTGTTAGAAGAGACTGGGGCGAGCGTTTATTTTGGAGGGTCTTTATACCGAGGTTTTAGTCCCTCTGGAGGGGTTGTCGTCCGGTGTATCTCAGAGGCGCCTATTCCGTTACTATTTCGTTATTGTTTCGATGCCTGTGGTATGCAGGATGTCTAGCCGCATCCTATTACCGTTTCCGAGCGGGTGGTCTTCTTGAGCGTGTGACAAGAGCGTTGAAACCGTGGTGACGAGAGTTGCAAATTAACCATTTAGTTGTCTTAATTATAGTATGTTATTGTATTTAGTTCACGTTAAACAACCATCGTTTCCTGTTTAACCAACGCCTGTTTAATCTAAATTAAATAAACTAATCGTAGTAAGATTCTACGATATTATTTTCTAGTCAAGTATAATCCAATCAAATAGCTGAATCGTCGTGAAACTTCAGTCTTAAACAAGAAACAAAGTTCTTCAAGAGCAACTGAAACGTAATGAATATTCAACAACTAGAACTAAAATTTCCCATACAGATCTACTCGAGTATTTTGTATTTCCTGTTTCTTCCTCGTGCATCTACAATTTGGTTATTCGATTTAGTGTTATATTCGCGATATAATTTATGATATAAAATTTGTGATAGCACGGATAAGCATGTAGGCGTAGCGCGAAACACGTACGAGGAAGGATGTCAGCTTGTTACAGCTAATTGCCAATCACGCCGTATTTGCATAGGAAGAAGGAAGGAACGGCCGAGGATGTGAAACACGCGCAAAGGGAAACGAGCCAAATAGTAATAATACGCGTACGTCGCTCTTACAATGAATTTCCATCACGCACCTGTGCTTTTCTTCTTCCAAGAAACTGCCGCTTGCACAGTCACTGTCAACAATACTGAGCACCGACCCGATTGTCCTACATTTTCTATCTAAAATCTCAATCATCTTTAATTCTTCCATGAAATATTACGGTTATTCCATACCTTTTTGTTTTGTGGTCTATCCATTCTGTGGAACGTCTTTAATTTCGTGGATGCTCGCTTCACACGTGGAATTAACGTTGAGCGAATATTTAATTGATTTTATCGGACACCGAATGCGCTCGTAAGTTGATAGCAACGAACAGTTTAACATATACACGATACAGGTAACAACAATTTTACAAAGTTCTGGATGGTTGCAATTGATATGTCGATGCTTGCTGATCGACGACTGACGAGAATGTGATTTTTTCGTGGCTCCCAGCCATCCGTGCGCCTGTGATGTCTTTATGCAAAGGTTGCGGTATTCCTCCAGGTCGTAGAATTCGACAACTCGTCCCGCTACCTGCGTTTTCCAATTTCCCTTCGGAGATTCCGAGTTCACGATACTTTCAGGCTATTGAGTGCGAAATAAATTAGAATTCCAAAGAGCGTGCTGTCTCCTGTCCGTTTAAAAGATTAAGATTCCAACTCAAAAATAAATTTCTTTACGTTCGTGCTGCAAGCGCTTTACCAGCGAAGACCTCGCGTAGCTCTTTCGTTCGTTCGACCCGCGAGTGTTCCAAATGGAGCAAGTATGGCAACTTTGACATTATTTCATTATTATGGAGTAAACGAAGCAATTCGTTCATTTAGTTCGTAATAAAAATCTGTACGACCTTGTTCTCCCACGACAGGGGTTGTAAAGTTTGTGATCTATGTTTGATAAAAACATGCTTAAAGTATGACTGATGCGAAAAGCTTGGAAACATTAGAAATAAACCAAACAATTATCAACAGTGATGAATCAGAGATAGTAATATTTGCGATTCAAATTTGTGTGTTTTAATAAAAATTTAATAGCAGGGAACCCTATCTTACAAGAAAGAGATAGAAACGAAACTGTTTATAGTACGATTTGTTGAATTTATGAATATTTTCCTATTTATATGTACGCCGCTATATATCATCGATGAGATAGAGGAACGAGACAAAGTAGAAACTCGTGCAAAAAATAATATCAAAATGTCAAGGCTAGAAAAGGAAGAAGTCGCAGATTTATTGGTGGCCGCGACGAAGAAGAAACAATTCTACGTGTTTTCCGAGGCAAGTGTAAATCGAGGCTCGCTTTTCATTTCGGCCAACGTTGAAAAATTTATCATGCTATTCAGCAGTCTCGGATTTTTACCTTCTGAACGATCGATTTCGATAAACGATCAAGTTTTATTTATAGAGCATAAAGTTACAAACGTCTGGTCTATCTCGACTTACATATCCTCCTTTTCCGATTTTTGAAGGGTTGCAATTTTTCCGCGTTCTACAAAAAGAGACTTCGTTCGAAACTGTCAAGGGCTTCGATTTTCGCGTACAAATGTTCGTTTCTTCCTTATCTCTCGTGCAAAACGTGCAGGCAGAAAGGCTCGACGTCGCTTTAACTGGTGAAACCTGAAAATAAAGGAAGAAACGACGAAAGAAGAGGTCGCTAATATCAAAAGCTCGCGTCTGATTGGCGCAAAGGGAAATTCTGAATTCATTTTCCGAGTATCGCGCTTGTTCCTTGACGAGGCTTCCAGGTCGTTTTAGCAATTGCTCCGCAGTTTAATTCAATCGATGCCTTCGCCAACCCGTGTACCTGCTAATTACGGGTAATTAAATAAGTCTCAGAGCGAGCGTCTTTTGCGTTGGCCGCTGGAGCTTTTTCAGCAGCGCACTCTTCCTCGCGTATTATCCGATTAGTTATTATTGTCCGTTAATTAAAAAGTTTAATCGCAGCTCTGGTATGGCCACGTATGTAGTGGTAATCTCTTGAAGTAACGTTGACACTTGCTGTATTAGAACGTTTTTCTAATTTTTTATAAGACGCGATAATTCCTTTAAACGATCGAGCTTTCGATCGCATTCGTGCAACGTAACCAGGAAAAATCGTGCAAACTGTTTGCAAGAGCTACAAGAACTCGTCGACTCGTACCTACACTGTCATAAATATCGAGACGTTTGCTAATATCTGGTACAAATCAAACGTCTTAAATACACCCCTTACGATGTAAAATACCGAAGAAAGAAAAAATCTGTCAAGGTTTTCCAATAAATGTAAGTAGTAGGTCGTCCGAAAAGTATCTCCCTTTTACAAACGTGTCTTTTGCAACGATGCAACTTTATACGAACGTGAAACCTAATTTATCAAATAAATTAGGTCTTCGTCTTGATAGAACAAAATGGATTATACGGAATTCAAGAAAATAATAAAAGAGAAGAAACGTTTCACATGTATTACTTCCTTGTAAAACGAAAGGAACCTTTGGGACAAGTTGATAGTAACAAATCTGTCAAGGTTTTTCAATAAATGTAAGTAGTAACATTTACCTATGGCCAGACCCTCGAAGCGATACTTTACTGCAAGGTTTTGCAACAAATTTACAATCTACCAAAGAGCATGCTGAAAACATCGTCACGTTCCAAGGTTCCTCGCCCGTCGTTCGTTCCCTTTGGCGAACAGCAGCAATTTTTCCGTAGTTCAATATGGAACAGCGACAGCTTCGAACTACAAGATTCCCGTCTAGCGTCTAGAACGTATTAAACGCCGAGTTAGACGAGGTGCCATCGATTTTCCTCGTCGATGTATTTTTCACCGCGGAATTTGGAATTCGCTTAGCGTCGGTTCACGCCATGGCCAAAGGTAATATCTAAGAAATTTCCGACATTTTCATCGACATTCTCGCGAGAGAGAAGCCAAGGATGGGGAACGTTTCTGCGTGTACGTATCGGAATGCGTACGTATAGCCGCGTGGCGTGGAAGGGTCGTGGCGTGTCAGAGTGCTCGAGCAACAGGGAACAAAGTGGATGCTGGCGGAAAAAGAATTTAGGTCAATGAGAAACTTGCGCCGCATCACCGTTTCAATCGTTGAAACTCCCTTGCTTTTAGATCGCGGATCGTGGTTCGTGGAAATTGCCCTGGCAAGGCATTTCGGCGAAGGTAATCGCCACTTTTGCGATACTCCAATGCCTTTCTCTTTCCTCTCTCTATCTTAGTATCGTTTCTTGTTCTCCTTCGGCTACTAGTCGTTATAAAACTTCTATCTATCGCTTTCTTTATTATTTCTTTTCTCTGCATATTTTAAAGACCTTTTAGACTCGCAATACGTGCATCACTTTGAAGATCTATGCACGAAACACATCATCGTCCATAATTACGCGCACATTTTGGCCGATTTCTATTATTAACAGCACCTGACTATTTTCAATAATATACGAATTAACGATAGCCCAATGATTAAAAGCGATACTTGCAATTAGTGTCTCGTCGTGTCGTGATATTTCGCGATAACTTTAACGAAGGATAAAATCGTCTTGGAACAAAACGGTTATTATCGCAATTTTGTGACTAATTTATATTCGGTGCAGAATCGGTAAGCGTAGAGACATTTTTATGCGGTAGTGTGCATTTAAAGTGGTTTGGAAATGTAAGACAAAAGATAGGAAAATGATGTTTGCATAACGAAGCGTAACAAATCGATGTTAGCCTTGTGCATAGGGAAGGGAACGAAGTATTTTAGGTTTTATTTAAAAGAAGAAAGAGACGAAGTGATAACGAAGTTCCAAGGCCGAGGATCACAAGAAGGAAAGATTACCGGCGGTTCTTATCTCCGTAAATGGATGAAAAAAATTCTTGAAGCGAAGCTAATGAACGTTGAAAGTTTCTGAAAGAGAATGGAACATTCCAAAGATGAAGTTTATACCGAACATTACTTGGAAACAAAGTCCACCAAATTCTCTCAAAACTGAAAGAACGAGGAAAACAAAGAAAGAGAGTTAGTCAAAGATATCGACGATACTTTTATCTTAGCAACTAATCGGAAAATTTAATAACGCTTGTATTCCTTTATCTTTTTTTAATTTTATTTTTTGATAAAACAACCGACGCATTCAGTCGGAAATTCATAAAGAGAGTTTTCGAAAATTGAGCTGTACACGTATTTCCATCTCTGGAAAAACAAATTTGTTTTCATATCGGTCCATTCGCAAATCACAACAAAATGGCTGTTTATTTATAATTTCGAAAACTTTCCTACATTATATTAATTTATTGATTCATCATAACAATTCACAAATTGTCAATTATATCTTGACGACTTGACAATCTGAGAGCTTTCTGATATCGCAAAGAATATCGGAATTATAGAATGTTAGAATTTTCAGGATAATTATTTCATTTGCAACTTGTGAAACTTGTCAAATTCATAAAAATTCACTAAGATAGTCACGCAAGATGGTTATAAAATTTCTCTCACAATCTAAATTTAGTTGAGTAAAACAAATAATCGACATGTCCCAAATTATATCGTTGGTCATAATTCAAACATTTTCTTCTCAAATTGCAACAACATATTCACGCATTAGATTGTCAGAAAAGTGTCTTTCTTTTACAACAACGCATCTTTATACAAACACGAAACCTGATCTGTCGAACGTTGTAATCTCAATCTTGATAGAACAGAATGAATCATACGTAATTCGACGAAATAATGTAAAACGAAAGATGTTATGCATCCATTATTTCCTTATAAAACGAAAGAAACTTTTCGGCCGACCTAATAAAACGAAGCGAACGATTCGATAGAAATTTTAAGTTAGCGTCCATGTTTTCTACGTTTGGCTTTTATTCGTTTTTCACGTTACAGGTAGTCGTAGTAAAACAGATTTCAATCACACGCATTTCTACATTATGAAATTGCACGTTTCTTTCCTGAAATAAGCATCGTTCCTGTTTCATATAGTTCTGGCCACCCCGTGATAACGAATTCATCTCGGCTCGATGCTCGTCGTATTCGATTTGACGCGTTTCAATGCCACGAACCGTGTAAAAGAGGTCAATTTTGAGAAGCAGAGCATTGGCTTAGGTTTTACAGACCCGTCTTTTACAACGACGTATCTTTATACGAACACGAAAGAAAACGATATCCTTATAAAAACGAAAGAAACTTTTCGGACGACCTAATATTACGTAAAGAGGAAACATTGCTGTATAAAATATGCTTGTAGCATCCCATTATTCAAGGAATCGCTTTAACAATGCGCAAGAATCATTTAATGCGTCGCTAAGATCGACTTTCCTCATAAATATAATTACATAAAAGAACTGTTACCATTGTACCGATATGGCGTTCGTGTCGTAGCAACGATCTGTGCCAATTGTTCGGCCGAGAGAAGCAATAAAGTCCGGCCGTCAAATTTAATCGCCGACCATACGTTTCCGAGGAAACAGCAACAATTGCCAAGCTAGCCGCTATTATATCTCGGTTGGCAGCCTCTGTGCGAACGAAATCGTACGAGCTAATAACGTGTCAGCGGAAAAGAAGACAATCGTGGAAACGTAAAAACGGTCATTATCGACGTAAACGAAGACAGTTGGACGGTTGACTACGTCGACTTTTCTCGAAGAGAAGAATCACGTGTTATAGCGTTCCTCATCTAGCGGACACTAAAGCGGAAAGTAAAACTTGACATTATGCAAATACCTTGTAACAGCGAAAACGAATTCGTCTCTACATTTGCGGATTAAGTAGAGACGGTCAGTACGATTTCTGACAGATTCTTGCGTTTTGAAATTTTTAATTAAATCATCGACGATGCGATCGATCGAGACACGATAAATTAAAAAGGAAAATATAGAAATACAAAGAATTCGCCAAGTACAAAAACGGTGATTTATAATTAAACTTTTGTAGACGAAACTGTAATCCATGCTTTGTCTCGAGACATTCTGGAATTATTTTTAGATTATGTTGTCGCTAAACGAAATTTATTATGCAACAAGGAAATATCGTTACAATTCGTTTGTCGTTAATGTATTATCTTTGCGGTAAAAAAGGGAAATTATCCTTCGAAAATTGGACAATCGCGTTCTCGAAACGAGGGAGAACACGAGTTCACGCTCGATCGAGGAAAGCTTAAGCACGAGTAAGCCTGTTAGTTGTTACATCTCGTTGAATAATAAACCCTCCTTTGCATAATAAACTTCACTCAGATTTTCACGCGCCTCGATCGTATTACGGTCTTCTTTGAGTCTTATAAAGTGTGAGTCCATAACGTTGGGGCGAGCCCATTAAATTTACATAAAAATTCGACGTGGCGCGAGATCTAGGCGACGACCAGGGACAAAAAGATCATGGGAAACCGAGTTTATCCTACCGCCCTGCTCTTGTACCGTCATATTACCACTGATGTTGGATTATCTTTAATCCGAAGCTGAACCTACGTTAAACGACTGTTAACTTTTTCGCGATTCGAAACCAGAAAGTGTGCTACTTTCTGTGGAAACGCGAATATTTTCATTGCGAGATACGATACCTGTAGATAAAATAAGTTGACGTCCGTTTGCGACGCGTTTGCAAGTCTCCTTTTTCGAAGAATTTTGCGTATTGTTGTAATATTTCGAGGAACCTCGATACTCGCGCAACTTGAAACTACGCCATTCCATTTTGGGACAGCAACTTATGAAATTTTAATGCTTGTCAAACGTTATTCGACCCGTAGCAACGTTATTATGTCGCAAAATTACGGTAATATTCAAATGGAGTTTTTTTTCTCTAAATTCGTGTCTTCGTATAACGTAGGAGCACGTTATACTTGGAAAATAACAATGTACGAAATTTTGAAGTTCGTTAAAAATTATTGTAGTCACAGCGATGTTACGATATTATACGAAGTTATAGTAATATTACTAGAAATTTAGTCGTGAGAATTCATATCGTAATTGATAGATCATGACCGGGAAACAGCGATCCATATAGAGCTATATTCGACTTCATGAATTTATATGGAATTCTGTTGTATTATCGCAAGCTCGGATACGTTATCGACTGTAAACGCGTGTGAAATTGCAGGTTGCGAATCACGTAGGTATAACGTTGCTGCATCTAGCATCCTCTCGTGACGTGACACGATTTTCTGAGGGAGAAGTGTAATTGCACTACGTGTCCTTACGTATGGCAACGCGGTATCGACTTCCCACACCCACGTGTTTACGAAAATTTACACGGTGAATACGCTATCAGTTAGTTCCTATTAACCGTTTAATACCCAGTGTCTTCGATTTTTAGTTGAGAATCGCGAAACATAGCCGAGCTTCTGAAAAGTTTCTTCGTTTCGTAATTTCATTTCGTAACGTTCATTTACGATCAACGTTCAATGCTTTAAGAACAATCTGCTCTTTATATTCGACGAATGAAAGGAAGCATCGTTTGTATACTTGCAACGAGCAATGAAGATATTTCGTTTCGCAAGTTGCGTCTGGTAACCGTAGAATGTTTGAAATATATCAAGTCCATGTGTAGTGGATGGGCAAATTAACAAATAACAGAGCACCATATTGCTGATTGGGAAGTCGAGAATTTTTTTATTAAATTCTTTGACCGACAACGGCATAACCTGCGATTTTTATAATCATCGAGAATGGTTGGATGGAATACACAATGGTCGGAAAAATGTTTGAAACGGGCAGGAAGAGTAGAAATAAAACTGACGAAAATTCTGAACGCAGATAATAAAAAAGTGAAACGAATTAAACACATAAAGATTCAACGTATTCGCTTTAACCTCCTTCTTCTGTTCTTTTTCACAAATTGCGTATTCTTTTTATTAGGAATTAATCGAAGAATTTCATCGATAGTTTCTGTTTTAACACGTTGCTTCTCGAGTTGCTTGTCCGTATGTCGGAACACGGAGAGAGAGAGAAGACGCATCGTGTGCGTCCGTAGCGTTATTCGCAGGATAATTTCGCTTTACGTTCGATAGCCATTCGAATAAATTTATAGACACGTAAGCGTAGACGTGGTAAGCGATAACTAAGCACGCGTGTTACCTAGTTGCGATCTGCCACAGGATCCACTGAACTTGGATGTTTCACATGCGCGATAGAAATTTAATCTGCATCCTTTAAACCGAGAGCGCCAAAGCCCCACGATGAGAACGATCGTCGATAAAAACGGTATTGCATTGTGGTTTGAATAAATATACCCACTTCAGTGGCCACTTTGAAACGTACCAATTGACCACAATACGTTGCGCGTAACTAGAAACGAAGAGAATGCGACGATCGAATGGATCCTGGGTTCGCAACCCTATGCGATGATCGCGTTGCATAGATTACGTTGTCTCGCGAAGAGTATATTTTCTGCCTCTTATAACAGAGCAATTTGAGAATTTATACTACGCTAAGGAAAACTCTCTCTCTTCCTATTCAATTTTTAAATTAAACTCCTTCGAGTACTTTAAAAATATCGAATTTTTCGAGGACGCAATTTCGAAGCTAGGAGCACGGTCCTTCTTTTAACTATTTTATGTTAAAATATTCCTTTTTAGATACGATATTCTACTGTATCTTATCTCGATTAGATTTGCTAGAGATTATCGAGCGATCTAAACAAAGGGAAGGTGGAGAAAGTTGCAGTTCATTCAAGGGAGCGACGACTGAGAAAAGATTGGGAAATACTGGAACAGAGACCGGAAAGTGCATTTCAAAAGCCATACTGATCAACCACCTATAGATTAGAAAGCGAATAAGAGTGGAATTTGTTGGATAGAATTTTGTACGAATTTCCTAGGAATCTAATATTATTTGTATCATCTTCTTACAATGAGCAAGCTTATGGGATTAAATAATTTAGTTTTTGGAAACTTGGATACTAATCGTATGTCCAGATAATGAAATTGACGAGGAAACGTGCAGCTGATATCAGTTTGGTTTTTGGGAGGCTCAAATATCAGGGCGGAAGGTACGTTGCGAAAATCGATAGTCACAGAGACGTTCTGTCGCCTCTCATCGAACATCGAACCTATTTCATTTTGCCGACGATCGACAGACCTTGTAAAGCACGTGGTGTGAAACTAACGCGATTGCGTGGGACGCGCTGGAAGGGATCGATGTCTAAGCCGAGGATCAAACGAGCCTGGCGTTCGATGTCGTTATCGCCGAGAGCTCTTCCGCGTTACCCAATTTTCGTCTCTCTTATCGCCGCGTCGCGCCGCACTGCCTCGCATTAACACGATATCCTCTTTGTCGTTCTCCGATCAAAAATTTATATTTACAGATACATCCAGCCATTAGCGACGCTGAATGAACTTGTTAAAGGAACAAGCACGATCTGTCTAGGAAAAATGAAAAGAAAATGAACGTATTAGACCCGTCGACAGCGTCGAAGAATGCCTTTAGTCCTGTTGGTCTAATAGAGGTGTACGTAATATATGTAATTTAGAGGTGATTCGATAAACGCAACGTGTCTGTCAGACATTGTATTACCACGGTTAACACGTTCGTCGCCACGTCGCACATCTTTTTTTTTTTTTTTTTTTTTTTTCGTGGGGAAATCCTCATGGACACCCGGCAGCCCTCTGGGAGGCGGTGGCGGGTCGTGTCGGACTCTTACCGACTAAAACCCCACGATGGTCGCCGTGACGGTTCTCGGGAGCGACCCGTTTCCTGTCTCGAAGCTCTCGGTCCAGGGCGTTCCCTCGTCGCTCCCCCGCGAGATTTTTCGCAGGGGACATCCTCTTCTTCTTGGCAGCCGGGGGGTGACCACCAGCCCCCCGGCGCCGGCGTTCCGTGGGCCGTCGTGCAATTCCGGGGAGGGACCCAGACCCTCCCCGGCTTGACGGCCTATTTTTTCTTCGGATGCACGCGCGCGCGCTCCTCTACGACGGCGGCATCGGTGGTGGTGCCGCGGTCGCGCGGCGTCGTGTCGTCGACGTTGCTCCTGGCGTTCTTCGTCCGCGCACGACCCGGGAGGGGTATGGTATTCGTTAAAACATTGCAAACACATTTGGGGTGATTTTGGGCACGTCGAAAAATAGTTATAGACTCCGTCATCGCTACTCTTCTCACTTTCAAATATATTTTCACGCTGTTTACTGAACACTTTGAGGAGGAAAAAATCACCGACGTACGTCTCACGAGTATGCTTCTCGACTAAATGAAAGATCCGAGACATTTACCATGAGATCCCTCGGAATATTCTAGCTGGATAGCTTATCGCTTTCTCCATTTCAGAAATAAATAATCCTTTCTTTACAATGAATGAATCGAAGACGATAAACATTGAATCGAAGGCGATAAACGATGAACTCCTGCTTGTCGCTCTATTTACGTTCTGCGTACCGGCGGTGGGATTTGGGCCCCGCAGGAAACTTAGCCGAATCACGCTGGGCGACGAACGTGTTAATGTACACGACGTAAAATTGCATTTAGTATCATGTTCGTGATCGGTAATCGAAATTCAGTGAAAGTTGAAGATTTCAGAAGAGTATATATGTGTCGGAGATGAAAGGACATCGGGGCCTTTCTTTTGGAATGGTTGGGAAGGTCCCCGATACTTTAGTCCAGACTTTTTATTATAGCCGCACTTAAATGATAAAACTGAGAAATAGTTGTTTATGATCTAATCGGAGTATGGGTGCCCGAGATTAATGACAGTGGGCTTGGGCTCGAAGTGACATAACGGGTCGCTGAACGTAGCCACGGTCACGGCAGGGACGTGTACCAGACAGAGGTATGGAGTAATTAAATGGCTCTCCTTAAAAACGAAGATCGGACTCGAGGGGTACAGAGAGGTACGGAGAGGAGTATGCAAGAGCAGTTCCACTTGGACTGAGATTCAGTCAGATAAGTTCTACTTGTACCGTGGACAAGTACGTCGAGTCACAGCCGAATCGTGGATCAGCGAGTCGAGTTCGACTTAGACTGTGGAAGAAATCGCATTCGTCATCCCGTTGATCGTGGATTCGTTATCGAGTGTAAGATCATTGCCATTCACATCCCGAGTATCTGATTATCACGGTTACTTGACAAATTTTGTCATAATCATAATTGTACTAGTAAATATCTTCGCTCTTGAATAACAACGATGTCTAATCCAAAGAAAGATTCGTTACACGCCCCTAACTCCAATAACAACCCGGCATATGCATATACATAAGAATAGCATTCGGTTATTTAAATTTTATTACATCGATCGGAACAGCATCGCGATGGATTTTGAACAAAAATTCCCAGAGGTACGTTTGATTAATATTTTTATCGAAATTAAAATCTGTCCAAACAAATGAAAAAAAGTTGGAGTTATTTAAATTCTATCTGTACTGGATTGTATCGTTATTAAAGAAATCCAAAAACGTACCCTTAAAATATACTTTAGAACGTACAGAATGGAAAATTGCTTTCGATGTTATTTCAGCGATTGTACAATACGAGAGCGACGTTAATCATCTACGAAATTCGTTCCATTTTCGTTATTGTATTTGATTGCTTAAAATGAAATTTTGGTTAAAATCCGAATGTAATGGAATATGAGGCCAGATTAGGATATAACTTAATCGCACGTATTCATTAGCTTTAATTATTTCAAGTTTCCTGTCGAACAAAAAGATTGACGTATTGACGCGTGCTAAAGACGAGCTATTAGCAATATGTAGTTTGCGTTATCGATTCTATTAACGGTGAATTATCTCTGGTATTCGAATAATTAATCCGCAAGACGTATTTTTAATATAGAAATTATTCCCTTTTTCTGTATTCCTCGTTTCCTAAAATTGGAATATAAAAATTATCTCTATGCTTTGGAAATATTAATAGTAATATATAATAAATTATTCGCATAATATTAAATAAATATAAATGGCGGAAAGTGATGTAATAGAACAGGGAATATATAATTCGACGAGAATACTAAATCTATAAAAATACACAAATATATCGTTGCGAGGACATTTATCCGAGCTGGCTGAAGATATTAATTAATCGTGAGAAGGTTTCTCCTGAGATTTGCCTGCAATAATCTTAATAGGAGTCGTAAATTTTCTACAATATCGTGGATATCTATTGTACTTAACAGTATAACTCTATTTATTGCGTTCAAATAGGTATAATTCTCTCCTAAGTAGAGGCCATGGTTTAGAAATTGTAATACGATTATCGTTTTCCAAAATTAAGTCGTATGATAATCAAATAATTAAGATTTTAATAAATATCGATATTTTCAGCCGATATCGACAACTCGATTTAATTAGGCATTAATTATTATTCGTACTCTTGTTATTCGCCCATTCCGACGATGATTAATAGGATTATACGACATTTATTAGCGCATTTATAACGGGTATGTGCGTAATTAATTTATTTTTGAAATTGAGAGAAATAAATTCGGGAAACTCGTTTGTCCGCGTTAACGCCGCGTAATTAATAATCTCTTACTATGTGATAACATTAAAGGAAACGAGAATAATACGAAGAAGATATCGATATTAATCATTTTTTTTTTTTTTTTCATGAAAGGGAATTTAAAAAAAATGCCGGTCAAACGTTACAACCGCTAAATTTCTAAGACAAAACCATCTTCTTCCAAGAGATTATGAAAATTTAATAAGTAATTTCAATTGAATCGTGGCTAACTTATTACATAGTTGTCGTTGAGGCTGTAAACATTCAATTTCAAAAGATACCGCCATGTAATTATGTTTTTAATCAAAATCGCCGTTTAAGAAATATCGCAGTGTAAAATATTTGTATTATATTCTTATAATTGTATCCGTATTAACGATACTATCGTGCGAAATTGTATCAGCGAAGAAGTTAAAAGTCCTTAATTCAGTGTTTACTACCTTCTGTCGTATTTCTTCGCAAGATAATACTACAAATATTTCACGCAATATCGTGTTTATTACACGCTCTTTATCTCAAGAAACAAAGATTAAAATTAAACTGAGACTGCCTTTATACAAAAGCGACAATAATTTTTTCTTTGTTACCGAGACTTTTCTTTTTGCTTTGAAACAATTTTCACGAAGAAAACTTTCCAGCAAAACGACTATCTTCGTTGTTCGATAATCAGTTTCTAAAAAGTCAAAGAACAGATTTCCAAAGAAATTTCAAGCGGCAACAAACGATATTCTACTTTAATCTCCATAGAAATAACGATGATAATTACTCAAGGAGCTGCCTTTTTTTATTTACCCTCGTTTCAAGAAGAACCTCTTCATTCTTGGCCATCTCGTGGTTTCCAGGTTGTTTGTAGCGCGATATTAATCCTGAGGGATTTTCAATGGAAAACAAAGCAAACGGGGGAAAACCACGGAAAAGACTCGTTCTTTTTACATAATAAATACATCGTTTTGTTTCCCTTATTCCAAAGTTTCGAGTTCCCCGTCATCCTAGATTCGTTCTTCCACCCTCTTTTCCAACTTATTTTTTCTCTCTCTCTCTCCTTCTATTCTCCTCGTTGTATCGCTCATGGAAGAAGGGAAGAGGGAAAAGGTGATAGCAGCGTGACGTTATGGAAGTTATCTGTAAAATAGGAATTTACGAGGAAAAGGTAGGCGAGGAGGGATAGAAAGGGATCGGCAAAAATGCCGGCTCACAGAAAAGAAAAACACAATGTTATACTTTGATTATCAGCATTTACTTTCTCATTTTAATTTCACTTTTTTCTTTTTTTATCGTTTTCTATTTGTTTCTTTGTGGAAGAAATTTCTTCTCTAATGGAAGAAATACTTTGCTCCGCTTCTATTAGGTCCAGTGATTTCTTTGGATCATCGTTATGCAAATGGGAAGATTGTACGCGTATCATGCGTTACATGAAACGCAGTTCGTTAAACTATGTTACACGAATATTCTCCCTACTATTTGAATGGAACGATGACGCGAAGAATGTGGCGTTTTTGCAGCGAGAAAAAGAGAAAGAGAGGCAAACAGAACCACCGTAATAACAATACAAGCACATTGTCTAAGAAAAATTTCATCTTATGTAAATTACGAAACTTAGATCGGATGATGTAATTGAGAATTGTGGACGATGGAACAGGTTCGATCTAAAATTCAATGACATCCTGATTTCAGTTAATTAATTCGATATATTGATTTATTAGGATGATGCGTAGCGTTGCATTATCTCGTATTCAATAAAGTAGTCGATTGGTTTTCGATCAAAGCACTAATTAACGTTCCGTTGCTAGAGGTTGGAATTTCCCTCTCGTGTTTCACGTGTATTACCGTGATTCATCATCGCGAACGCAGCTTCGATCCAGAATTGTTTTCGACGGTTTCCAATGGAATTTCGAAACTTGTTTCTTCTTCGCGATTTTACGCCAATATCCTGGCTAATGAACGCAGTTCCGCTTACGGGAATAATTGTCATTTAAATAAATCATCGTTATTGGATCTGTGAGTTTTAAATTAACCCGCCATTGTGATATCGATATCAGTTATCGATTTAATTTCAATATTGCCCGTTAAACGAGTAGGTTTAATCGAATACGAACCTGTAATATCCAAGTAAAATCAAATATCGTAGGTTCCTTTCTTTTTATAAATTTTAAAATTTAAGTATAGTCGCAAGACTATATTATTAATGCTGCCATTATATACGTTTATATAATATTATTATGAATAATACCGTTATTATTAAAGTATCTGTACGCGATAAATATTGGCTATATAAGAAAACCAATTTATCAGCAACGATATGATACGTGTTTCACTTTCTTTTTCTTCGATGCGTTATGAATTTAATTTAGACAGTGAAATGTAATAAATATACGCAATAAGATATAATAGAGCGTAGTATTTCTGAGCTCTATGAGCACTTAAAAAGGGATAGAACCGCGGATAGGACAAAGCAAAGCATGTGCAACGTTGCTCGAAAGTTCCGCCAGGTTATACAGAATCCAACTTTAAATCTAGTTTCATGATTTACTGCATTTACCTTTACTTCCAAGCGACAGAGTATAAAACTAAGTTAACTGTCTCGCTTCATCAATTTTAATTTCACAGTCTCCCTTTTGCACCTAACGCTGGTTCTTCGATCGCCGGCTACAACGAAGCAACAAAAATGATAGCACGAAATAATTGCCTCTTTACACTAATAATTCTCATGAAAACGTTACAACGTTGTCCATTACATTCATTAGATTTTACAAGAGCTTCAAAGCCACGTCTTTTTCTTTTCACTAGAATTTACACGAATGACGAGAATCATTGCGAAATAAAATTTCAGTGGTTTAGACTTCTTCGTTTGAAGTTGAGGAGGTAAAATTTTATATTCACCCTTTTCATAGGAATTTGTCAAAATTATCGCAGTTGCTTCGCTTTTCGTCAAGTTTGAACAAGTAGATTAAACCGAAAACATATTAAATTTGTACAATTTTTCCTTATTTCGCAGCTTCGTAAAGAAAGATATTCCGATTCTCATATAACGAAGACAACTAATTTTCGACAGAAATCGGAAAGAAAAATGGAAAATCTAGCATTACAAACACGATTAATCTCCGTAAAAAGTAAAGAACAGAAAAGATACCTACGTCCTAAGAAAGCTACCGCTAGAAACGCATCTAATTTTCGTAAAAAAAGAAAACACCTAATCAACCGTTCCAATCGTTTGCCTTTTAAGTAGACCGATTAAAAGTCTCGAGGACTTTCGATGATAAAAGAAGGTGGATCGTTCTTTCTTTACGCGCAACACGAGTTAGTTTAGGATGCGACAGAAGCGTTTAAGCATCGTGAAATTTAAGAGAGACACGGAGCAGTACTTAACACGGACAAGATGGTCGTTTTATCGGGTCTGTGTAACGTCGAAATTCAACGGTACATCGAACACAGTTTCCATTCGGCAACTATCGTTCTAAAGCGAATTTACACGTTCACCGAAGTCTAAATTCTTTACCATCGACCTTTGCTACTCTTTCGTTGTTCCTTCTTCCTTCTTCTTTCCTTTTTTCTTCTTTGCTTGCTGCTCTCGCTTATGAGTGGCCATATATCGAGGACAGTGACCCTGGGAAAAGCTTATATTGATGAATCAACGTCGCGCGAAAAGGCACGGAAAAGGGGAGACAGTATTTGATTTACCGCACCATAAATATCTCTAATCTGTAGCAGAGCCGGTGCATCCTTCCGACTCTCTTTCTTCGGTTAGCTCGCTCTGTCTACAGGGAAACGGGAAGTTTATCTTCGTCCCACTCGAGCCGACGCCGCTTTCCTTCCCTTCTCCATTTCTCATCCGTTTAGATGAAAAAAAAAAAAAAAAGAAAAAGAAAAAGAAAAAACATTAAATTACGAATCGGTGAACGGTGAATCGAGACAATCCGAAATTGGTTTCTCCGATCGTTGGAGAAATGTGTCCTGCAGAGAGCCATTGACGAGATTGAGACATCGCCTTGGAGAAATTATGACATCGGTGAATAGTTGGTTTCTCGTGGCAGTGTATATTCGCTGAGACTCGATGTATATTCACAGTTTGAGAATGCTGTCTTACTTAAGTTACAGAGCGTTCCGTTTCTTCCTAAGAATTGGCCGGCTCATCCGCGCCAAATAGATTTGATCCGATGTTCCAAGTTTCTTGGTTACCGCTCTCCATTCTTGCACGTTCCGTTGCGTTCGCGCAAGTCGCGACGAAAAATCACAATTGACAAATAAATTTGCAGGTTTTGTCACTTTGTGGTAATGAGAAAATTCGCCATCACTTAGTTGCCAACCCAATAAATGTAAATAATAAAAAGCGTCGAAAATTAAAAAGTGATTGGCTGGATTCAATTACTCGGAATCTAACGTGGTGACGACGAACGACCCTAAAGACGTTCAAGATGACTACCGACGAAGAAATAATCGATGGATGAGAGGAGAATTGCAAGGACGAAGATCGGGCCAGGGTTTCGGGTCGTAATGTTAATAAACGAGATTTCGTTGCGAAATTCAAGTTTCGTAATTACGCGACAATTACCGTTCGTGTATCAAGGCTGTGCTCACGGGTAGATTCTAGTTCGGTTTAGCTAGATAGAAACTGCTTCAGTGCACCGAGGATTAATTTCCTCGTAAGAATAACCGGAGTGCACGCGCGGAAATCTCTGTGAATGTTCCGGGCTAGTTACGAGGCCCTGTGAAAACCGCGTTGTCTCCATCCGTCTGAAGGGTACATTTGCGGTGAACGGTGATATTATTATACCACGCTTTGTCAAAGTGTGTGCCGAAATTCTCACGGAATTAAGTTTCCTGCGATTTCTTTACACGAGACGGAAGATTGCGGACAGATTCGGATGATCGTGTAAACGAATAGCGTAGAATTTAATACGCACGTACAAATTTAATATACGAACGAGACAGGGACGATAGTATTTAGAAATTATGGCATGTTTATCGAAACGTTGCTTAAATAAATGAATAGACGCAACACGTGCGTCAGTGGAATAGCTGTTCATCTTCGGACAATGCGAAAGGTAATGGAGCCATAGCGTGAGCCAGTAGAACTTCAAGTAGAACGGGTATTGACGTTCAGACGTCGAGAAATTTCGTTGTGATTTAATATTTAAATAGATGTCGTATCGATTGCGCTTTAAAGTTCTGTAAATTATATCTTGATCAATATTTTAGCGAATATAGAAAAATTACATTATGACGAATATAGCAGAAATTAAAAAAATTTGTACATAGTTTCACAGTTACTCGATATCCAATATATCCATATCTCGATATCCATACATTATTATAACGAAGCAGCTGTTTCTATACATCAAGTTTATCTTAATAAATATACTATTATTCTGGATAATTATCGTTACGTTCAACTTGTTAATGATATAATAATAAATTAATTTACATGATATTAATTTGGAAAACAAGGTCTATTCCGAAATATCGATTCTGTGTCGAACACATACTCAAATTTACCAGAATAATTATGATTTATGATAACGATCTTTGTTTCGTATTTCCGTTTAAATAGAATAGCGTGTTAAATATTCGCGTTAAGACATTACCAACTTCAAATATTCAAACTCCGATACTCTTTTCAACTTTTCCCAATGAGATTCATTACACGAACTAACGATTTTTTCAACGAATTTCTTCGATTTTGCTTTTGCTTGCTTATCGCGAAACACGAACGTTTGTTTCTCCACCTGGCGTCTATCGTATCGGCGTAATATTTGAACGCCGAAAGCCTCGTAAAGTATCGCTACTTCAAACAGGCGATTGACGTTCGACGTATGCGATAGTCGGGGAAAGCTCGAGTTGTCGAAGAGAACGAAAAGACTATCGATAATGGAGGATAACTCGGTATATACTGGGATATGTAGGTTAATTCTGTGGACGATACGCAAAAGAGTTTACGCAGAAAACGAAACGGTTGATCGAGTCGCGACTGGATGATATACATTGGAGTTTTACGACACGCGAACCGTACGCGTTGGTATACATATATCAGGATCAAGCGAGAGAGTTTCCTTTTCCGGGTGGATGCGTTTAAGCCGATGGTTTCGTTCGTTTTTCCCGCCTCTTTCCTTTCCTTCTCTCTCTCCAGCCATGAAGAGCAAATGATATTCAAAGTCTTACGAGAGTGCTACAGTCCTGTGTTTCAACGACGTCTCTAAAGGATCTTATGCATCATTCCGCTACTTGGATTTACGTGAAAAATGTCTATCGCCAGAGAGATTGACTAAGCTTCATGCCGTCTATTTCGTACGATATCGCGTTCGTCTTTTCTTTAAGCACGGTCATTTATTTTTTCGATAAGGTAATTTTCTATTTTTCAATAGGAATTTTGCAGTATCTTGTAACATCAAACGTTTACGGTCGGTAACTAATTTATGTACCAGCCATGGAAATCCTGTGCTTCTGCCTTTTTGGTTCAAGTACGATTTTCTTTATTTTGCCAAAGAGATAGCTTCTTGCCTTTCAATAGGAATTCTGGGATATTTTGTACGATTAAATGTTTAGGATCAAAATGCTTTAGATAATTATCTTATCACCTATGGACATTTTCCGATTAACGTTGAATTTAATCACTCGGTTGCTTGTAACTGTTTCTAGCACGATAGACTCCTATTTCATTTAACCGAACTGTACTTAAATTAACTGCACGCAGCATGGCAGAGCTTGGGAACAAATGTACAAACGTGCACAACAGCGCAAGATCTCCATAGGACAGTGGATCGATTCGCCTTTTTTTTTTTTTTCGCAAATAGCAATCACAGCGCGAGTTTACGCTATGTGGGACACGCGGTCGCATCAGTCGGCGGACGATAGCCAATTTATATTTTCGATCGGTAAACAGTTAAGTTTCCGCGGCGCCGGTCTCCGATATTTTCCTTCCGAGGTTTTAATACCGACAAACAAACAACGGTGCGCTTGCACGCGCGGATAGTGGCGAACGATATTACACAGGGTGTTCCGGCAATCGCGACACGATCTTTGTGCTGCTGATTCTACCTGAAAGAATAAATGGAAGAAATAGAATCAGATTTGTTTACGCGACGTTTTGTTTTCGAGGAAATAGATTTTCATACACGTCGAGTATACTCGAACTGGTGGTATAATTCCGCACTGGACAGGGGCGAATAACCGAGAGAAAGTTTATCGTATGCGCGGAGAGAAATCGGAAACGTAGAATACGATTTCTTCGTTTCTGGAAAAATTCAGCTTGAAGATCGACCAATGATCCGGCCAGTTTTTAATTAAACACGTGCAAACTCTATCCTTCCGAGTTTTGCTCATTTTTACTTTTCGTTTATTTCTATGTAACCGGTGATTAGCCAAGTTTGCTTGCACCAAACAAACCTCCAAGTTTGATTTTCAAAATCGAAGGTGAAACGTCGCATGAAAGGATTTTATTTCGCATTTTAGATTTCCATATTTTCACGTAGAATCACCGTCTTGCTGATCGCACCGTGATTATCGGAACACCCTTCGTAAAAGCGTCTTTTTCACGGCTGGTAAATAATCTTGACTCGATGACGTCGAGCTTAAAAGATGTCTGAAAGGTTGCGCCACGTCGTGAACCATGTTACTGGGACAACACGGCAGAGTAAACGCGCTAAAGACGAAGCGTTTCTGTAGTTTCTTGTTGATTCGTTCGTTTGTTGGACGATATATCGGATGCTGAATTCGTGCCGGACCGTATCGACTTGGCTCTCGTTGAAAAAGACCGATTGCACGAGACGCTCGTTAGTTACTGTCTCCGGTAAGTAGAAAATTACAAATCGTCGTTCAGCCGAGACGCCACGATGACTAATCGTTCCTTTCTATCACGGGACTCGTTCCTGATCTACGCCTGTGAATACAGTGTAGTCGATTCAGGAGCAGTCGGTTTTAGATTTGTCTTGGGTAATCGAGGAACAACAGGGTGCTACGCCAGGAGATTGCTGCGAGCCTGCAGAAACACCATCCATTAGATTTCTTAGGTACACTTTCGTGTATACGCTACCACTGTTCTTCTTTCTCTCTAACGTAAGAAAGCAAGAAATCTCGACCGATTTACCGATTAAACAAAGGAAGGAATAAAAATTAATTACCCGCATCGTGTCGTAGTATTCTTTAACGCGCGATCATCGACGATAGAATCATCGAGATTTCTTTATCTTCAAGTTTGAAATTGTGTTTCGTACGGTCGTGTGATAAAATTCTGGGGGAAATTTTCAAAGAAACGACCGATTTTCATCAACAGTCGCGTATCGTTGAGACGAAAAAATAAGAATTCGGAGGAAATACAACGCAGCGTGTAACGTGATAAAAATATCGAAGCATCCCAGGATTTCTTCAGATTTCTTCGAAAGCTGAAAGCAGGGAAGGAATGACGCTCGGAAGGGTTCTACACCTCGTAGCAAATCTACGTTTCCATCTGTTTATCCGCGATAAAAGGCAATTTCCTGAGGTTTGGCACAGAACGAGGCGAAAGGGGCCAGGAGAAATCGTTTGATTTGATTATTCGTATCCAAGGTTGGCCAATTTCCGGGTTAAACGATCCGGAGAAATTGCCTTTATAGCCTACTCTGTAAACGATGTGTTGTTCTTTCCGACGAATCGCGCGAACGAAATCTTCCTTGTTACCATCCTCTTAATTTCGCGGAAATAAGGAAAAATATCTTGACCATAGATGCGGTCGAAACGTATAAACGACGCGACGATAAAGCGAACAGTGGTATCGTCGTCTCCGTGGCTTTATACGAGGCTTAAGGTCAATCTCGTAGGAATTCGTCGTTCTCGTGACCCCTCGTTCGGTTCTACTTTGTTTCGCCAAAATATCGTACTATCGTACGACGTACACGTATATTCCAGCCGTATAAATCGAATTTTTACATTTCAATGTTGCTCAAATTTTACCAGTTAACGAGGATTTCCAAGATATTGGCTTGGCAACTAAGTGATTGCGATAGTTGCCAATATAATATTTGATGCAAAATTGAAACGCGTACGCGCTATCTTTTACGTATCAAAAGAGTTTCTTGCGCGAAATAAACATATATATATATATGTAGTATCGTGGACCAGGGGCCTGGGGGTGTTGGGCAAATTATAAACAAGCGGTTGCGGAACACGTGCGCGGTGGGGCTAAGACGAAAGACACGAGGCTAAGACAAAAGGCAGGAGGTTGTTAAGAGACGATAAACGGTCATTGTGAGTTGAGAAGTCAGAGAGCGCGAATTACGTTGTCCAGATAGTGTTGCTAGCGTTGTCGAGAGAGAGTCGAATCCGTGGTGACGAGAGTTGCAAATTAATTATCTAGTTGTCTTAATTATAATACGTAATTACGATTAGTTTACGTTAAACAACCATCGTTTCCTGTTTAATGCATTTACTGTAAATAAACTAATTATAGTATAAGATCCTACGTATATAACTAATAAAATAGCAAAATCGGATGTAAGGAGTGAAAGTGGAGAATCGAAGTACGTACGTATACTATGCATAGAGGAGAGGGAAGTATAAAGGAACATCTTTGCAGAAGCGATATCGAGGGGTTAATGTACTCGTATTCCATCCTGAAATTATGATGGCGATCGCCAGCGCGATTCATAAATCAAACAAAGATCGTAACTTTTGGATGAGCTACTTTAGCGTTTTTCGATACGTTATGGGTATGGGATAGTTATGGCCACGTTTTCGCCAGCAGTGGAATATAGCTCGAAAATTTCTCCTGCCGTAACTGAGATCGTAGCCAATCTGGCAGCTAAGCACAAGAATTCTGCGAAACGGATTCGTGCGAGATTTAAACGATATTCGATGCGTTTGCCAGACGAAATTTATTTCCTGTTGTCGGTGCATACATTTATTTCTACGTTGAGAACCATTATCATGTTGTTATTACTAATATACTGTAACGATTTTTTATATCGATCGAATTTATATTAATCGTGTACATTTTACAGCGTTACTCGATTCAATTTCTTATTCTCCGTTATACAGTCTGTCACACAAGAGCGTGTCTGCGATATCTGCGAAACCTGACACCTAATCAGAATGAGATAAAAAGAATGTAAACAAACGAAAACTTCTCTAATACGCGTTGCTGAATACCTTTCAGTTTCATTTGAAACAGTGAAAGGAACAGAGCTTTTTAATATGAGTGCCGCGTACGCGAAACGTCGAAAATCGTCTGGCATGGGCGAATGAAAAGAGAGATCGTGATTGGAGTAATATAATATTCACTGATGAATCTTCGTTTTGGGCATGGTGTCCTATTAGGCGTGCTTGGACTATCCATGGAAGAAGGATGATTCAAAGAAGTGTAAAACAGCCTATAAAAGTGCATGTTTGGGGTTGCTTTAACGCACGCGGTTTTGGGACTTTGTGCGTCTTTACAGACAATCTGAATGCACAAAAGATGGTGAAATTGTACCAAAGGGGACTTCTCACATCCGTGAAACGTTGGTTCAACCAAACCGAGGACCAATGGATATTGCAAGAAGACAACGACCCTAAACATCGAAGTCGCATCTGCACCCAATGGAAAGCGAAAAACGCCATCACAGTACTTCCTTGGCCATCGCAGTCCCCTGATGCAAACCCTATCGAAAATGTGTGGTCCCTAATGAAATGCAAGCTGAGAGGAAGACGTATCACAAAAATAAGAACACTTGTACATCACATTCGAAAGATATGGAGGTCGTTACCAGAATCCTACGCTCAAAAATTAGTCGAGAGTATGCCGAAACGATGTCAAGCTATAATCGCTAATGGAGGAGATTGGACACCCTACTAAGTAATAGCGTATTAGTGTTTTAGATGTAGATTCAATTCATATAAATTTTTTTACAAATATATAAATATTTACAGAAATATCGCAGACACGCTCTTGTGTGACAGACTGTAATATGTCTCTCTCGTAAGATCGCCATTAAAAAATACGAGTCTTACCATTTACGTATCGTATCGTATCTTTAGAGCAAGATTCGATATCGATATAGTACGTATATCTCTAAAGTATTTCAACTTCTTCCCAGAGTGTTCCTTCTTTAGCATCGCGGCACGCAAAAGAATCTATCGGGTTGGCAGCTAAGTGATTTTGTCATTAGGTGGTATTGGCAAAATCCGCAATCACTTAGTTGCCCACCCAATATAAATTGTATATCTCGAAAGTAGAACCGATCGAATTCTGAAGATTTCACGCGTGTAACAATATCCCCGCAAATTTCGACGAAACAAACTCAATAACAAAATTACGTATTGAATGAGGAATAAAATTGCTGCAGGGTTAAACACTCGATATTTATATAATAACGTCGAATGAAACCGTGGCATTTATCTGGCGTCGTGCGTTTCTCGATGCTATTGACGTCATGAATGTATTTTCGTAGGCATTGTCGCAATGGTCGTGTGGTTGTCAGTCGACGTTGGTAAAACGGGCGCTTGCGAAAGTATTCGTAGCAGCTGGTGCTGAAAATGCGGTGCACGGCTCTGCTTAATCGGTTCTTCCATTACAAATGCGGCGAACCACGCGCGTCAAATCGTATTACCCCGAAGGAAATGCAGCCGCGACAGCTACGCGAAATTCTTGGTATCGAGCCTATAGGTAGAGCTTTCCAGAAACCGGAAACTTGACGATGGGTATCATATTCGGCTTGAATCAACGCTTGTACTAATTAACTTTACATATTTGCGTATTGCTACCTATGTATATTTGAGTCTACAAATTTTCGTACGCGTTTTCGCCTATTTTTCAGCTCAAAATCACGAAGTAAATGTTGAAGTGGTCTTCCAAGAAAACTCCACATCTGGTCTTTTAGTTTTCTCAAGCACCGAAACCATCGACAGTGTCACGTCGCAGACACAAGAAATCGCGAAATTAACAGATCGCCGGTAATCCCCTCGCGTCGCAGTTCGAACGAAATAATTCTTTCACGAGTAGGGAGAAGAAAATTGAACTTCGTATACGATAATGGAATTTATTATATAAATCCAACAGAGTGACGGTTCAAAGTGTTACGACAGAATAATGTGTCGAGCGCTAGTTTAGGAGGGTTTTTATATTGAGGTTTTAGTCCCTTTGGAGGGGTTATCGTGGACTGTGTATCAGAGGCGGCTTTTTCGTTATTGTTTCGATAGCTGTGGTATGCAGAATGTTTAGTCTACCTGATTACCGAGCTGGTGGTCTTCTTGAGTGTGTGACAACAGCGTATAGACAAAAGGCTGGGTCGAAGGCAAGCCATAAACAGTAGACAGGCGACGTTGGCTTTGTCGCGTCGATTTGAGATTATTTTACGTTCCGCGCGTAAGGTGAGAGATTCGTACTTCAATCATGATCGTTTTTGCAAGATTTATTATAAACTGACAGAGTAACGGTACAGAATATTCTGACAGAACAGAGTAGAATATCGAGTACTTGGGAGGGTTTTTATATTAAGGATTTGGTTCCTGTGGAGGGGTTATCGCTGGATACCGGTTACATAGGTGTGCTGTTACTGCTTAGTTATTGTTTCGATGGCTATGGTGTGTGAAATATGTATTCCCGGGACCACCGCGACAGCTTCAGGGTTTTCAGTCATAGGGTAACACTGCTAGCGTGCGGATCTGGACCAGCTCAATTACATTCCGACTTGTATTTACACTTCAGTATTTAAAATATATTTTCTACCTTACAATTTATCCACGCGTTCTTTTGTATTCACATACATTTAATAACCTCAACAGTAAAGATGCGTGTAAACCAAGGGAACGAATGCTCGTTCTCTTCTCGCTTCAGAAAAACTGCTGTATCAGGTTGTAAGAAAATAATAGACGTGCAATGTTTTTTGTTTCATATTAGTTTATTAAATTACGCACGAACATAATATTAGAGATAGAACGAAATGGATGATACCTAATTCGATAAAATAATATAAAACAGAAATTGTTGCTCATCTATTATCGCCTTATGAAACGAAAGAAACTTTTTGGACAACCTAACAGTACAAATGAGCGTCATTATAATTTCTTCGTCAGAGATCCTTGTTCCGAGTCCAAGCGGAGATTCAATTGGGACAATTATCGAGTATTCTCGATGCTCGGTCTAATCTCTACGAACGTTCGCTCGCTCTTGTCACGAAGGAGCTCTTTCGGTGTGAATGTCTTTACAGATTGCTCGATGACCGTTTACACTGAACGAGCACGAGCGAATGCTCGCCCTATGTTCCTGCTCGTTTGATCTAAACGTACCTTAAAGTAGATGCAGCTCGACACGACGAACGAAATATTCGAAGAACGACGTAGCTACTCTCGTAAGAATCTGTGTGTTCGATTGTACCGATATATTGGTCGGAAGACGCATATTGTGGAACGATAGCTTTAACGGCGATACGTCGTCGTCGACGTTCGACGAGAAACAACGACACGAACGCGCTGAACAACGTGGCCGGTGTACGGCTGCACAAGTGCACATGTGCAGGGCGTACACACGTTTATTGGCTCTGCTTGTTTAGACAGGAAGTACGTGGTTACATATCCGTGGACGACTCCTAGACGACCGTGTTTGTCTTTCTACACAAAGGGAAGCTGGAAATTCGGCGAAGGGCAAACACTGTTTGTTCCCGTACTCTCGCATTATCGTTGCTGGTAATTGATACATCTGTACCTATTTGATGGATAAAAATTGAACAATGAAACTTTTCCGACTGGAATCCTTCTCCAGCTTGTGAAAAATATCGTTTCTCGTTAATTATGAACGTCGTAAGATTCCTGAACCAATTTTGCCGAGAACAAACATATTTATTCGATAAATTAATAATCTATTAATGAACTGCGGACTCCTATACATTTATAGACGATTTGAAATTTGAATATTTAGTAGAAGCAAACAAATTTTTGCTTAGGTTCCATTTCCTAGTCGTATTCGCAAAAGTATAAATTCCTTCTGTTAATGTACACGCGACGTCGAACGCGAAACGATCAAGTTTCGTTTATTAATTATAAATATCGAGAGAAAAGAATGCATTGTTCTGATTATATTTCTGGCAAATATTTCAACGTTCGGTTCGTAATTAGTAGAGACATGTTTAGCGCTTGTATCGCTGGTAGTACAGTTACATGCCCGTAGGAAGCCAGTATACCGAGTGAAAAAAAGTATCGACCACTGTAATACGAATAGACAGAAACAGTACAACGAGATGATTCGAAGATAAAATAAAACAGAACTTGTTGAATATGCAGTTACGGCTGATCGAAATTTCAACGAAAGACTAACGCGTCGATCGGTAAACGCCGGTGACGGATGAGCAACATCGCAAGAATCAATGGTAACCGGTAACGACAAGGATAGCAAGGAAAGGGCGAGAACCGATCGCTCAACATACCGTGAAAGAGAGGATAGATGTAGCTACGAACACAGAACTGCAGCTCCAACTCCAGTAATGGAAGCCGCAGACACGAATTCCACGATTTGCAACCGACCAGCCATTGGAATGCTCTCTGGATCAAGAGACAGATAGGTATATGAGCAAACTCTGGATACCTGGCCACTCTGGCTTCATTGTGGATATACAAGCGCGATTTACTTGCCCCGACGTTAGTGCATCCGCGCGTAAACCTGCTCAAGCACCAAAGGGACTCTGCGATCATGCGTGTCATCGAGCCAACTCTCTCTCTCTCTCTCTCTCTCTCTCTCTCCCTCTCTGAATCCTTCAAATTTTTCGTCCTTCTTCGCATATATCATTGTACCGTTCCTTATTTTCCGTATCAAATACATATACGCGAAATCGTTCGTCCACATGATTTGTTGCATTATGAGGTTGGCAACTAAGTGATTGCAGATTTTGTCATTAGGTGGTAATGGAAAAATCTGCAATCACTTAGTTGCCAACCCAATACATCTAGGTTGTCTGACTATGGGCCTACCTGTACTACTAGACAATCTGAATGCACAAAAGATGGTGAAATTGTACCAAAGGGGACTTCTCACATCCGTGAAACGTTGGTTCAACCAAACCGAGGACCAATGGATATTGCAAGAAGACAACGACCCTAAACATCGAAGTCGCATCTGCACCCAATGGAAAGCGAAAAACGCCATCACAGTACTTCCTTGGCCATCGCAGTCCCCTGATGCAAACCCTATCGAAAATGTGTGGTCCCTAATGAAATGCAAGCTGAGAGGAAGACGTATCACAAAAATAAGAACACTTGTACATCACATTCGAAAGATATGGAGGTCGTTACCAGAATCCTACGCTCAAAAATTAGTCGAGAGTATGCCGAAACGATGTCAAGCTATAATCGCTAATGGAGGAGATTGGACACCCTACTAAGTAATAGCGTATTAGTGTTTTAGATGTAGATTCAATTCATATAAATTTTTTTACAAATATATAAATATTTACAGAAATATCGCAGACACGCTCTTGTGTGACAGACTGTATATTCGTTTCACGATCGAAGGATCGTAGCGTGCGTCGATACTTATCTCGTTGCGCGTATTTTCCGATCAACCGAGTGGCAGCGTAACAACGACGTACAATGAAGTCGACAGAAGCGAGATCGTACGTAGTTGTTACTCGCGAGAGGATGAAGCGAAACGCGACGCTGTCGTTACGCGGATACGTAGGTCCCAAGGTAACCTATCTACGTCATTGATCCGATAGAAACTTCGACCATGCTAGTTCGAAGCGTGTATTATCACGGATCGCGTTAATATTTCACGAATTGTCGAATAAGATCATGCAGCACATTTTGGTTAAAATAAAGTACGATTCTACGGTCGTTGTCTATCGTTTTATAGTACACACAGGTTGCAGATATTTCAGAGGAAGACGATATAACGTTCAACGCAAGAAGCACGTTAGACGCTTGAATCTTATGGAACAGCGTATTTTTATGAATATAATATGAATTCGCGTCTCGGTAATATATCAAAGTTGAAGAACTGGAATGAAAAAGATATCTCGATGGATCTTTGTAGTTTATTACGAAAGGAAAATAAGATAAAAATAGTACGAACTAACTTCTCAAATTGCTATTGACTTACTGCTTCAAACATGTATAAGATAGAAGACGGAGAAGCCAGGTTGAAATCTTCATGAGATACAGTTACGTTTCAACGTTGGTAAGATAGAACGTTCCGTGCTCTTTAGCAATAGGTACTCCTCGACCTCATCAACGATAGTTACATTCCGCCCTTCATAAGCTGCAGTTACATATTCGCTTTCAGCATTTACGTTTCGCTCCGTGTTTCGAATTAAATATATATCACGCTATAACCGGTGCATCTTTTCGTTGCTTCGCACTTCCTTGTATCGTTTTAACGCGTCTTGCGATAAAATTGCGAAGAAGCGTCAACCATGGCAATTTGCACGTGAAAACAAGAAAATTGCGACAAAACCCTCGTTAAAGAGATATATACCGCGATCATTGGTGGAACGTTCAACTGTACGGTTCTTTACGATAATTGGAATCGCGAAACTGTTCTAGCAGATACTGGGAACGCTCATCAACGGAGGTAGTTTATCGCCAGCGTTCACTGAAAATTCAAATCGGCTTTCCGGTAAGCCCGTAAATCGCGGAAACCGTGCCGTCTTATTATTCAAATGATTATTTACACCGAGGAATCTGGCGCAGTTGGCATTACGGCTGACACGGCAAGTGACTCATAAAACCAGGATATAATAGTCGGATCGGGAGAAATCCGGATCGTCGAGCAACACGATTTGCTCGTCGAAGCTTGCAGCTTTGCCAATCAAAACTGCGAACATAGGCTGAGTTAACACGCCGATAAACATTTACAACAATGAAACTGTGCATCGCGGTGTACACCCGATGCGTAACTATTGTTCGAGAATAATATCTGGACGTATTGAAATTAGACAGCGTGAGAGAGAAAAGAGAGAGAGAGAGAGAGAGATTCGGTCTTCGTTTTATAAGAATCAGTCGGTATTTGTAATAGCAATACTCGTTAACTAATTAGTCTAGAGACCGGTAACTTTGAATACGCAACGGAAGCTCGAGTTTGCGCATAGGATGAAACCGTTCCACTGGAATTAATTCCATGTAACTTGCCGCCTTGTAATATAATTTACCGTCGCTGCATTACACGAACCGTGGGACAAAGGATAGAACTGGCGAACATTGGCAGATCGCGAGCTTCGTATCCGTTGTTTACGGATCGATCAAACTTATTTTGTCAATACCGAGGCATTTGTATAGAAAGAGAAACGTAACGCCAATCACTATGTATCCGCAGTTAGCTTCGATTGCTCTAGTTTGCGATACGGATTCATCGTGTTTAATTATCGGTATCAATGACTTGTCTCCGAGCACAGCGATAACAAAGCAGGTGAAATTTTACAAATTACAAATCATTTGACGTTAATAACCTACAATTTGCTACTAGTTGACGTATTAATGTTATTAGTCGATAAATTATTATTCAATTCGTCGTTCCTACCGTTTAATAGTTCAATTCTCCCAAAGTAACTCTTTTTTACAATTTTACAATTTGTACATAGTTACTGGTTTCGCGTTGATTATATCACGTTCCTGATCGAGTTGTCATCCACGCGGATTGCACGATGGATCAGCGATTCGCGCGTTCGCCTGTATCGGCTCTGTATACTATACGCATTAAGAGAAACCGTGGTAGAACAAGAAAGCCGAGATAATCGTAGGATTTCGATATTTTCGCCGCAGAAGCACTCGGTAATCACCACGCGGCAGCAATATGGAGAACATAACTGAAACGGTAATTGTTATAGCGATCGTTAACACATCGACGTTGAAAATGGGCCGAACGCGTGCGCGAAGGAAAATAGCGAGGCTGAATGCGTTCGGTTAATCGCGATGGTCTGCCGGAGGATTAACAATTCCATTGGCGTTAAGAGCAACGCGCAACCCTTCCAGTTGCCTCGGCTGCTGCCGATTCAATGGGGTGGTTAATGAATTTAAGTTATCTTCGTACCAACCTCCATCTGCACGACGCGCCAAGCTCAGCCAAAGCTAGCCAGGATATACGCGGATCCTTCTGTACGCATTCAGAGCCAGAATGCACGCGCTTGAGTTCATTCGCTCTAGTTTTACGTTTTATCTTGTGTGCGTTGGGTCGCAACTTCTGAATTTGAAAGTTCAACTCGTAAATCTGTTTCTAAGTTTCCGAGGACACACAGTCTCGCACAAAGTCATCGAACGCTTATAGATATTAGGTTGTTTCTTTCGTTTCATAACAAATATAAAACAAAAACTGTTGAGATATGTGTAATTTTATGTGCTGAATTGACTGCGTAGTATGTGAGTATGGGTGTGTGTGCGCGCGCGGCGTCTCGAAGACAAAAGAACGTAAACTGTTTTGCAGTCAGTCGTGTATGGAAGGTAGTGTGAGAAGGAAGTGCTGAGACACGTGCAAGATTGTATCGTTCAATATGGTTGAAATCGTTTGCTAAGTAAATGCATAATTATTTTATTGTGAATATTAAATGAATATTTATCGCTTCTATACCTTTATTTCGGCGATAAAGATCCATAATCATTAACAAAAACATCGTGCGTCTGTTATTTTCTTATAAAACTGTAAAGATATAGGAGGGATTGGGAAATACAAATAATTCACTTTATTCAGCACACAACAGTTACACACGTATCTTATAATCTGAAGACCTCGTAAACCTACTCGCACGCACGCTTCTTGTCAACCGACTCTTCCAGATGCTTCTCCACGACTGCCAATCGTCTTTTGTCCCAACTATGGCCTGCACGCTCTCTGACGCTTACACACGCATTCGCATGTACAGTGTAAATGTGTCATCTTCCTAACAAAAACGAAAGAAACTTTTCGGACAACCTAATACACTATGCGTGCTATATAGGATATTTTGAAATTTCATTGGCGCCGTTACGAGACTCGACCGTCGTAATCATATCGGTGTGAAATTTTAAACAAATGTATAAAGGATCGCGAGATATCATGCCATATTTAATATTTATTATGTCTTTGAGATTCCAGTCAAATTAGCCTTTGCCAATAATTCCGATTGCGTACAAAATTATCATAAGAGATATCTGGATCGGTTCTCTCACTATCGATTGTACGTTTAATTCTGAATTATTCAGCGTACAAAATTGATACGTTGGACTCGTCATTTTGAGTGGCTCTGTATGCTACATTCTACAAGATCGATTCGTAATTCTAAATCACTTGGTAAGCTTCCAGTCTATTTCGATGCAACCGTACTCGAGGTAGATCGGTCGTAGATGAAAATGTTGGAAAGTAGGGTCGTCGGTCCGTTAACTGGAATTCGTTAACGCGTAACAGGGCGTAACGTATGTTTTGCATTTGATGAAAATGTGTTCAACGGTGGAATAGACTTCGTCTCTCGTGACGTAGCGCTAACCTCGGTGTGCCGGCCGACCGGGACGAAAATCAGAATTTATCGCGCGTCGTTCGCGAACATGGCCATCCGCTAATCCGTTTTCTCCGCTTATTATCCACCATTAAGGCCGCCAGAGAAAGCAGACCGTAGCGGGATTCTTGTCTGGAAAATTCTCTTCTGCAAACTCTTCTCAACTGGCAAGCTCTTGGCAGAACCACGGATTTTAGTTTGTTTTTGTGAAAATCTTCCCCAAAGAATTTGTTTCTCTCGTGTCTTTCCTTGTGTTTTTTATTTTTAGATAGCGTTGCGTTCCTTTCGCGTCCTTTTTTATCTTTTCCATTTGGAAATACCGTTGCTTTCTCTCCTCCGCTATCTTTTTTCGCCCTTCGTATCTTCTAACGGAGAATAATAGAAATTTAGTCTCCGAGGTAACGAGATTATCGTATATGTATCAACATATTTCGATTTAAGTTAGAATCGTAGAACATCGACGAAAGAATAAATAGAATGCTCGTTTGAACGAATGCGCCAATCTCAGTCGCACTTTCTTACTTTCAATAGAATCCGTCGAGTTTTACGATACACACGCACGTACGTTCGATTCCAAATGAACTAGGATAGGTGTAGCAAAGTGTTTGAGAAAATAGACACGATTTTACTCGTCGCGAAGGCGAATTCTGTTTTTACTTGATTTTCAATTCGCTGGAGAATAAACAGCTAGTCGGTAGATTAAAACATTTCCTGAAATTTCGCCGTTCCCTGCTATCATTAACGAACGTTTGTCAACCGAACGTATTTATCAGCCAAATCGACGTAAACTTTTTCCAGACAATACTTCATTTTTACACGCGTTTCGGGAAATTTCGATACGACCACACGCAAGCTTCGATCGGCGAAAAAAAAATGTCTCGCTATGGAGTTGAAAATTCGACGAGCGCGTGGGGACGTCATCAACGAGGTTACGTGACCAGCGAAATTAATTGCATCGCGTTCAAACGACCGAACAGAGACAAAAATAGAACAAAATATATGGATTTAAACATGTACGTTGAAACTATGTTCTAAAAGTGGAATAGTCTACGATCTGCGATCGTTCGCTTCGATCGACGTTCGATCTTTAACTTGTCTATCGAAAACGATATAATTAAAAATAACGTAGACAGCAAAACGAAGGAGAGAACTAATTAAAGTCCGTCTGGCAGCTAAATTAAAAGTAACGAAGCACGGAGTTTATAAAGACAATCAATAACGCTAACGGGAGTGCTTAATAAAAGTAGAGTAATATTTTTGCTTAAATCAATTCTGTCGGAATAAATTCTTGCGTTTTCGTGAGAAAGACTGAAAAAAAAAGTTTGGAAGCTTAAAAGAGGCTTTGTATTTTACGTTTTAATCTTTCAATTAAAGGAACCTACGCGAAATGTACGGCTTACGTAAATTTCGAACGAGAACTTTGAGGCAAAGGTTGGTGGGTTTCCATAAATTTTACATATTTTCATTCAAATACCGATTCATGAAGTAACTTAATTTATTGCACAAGCGTGCGGATTAACTGCATCCAACAAGAAGCTCCACGGAATATCGTGTTTCTCTCGCAGTTGTGTTGTAAAGGTTTTAAGGAAGCTTTAAACTTCAAAAGCGTTGTAGTTGGTGGTCGAATCGTGTTGCCTGTAAATCCAGCGAACAGAATTCAATCAGAGATTTCCCCATTAAATATACACATACTCGCGAAAGAATTTGGACATTGGTAGAAACATTTTATGAATATGTCGCGCGTGTTATACGAAACGTCTGGAAATTTCATTTGATTAATATGTCAGACTTAATATATACAAAGATATTTTCTGTGGTAAGCGTTTAAGTACTTTTGTTTCAAAATTACATCGATATCGTTTGATAATTGCTGGAAAAAATTTAACAAGTATTGTAGTAACCTACAAATATGTTGTTTTATTATCTAGAGCAAGGACAAGAAAGGATGGTTTATTCAGAGTTAAGTTCAAGTTTATTCGTACAAGCAATACTCAACACAAAACTGACTACAAATATCGCCGTACGTCTTAACACTCGGCTTCCAACTTCTCAACTGACTTAACTCAAACTGCTCCACTCAACTGCTACTACTCAACTGACTCTACTCAACTGACTCTACTCAACTGACTCTACTCGACTCGACTCTACTCGACTCTACTCGACTCTACTCGACTCTACTCGACTGCCTAACGTTTTCCGTCTGTCCTCCAGATGTGCCTGACCCATTCCCAGGTAGATCCCCTTCAATTAACCCAATGTTTGTAAAGGGCCACAGGTATGACCTATTGTTAAGTACGTTCCTTTTCCCGATACTACAGTATTGTAAATTTTTGTTCATTTCTTTAGCAGAATTTGATAGAATAAGATTCAATAGAAAAGGACGATATCGCGTGTGTTAAAAGTCTGATCTATCGTATCGTCGTTCTAGTACTTTCGTTTGTTGTATTAGGTTGTCGGAAAAGTTTCTTTCATTTCATAATAGTTGAACAATAATTTCTGTTTTATATTATTTTATTGAATTAGCTATGATCCATTTCGTTCTATATCTATTATTATATTCGTGCATAATTCAATAAACTAATATAAAACAAAAAACATTGTGCGTCTATTATTTCCTTATAAAACGAAAGAAACTTTTCAGACAACCTAATAGATCAAAACGTAATGGAAGAAACGGAAAAGAAATATGAAAGGGGCTTGTATCTGTACGAAACTGTAGTGGCTTTTATGCTTGAGCAAATTCTCAGTTGCGTTATCATTTTGTTGGAACAAATTCGTAGTTTCTGAATTAGCTGTACACACGATTACGTTAGTACTAACGCGCTGTTGCCTCATAATGGTAATCGTGATTAACGTAGCTCATAGGAAATGCAAAGGAACCAACGATTCGTGAATAAACGTTTTTAACGATACGCATATTCGAAACTACCGAACTGCAGATTTGTTTTATGATACGCAGATAGAGTTCCGTTAGAGTTTCTCAAATTGCTCTTGTAATTAAATGGTGTACCCTGTTATTAAAGTAAAATGAGAATAAAAATAAAATAAAATAAGAATAAAAATAAGATAAAAAAGAAAATCGTGTAAATCGTATTTAATTCAATCGTATAACATTTCTGTTATTTTTGTGATATTCGATCGATATCAGATGTTCTTTCGAAAAACGTAAAACATCATTGCCATTTCTTACGTATCGAATTGCGGTGCAATGAAAGTTAGAAAGCGACCAAAGAATTAAGAAAACGACGATTATAGGAATTCATTTACGAAGAATTATATTTTTGTCGAATGTAGCGACGGTAGTAACAGCGGTAATACTCTTTGTGTCTGACGTACGCGGTACAATATCCCTGCAACTATTTACCTCTAACTTAATCTAATTCATTCCGTCCTAATTCTACGTTCCAACTGTGATAAAATCTCGCGAGACTAGAACTTAATTGCATTAGTACTCTTGCGCCACCGAATGTCTTCATTTTGTTTCTCCGTTTCTTGTTTCAATTAAAATATTAATTTTCCAACATGGAAGTACATTAATACAATATTATTGTAGCGGACTACGTCCCTTTCTCCCTTAAACACTTCAATTTCATTTTCCAAACCTCGTAACGTAATATTAGCGTAAAATAATATTCTCCCCTGTTCGCAAAAAAAAAAAAAAAAGAAAAAAGAAGAAAGAAAGAAAGAAAAATCGAAAGCTAACGATAGGAAGAAATCGAAATTAAAAATAGGAGAAACAAAAGGTAATAAAACGTTGATGAAATCGAATATGGTTTTGTATGGAAATGAAAATAAAAGAAAGTAGTTGCAGTTGATGGTCCTTGGAGTTGGTTGTCCAGGTATAATAAACGAGTTCTCGTGCGATTTGTTCGCGGCCGCGCGTGCACGTAGAAACAGAGGCTTACACGGTGGCATGGTGTGACACGTATTTTATGGTTGTGTAGAACATGGCCTGGCCAGGTTGTAACGCAGTTGTTTGCCGCGCTTGTTACCGCTAACTAATGTATTTCCCGCCCATTCGATACCGCGATCCACCGATCAAGGGATCCACTGAAAAACGATACAAGTGGGGGATTAGTAGAGTGGTAACGGGGAAATGATAAAAAGTGCCGGACAAATTGGACGTTGTGAACATAGGGGATAGTGGAACGGAAAGACCATGACGATTTCCAAGTCGCTGTTCCCGCTTGTTTGCTAGTTTTACCGATAGCGCACGCTAATTTGTCGCTTGTTATACAAAGTGTTTGAAGTAGAGAACGTATTTCAGAATTGTATATTCAGCGATGCTTACAGCTTAACGTGGAACATCAATTTACTAATGGATTTCAACTCTCGAGGCGCGAGTGACGCCGAAATCGCGTCTACTTGTTCCCTTCATTTCTCGACCCTCTTCCTGAACTGAATTTACGTCGACGTACGTCTGCGTGAATTTTTACTCGAGAAAATATTAAACGAAATACCGTACGTACGATTTTCTTTGTTCGATGCTGCAAGACCTACGAAGACGTACCGAGTAACTTTCATAAGAAATTCTTGGAATGTAACGAAAGACACGTTCCTCGATGTTTAACCGAATCGCTAACGAAAACGAGTAAAACATACCCGAGACAGAACGATAAATCCGTTTTAATCAACAGGAATATTTCACGCGCGAGCGTTCGAATAAATAACCTGGCGCAATAAGACAAACACAACTGAGAGGAAGAAGTAAAATACGGGGGAGAAAAATCTCGGAGCACATTTTCAAAGTGTGCACGACTTAAACGCGAGCAACATAACGAATGAAGAAAATAGTACAATACGAGGTAGATGGGGGAAAAAGGAAGAGCGTAGCCGAATAAAAAGGATGCCGCGGAGAAGAACAGGCAGGGAAATAAAAGCTAGCAGAGGGGTCGAGTAAATTACAACGCGTAGAATGTCCCCCGGAAGGGAAAGGCGCATGGTGTATCGCGCTTGGCGAGAAGTTGTTCGTTTTATCCTGAACAGAAACGAATGTCCAGCGTCATAGGAGCCCGCTGATATTTATTTTTTCTCTCGAAACGGTTTTTCGATTCGTCCATCGGCGATCGATCGCCGAACAACGCCGTGAGATCGTTTGTCGAATAGACCGCAGAGCGCGTGTGCTTTTTCTCTGGCGTTATTCGTGGGCAAAAAGGAAGGCGTGGACGCCACCGGCATAGAAACAGGGTCAACAAGTGCCGCTATTCCGCGATGCATCTGCGCGAGTAGAAATTTCAAGAGAAACTGTAACCTCGGTACGCGTACTTCACCATCGAGTTGTATCTGTGTCATTTTTTCGCAGGATCGATCGTTGTTCCGGCGTTTTCGATGGGATCCAAGTTGAAATTCGTTGCGTTTGGTTATCTACTTGGAGACTTGGCCGATTTTGATGGGTTTAGACGCGGGAAACGGGTCGACGTTGAAATATTTCGATAACTTGGAGATTTAGATGCGACGCGAGTTGCGTGTTGAAACAACTTTTGAATTTGAAATATCGATGTATAGATGGCGGATGTTTGGACGTTTATAGGAAATATAAGGGCGTACAGGCTATAAAACGCATATAATTTACGAGCATGTACAGAATATTCGAAGTAAAGTACTCGTTATAAGGATCGTAACTTGACCATTCTTATAAATCGTCCGCGTTATTCGAAGTTTCGGCGCAGTCAAATAAATTGGTTCGCGCAAATACAGAGCGGCTCATTCACTGCCCGGCAAATTTTATTTGTCGCGAAGACAGTACGAAAGTGGCACTTGCAGTAACTTGGAAATGAATATCAACATTACGAGATTACTCGTAGTAGCCGGCGTCACCGAATAAAATTCCTGTCTCGGCGCCACAAATCAAAGACGAGATATCTCGTAGTCGGCAGTGAATAGGGTGGAACGATGATCCATCGTTAAAATAACGAAACGGGCCGTTCGTCAGTCGTCGCAATCGATCGTACGAATTGGTCCATTTATCCTAAAAACAACGAATCAGTCGCTAAAATTGTATCGATGGAACCTAATTAACACGAATATCGAAAAGGTAACGAGTGACGTGAAAAACGTCAAGGTAAAACGTTGGGGTAAAAAATGAAGAAGCTCGAAACACTCGTAGAACCATGTTATCATAGATTGATTTATTAAATTTACTTTTCAACTAACCACAGGCAGTGTGACTGGCTATTTCACAACGTAGTGAACAAAAGTTAGACGAACCGCTTCTTCAGACTCGCGTCAAACGTAGAAACATGAAATGCAACGAGCAGCGTACGCGTGTTCGCTGCAATGTCCGCAGTTGTTGCACCTATATACATCTGTTTTTTCCAATCACGCCCGACTAATGCGACATAGTTGAAAGAAAAAGAGGCAGTCGACACATATACGTAGCTTGAAAAAAGCTACGAACGAATAGGGACGTCGAAAGATCGTGAAAACTGCTAACAAATGCATCGTGTTTATTCAGGCTCGCTGTCGTATTAAGAAAAGTCTTTTGTTCTCTCGCCAACGTCGTGTCGCTGTTCGAGTTATTAGCGTTTTTCCTTTCTTGCGTCCACGTACAGTGATTCGATCTCAGCGTAGAAGGAAAAAGAGAACTGCACGGTTCTCTCGGTTTCAACAAGATATCACGGTGCTCGCTCGAACATCGATATTTGTACGATATGAAAATGTTTGTGAAAATAAATTGTGCATCGCATCGAGAAGCGAAAACGTATCGCCTGGTGATATTTCTGTACGTATTCAGTCGCGACAGATTTTGAATGAAACGTACAAGGTGTGCTAGTAGCAAAATGTGTTAATAGCGTTAGTATTAGTATTATACGACACGACGCTGGAATATTCTACGAGTAAAAATAAGAAGAAGCTGCTGTACGTTTAAAGACAGAATAACGAAGGATTCGTTAAGAAATTATTATATAATATGTTAGAATTTAATCTTGGAATTAAGATTAATAATCTATGGAAGACACAATGTTTGTGTTGAAATAATACAATGTGATATTTATTAAACAATTATTTTAAGAGTTATAAGTGTGCGTTTTGGAATGTAGACAGTTGGCTAGTTATTCACAGACTGGCTGGCTTAGTGACCCATGGCCCTTGAAAAAGTTTAGAACCCCCACTCTCTATGCAGTAGCGAGTGTGACTTGTGTGGGTGTCTGTGTGGCGTCACATGTGGCACAGAACCTTCTAGTAGCTTCTCGACGTGCCCATCTAGAATGTTCCATCATGTCCTCGCGCTTCTTCCGGCGAATTTTCTAAAGAGCATGCACGTGCTAACCGCCGTGGTGCATCTAACGAACGCACGCTAATGGGGATGGCGCTGGGCAACGAAGGGAAGAATCCTTATGATCAATCACCTTATCTGCATGCGATTGATATCGTTGTATTTCAACATAATAAAATGATAACAACGGATTGTGCTTGTTTTAAATCTAACAATTAAACGTGTATCGCTAACGGGTTTAAAGCTGAAAGAGTCTCGACATCGAGCCTGGGTGAACAAATACGATGTTCTCGAGCATATCGACGGCATTGTGGTCGGATAGTGCTACTTAAGCTTTAACCTTTGAACAAATGGAAGATTCGGTGAAAGGATGGTCTGTATTCGTGTATCGGTCATTACAGATAATTCTTTGCCTCTTGATCAAAAACGGAGCAGAAAAGCTGTTCGAGGTTCTGTCCGGATTACTTTTGTAAAGACTGCCTTTCCTATTCACTGAATTTGTTCGTTAGAAATAAAGACAGAAAGAAAATAGGAGGCAGAAACGTGATTCGCGTAGCCGGTGCATCGATTGCGGTGTCGGTTACCTAAAATACAGGCCCCAGTTTTCGTATAGCCAAGCCGACATCGAAATAAGGGAAAACCACTCGACTGAATTTCGCTCGATGTCTCTGTTACGCTAAATTTGCGAATTCTTCGTCCTTTACACTTTCTCCGAATTATCCGCGGTCACTCGACGAGAATGTTCGATCGCGGATAAATTACATAAAAATCTGGAAAAGTACTTGATTCGTGAGAATTGTAATTTTTCTAACTTTCCCGTGGGCTGTCTACGTCAACTTTGAATCGTGGCCAGCAATGTTGATAAAATTATCCTTCGGTAAACTATTTTACTAATAAATTTTCGTAAATATTCGATGAATAACAAGTCGACTTTAAAGGAGAATATCAGTTCATTTTTCAATACCAGAAATTTGAAAGTACAATGAAGAATACATCAATTGAGAATACATCAAATATCCAAAGTCTATCGTAACCTAAATTGTATGTCCGATGAAGTAAATGTGTGTCCGAGTGTATGATAGTCGTTAAAATATTCAATACTCGAAGAAACATATCTTTCCTTAGGCGCCAGTCCCATAACGCTATTACCGAAATATATGTCACATGATTCAGCTACTCGTTATGAATCCGAATAAATCACAACTTTGTACGAAAGGAACGATCGAAGTTTCATCGAAGACAGTTGACGGAATGTGGCAGTTTTCGCTAGACTACTGCGTCTTCTAGCAGTAGCCTGACGGTAAGCGGTGGATCGATCGATTTTGGCACTAGGACCTCGGCAATTGTAGTTTCGAGCAATGTTTGCTCGATAAACCTCTGTGGACCCGACAAACTAACCGCTATTAGCCGCGGGCTCTCGAGCTGGAAGTTATTAATTGCATTGGTGGCACGGACCCCCGTGTAAACCATTGGGCACACGAGAAATTAGGGTGTTCCTCGTGAAACGCTGAATAACTGAATCGCGCCACTTGCACGAGCTGCACTTTGACGACGTATTGCCTGTCCGTTCGCTTCCGATTATTAAATTTCACACACGGCGCCCGTCGTCTACCCGTCTAACCGATGGTAGATCTATCGATAGGGATCACGTGTCTGTGAAATTATTATTAATTATCGTCCCTTCGGTCGCTATTGTTTCCATCGGCAATGCAGAATGCTTGGCGAAGGATCGGTACTTGTTTAAGGGATGAAACGGTAGTTAGAAGTCACAGCGTTGTAAATTATTTAGTTCGCGTTCGTTCGAGTCGCTCGAATCTCTTTTTAATTCTTTTTTATTTACTTAGTTTGAAATATTCCTTCAAATTTTTGCTATCCTGCTGGACCAAGTCTGTTGAGGTTGAGGTTGACTGATTGAAGAACGAGTGGATGAATTTGTAATAGGAAATCATATTGAAATAATTAAAGGTACAAGTATAAGTACAAGTTTATGTTGATTCAGAACATTACTCTCTTAGTGTTATTAGACAATGGAATGATAGGGAGCACGTTCATGTGTTTATAGCAAAAGGACATTACCAAAAAAGTTAAGCCCATAGCTTGGGCTAGAGGCTACAGACCTGTTTCTAGACCTTGCAACCCAAAACATAATGTATACTCAAGGATACGATAATATGCACCTCTCCTTATTTACAATATTTCTGGGTAATAGTAGACTTCAAGTCACGGATATACATAAATAAAGATGTAGAGTTTTTCTTGAAGTAGTTACTTCGACAAAGTCGCTCGACTTTGAATAATTTGAAGCACTTTACGGATATAAACTTAGCGTTTTATTTGATCTCTATGATTTATTTGATTTATTTGATTGCCTTATTTAAGGACTTGGGATAGAACATATTGAGATGAAAAGAAACAACGACTTTAGTAGAAAATATTCATCAAGATCCATATTAAAATGTACGTTGTTACTAACGTTTCCTTTTATTTGCGAGAGTAACAAAAATACTATCTGGAAGGTTATGCAAAAATCGTATGGTTAAACAGTTCGGGTTAATATAAATGAAACAAGCACGCGAGTGTGTTGATTTTATGAAATTCATTTGCGAGAGTTTATTAAGCGTTCACGTGTGTGAATAAGTTGAAACAAGATTATTATATTAATTAAACAATATAATATCCGTTCATGCTTAATGTAAAATTTTAAGAGGAAATTTCATTAAAAAAAAAAAAAAAACAACATGTCCGGTGGAATTGTAGTCCGCGCATGGAATATTTTTATCGAATATCACATTTACGAAAATTTGATACGCAAGTGTTTCGTGTATACATCTCTTTGTCGTTTTTTCCTTCCCGAATTCATAACCATGCTCGAATTTCTTTCGCAGTATTATATTAGTTTCCGTCACGAACCTCGAAACCCGAATTTAAAAAATTCACACACACGGACTCACGATAACGTTCAAAATAAATTTCAAAATGTTTTATGCAACAAGTACAATACGGCCGTAAAATTGTTCTATGCTAAGCATTAAAATACTTTCGCGAGCCGGTATGTTAGTATAATTGCTATTAAATTGGAAAGATTTAGCGCGCACGAAGTGTGCCGCATTTTAACACCCATACGATTTTCCTACGAGCTGAATAATGACGCAATTAATATAATGACATAATGAAAATTTTTCCCGGCTAATTGTTGAATTATCGCGCTGCGAATAAATTGTTGCCCGCATGTTGCGATAGAAGGCATGGCGTGTTGATTGCACAGCGTTGTAACGTGTAAGCTGTGCATTACGGTAATCATGCGTATGTTGTAAGCTTGCAGTACCGCGAACGATGGACTATCAGTAGCGCAGTATGCAGTGTAGGCTTTGTAGCGCGTCTAGTAGAAATTTTCAGCGGAAATAACGTTTCTGACAGTGATGAAATATGCAAGCCGGAACACGTGCAACCTAACTGTTTATTAACAACTCTATTCATAAGTTGGTAACTTACTCTTACAATGGATTAAAAATCGCAATAAATAAAATAAATTTCGTCCGTTGACCTGCTATTTCTATTTATTGAAATTTGAGCTTTTTAGTTTGCATATTGTACCTTTTCGTTTATCTTTCAGAATTGTAAACCAATACTTCTGATTCGATACTTTTCAAACGAAAAACTTGTTTTTTAGTGTTACTAGTTTAATGTTAATTTAAATTAATTAGTTTAATGATAATTTAAATTGATTCTATGTTACCCGTATATTCGGATGTGTGTATCCTTTAATATTTTTTTTTATTATCATGTAATTTGTACTTTACAATTTGTCCAGCTGGACATTCGGTAAATTTGTCTAGCTTAATTGCTAAATAACATGCGGATGGCTACCTCCAGCGGGATACCATCGTCCTTTAATGTTGGAAGGAGATGTTCAATATTTTTTTGTTAATATAATTTTAAGTTGAAAGGAACCTCCATCGATGTTTCGTACGCTCGATAGAAAAATTTCACAGTCCACTTTCTAAAATCGAATTATTAGTGTTCTACTTTCTATAATAAATGAAAATTAATCGCTCTCGTACAAACGCTATTTCACAAGAAAATGAACAAATCGCGTAGGATACACGTAGTTCTTGGACCTGATAACATTAAGCTCTTTTCGCCACGATCCTGTCGAACGATTAATCCGTGCAGGATTTTAAAAAAAGTTTCGTGTGCTCGCAACGAACGCGAATGCATGTTCTTCGCTCATGAACAGATTACGCGATACGCTCGCGTGTTAGTTCCGCGCGAATTCGTTTTTCGTTCACCGTACGAAGCAACAGTAGGTTGTTATCCAATCGGGAGAGGACAGTACGAGAATAAATACTGCTCTGTCCGTTTATTCCTAATCCTTTTTCATTTTGTATTTGCCGTTAGTTACACGCGACCATGCGATAACGCACTTGCGTAATTTCTACCCTTGGTCAGCTTTTTCGACAAATTAACGCGAAACAAGAACGACACGAAGAAAAGAGGATATTTTATGGAACATTTATTTCGTTTTCGAGATTCGTTGTTCGATGGTTGCGTTGTATGATGTAGAAAATAGGAAATGATTTCTCCACTGAACTAGGACACATTCTACGCTATACGTTTCAATCGTCTTAATTTTTTAGTGTTTTCTGTAGTTCTTTTACAAGATTTCTTCTTTTATTATCCTTCATATATAGGTCAGTTAATATCGCGTTTTACAACGTTTAGGATACTTGCGTGGGATAAGCGTTTGGGAGTAGGGTGCTTAGGATAATTAACAACATTCAGGAGTAGGCCACTTTTGTAAACACTCTGTTACATCGTAGTATAAATTATTGAGTGCGCTAACGTTGTGTAAGCATCACGATATCACGTACATTACCCACAGCTTCTGGGTATTTTCTCGTTAATCCAAGAAACCAAGACCGCTCACGAGTTCGATGTAGTAAAACGTGGCGATACTCTGAAACGTTTTATTAAAGAAACATTTGTAGAGGCGTCGTATAGACCGTGGTACGTTGTAGCTGCTGGTAAGGTAGTAGAGGTCGCTGCGGGGGTAGGAGTCGCTTCTCTTCTCATTTTTGTATCGCGGAAGAAAATATCGGACTCCGGTCGCCGGGATTTGAACCCGAGTCCCGAACGTTCGTAACCTAAGGCGCCAACCACTGCGCTGCCGTCGTCCGACGCTAGTTAGTGTCGAGTGGTGGTGTTTTGACTGTCGAGTGCCCCCACACATTTTTAGTATATACAATAGCAACGAAGAAAAATACAAATCCTGCTAGAAAAAATGAAAAACGAAAAGCAAAACATTTACGTTTCTTCGCTCTTCTCCCCCTTGTTCCTTGTACTATCACCTAGATTTCGTTAGACACCGAGACAAAACTTTTTCATTCGCACAACTGCCACTTGTCGCGCGAGTACCACCTGCGTGAGACATCGAAATAATTTGGAAGTTTCTGGGTAGAAACGACAGCTGTTAGAACAGTTTGCCGAGGCAAGGACGAGAAGAAATTGTTTGTATTATGGTGGCTGTCTAGTGTAACAGGTATACAGCGGCTCGCGAATATATTTCAACATTTAGCATTGAAAATATTGATAAACTCGTTACGCGAATCGTGTGAAATTTCATTAGCACTGTAGCTTCTGTACTCCATGATAATTGTGCAAAGCCGCTAATAATTCTAATATTTTACAAAGTTCAAAGTTCTCAAAATTGTTTTCAAGAAGTTTCGTGTAACACGTGATGATACAGGGTGGGGCGATGATCGTGGTACAACCGAGAAAGGGATGATTCCACCTGAAAGGATCAGGAAGAAATTTGCTGTAACATTTTTTCATTTGAAGCTTCGTAGTGGAGAAAATCAAGTCTGAAGATTTGCCCGGTATATTTCAATTTTTGCTAATCGCGGACTAAACGAGCGTAAATATTCGACGGGGGGTTCAGCTACGTTTGAAAATAAGTCAAGAGCGTGGAATAATATCTTTTCAAAAGACGCTTCATCTTTGAGAAAAATAAATTTGGAAATGTATCATACGCGTGTACAAGTCCTCGAACGGAAAAATCTTGCTTCACATTTTTTACTTATTTTCACGCGTATAATAATCTCCTGTGGATCGCTTATTCATACACCTAGCCGATATTCAGCCAAGCGATAGCACACACAGTTGACAAACTTGGAAGCTCGATTTTCTCAGAAACGAAGCGTCGTATGAAATATGTTTATCCTATATTTTCCACTTATCTTTTCACTTAGAATCGACCATTCCATGTCCGGTCGCGCTACGACTACCGCTCGACTCTGAAATAGTAGTGAAATTTCCAAATGTTTCGTACAAGACACGTAACATACTCTGGTAAAAGACTGTTATAATCGTTCGAATAGTTTCGCGAGCAACCGCGAAGGCTTTCGCCTACGGGTCTGAATCGTACGTTAGATGGAACGAATTGTGACGTCCCTGTGAAAGGGTTGCGAGGGTGCGGCACGACGGTGCGGAGTTCAAGAGTTGCCGATAGATTCATTAGGACGGTGGCATTGGGAAACTTGAGGGAGAAGCGTGTTTTCGGTCGAACTTCCGGTCAAATTGAATCACACGGAATTTCGTGGTAACAATCTTCTATTTGACTTGGACCGACCGTCTGATTTACTGCGGCCTTTGAGTCTACATACGTCGTTCAAAGCGATTGACTCGAACTGGAACTCGCTTTGTCTGCCTGACGAGTTTCGTTCTTCCTACGGATTCTTTTGAAACGACCGGGCAAATTGGTCTTCCTTTATCGTTCGGTTGCTCGTTTTTTAAACGTTTCTCAATACGCTCTGCCAAAGTTGCAATTGTTTAGTCCGCATTTGTTCCCTATGGATTTTCTTGCGTTAAATTGTTTTTGAACTCGTGCGTTCATTAAAATCTTCGTATCCGTGTTTGTTTATTTGAAGTTCTTCTTTGCGTTTCGATAATATTATTCTACATTCGTGCTGCGCAATCCTATGTAATTTATTTCTTAGGTAGAAAATAGGAAACACCTTTCAATTGCGTAATGGAAAATTGACAAAATTTCGAGATAAAACGCAGCTACGTTTAAAGGACTATTTCACTGATTTTCATCCGATGATCATCGAATAAAACGTTACGACGGCCGAGAGATTACGTGGTAACATTTCCATTATTTTCTACTTCCTTCGTTTCTCGTTATTTCATAATCATGTCGCTAAAATCAATGGAAAATGAACTTGTTCTACACGAAGTACGAATTTTGAAACACGTAACGATTACACGTACGGAAAATAAGGGCGCGTTGCATACGAACGATAATTTTAAATACAGCAATACACGCGTAAAGTAAATTATTTTAATATCAGTAAAAAAAAAAAAAAAAAAAAAATTGCAAAGCAGAAGATATTCTATTAAATGTTCCACCGTATTTGCATCGGTTTCGCCTGAATTTGCATTGACCACGAACGTCCACCCTTCGACAGGAATTTTTTTCCCCTATACATAATTCAAATGAAATATGAATTTCGAAAAGGGGAACGGACCCGTTAGAAATTCATTAAGACGATATTTGCAAAGAAGCGAGACACTGGAGAGTATAGCGGGCTTTTCAATGTGTAAAACTGTTAATCCGGCTGGCGAAAGGGTCGATCCTTTTTCTGGGACATATACATAGATCGGCGGAGCAACGCATTGATCTTTGGGCTGGCTTTGTGTCTGGTGAACCCGATTGGGTCAGCCCCAGGCAACCGGAGGTGTTATTTCCAAGTCCAGGGGGATTTCGGTAGGCTTGCCGGGATCGTTTGACATCGTGCACTGGGGTAGCTGAGTATAATTAACGACCGCATTCGTCTTGTTCCACGCTTTATCTTTAATTATCCAACGATAAGGTTCGATCGTCCGTGTCAATTTGTCGACATAATCTATCACTGCACGCTTCAAGCTTTATACCTGAAAGAGAAGATTTATATAAAGATCTCTATTTGAAAATTGGTTTACTCGATAAAGGAGAATCTTAGAAAAGGAGTATTTTACGAGTGAAATGTTACGAAATTCGAAACACGAAACGCCAAGATAAATAAGCATAATGTTAAACGTAAAGAGAAGATAAGAATAAAAATGTATTTATCGTGTTTTGCTCGTGTGATCTTGAAATATTAAGAATCGATACTAAATATGGTTGTATTAAAATTTCAGATCAGAAGGAGACGAGAGGCACCGCGTCTCAACTTTCGAAACAGAGATGAGTTGAGAATCGACTACGATGTTGAGTCGTCTTTCGGCCGTGGTGGCCTCCATTTTGGTTCACCAGCTACACGTTTTGTGTGCCGCCACCTCATTAGGTAAGCGTATGCAAATTTCCAACGATTAATTGTTTCACATGGTTAAATGTCTTTTATTCGACTCTCCTCGCTCTACAATCCTGCTCTTCTATTGTCCGTACCATAAAAGTAACTTACATATTTTTTATGCGAACCAGTTAACGATATCGTGGAACTTTGTATTCTTTTCGCTCTTTCGTATATTCTGTCCTATTTCGCTTTTATTCGAAACATTCGCGTTTAATTCGATTTACTTGAATTTTCTAGATACGCGGGATAATTTGATTCGAACGAATATAGGGTAGCTGTCAATATCAATTTTACATTGTTCAAATATTAGCGCGATGCAGATTTTTAACAAATTGGAATCAAGATTTACGGATAAACAAATATTCCTCGTTCTATCGAAACAAATACATAGTTCCGAAACGTTCTTCCTTTTTTACGCTGTTCGACAGATATTTCACACTGTACTCTGCGACACTTGCATCAGTTGTTTTCAAAATTGGGAATATATTATTTATTGTTGGACCGATCGAATCGACGATTCTTCGGTAAATGAAGCTGAAAACAACTATGAACTTTAACAAATAACAAGTGTTGACACATAATCGCTTACAGACGCCAAACGATAAAATAAAAATGAAAAATTATTCTACACATTTATAACCAAAGGACAACGTACGAGTTTAGTGGAATGTCGTGTATGTCTATGAAATACAATTGTATACAACTGTAGTCGCTGATAATCCTCGGAGGTGAATTAAATAAATAAACTAAAAAAGAAAAAAGGAAAGAAAAATGGTAAACATGGAAAAAATATTTTTCTTTCTAAATATTCGATAGAGAAATCCGAATAACTCGTAAACGTTTCCTTACTTCTTCGCAATGGATAGTAAAGAGACAAAATTTTGTCATTTGGTGGTAATGACAAAATCCGCAATCACTTAGTTGTTAACCAAATATTTGTCGTTTTTAAATCGGAATCTAAAAGACGACTGCTGACAGAAATTCGCTGAGGTCGCAGTTGGTTTCTTCAGTTGTGTTCGTGTTAGTTGAAATTCAGGATATCTGGGGTTCCTTGTCTCATCGAGACAGAAAATATCGAGGCGCGATTGTGAAAGTCAGCTATCAGTGAGGGGTCGATTATACGCGTTGAGTAACGGGCTGTGGGACGAACGGTCCGCTTCCAGACATTGTCCTATAATTTTCCAATTAAGGCATTGGATTCCCATAAATCTCATGGCCACGGATAGGATCCATAAATTCGACGCTGTACCGAGCGACAAGTCACGTACCGTTCGATGTGGTTTTCGATTCGAAAACCGCCACTTACGTTGTCCAATTTGAAGTTGGAAAATGCTGCAAGAAAATGTGATCGGTTTAGTTTATTTCATCTTATATTAATTACAAATATAAATACGTAGACATTTTGAGTAATTTGATAATATTTTCATTTATATCCTTTCGTTGATAAATATACCTATATTATTTATTACAGTTTCTTATTTTATTATATTCCTCATAACAAAAATTGGAAGAAAAGAGGAATCGTATCATCGAAGCAGTTTAAGACGCGGTTGCCTGCGCAAACAATTTCCTTTGTACCACGGAGCTTGATGCGAACCGGTCGAGTAATACTACGGACGACATTCCCGAGACGTATTTCGAAATCCTGACCGGTAACCGCATTTATCCTTCTTGCAAGATTATGTGCATCCGTCTTTCTAGCAGATATTACAAGTCTTTCCGTTTCTTCTCTCTTTCGCCACTCTGTATATCTGTATAGCCGTTGAATTCAGCTTCCGAGATTGGTCCTGCCAGAAACGACCACTTCTCTCTTTCTCCTTCACCCTTCTCCAGGCTCTTTCTCTGTCTTGCCTCAAGCTGATAAATTTTCCCAGGATTATCCCGTCGTCCTTTCTAAAATCGTTTGAAACTTGGGCAGAGAAATCGGTTTGGCCAAACCAAACGCATTGACAAGCTTAGAAAAGTGTAACGCAGTAATCATAATACGATCGGTACGAGGAGGATTCTACGTGAAAAAGTAAGTCGAAAATGTAGGAGGATAAAGTTTGTTCGTACGATCATTCGTTTCGGAGAAAATCGAGCTTGAAAGTTTGTCGGCTGCGCTTGAACTCGAATAATTTCGGAGTGTACAGCAGCGAATAATAAAGAGGAGGATTTTTCCACGGTTATGAAAACAAATCGAAAATGTAGAATTTCTAGTTTGGAAATTTGAAAATTAGTCGAGAACGAGGACAAGGCGGATTCTTAATTAAATACCTATGTTCAAACTCTATTCCCTTGAAAACGAGGCCTTAAATATCCATTCTATTCAGTCGGCAATTAGCCAATTTCACACGTAAAAAATAAATTTTCAAATTGAATTTTCTCAAAAAAAAAAAAAAAAAAACCGGAGCATTCGCTTCCTCGTACTACGATCGCTGGAAGGGATGGATCCCTTGTTTAGCAGCGGTCGAAAATTCGAGGAGAAACCGAGATAGTTTCACGGTTAGATATGTTAAAACGGTTTTTCGGCAAATAACTCGGAATCGGGTAGTATCTTCTTCACCGGTGGAAATAAAAACGGCTGGTTTCCATGTTGTAAGTCTTTCCGGAAGAACGGCCCAACGCCGTTTCAACCGCCGAATTTGATGGAAAGATATTGCTTCCCCTTGCGGTCTCTCGAATTCTACTTTCCTTACTTTATTTCCCTCGGCTGGCTGTGTCTCTTTCAGCCGCCACGGCCTTTATAACCGACGGAGATTGCTCAGTTTCTCCGGTTTCGACTCAAAGGAACTTTATTACTTTTTCCAGCTTTCCAATCACGGGTAACGCGACAATAATACCGCAAAAAATCGCTTACTTTGTTACATTTCACGTTTCCCTTAATTTTAATGCCCCGTTCTTCGCAAAGCAGAGATTTTCATAGGATTCTAAATTCAACAGCTGTTTTTTCAACGACCAACGTTACTTTTCGATTATGCAACTTTAATTCCGCTGCTATCATCTAATCCCATCGTATTATATCATGTTCTGTTTCTTTTTACGTTAATTCTTGTTCTTGTCTTAACAAACGAACAACCTTTCGTCTCGTACTTCCTTTTGAAGGCGATCAGCTTTCGCGTCCGAAGAAAACGTTTCGCACAAAGTTGCGGCGAAAAGGTCACGAACGCTAAGAATTCTTCCTTTAGTTTTGAAGTGGCTGTTGGTGAAGGTGCCCACAAGGAATACTCTTGATGTTCAACAAAAACGGTTTATTAAATTATTAACAATCAACAGTCAACAATTTACGATCAACAATTAACGATTAACGATCAAGAGTTTATAATCACGTATCTCGAATTGTGTTTGCTTCGCTACGACGCTAAACCTTTCGCACTTCGCAGCTCGGAGCAGAATGAATCTTTTGCTCGAAACCAAACGCATTCTTTTCTTTCTTGCTCCTCGATATTCCCACTATACGCGCGTTTATTAGATTTCCGCGACAATTGCCGCGAATGTATTCTTCCGAATATTCGGCGAAAGAACCGTAGGGATATCGATGGTACTGTAACATCAACCACATCTCAATCCACATTAGAGTCCAGGCCGCGCTTCGGAACCGATGGGCTGATGACGGAAATAAAGATGTGGCGGCACTCGGTGACAATGTATGTCCATCAATGAACCATCAATATCCCAACGGTCCTTTCGCCGAATCTTCGAGAAGTGGATGGTGCGGATATTGAGGGGTGACAAAGAAGAAGAATCGGATCCCACTGAAAGTCAAGTTGCAAGAGCTTCGGTCTTGAAAATTCGCGGCTGGAGTTCGGAAGTGAGTCGTAATTAGTGTAAACAAAGCGTTAAGAAATACGTTCCCTCTTTTTTTATTATCATTTTTCATCTTCAATTTCCTTTTCTTTTTTTTTTTTTTTATTATTTTACGTGACAGTACATTAGGCATGTCGACCTTACGCTTTGAAGGTATAGCGCTTTGTGTCGCGAAGCCGTTGGAAAGTTCCGTGGTCGAGTGTCGCCACATTTTAATCAAGCTCGTGATATTCTTTTTATTAATGATCTACGTGCTATATATACAACGTGTACGAATTATCGCACTCGTTATTTAAATATCACAAGAGAAACGTAACGTTTGAAAATGTTGAGAATCGTAGAACGGAGTATGTTAAGATATTAAAAAGCACAGAATGGAATAAATATGCTAAAATGTCGAAGTTTTAACGGTTTAGCGCTTGGTAAAGTATAGCATAGGTGGCTGGGGCCTTGGAAGTTTTTAACGTTGTTCCAAGTTTTTCGATTTTTAGAGGAGCGTTTTTTCCGTAACAGGTAACGATTTTCGCGTAAAGTTTACGGTACAAAGTGTTTTGTATGGAGTTTAGAAGCTACCGTAGCCTCAATCTCAGTATGCTCCTGGGAGAAGGTTTTACAACTTCGAATTACTTTTACGTTATGAAAGTTAGCGGTTCCTATGCTTAGACGTTCGGGTTTAACATCTTACCGTACTATTCCTTATCAAACTAGTTGCCACATATTAATTACGTTTATATATTTGGTAAAGATCGTTTTAACTTGTAAGTACGACGTTCTCTATGATTGTATTTATTTAAAGTTTTCTAAACGCTCTATGTGTGTTTCGAACATAATCTCGAAACACATCGATAAACAAGATAACGCGATTTTTGTTTTTCGACCGAAAGCAAACCCGATAAACAAATAATATATTTATCTGAAAAAAACTTCGAAAATTGTCTCTATTTGGCTCGACAGAAATATAGAAATTTACGTATACATCCGTTTAAATATCCGGCCGACCACAATGTGCGAATTGCGTGCTATGATCGAGATACTGTAGCGCGATGTTTCAATATTTTCGCTCCTTAAACATTCAACGAACAAACTGTACGTTTACCATCCTCTGTTATTCTTTTATTTGATCAAGATTGGAACATCAGAAACATCGTGTTCGGGTGAATGCGTTAAAGAGGGACAGTAAATTAACAAACCGAACGAGTGCAAGCCATACGAATACGAATGGAAGAGCCCGCGCGTGTTTCAATTTTATTCGCGACGAATAGCTGCGCGATCACCGCGGGAATTATGCAAGAATTGTTTCGATATATGCGCAGGCATACGCGTGCATATCTGGGCATCGCAGAGTGAAACGATGCGAGAAGCACGCAGCTGCGAGCCGAAGGCGATTAAATTAACGAGCAGCACTTCGTTCCAGCCTCGGCGAAATTACAAACCGAAGAAAGAGCGATTAAACAGAGTTATTATTCCGGTAGTCAATCGCGTCTTTGTTCGCGTGCATTGGATCGATCGACTGAAATCTGCTTTCGCGCATATGTCGTTAACATTAGAACTACCACACCAGTCAAATTGGCTGGTTTTACAATTTTATTTTAAAATTCCTACTTCGTGTTAAATCTTTTTCCGCAGTGATGTAATGACTTTCTCAACGATCACTAAAAGAATAATATAATGAATTTTATTTTCTTTTTTATGTATTCAAACTGAAAATAACCTTGCGTCAAAGCTACTTATACCAATACCAGTCGAAATGGCTGGTACTTGTCAAAGTGTAAAAGGGTCCTGCGATCTCTTTATCGAACTCCAATTAACCAGTTTCCTCGTTTCGTACAACTTGCCACGCGTTTCTAAAATTTTTACCGCATATCGTTCGATACGACGATACCAGATATCAGGAAAATTGCGGATCGATCGCTAGATCTCTACATGCTAATACTAGAAATACCATACCAGTGAAAACGACTGGTTCTACGATTTTATAAATGTGTTAACCTTCGTTTAAATCGATCATGGACCCAGATGGATTAATAATACTAAAAATGTACTACACAACATGGAATTGCTTCTGTAAGAAAGTAGTAAATCAATAAATATACAAATATTCTATTATTATGTATTTTTTTGAAGACCAGTCATTTACACTGGTTTTGGTAGAAATAGCTTCGTGTTAACTATTGATAGTCCTAGTGTTAATTCGATGGTGTGTGACACGCGAAGATTATTGGTGGAGATTTACGAAAGACTTGTTAGTAATTTAACGCTAGAACCGCTGGCTTTTAACAGGTTTCTGAATACGTTGTACATAGTTGATTAGAGTTGAAGGAAAATGGTGAAGATAAAGGAGTGCGTGCAGCTATATTCCTATCTCGGTAAAATTAAACATTAATTTCTCTAAAGATATGTACTTGTTTATGTTTTTTGCGAAAGCAAAAGTCTGCCGTTTTGACCAGCTTGGCAGTTCCAGTATTAAAAAATAACATCCTCTGCTAAAAAAAATAGTATATTTCAAAAACTGTATTCTTTCGACCATTTCGAAGCTTATCGTTTGAAATCGAATATCTCACGATAAAAAAAAAAAAAAAAAAAAATAAATAAAACTATAATTGTTTGCCTAAAGAGAAGTTACATTCAATTGTTTCGTGTCAGTTTTCGGTTAGAGTAACTTTGATAATCAGGAAATTCGATATCGAGATTCCCAGCTGGCGAAACACGACACAGATGACCCTTGTTTAATGAACATCGATATCGATAACCTGTGGTTGTAATACGCGACACAAACGACCCTGGAATTGGATACTAAGGAGCAGCGTGGATGATTTCGAGACAGTCGAGTCAAGTCAAGATGCCAGAGCCTTGAGTTCTGCATCCCACGATAATGGTGTCGATTCTAAAATTCTCTAAGTAATATGATCGATACTTTAAATTAACCGAAACGAATGAATTACTCGTATTTCTATAATGTGCTATGATTTAGCCTACCACTTCGTCGAATTTTTGTATAATATTGCTACATATCTGTTAGACGATATGAAATTTTACTGAACTAAATCTAGACTTTGGTAAAGTTAAAAATTCGCATTCTTGTCGAATTCTATGACTTTGACACGTACTAAAGAATTACAGTCGGTGACTTAAAAATTTGATAAGCATCAAAATTCCCTGAATTCTACGATTCTGGGGGCATAGTTCAGTGTTACGATCTCGAGATTATTTCAAGTTAATCCTATTCCATTACGTTGAAGTCGTTGACGCTCAGAGTTTCACTGTTCTAATGTTGGAGGTACACTCTACGACCATAGGATATCTGATACAAATTTTTGTTCATCTGTTTTCGTTTCTCAGAATATTTTACAACTGGAAAATTGCAAAGCGATGTTCTTAAACGAACGACCGACGAACGTTGTCAAACTCGTCTAGCGGGGTAATTAATTAAAAAGTTTAACTTCGACGAAAATGTGTTACAGACCCTTATCCGGAGTTTCCATACAGTTTCTCTGGCATCTAACAATTTCTATTTAATAATTTGCATCGAGTAATATAGAAAATCAAAACTAAAATTGGAGTTCGAAGTAAACTTCGTTACAGATACAGCCTTCCTTTATTAAGTTTCAGCAAGATATAATCACTGTTACAAGCATAACTCAATAGGAGAACACCGTCAACCTTCTCTATTCGTGCTTTTTACGGCCGATCTCTTATTTCAAAGTTTTCCCTTGTTCTCTGGTATCCGACGCTGCGTGTAGCCTTGCGAGGGGAATACATTTATGTGTATCGTCTTGGAAACTCGCGTACGGCCGCGTGTGCTGGCTGCTGATAAGGCCATTCTATTCGTCGACAGTCGAACGAGTTTCCCTCTACTCCCCCTTGCAAAGTGAAAAACTTTTCCACTGCGCTGCACTCGTTCTCCAACTTGGCGATTGTTTCCATAGTAATTCGATTTTCTGCGTCTATTACACTAACGACGTGGTCGTTGCTGTTTGCACGCGACGTCATTGCTTTTCTCCGACCCGACAACTGACAACGTTTTGTTTTTCTTTGCAAAACAGAATCCAGGCACGGGATCTACGTTCTGACGTTGATCTCGGTTTACTATGGTGATTTCGAACGATCGCCGGGGAAACTTTTATTCCTTGCTTGCCAACCAAGTCTCTTTCATTTCTTTCGTCTCGTCGGAGAAACGAAGATTTGTTTGTTAAAAGGTAACACCAGTTAATCTGTTCGTTCCATGTTGAAATAAAAATCTTATCGATCGTAAATAACGACACGATCAAACATTTTTCTTATTTGCATTTTCTCTGGTCGTTCTAAAAATTGAAATTTTTAGCATATTTCTATGAATTTCCTATCTAATATGTCTAGAACACTCCCCACAAGGTTTAAATGGCGAGATCACGGTATCGTCGATATATAATTGTTAATCCTACGAGCTTTGCTTCGAAGCTTAACCCAGTACAGTATGAAATACACACACGAACGATAGAAATACTACGCATTGCTGCAATGAAAAAATGCATCGATTGATTTTGTTTTATAACCGCGTCATGCATACCATTTTTTGATGCATCCATCAAAAACATTTTTTAGATAAAAGTTTTACTCGTTTCGTTTTAGTTATATTTCGGAATAATAAAAAAGTATAAATGTTTTCCCAACGGAAACGTGTCAGATGCGAAAATACTAGAGCGAACACACGTACGTAGTTTCGTAGTAAATAGATGTCCACGGAGCCGCTAAATTTTATTAAGCGCAACAGGATTTTAATTGTATTTCGCTCTATCGTACTCTTTGAATCATTTCTTCCGCTTATTCTATCATCGATCTTTTTCAAATCCCTCGATTCTTTAATTCTATGACGAAGCTAAACTTTATCGTACAACGCTAAGTATGTTTCTATCTGTGGAAGTAAAGACGGTTTGAGATTTAAAAATCGATAAAACAAGATAAAGATTCGAAGTTAATTTTCGTCCTGAAATCGAATCAAAGCGTGAAAATTGTATTCTTCGAACGATTATGAGGTGTATCATACGTTCGAGGACCGCGTAACGAAGCCAATTCGGTTACGTATAATACTTGTTTAATCGGCCGAACGTTTCTATGGCGTTTAATGAAATTTTCGTTACCATGGAATAATGTACGTGGAATCGATTAATCAGGCTAACCACGCTCGTATTCGTTCGAATAATCAAGGGTGTCGTTCGTTTATTGTAACGAGAAGTGTGGCTATAAGAGAGGGCAGTAAATCTGCGGGAAAGTTTAATTATATCGTTGTATCCGTATAATAAAGCTTAGACTGCGAAACGTATAATCTGGTTCTAAATTGTTTCAGGTGCTAAGCCGTTTCCTGGACTGGAAAACCTGCCGAGGTCGTTCTGGCATGAGCTCAGTTCGCCTTTTACCGAGGTAAGTCGGCTGTATAATTGGAACGAGCAGTTAAAATGTCTTTTCGAAAAGCTACGAAGCCCACTTTTTGTCGCGTTTCTCCAGCTGCTTGTTGGACAAAGCGGTAATCTCTTTATGACGACGCGAAGCTGAACGCGACAAAAGTCCTTTCAAATATTTACGTTACTTTTAACAAAGTGGCCAATCTGTTTTCTCTTCGACCTAAATTCTTCCCTTGCTTTTTATCAAGATTCTTCTTCTGTAATTTATAGCCTTTCAACGAAACCCAAGTATCGTATTATTATATTATTTGCACATTAATACGTCAAATGGCAAATTGGACAGAAGGGGATGAAAATTACTGAGAAATAAAATTCTTCTTTTTCTCGTCACCGAGATCCTCTTTATGCAATTTATCGATCCTTTTATGTTATCGAAACGGTGCTTGTATTAGGTTGTCGGAAAAGTGTCTTTCCTTTCCAGACACGTCTTTCACAACGACGCATCTTTATACAATCATAGGTAATTCGATAAAATAATATAAAACGGAAAATGTTGTGTCGTTATAAAACGAAAGAAATTTTTCCGACGACCTAAAAAACGTTGCGATAGAAATGCAAAAATCCAATAAACGGGCGATAATTTTGCAAAATGATTTCGTTATAGCAATAAGGATAATAATACGCTACGGATAATAGTAAGACACAATTCACTGTAATAAAATGTAATAAAAATGTTGAATAGGATTGGGATAGAAGATTTGCATAAAAAACGCGAGACAGAAATGTCAAGGGAATTTGTGAAATGTTTTCCTTGTGATTTACAGGTATACGAGGTGGAAAGTTTCGCAACAGAGACGGGCGGCACTCCGGAGCCGAGGCCCTTTTTCGAAGATCCAGAGAGCAACATTACCGTGCAACTCGGTGCTCAAGTATATATGCACTGTAGAGTACAAAACCTGCAGGATACGCTTAAGGTAAATCCTCATTTCTCTTCTTTCCTCGACATTGCAGCCAGTGCTCGTACATATTTCGATCCTCGGCGGAGCATCAGTTGTATAATCTCGCAGTGAATTCAGCGACCCGGACGTTTCTTAAAGAATTTCAGAAATGACGTTATCCACAGTTTTCTCACGCGATTGCGCTTCCCTTTTCACGAAACTCTTGTGTTTTTTCCTATCCTTTCGGTGGATTTTCCTTTGGCAAAATCTTGCTTCACGGAATAATTCGTTTTATTACGTTGCTGTTGCACCATAAATTCTACAAAGTTTTTAGAGCGCGACGTACGATGGATGTTTCAGTTATATTAGGATTTAACGAAGCGACAAACTATCGAAGAACAAATTTTTCTCTACTATATTGTATGATAATATATCGTAAGGAAGCAGAAATGCTTCGTTAATGTGCTCTGTCTCTAATTTCTAGCACAGTTGCAATAAAAAGTTTCCGCAAAACTGTATCGCAATCAAGACGGAGTTATACACGCGAAAAAATGGATTCGGTAAATCGGTAAATCTCTTAGAAAAATAAACCGGCAGATATCGATTCCGTCCCAATTGCCAGTTCGACATTGTCTTTCTTTCTTTCTGCTTCTCGTGCTTCCTCGTTCCTAAAAGCTTTGCGTTGTTAACTCTTCGTTCACGAGGAATATCTGGTTGCGTTTGTTTTATCCGTTATCGTTTTTCCTCTTCCCATTTACTCTAACTTTCATAGGAAGAAAATTCTGTCGGATGACGGTCAAATATTTTCCTCTTAATTTCGTAGCCGTTCGACTAGAAGAGATTTTATCGGCGTGACACGCGCGCGTGTCCTTTGTCAGCCTGATGTAAGCCACTAAAGTTTCATTTTACAGTTAACTTCGTTTCGTGGTCGTTTCGACGATCAAGTGAAATCGTTTGCGACGACAATCGGTTTCGCGTCAGATTTCCTCGAAAAATTTACATCGTTTTCGACGAGGACGTCCTTTCCTATAAGAAAAATAGCATCGCTCGGTACCTTTTTTTTTTTTTTTTTGTCGATGATATGATTTTTCCTGAGAATTTTTATTATTTGATAATTAAGAGGGAAGAATTCTTATCCAAATAAATAAGTATTATTAAATAGGTGTTTGTAAATGAACAATAATAAATATTAACAAGTAGCAATAAATAGCTGTTAAGTAAATAAATATTATTCAACGGCGAAAACAGTGTGAGAGAATTGTAATTTACTTTTGAAAACGCACGATAAATTATATATATGTGTACTGCATTTGATATAATATTCGTCGTTGATTATAGGAATGTTTTTAAAATTTTTCAAGTAATAAATTTTAATATGGATAAAACGTGGTTCGTTTAATAGAATTTTATGTATTTACGATATTAGTAAAATGTTTTTCCTTGGTTTGATTCAATTGGCCGACGCAGAGTTCGATGCTAGCGGTTGGAAAAATATTGTATTTTGTACCTCTAATGATCCATTCGCGTGGTAACTAATGGAACGTTCCCGTAAGATTATTTTCCTCCCTGTAGAAAGTTGGCGTTTTATCGCGTCTTTGTTCTCCTCGATATCATTTAATTTTCGATAATTTCACGAATATTGCAGTAAAACATAGAAATAATTGTATTTTAATTGCGCTTTGCAAGATCGAACTGCGAAAGAAAATACCTGTATCCGATTTACGAGATACGTGTATTTCCATATACGATATTCGCTTTGTTTAACGTTAATTTCCTTAATGTATCAGTGTGTTGCTTCGATTTTAGAGTTAAATTAGCTTGCCTCGGAGAAAGAGGAAAGGAAGAAGAAATTCAGAAGGCAAGTGTGCGTAAGGACATCTGAACTCAGAATGGTAGAATATTGAAATTTCCTGCTGACTACAATATGGTCTAAAATACACGATACGTATTACTTATAAAACACGTAATCTATAAAACACATAACCCACGGAACTCAATTACAACGCGTTCAGACCTAAACCTTTAATCTCTTAAACCTATCGAATTCCATTGAACGTTGCAATACCAAAACAGTTTCCATCGATTTAATCTCTTTCGCCATCGATGCAAACCAACTTGGCTGGAAACTTTGCAACGAACGTTACAACTTTGTTCCTCGGTGGCCACTTTAAGCGATCCATGCCGTCTTCTCGCAATGGTACGAAGCTAGTACCATTTCGCTATAATGCAACTTTCCATTCCCCGAAGAAGAAGAAGAAGGAAAAGGAGAAGGAGAAGAAGAAGAAGAAGAAAAAGCTGTTGCCACGTTCGCGTAAAAATTATCCCGCGCTGGTATATAAATCCGTTGAAGAGATGGCGATAAATTTGCGCCGCGCCGCGCTGTCTCCGCGGGACAACGAGTTTCCTTTCCTTCAGCGACGTTATTCGACGTCGCAACGACGAGTTCCGCTCGAGCATCGGCGATAAAAAGAACGGCGCGCGTTAGGAAATAACGGCAAATGTTTCCGTGCTGCTTATTGTGTACCTCGCAGATAAATCGCTGTCGAACCTGGCAATACCGCGCGCAAACCCCGTGTTTTCGAACGACCAAGCTACGAGCATATTCTGCTTGCGTTTCTTGCGATTCCATCTCCTTAAGCGAAGGCAAGCCTGATCGAGCGAGGCAAGTTGCTGTCTTGAGACCTGATAAGGCAATTGCGTGCACGCGTCTTGAATCGTTTGGCGATGTCTGGCGATGAATAAAATGTGGTTATATTTGTTCTAAAGTAATAAAATTAATGCAATAATAGGGATACTAAAATAAAATAAAAATTTTCTACTGAAAAACATTTTTACGCGAACGTTTGTCCGCGAGCAATCACGCAATAGTTATTCGTGTGATGGTTCGGTAAAGTTTCGGGCGACGAGATGCATAAACGAAATTGAAAATATTGGATTCCGGAACACGTTGTATAAAATTATATCGATTCTACAAATGTATCGATTTGTCTAAAAAGAGAAGAAATTGCGAGAGGAACTTCGTATCTGATATTTGAAAGCAACTAAAAAAATTGTTAACAGACTGACGAAAAGAAGAAGAAATCAGAGAAATACCTTTTCATTTTGAATGCAGAAGGAATGAGTTAGAAAAATTATATTTGCAAATTCTTTTAATATCCGATACGAAAGTATTATACGTTTCGCAGTAGGTTGTTTATTAATATCCGCGATATACATAATTAATGGCATCATTGATCTCGTAGCAACGTCTCTGCAACGTGAAACGCGGATTCACTTTCGCGTAAACTTGAAATTACTGCCAGAAGTTTGGTCGTTTTTACTTTGAGACAGTTAATAAGTGGCAAGTTTTCAAGATGACTACGGAAAAATCAAATTAACGTGATTCTCCACGGTGTACAGATTATACAGGGCGACCGCGAATGTTGCAAAAGCGCGCAGACCAGTTAAAAAGTTAATAAATCCAAGATCCTGGCTTATTAACTGTACCTTCATCGCGTACCGAAGCCAAGAACCCAAGTAAACACCTTTATCACGCCGTGGAAGGTGTTTTCAGTTAAAAAGCTTGGAAAATTTAAGCTTGCAATGATTAAATCTTCCTTTTACTTTACTTTATCTCGCGTCGTACATAGATACTATATACATAGAGAACACTTTTACTTCAAATATTAATATACTCGAGATTATATTTTGCTTGTTTAACTAACAAACGGTAGATGCGATGAAAATTTGAAAATATTCTTCATGTTGTTAGATCCTATTACAGAAGCTTGTGCGGATAATTCAATTGAAGCGATCGTAGTTGATATCATTAGGATATCGTTAAAAAAATGTAATTTTTGTTCCGCTGCAAACATAATAATTCTTCTGACAATTTTTATTCCGTTAAAACTACCCAAAGTTATATTTTATACACATTTCCCATTTCTTTTTACTTCTTTAACTGTATCGCGCGCATACATAGATCGGACGATCTTAATAACAATTATAATCAATTTTACCAGACCAAAAATTGTATTATGTCACGTTCTAAATGAATTGCCGCGTTTGCTTGAACGTGATGACACGATTTGAAATCCAAATTCGAAATTCCGATCGATACGGTAGTTGCTGCCACCATTTGTTTTGTTTCCTATTCGAGTCGAAGCTTGCGACTGAAAGGAATGAATCAAAAAAGCTTGCTGCACTTACTCAAAGCGCAGCACTATCTTGAATGAATTATTCCAAAGGTCGTACTCTTCGCGATAACTGAACGAAATCTCAAAGCTTGTTGCACATAATTAAAGCGCTGCGCTATTCGAAGATTTCAAACCGTTGTATTCTCTTAATGATTTAATCGATAAATTGCATGCACATGGGTAGCGCTAACTAGCGTTTAATGCAACTGGCAAACAAATTCCACGTTTCGACTAACCCGCTATGTGCTGGAATACTGGCACGGGAGAGGATTAAATTTGTTCGAAAGAAATAATTGCTTTTAATGTACAAGATTCGTTCGGTTCGACTGGGTTGTATTAATATCAATATGCAACGATGTATTCAGGTTTTACTTGATTATAATTGTTATTAAGATTAATACGTTTATAAATCTCGAGCGCAAAATCTTGATCGGTAATTCGAGGAGTCGAAGACAATTGATTATGAGATCTTTTCATCAGGGGTCGATAACCTGACCAATAATCTTTGAAAAAATTGCGAAGTTTCTTGCATTTGCCAACACCGGAAACAGCGATTTGATGTAATTTACTAGTTGGCAAAGAATCTGACGTTTAGTACGCCCGCTCTAAATCTCAACGACTGTGAAAGCTCTTAAAACTTTTAATTATTCACCGCATGAGTCACCAAAGTCGGTGTTTCGCGGAGATACACCATCCAACGCTGAAACTTGCTTCTGGAAGGCTGTCAGTTGTCTTAAGAGGCTGGTAGCCCGACTTGATCTGAAACTTCATTAACACCAACAAAAGAGCCGTTTCTCTACAAGGTCGATTGATAACTTTAACGACGCTATATTTCCGACAATCTCGTTTCTTCTCACGTGAAATTTTCTCTCCTTCCGATCGATCGCCATTACAGCAATCGATCGATATTCGGATCAGCGTAGAACGATGCGTCCCTTTTTTGATTCTTTATCGCAACTGTATCAAATGGTGGATCGGATCCAATTTGTGCGATTCTTTTCGAAAAGTTAGGAGGAATTTGTTTCGGTCGACCTTCTTTCCCTGTGTCTCCATCGTTGCCAGCCGATATAAAGCGAATTCTATGCTCCTTCCCTATGTATTCTGAATTTCAGAAGATGTACGAGTAGTATGATCATCCTTAAGTAATAGCGAGCCGTTCTTTCGCATTATAATCTAAAGCACTCGAGTCAAACATTCTCGTTGAACGGTTTAAGATAAGCACGCTGCGTTCGTCCGTCGGTAGAGCAAAACGCTCTCGGTTTACCTACAATTAGTCCAAGAGGATCTGCATTAAACGAACAAATTTTATACATAAGCTAGAGAAGAACCTATTATGTTGCCTCCGACACGAGGCGAGTCATCCGACTACGGAATCTAAAATTTTTCAAAATATTCCTAAAAGTCCTAAATTGAAAAGGACTAAATATAAAGTAAATAAGATGCAAAATATAAAATACGAAAGAACCGACTACGAAAGATCGTCGACTTTTTATGCAAAGTTATATTTTTATAAACGTGACTAAGGGAATAGAACCTGATAGAGGCTGTTTCTTAGCTATTACAAAATTATGATCAGGACTCTGTATTTTGAGTATTTCGTATATTTTGTACCGAGTATTCCTTTTATTTCGTATCTTGAAATTTCCCGTAAATACGTAGAAAGCTTGTTGTTTCGGTGGGAGACGAGAGAAGAATCACTTTCGAAGGAGAAAAAGAATTTTGAAGACGGAAAGAACGCGAAAGAGCTAAATGTTCGATCGAAGCAAAGTTGCAACTCTGTATTCTCCAGTCACCTGCATTCTGTGATCGCGTTACTCTGCAACTTGCCATCGTGCTGATAATCGTCGCGCCTCGTGCAACTTGGTTCGACAATCCCAGTACGTTTACGTATTCCAGGAGTTTCTTAAGTCGGTCACAGAGAGAGAGAGAGAGGAGAAACGAAGATGGTTCCAGCGAACCATCGGCGTGACCCTCGAGTCACCGTAGCACCGCTGCCACCTACTTTTCCACTTATAACGACTAGGGAAAGGGAACTTTTGACGGTCCTCCTTTCGTCTAACAGCCACTGCAAGTTTGTACACGTGTAATTAGCTTAACGAGTAAGCGGGTGCTGGCGCTAATTGCTCGCGAGCGATACGAGAGATGAGCCGAGAGAGAGAGAGAGAGAGGTGAAATTGTTACGTGTCACGCTAACAGCTCGGGACATTAAAGGGAATTCCGTTTCGCTCTCGTTTACTTTTCCCTCATTAATTCCACCGACCAACCCTTGGAAAAATATTTTCCGAACGCGAATCATAGAATCTTGAGACACGGATCCTTTGTCGACGATCGTGAAACGAAATTTCAAAGGACAAATTAATAGGCTAGTTCGAAGTGAATTGCGATTTTGAGCGGTGGTGACGTGGTTTATGGTAATTTTTAACGTTACGTAGAATACGTCAGATTTCTTCCTTCGATAATCTGTACGAAGAAACGTGGAGGAATTTTTGAAAAGATTAACTTTGGATGGACTTTCGTTGGAATTCGGCTAAAACGATATGATCTTGGAACAAAAAATAGGAAGTTACGTTAAAAACGAGTAATCCCGTATGGTATATCGTGGCAGAATGTTGGTGGAATTTAGCCGGATAAGCGTACAAAGTCGTAGAAAATCCCGGGGGACTTGGCTCACCGTGGGTAACGCTTGGCAGATATGAAAAAATCCGAAGGAGGCTATAGTCCTCGTGAGGATGAGACAGGATCAGAGACGGCTGCGCGTAAAAGTGGCCTTGAGCTCGGATTAATTCGCCAGCAAACAAAGATACCGAATCCTTTTTAACCGGGACGCGACGACGCGCCTTCTCTTCAACTTACAACCCTCCCTCTCTCTCTCTCTCTCTGCTTTTCCCTATCGACGTTCCTCTTCTATGGTGTCTCAATCTCGTATCTTTTCTTTCGAGAACCCTCGAGCGAACCGCTTTTGCTTTCTAAACCGACGTGACGCTTGCACCCGCTCGATTCGAAAAGGAAAAAGAGGGTGGAGAAAAGAACACACCCTTGCCGTTCGACGGCAACGCAATATTTATACCCTCGTAGAACTACTCATGTGGCGTTCGTGCCATCAACAGATTAATCAAAGCGAAATGTCGTAAAACTTACTTTATACGATCTAATTAGCGTCGAGTAGTTGCCAATGATCTATTATTTGAATCACGATCAAATGTAATTTCACTTAGTATGCAAACGCGCATTCTTATAATTAATATCCTAGTACGCTTATTCTAATATTCTACGATCTTCCCTTAATTTATGTATCGTACGATATAACAATTATACAAAAAGCGACACAGACGAATTGATTGAAATCGATCGTCATCGAGGAGAAAGGGTAATTTTTGTTTGAGTAGAAGACAGTGATCGTTGAATCTTGATCGATCTTCGATAGCTAAAGGCAATTTTTTAGCACCAATATCGGGCTTATCGCTTACCGAAAGAGGCTGTTCCCAACTGAAAATAATTTTCACCAGTAAGCAAGAAAATCTTGATCGTTTATAACGTTGTAAGTTCGACGTAGCGAATCAAAATTCAAAGAACATTCTGAGATTCGAAGATCATTCCGAGGTTCAAAGATCATTCCGGGATTCGAAGATCATCCTGAAGTTCGACGATCGTTCTGAGGTTCGAGGAAGACTCACCATCAAACTTTAAAAGGACCAAAGATTATTTCAGAGTTGCAGGGTTGCTAGAAATTCCACAGCCATCGAAAAGTTTCGTGTTTGTGGAAGGTTTAAAGATTATCCAAACGTTTCGCAGATATCAGTGGTTAGAGGTCTCGCAGAAGGTGACGGAATTCCAGTGTCTGTGGAATCATGGAGGTCAAAGACCCATACGATGTCCAGCTAGTTCAGAGGTCAGCAATATCATCCGAACTCGAGGAAGTTTCGAGAATATCCGACATCAACCTATGGCTCGTTTTAAGCTTCTCGATACCATCGGAATTTCCGGATAGCTTGGAAAACTCCGATTTCCTCTGAATCATCGGATACTCTTGCAACCATCTATATCTTCGAAGGCTTGTGCAACCACCGAGTGCTTTGAAACATCACAATACCTAAAACTCTCATCGAATCTAATTCGAAGTCATCTACGAACCAAAAATCACTGAATTCTACTGGAACTAACATTTGCAAGATTTTCGACTTTCTTTTTATTAAGTTTGTATAAGTTGCGTGTAATTGTTTGTACAAATTGTGGCATCTAAATATAACACTTGCGTCTGTTTGAAAGTGTCGAGGTGAGGTTGACTGACCGAAGAACGAGTGGATGAATTTGTAATAGAAAAGTATATTGAGATAATTAAATGTATAAGTTTATGCTGATTCAGATCCTTACTCTCTTAGTGTTACTAGACAATGCAATGATAGGGAGCACGTTCATGTGTTTATAGCAAAAGGACATTACGAAAAAAGTTAAGCTTATAGCTTGGGCTAGAGGCTACAGGGAACGTAAATAGAAATCTGTTTATTACCCAAAACATAATGTATATTCAAGGGCACAATAATATGATGCATCTCTCCTTATTTAGAATATTTCTGGGTAATAGCAGTCTCCAGGTCACGGGTATACATAAATAAAGATGTAGAGTTTTTACTTTAGTTTTTACTCTAAAGTTTTACTTTATTAATTAAGTATTTGAAAATGAACATACAGTCTGTCACACAAGAGCGTGCCTGCGATATTTCTGTAAATATTTATATATTTGTAAAAAAATTTATATGAATTGAATCTACATCTAAAACACTAATACGCTATTACTTAGTAGGGTGTCCAATCTCCTCCATTAGCGATTATAGCTTGACATCGTTTCGGCATACTCTCGACTAATTTTTGAGCGTAGGATTCTGGTAACGACCTCCATATCTTTCGAATGTGATGTACAAGTGTTCTTATTTTTGTGATACGCCTTCCTCTCAGCTTGCATTTCATTAGGGACCACACATTTTCGATAGGGTTTGCATCAGGGGACTGCGATGGCCAAGGAAGTACTGTGATGGCGTTTTTCGCTTTCCATTGGGTGCAGATGCGACTTCGATGTTTAGGGTCGTTGTCTTCTTGCAATATCCATTGGTCCTCGGTTTGGTTGAACCAACGTTTCACGGATGTGAGAAGTCCCCTTTGGTACAATTTCACCATCTTTTGTGCATTCAGATTGTCTGTAAAGACGCACAAAGTCCCAAAACCGCGTGCGTTAAAGCAACCCCAAACATGCACTTTTATAGGGTGTTTTACACTTCTTTGAATCATCCTTCTTCCATGGATAGTCCAAGCACGCCTAATAGGACACCATGCCCAAAACGAAGATTCATCAGTGAATATTATATTACTCCAATCACGATCTCTGTTTTCATTCGCCCATGCCAGACGATTTTCGACGTTTCGCGTACGCGGCACTCATATTAAAAAGCTCTGTTCCTTTCACTGTTTCAAATGAAACTGAAAGGTATTCAGCAACGCGTATTAGAGAAGTTTTCGTTTGTTTACATTCTTTTTATCTCATTCTGATTAGGTGTCAGGTTTCGCAGATATCGCAGACACGCTCTTGTGTGACAGACTGTATTATCGGTTATCGGTTAAAAAATTGTTTAGAACGACTAACGTGAGATAAATTTCATGGACTAAACGATTCTCAACAATGCGAACGATTCAGCTAACATCGTCGAGAAAAAGCGCGCAAATAGAATGTATTACTTTGCAGAAATGAATTTTTCAATCTGTTCGGTTTAAAATATATCAAATTCACGCGGCAGTCAACATGTTGAAAAATTGTGTCAACACGATACGTTAATAGCGTAAACGATTAAACAACGGTGCTAAAGTAAAATATGTTCGATGGAGAAATTGTAATTTATTCTATCCGAAAGTGGTCTCAGTTCGTCTGACCTATGATCCTTAAAATGGCTAAGCTTACATCGGTTGGCTGCGAGGTCATGACTATGAAATTTCGCGGATCGCAGGCTAGTCCGAGTGGAGTGGCTCTAACCGTTGTTCGTGTCTGGTCTCTTAACCCTGATTTGCTCTGTCTACCGTCCTTTGACATCTGAATTGTCCAGATTGCGTCCCAGGACCGTCGAGCGACTCGAACCGAATCCCGCAAGCTTGAAGAGAAATGGCCATGATTCCGGTTTCTCTCGTTTCTCGTGTTCTCAGGAAATTTTCCTATTGCAGAAAAATGCGGAATCGGATCTCCTCAGTCATCTCGTCCTTCAAGGATTCCGCTGCGTTACTTCAGGTTTGCGTTAGTTTACGTGTAAGTTTCACAATAGAAGTAGCAGTTTCTTTTTGTGAAAAATTACGGAATATCTCGTACGACACGCATACCGTGTTCAGAAAAGTGGTACAGTGGCACGCGTGAAAATTCCATACAATTCTTTTTTTTCTTTTTTTTTTTTTCTGGTTCGACCGGCACACGTGAGGCTACTACTCATTTCCAGAGACAGGCGTCGTCCCGCTTATAAGCGCGTCGATGATCGATACGATCGATTCGCTCCAATTTCAACGAGAGTATCGAGTTTTATCGGATCTCTGTATCCTCCTTAGCTGATCATTGGCTGGTCCGTCGAGTACGCGAGGTACGTTCACCTTTCCCGTCTATCTCGTATTTTAAACTGCTGATTCGACGAACGACGATTTATCTCGGACACTGCAGCGACAGGCAAACATTATTACGCCTTGTTATCGGGAGCTGCAGCACACTACGTGTTGCCGTTCCATCGTTCCACACTCTTTTCTTCTCTGTTGTTTCTTTCGCGTCTAATATCAACGACCCTCTTCTTTGCTTAGCGAGTCTTTGTTCAACGAGAGTGAAAACGAGACAGTCTTTGTCTCATTGCCGTCGTTGATTTATCTCGTGCTTTGTTTTTGTTAAGGTTTTATCTCGTAATAGAGAGAAAGAGAGAGAGGGAGAGAGGGAATGCGTGGATAAATGTATAATAGAAAAATATATTTAAGCAAGTTTAAGTATAAGTACAATGTGTATGCTAGTCCAGACTCGCACACTGGCAGCGTTACTTTACGAAGGAGCTTCCAAGCCACGAGCCTATGGGTATTTTTACGGAAAATTACGGAAAACTGGCCTGTCTGTAACCCGTTGCATCATCTGTGCAAGGCATGTTCCTAGGAAACTACGAGGCTGAGAAACCCTTCAAATTGATTTAGTGCCAAACAATACACAGTGGCTTTGAGAACTAAGAAAATTAAACTTTAGAAAAGATGTGGAGTTTTCCTTGAAGTGGGGCCCACTTTAACAGTTTTTCAAGGAATCGTCGAGTTATTTTTTCTTAATAAACTTTGTGCTGCATAGTTTAGTTTGTATGAGATGTGATGGGTTTCATTGCTATATATTTTGTATCGTTAGAAATGTGCTAAGCATAATATTCGAAATAATTCATCTTTAACATGTAGTATTTATATATATGAAATGATGAAAAAGAGGAACAAGATATGAAAGATACATTTTTACGTAAATAGTTCTTCATCTTTGAAGGATAATTCGAGACGATACAAGAAAGATGTTCTTCCAAACGTAGCTGCTGGTCGAGAAATAATAAAATTTTTAGTTTCCCTTTGGATATTATTCTAAAGTAAATTTTTTTTCCATAAAGTGCAGCGATTATTTATTTATTTATCGAGCAACGAAACGACAACCCGATAATATGCATACGTATTCACGTAACGATGACTTCAATATTTCAATATTTTATTGAATTAGTGAAATGGTCAATGATAAGTAGAATAGGGAGGATTAGGATCAGACGACACAGACTACTCTGTGAAACTAAAACTTCTTCTTCTGTTTATTATTTCAAAAAATCCGATCTAATTAGCGCAATAACAATAAAGATTCTTCATCGATGAACGATACTAAAATTCTGCCTAGTTTGAACGTAGGAAGGACTATAATTACAAAGCGTCCAAATTTCCCTGAGAACAGGTGTTACGAGCGTTTTCAACAGTAAGAAATCACAAAGTAGTTTCAAAGTTTTTAGCCTCATTAATTTTGATTGATCAAGCTTTCTCTTTCCTTGCTGCTCGCAACGAGATTGTAACATGCGAATTCGTTATTAATCGCGAACACACTCATTCATATGTATAATACTCCTTACACGAAATATTTATTAAAATAAAGCGGCAAATCAATGCCAGCCATTTAACCCTTTTTCCCTTGCAATTAACAGAAGTTAATTTCTTGGTACATTCGGTCTTAGCCTCGTTCAAAGACAGAAAAATTTAATGAGCGTGAGAAGCCTCTGTATCCACTCGTTACTATCTTAATTAAAAAAGACCTTTTTCTCCTTGTAGAACAGTTATAAAATATCATCGATCGAAAAAGGTGCATATCTAATTAATACGAAGGAATTAACGAATCTTCTAAAGAAAGTATGTTCTAATTAAGAAATGTCTCGTAAGGACGACAAAATTTACATTTATTCGCTTGTTTTAAAATTATCTTTCCAAGTGAAAATTCGTGTTTCGAATGGTTGACGGGCATTTTTATTTCGTTACTGAGAAAACAGGCCACTTTTCTTGCAGTTTGAAAATAATAACTTCCAATCAATCGACAAAGTGAAAATAATTGAGCGACGCGTGACATCCGGCGCGATGAATTTTTTTTTACTAGTTTCATTGCCTTGTTTTCAATGTTGCAATACGGAAGATAAATATTGATATTCGTAGATGCATTATCGATCTTGGATGCTTGCTCTATTTTCTCTTTTAATCAATCCGATATAAATTGAAACGAACAAAATATCGAGCTTTCACTTTCAAAGGCACGAAGAAGCGTTACTACATATGAAAGAATACCAAGCAGTCGATGTCGCGTGATCACGATCTGCTTTTATTCTACTCGTTCTACCTTATATCGTTCGAATATCGATTCGCTAAAAAATTGTAATAATATTCAAAGCCACGGCAATCCATCGCTGTGTGAATTTATAAAAAGACACGAGTAGGATTTTTATTTCGAATAATCGTAACAAGGAACCGACATTTTCCTTTCGGTTATAATTTCTGTATTGCCTTTAAATAATTTGTTTGATTTCCAAAGCTGTTTCAGTATCGATTTTTCTGTCAATTGTTGAGTTAAAATCTCATAGATATTGTTTCGCGAAGCTTTCGAATTGATTGCAACGTTTCTCAATTGAATTCCAACGATAGAAAGGTTAACAGGTTGAGTCCCGTTATCGAAGCTTTCGATTCGCCCGTGAAACTTGCCGCGAATCCTCCTGTCTCTCGATGTTTCCCCGTTCACGATCAAAGTCTTGTCGCTTTATCAAACGAACTTTTCACTTAGCGGGCTAAAGAATCGCAAAACAGAACATCGGATTTCAATTTAACAATTCCTCGCGAGTATTAATGGCCGGAGGGACTGAGCGTGTGAATAGAAATGGAAATAAACGCGCGTAGTTGGACAGCGAGTTTCCTAAGATATAATTATTCACTGCTCAGCCTTTTATAATAATGACAAATGACCATAGGCGTCCGTTCAGGCTGTCCTCTGCGTCTCGAGCAGCCGAGGCCGGTGCAGCGCCTCGAAATCCCCTTCCCGGCTACCACGTCGCGCCTAACGATTCTTTAACTCCTTCGTATGAAACTGCGGAACACCGACTGCGAGCACTGTATCAAATTGTACCGACGGAATTTCCACCAGACGTTTCGGAGCTCTCGAATCCTCACAGCTGGCCCGCAGCTATAATGAATTAATTCTTGAACGATTTATAATGGATCATGGAAATACGAAGATTTTACGCTAAATATCTTACGCTTGCTTCAAATTTTAACAAACTCATATTTTATGAGCGTGTCACCAATTACAAGTTCTAAAGAGACTAACGTTTGTTGACTGCGATAGTTTGTGTTCTATCGAAACGCGATTCACAGGACTCAGATCATCAGCAACGATATAAGAAAATGCGCTGATAAATTTTACAATTTAAAATTTCGAAGGAACTAATTGTTTATTGGTTGAGTCAATGTATTAGGTTGTCCGAAAAGTTTCTTTCGTTTCATAATGCGATAATAGATGTAGTAACCTACAAATGTGTTTTGTTTTATCTAGAGCAAGGACAAGAAAGGATGGTTTATTCAGAGTTAAGTTCAAGTTTATTCGTACAAGCAATACTTAACACAAAGCTGACTACAAATATCGCCGTACGTCTTAACACTCGGCTTCTAACTTCTCAACTGCTTAACTCAAACTGCTTCGCTCAATTCAACTGACTCTACTCGACTACCTCTCCGCAACTGACTGACTCAACTGACCCTACTCGACTGCCTAACGTCTTGTCTGTCCTCCAGATGTGCCTGACCCATTCCCAGGTAGATCCCCTTCAATTACCCCAATGTCGTAAAGGGTATGACCTATTGTCAAGTACGTCCTTTTTCCCGATACTACATAGATGAACAACAAGTTCTGTTTTATATTATTTTATTAAATTAGGTATGATTTCGTTCTGTTTCTATTATTATGTTCGTGCATAATTCAATAAACTGATATAAAACTAATATTATTTCTTTATAAAACGAAAGAAACTTTTCGGCCAACCTAATACTATATACCTTGTACCTAAAAGTAATCTTAGGCCCCAAACAGCGCTTTCCGAGGTAATTTCAATCGGACGAGGCTCGGATCCATTTCATAAGGAGAGCCTTGAGCTCTTTACGCGTTGCTCGGTTCGCAGTATCTAGAAGAAGATCGGCCTTATTTGCGCCTGGCTTTTAGATAAAATCCAGGACGCTTTGATATCGTGACACCCGGGGTTTCGTCAACGAAGTTTTCATTTCTCCAGGGTTTTACTGCGTACTTGCTGCCCTGTTTGCGACACCTTGCTCTCTTTGAGCCGCGTTGAAACCCGACAAGGTGATTATTTCGGATGGCATGCATCAAGCGAAAGAAAGATCGGAGTAGCCAGCCGCCTACCGAGCAACGTGATATTTGAATTCGAATACACGCGGTGTGTTGCTACGTGGAAAGGACGTCCGATTTACATTAAATTTACATTGCTATAACTTGCTTCCGTGTTTGAGATTGATACGCCAGGCGAAGTCTTTCTGCGTCTCTTCGGCGTAGAATCTCACAGGAATATACATTCGTATAGGTAGGTTGGAAGAAAACGTCGATACACGTCGAAAACGAAGTTGGCAAACTCATCATTTCGCTGTTTTTATTACAAGACTGGCGCGAAGCTTCTTCTTTTCCTTGTTTGTTTGCTTATTCAGATTCCGAGAGACTCGACTTCGATGGTGTCGTGTCGAACGGGCAAGATCTTTATTCGATTTTCTGGCCGTTGAGCGTTAATTAATTCTTCCATTCTTTCATTCGGTTGCACGATTATGCAACTTTTAATTATGCAGATTTTATTCTGCGACGCAATCCTTCTATACGAAAGACAGAGATAATTGCTTTACGTAAGAAGCGCAAAGTGGAAGATTCGTGTTAGGCTCTTGCAATATGCAATCTCGATTCGCCATCTATTCCTTCACGAGATATCGTATTGCCTGTCTATTGCTTCGTGCTTTCTTCACATTAACAACGTCATTCGTAGTACCGGTCATAGTAATGGCACCTAACGCTGTTACATTTAACGCTATTGCAGGTGTCACGTCGGAGACACGGTAAATCACGAAACCGATAGATCGCCGGTGATCTCCTCGCGTCATAGCTCGAACGAAATTGAACGTTGTATATGATAATAGAATTTATTACGCAAATCCAACCGAGAGACGGTTCAAAGTGTTATAACAGAATAATTAAAGTGTTACAAGAGATTGATTCAAAATGTTTTAACAGACTGACTCGAGCGCTTGTTTTGGAGGCTTTTTATACCGAGATTTTAATTCCTCTGGAGGGGTTGTCGTCCGGTGTATCTCAGAGGCGCCTATTCCGTTACTATTTGGCTATTGTTTCGATGCCTATGTTACGCAGGATATCTAGCCTATCCTATCACTGTTTCTGAGCGGGTGGTCTTCTTGAGCGCGTGACACAGGCAACGTCGCTACGTTCAATGCTATTGGGTTGGCAACTAAGTGATTGCGGATTTTGTCATTACCACCTAATGACAAAATCCGCAATCACTTAGTTGCCAATCCAATAATACCGAGAGTATCCATGCGTTCCAGCTCTCCGCACCATAATATGGTTAAGTCCGACAAACCGAGTTAAAAGCCTCGAGACTCTCCTCTCTTTCTTCTCAATCGTCCTTTGAAAATTCCATCTGTTTTGATTTCAGGTGTCGTGGGTTCGCAGACGAGGCGACGAGCTGCACTTGCTCACGATCGGCTTGGACACGTACGCGAGCGACTCTAGGTTTTCGCTGGCTCTGGAGAAGCCGAATGATTGGCGGTTGCTTTTGCGTTCGGCTACCGAACGAGATGGCGGCGTGTACGAGTGTCAAGTCAGTGCTCATCCGCCATTAATCAGAACTGTCCATCTCACCGTGTCAGGTGAGTAAATGTGTCTTTGTACGTGCGTGTATGTATCTCTATCGCTGGCCCGTTAGTTGTCAGAGTCGAACAGCAATCGCGGCCTGCAATTTCTATCCGGAGAGGCCTCTGCTCTCTCGAATATATGTGCCCTTTGATCCGACGACTTCGGTGTCACCAATAAATCAGCCACGGCACGGCACTGCTTATTGAGAGACAGCCATGCGATGGTTCTCTCGCTAATCAACCGTAACGAGAATTTGACGGCAATCCCGACGATTATCGGTTCAACGTTTTTCGTCGGTGATTCCAGATAATGGACGCTTGGCACCCTGTTTGCGTGACTCTAACATCTTCACCAAACCTGAATTTCTACGACTTAAAATAGCGTTCTCTGCAGAACGAGCTTCTATTCTGGTCGTTCGTTAACGAGAATTTTGGTTTATGCAGACTTTTACTTCGAATTAGTTGGCTACGATTTGTGTTTGAAATCGCGCGAGATTAATTGAGAGTTTGAAAGTTTGTTTAGAAAGATTGGTCGTTTGTTTCTGTATAGAATATGATTTCGATGGGTGGTAGATATTCAAATTAAAAGTGAAAGTTGCAATTCGAATCTACGTTCTATTCTTTTATTTCCAATTATTTATCAGCGTGAATTTGCGATTACGTAGACGGACTTTGAGTTAGTTCGCTGCTATTCAAGCTGATTTTCGTTTGGTAGTTGGAATCCTGTGTTTAGAATTACAAGAGATTAATTCTCGTTTGTTGAAACCTTTGTCGTCGCGAAAGTCGAACGTGTTATCGAGTTGTACGAAAAGCTTGGAACGGAAAAAGAAAATTTCAAGGAATACCGTGTTCTTATAGAACTAGAATTTTGTGACGTATTAGCGTGTCGAAATTAAAAACAAAATTTTACACGTAGATTTGGATTCTATTCTGTTGCTCGGTCGTTTATTAACATACAAGTAAATTGTAAAACGAGGGAACAAAACCTGAAGGGAGATTTTAAACAGAATATTGGCTCGAGGATAGTATCGGCGTCAGTAGTTTATCGAATTAAGAACGAAATTTGAAATTTAAATTTCGATTTTAGGTTGGATTTAAAATTTAAATTCCAACGGGGGTTGAATCTTAATTTCGGATTTGGGAATTTTGAAGTCAATTAAAATGACTTTATAAGATGAGACTAGACCATAGTATATGACGAAAAATCCAATTTCCGAATCCAATTAAAAAGTAAACTAACATTTAAAACCGTCAAAAATTGAACGCTCACACTCGTAACTATAATACACACGAAATTGCTGTTAAATATGTGTATCTTTGCAGCTACGAAGGTGGTTAGAAATTAGAAAGGGTGTTTCTTGATGAACAGAGTAAGCGATAAAGGAATGGAAACGGTTAAATATTAAACTACAACGTTTGCAGTGACCACGGGTTTGGTTATTACACGTGGCGGTTCTGCGGAATCGCTGTAATTTCAAACCGTATCGGGCAAATTATAATTCTCTCAAGTGCAGTTAAACGCAGCAACCTGAAATACCAACGGAGTCACTTTAAACTCGTATAGCTCGTTCCTAGCTATTACGGTTGCCGGGAGAATTGCGAATTTTCGACTACAACGTGTTGCCAATTGAACCGTGAAAACAGTTTTTCGATTTTCTTCCAACTTCCGCGATATGTACGTTGAGTAGTTTTGGAAAATCCAGCAATAGTCGTCGATCGTTACGTCTTTTCTTTTTTCAGTCAGATTCGGTCAGATTCGTTCTAAGCGACTACTATCTAAAACTACGATAAGTTTGGAATAACGAAATCGGTATCGTAATTAACATCGAACCGATTCTCTTTAAGCAACGTCTTCGAACTCGAAGAAAATTTTCAAAGAACGTTGCACAAAAATTCAAGCAACCTTTTATTCGACTAAATAGAAAGTTTTACCACTGGCAGAGAATATTCATCGATAGCGGACGGTCCTGTAGTTTGAGCGGTTAATGAGGAGCTCGTTGGAATCGCGAACAGTTGCATATTACGGTGTCTCTAGAGTTAATCTCGTTGAAGGGAGCAGGACAAAAAGCAAGCACGTTATTCTCTTAATCTAGCCTTGCAAAGTATCTCGGGAAAGTTAGCCTGGTAGATACATAATCCGCGGCGTTCTGCGGAACATTTTCGCTACACCATAAATCACGAAGGCTCGCGTCGTTAGGGTGGTCCTTGTCGTGGCATAATGGCGATCTTGCAGGTGTAACGATGTCCTCGTGCCACTCACGACTCACCGTACATACACCCCTTAATTGGACCTCTGTCTCATCTTTGCGCCTGTATCCCCTTTGCCCATCCTCCGCGCTTATCTTCTTCGTCAATTTTTAAATACGAGTCGCCGAGAATATGCTTGAAAAAACACTCTATATTCTTTAGAATATTTTGGTAAATTTTTTACATTAAATTTTCGCAAATTAAATTAAATTAGATTAAATTAAAGCAATTACGCAATAGCACGAGATAAGCGTTTGTCCCGTTGGCATTGAATCAATCGCTTTAATCATTCTTTCGCATAAATAAATCTGCGTTTCCATGTTGACGTTGGTTTCGTTTCATTTCATTAGAAAAATCACGTCTGTCGTTACGTTTCCAGAAACTTTTACGGTTTAATTCAATCTGTTGCAACGACGAGATGCACGAGATGTCGTTAGATAAAAATTGACGCCTAGGGTGTGATCCGTCGTACGGAATTTAAATATGTATGAAGCTGTGGCAAAACTGAAGCAAGTTGCACGGCAAACGAATACAAACGCGCTTAGATGTCGGGAAAGTAGATAGTTGGTGGTGAATCCAACGGCGCGTGTCATAAAATGTCGGTTTACGATGCCAACAACTGTAAAGCGTTCGATTCGACAGTACTGCGGAATGTCTTGCTACGAGTCCGTTAAACTTCACGTCTTCGTGCTTATTATTCCTTGCCGGGCTTATTATTCCTTGAACCTGTTCTCTTTCCATTTTCTCGGATTTCCTGCGCAGTTAAAGAAATGACCAAAGTGCGAAGTCACTTTCCACGCGATTTTTTCTTCGAATTTGTTCGAAGAAAGTAAAAATATCAATTGACCTCTTAATTGACCATATTGATCGTTGTATGTATGCAACTTCGTGACCGGTTGACCATTTGCTCGATGATTTAAATTGCCTAGATAGTTACTAGGTTGGGTTACGAATAATCACATCTTCTATGAAACTAAAAGTCGTTTCAGAGCTTATGAACGGGAATACGTGTACATAGAACTAGGGTCAGCCACAAAACTCTTAAAATTAAGTACATCTCTTAAATATAGGATATTACGGTAAAAACTATCGAGATATGTGTAATTTTGTGTGTTACACTAGATTAGCCACGTAGTAGTGACACACATATATGAGTGTGAGTGTGTGGAATTATGTGCGTGCACAGCGTCTCGTAAAACAGACGAATGCAACTGTTCCGTGAGTAGTATGGTATAGAAGATGAAGAGACAAAGAGAGTGCTGAAACGCGTGCAAATGTGTATCGACGAAGATCTTGTAAATCACATATTAAATAAATCTGAAACTATTCTAACATCAATTCTAAGTATAATCTAAGTGTTCCTATACATTTATTTCGGTGATTAAGATCCACAATTCTCAACAAAACCGTTAGCTCCGCGAATCTTTTTAGCGCGTTGAGATACATACTGTTAAAATGTAATACAGTTTATTCGTTCTAACCCGCGTACTCGGATAAAGAAAAGGTAAACGATTATAAAATACAACGTTACAATTATGACTTATAGCTGTGTTATATCTACGTGAAATAAAAATAATAGGATCGATATTGTATTGACATCTCCCCATGTAAGCATGAATAATGTCTTTTTATCACCTTGACGTTGACAAAGTTTAAAGTTTCCTAAGGTTTCTGACGTGGATTTATCCCACAATTGTTGTGAGTTGTGTCTAAATTGGTCTGATTCAATTTCGAAATACATCGATGATAATTGTATCGGCGTGTAAGTGTAAATAACACAGTGACAAACCGCGATTCTACTTTCTTTGGTAAGTCAGATGTACAAAATTCGATAGGTGTGCGTGGATTCTCGCGACTGATCGTGGATACCGAGTCGAATCTCTGTCATGAAACGATTCGAGGTCTCTTAAGCAAAATGTTACTATCAAGAAATCTCCTTGAACTTTTTCATGGCACGTGCTGCGAAAGTGGCAGGTGTATTTGAAAAAAAGGAGGCGAAAGGGTAGGAATCGACATAACTCGAGCTGGCACGGGTTTAACCGTAGCTGCGTGTTTTCATAAAAACAGCTATTTACTTTGCCGCATTGGAATACACGTGGTTGTTCATGAAAAAGCAATACGACACCTTTTGGGCACGTACGTGCAATTTTCAACGAGCGGCACGGTCCGCGCGTGAAAGTGCACCCTTTGTTGGCTGGCTTTTCAAACAAATGCGCAAAGAGGGCCGTAGGGCTCGTTTCAAGTAGTTCACAGGCAACAGGAAAATCTACCTCTTTTTATTTTACCTTTTTCTGGATAACCATTCATAAAAGAGTCTCCTTTCTACGTGTCTTTCGTCGTACGCGATGTTCCTTAGAGGATCGTCTATATTTCAATACGCGAGGCGAATAGAAACTCTGTCAATTTAATTTACTCAATGGCTATAGTAGATAACGCGAGAAAAAAATGATTTCTGTAAAGACGAAATATTGTACAATTATTTGAGAACAAAATCGTTTCATCTCTTTTTTCAGATTAACTCTTACGGCGCTTAATTTTTTTTTACTCTATGCTTTGCTCCTTTCAATTTTTCACGAATGCATAAATATGTACAGTCTACTCACGAAGAAACATAATTAATTTTATTAAACAATATTAATTTTACAATTTTAAACGTCCTTCTGTAATTTTAATCTACAAGAATTACGCGCCTCGCTTTAAGAACGAAGCGCAAGAAGTTAAACGGATTATGGGTGAGAGATATCTTCTTAGAATAGACTGTTCTATATCGATTACTGGTATCAGCAGCTAAGTCGCAATTAGAAGTTACAAAAATACCACGAAACACAGTTCTCACCGTTCACCTCTCGTAGAACAATTCCGCAGGTAGAAATAACGTTCGATTATTCCCTTGGCCCTTAGATTACTCAATTTTTTTAATACCTGAGTTAGCATTAGTTAACCGTCGCGTGCAATTGCGCAACGATTTTGCCTTCTAATTTGAACCGATAAGATTTACCCGTGGACGAGTTTCCGCAGCGTTACACTTCAAAAGGCGATTTGATTGACGTTCGCGACTACGTAATACGTAGTCGGATTAAGAAGTGACAAGTCAGATAAAGGTAACGTGCCCGCGTACCTATCTCGCTGCTTTTATTTCCTCAAAGATTTTTCTATCTTTGATCAACGCGGTTTTTTTCCCCTCCTCTATTTCTGCGTTAGTTTCCAACTGAACATGTACAGATACGTCGTTGCTGGTATATCTTTTCCCATACATGAATCTAGATAGCCTCCAAGCTATTTCGTTTTTATTCGATTTATGTTTGTTTCGGGAAAAGAATGATTCACGCAGTCGGATAACGTGATAAATTGACGGCTGGTTTTGCGAAATATCCTTCGTGCTTTTTCCGGAGATGATTCCGTTAACAAAGGGAAATCGCTGAAAATAATGTCTATAATATCTTAGAAATATCAATCAAATCGATATTAATCCTGTCACAGCGTAACGCCAGAGTATCTTGACCAAATCCTTAAATATTAATTCATTTCCTCTGCAGAATTGAAAATAGATATCTTTCGGATCTCTCTGAAAATATCTTGAAATTCGGAACGCCAGAGATCTTAACGACCAAGATACCGTACCTTCTTTCCAATTCTTCAATTCCTATCTTCACTGTCGATCGAACGAACGAACAACTTTTGAAAATACGTTCATGCGGAAGCATACGTATTAGTAACTATCGTTCTATTTTATTTTCAAAGCTAAGGATTATTTTAACGATAGAAAGATACGACTGAATAAGAAACGAACCAGAGCCAGGGCTTAAAGGCACGTGGCAATGTAGAATGGTTGAAAAGGTCTTTTGTAAAAGAATAATTCGCGCCATTTCGAAGGAAGTTAGTGTCGATCTACTCGCGTAATGTAACGTTGTTTCATGAATGATCGAGCATGTTTGAAAATATCCAGCGACGAGATTCGGAATCAGATGCAAGCATCCGCAACGCGGTCACCAATACCTAGCAGATTGGCGTCCGGTCTTCCATGAACAAGGACTTTGAGGTATCTGCTATTGAAAGTCAAAGAGCGTGCAAGAACATTTCCCGTGATGTGCAACTTCGAACAGCCATAACTTCGAAAGGGAAGCGTTCGTAGATATACGTACATTCATGCGATATTTGTTTCATTCGGACAGCCCGGTGAAACATACTCGGGAAATTTGCTTCAATGTTCCAGACATACTGCACACGGATCTAACGTAAACATCTGACGTACGTGTAATTTGAATGTTAGACGTCGTTACGTTAGTTCCAGATTTCGTCTCTTCTTCTGTCTTTACGTCCAATTTAATATTTTGTATATTTTGTTTTATTTATATTCTATCGGGAAGATTTTTCGGTATATTTGACACTAGAACTACCATTCCAAGACAAATTGGCTGGTTTTACAATTTTATTTTAAAATTCCTACTTCGTGTTATATCTTTTTCCGCAATGATGTAATGACTTTCGCAACGATAACTAAAAGAATAATATAATGAATTTTATCTTGTTTTTCATGTATTCAAATTGAAAATAATTTTGCATCAAGGCTACTTATACCAACACCAGTAAAATGGCTGGTACTTGTCAAAGTGTAAAAGGGTCCTGCGATCTGTTTATCGAACTCCAATTAACCAGTTTCCTCGTTTCGTACAACTTGCCACATGTTTTTCAAGTTTTTACCACGTATCGTTCGATACGACGATATCAGTTATCAGGAAAATTGCGGATCGATCGCTAGATCTCTAGATGCTAATACTAGAAATACCACACCAGTGAAAACGACTGGTTCTACAATTTTATAAATGTGTCAACCTTCGTTTAAATCGATCATGGACCCAGATGGATTAATAATACCAAAAATGTACTACACGACATGGAATTGCTTCTGTAAGAAAGTAGCAAATCAATAAATATACAAATATTCTATTATTACGTATTTTTCAAAATCATGTTGACTGGTCTTGGTAGAAATAATTTCGTGTTAACTATCGGTAGTTCTAGTGTTAAGAGTGCTGTTTCGTAGATATCATCGACGTTCGTATTTTTCGCAACGAAAAATGTCGTTTAAATCTTCCTTCGTGTAGCATGTGACCTTTCTTTCTTAAATTAGATATCCGATATATAATATTCTCTTATTTGAAATCGATGCTTGCAATAACAGTTTGTCGTAAATGCTTGAAGATGTTAAGTTTCAAACGTTCACGAAGATTAGCTGACGTATTTGCGATCCTTGGCATTTCCATCGTGTTTTCATTAGTACGTGGCGTTAGACAAAATGACGTTCCTTATAACGATCGCTCGACATTACGAGCAAGTATCTCATGATTCGTTGGGTTTGTCGTCGTAAATCGAAAAGTCGATCATTGCGACGAACCGTACCTCGTTCAACGTCGTTTTATCGCCACTCTCAGGTTCCACCAGTCGACTCATTGGGTCTGGAGCAGGCCGTTCATTCTATTAAGGCGCAATTATGCGTTGCAAGGGGGACATTATTAACGTTCTTACTATGCGCTGATAGTCTTTGCTGACTTAAGACCGTGGCACAGATGTCATGCGACCTGAGAGAAGTTGTTTCGTCGATGTATGAAGAACAGTTGGAGCAGTTACGGAGGATGCTGATCGAATGAGAGTATCGTAGTGGAATGGAACTTCACGAGAATAGGAATGGAAATTGTATTGTTTGTAGGTAGAACGATATCTATACGGAAATACATATTCCGTATCGATTATTTCGATACACAGCGTCGTTCAAAAATTAGTTTTTGAATTTCTACTTTATTTTGTCTGTTCGATTTGTATTCCTGAAAAATAAAAATATCCGGAGTGAACGATCATTTACGAAAAGAACGCTGAGAAATAATAACGCGAGCATCTCGCATCGTCAGTGGCTGACTAACACATTCTATTTAGTATCTTTAACGTGCCAATTTTCTTCAACCATCTGACGCGGTCGTTGCGTTTATAAATTTGTTGGTTCATTTGTCAGAGCGTATTTGCTTATCTCATAAATAATAAATAAATAAGTGATATTAAATATCAATAAGTAAGAATAATTCATGTATCGTTTTTGGACTCGTTTCTAAATCAGAAACATCTCACAAATACGTTAACTTTTACTGTCACATATTCAAATAGAACTTCGTTGACACAGACTTGGGGGACATATAGTTTATATTCGATCGAATAAATAAATAAATCGGACAAATAAATTCAACGAACAGAGATCCTTGTAGTCAAGCACCAGTTGAAATTTCCTTGAAATAAATGGAACTCGTACAAAGTTCAAGTGTATTTGACTATACGCTATTCTTTCTTTCTTTCGTGTTTGATTAATCTATATACGCTATAGTAAAGTAGAAAAGCTTGTTACGTATCGAAACGAAGGAAGAAAATGAGCTTCGAAGTGGACGTAGGGGTGAAAGTAGTTACGCAACGACGGAACCGTTACATCCGTGCGTTTCCGGCGGAAACGTGTCAACTAGATCGCGTCCCGGTATTGTTCATAGCATTTTTAGGGTGGCCGCGTTATTGGCGCAGTGGCGTTTTTCAAATCCGCAGGCACAAAGACGAGAAATCGAACGACGAAGCGGTCGGTTCTCGCGTCTCGGGAATTCGCCTGTTGACGCCGCCTGTTCCATTGTACTCGGTGCGTATTTATCGGTTTCCATACACATCCCGTTTTCCAAAAGGCTTGTCTAAGATCGATTAACCGGATCGCTCGAGCCGCTCGTAAACAATCGCTCGGGAAAGTATTCGTTCGAACGCTTATTGAAATCTTCTGGAAAAAATATATTTTTTGTTATACGAAACGTTGAAATTTTATTAACATCGTTACGAGTAAATCGCGGGTTTCTATGCAAATTTACATTTTTACGGAGTCGGTTAAAGAAACAGAATTTTAATACAGGCTCGCCTTGACTATTAAAAGTGAAAACGAGTATTGGGTTGGCAATTAAGTGATTGCGGATTTGATGACAAAATCTGCAATCACTTAGTTGCCAACCCAATATATTATTTTTGAATATTTGATATATTTTTGTATATTATATAAATTTTACGCGCCTATGCGTCTTGAAACTTCGAATAAATGAAGTTAGGAACCTGGCACGATTATTACGTAATACGGATGATATAATTTTCTGTGATAAGTATTCGAGTACTTTCGTGAACCGCTGCAGGCACGATCGAATACAGAAGACTCGCCTCTTATACGAAACCTTCGCGAGTTATTGAAACATCGACGATAAAAATCACACGGAAATGATACGAGATATGTACGAGTTCGAACGATGAGTATGGAATCGAACATACGTGGATAGAGAAAACCAGGACACGATCTGTCGTTTCGCCGTCCGAACACGCCAGACGTGTTCGCTTATATCACTAAGGAACACCGGAATTTATGCCTATCACGCACCTGGTATTTCGGTCAAATATTTTATAAATATATCACGAGTCTATCGTGGAAATATTTTTCTTATTGCTTTCACATAGCGTTTCTCGTCGATCGTTCTTGTTCCATCGGGTTCTTCACCCTTTGCTTTCGTGGAATTTGTTAGAATTTAATCTTAAAGTTAAGATAAATAATCTGCGGAAGACACGATGTTTATGTTAAAATAATATTACGTGATATTTATTAAACAGAGCTACAGAACCAAATGTATACAAATGAGTGATGGATTGTTGACAGTTGGCCAGTTACTCTCAGACTGACTGTAGGAAGTGACCCATGATCCTTTAAATATCTTGAACCCCACCCTCTATACAGTAATGAGTATGACCTGCGTAAGTGTGCTGTTCAAATGTCTGTGTAGGTGTCTGTATAAAAGTATTTGTGTCTATGTGTCTAATATCGTTGTATTCCAACAGAATGTATTGTTGTCATTAACCCTTTGCACTCGGAATTTTATTTCAATTTCGTTAGCAGCAGCTGCCAACGCTTTTAAGTGTTTTATTTGAAATTTACTTTAACCAAAAAATAAGACAATTTAAATAAATAAAGGAAGAAAGAAATTCACTTGAATGCCAGTTTTATTCGCACTATTGTTGTATTTTATAATTTTTCAGTGTATGATATATCTTGAAACGATTTCCAGGATGCAATCCTGCTTTTCTTTCGCACGTTTCATAAAATAAAAGGTGGGACTGAAAGAATGTCGAGTGGGACTCGACAAAGGAGCTCCTCGGATAAAAACTGATGTCGACTCCCACTCGACATGGGAGTGCAAAGGGTTAAACCGCAGGTATTTAAATTTATATGATTCAAATTCACATACAAAAAGTCTTAACCATATCGTTGTCACGACAGGTGAGCAATATATTTTTGCAGCAACATATTACATATATTGCATTCTTAGACCATCGAATTCCGCATGAATATAGTTACCGCTAGACTGCTAATTTTTATGCGTTTATGAAAAATGTAAAGACAAAAGACTGCGTAATATGCGATAACGCGCAAAAATATATATGACATCCGAAATATAGTAACAGGTTCTCGTCGTAGTATTTAGTAGATAAAATAATTTTCTACCTAGGTTCCATTTTTCCCCCATTATATTCGTAAAGATATGGATCCGTCGATTTACATTACAAATATTCGCAAGCCAGATATTGCAATAGCGTTTTATGCCATAATGCACTTTGGCGCTGCGTTCAGATCGAAACTTTCGCTGTGGTAGACGGTGGAGAGAATCGCGTGGGAATTATTGGTCACTATCGATCGAGGCTGCTCGTTATCGTACCAGTCATTTGCCGGTTATGCTCGATTTAAGAGTTTCGATAAGTTGGACTTGATAGCTGCTATTGGAAAGGTCAGTGGTTATTTTTTGGGTTAACTGTGTCGGGTTAACGTTGCGAGACTTTCTTACATACGTGTGCATTACTGGCTGAAAGATTGGAACGACTTTCTTGCTCGTATCTTTACTAATTCGTCAATTAAGTTTGTTATTCTGTGAAAATGAATGCCACTTTGATAGATCTTTGTCTATATATCTTTTTAGGTTAATGGAATTTTGATCGTGATTTAGCTTTTTCTTTTAAATTATTCGATTCTATGGAAGATTCTTGCAACGAGCGATTTCATACTTTTCGTACTGTACGCGAAAATTATTATTGACGGATGATTATGTTAATGAAACGAGGGAACATTAAATGGAACCAGATGTGTTCGTAGTTGATGCATTAATACGATTAAGATAATCATTATATATCATTAATTATATTATTCCGTCATTTAGGAGAAAGCTTCGTTTCGTTAAAATTTTCTACGCGTTTTCGCGAATAGATACGAGAATAATAGATAAGAAGCGTAAATAATCACAGAGAGCTGCTACGGAGAGCATTGTATAAAGATATTTAATTAAGAAAATTACATTTTATAATAGAGATTCTAATTCAACTCGAAAAGAATGCTTTTACGGAAACGTACGAAATGAACATTTTTAATCACGCTGGCGTGTTTGAAAAATATTATGCACGAATGAGAATTATTACGAAGCACGAGAAAGCGTAGATGCGAAACAAATAGACTGAAAATTACATTGTAACAATAAATCAAATTTCAAGAACTGTTCCTTGCGGTAGCTCTTAGTGGAATTGTATTCGAGTTAAATTGACTTATCGAATCTCTCATGTAAACTAACAGTAACTACCATTAGTTAAGTATTGTGAGACGATATTTCAGTATCTACGTATATACAACAAATTCAGTACGAGCGTAAATGTATTTATACGTATTTACAAATTTTTCTTTTTAAAGTATCGACACATCGAATGCGGATTTCCTTGTTAATATCTAAGGCGAAAGTTTTACTAAAAGACAGTAAAAAATAAATAAAATTAACGATTGAAAAACAATATACTGTACTAGCAAAGTAAACATTTCAAATTATCTAAAAAATTTTTCTCCTATAATATCATCTCATTAGTGAAACAACAACGAAACAGGGTGGTTCTTCGATTTTTCGAAATTTTCCGTCGACTCGTCGTAAAATCGTTTCGATAATCGCCACAATTATCGTTACACGCGTCTTGATCCACGCGGTAACCAGTTACATATCTGAAATACGAAGCTTGTGACGATCCGAGCGTCGTAAAAATCGTAATGTCGATACACAATTCACTTAAATACATTTCGGATCTCTGTCAAATGTATACTTGCGCTAAATATCTTGTCAGTTTTATACGTATCTTCGGATTCGTTTCAAATTTTCTCGATATAATCGTCATGGTCGGGTCACGTTATGGTGCTCACGTAAAACTTCGAAATATTTCGTATAATACACATACTATGTTCGTAATAGGTTACTATAAGTGTTTGGATACTTTCCGGAGTTACTATACATATTTCTTCGAGTTGAGAAACCGCGTGGAAATGGTCGTGAGATGGGAGTTGGATGGTCTAATCTTTAAATGAACTAGAGGTCGGTAACGAAAGGGAGGTTTTGCGAATTCGACTTTTGACGTACGCTGCTTTCTCGTCGTTACTTTTGCAAGGGAAATGTCACAGAAACGTGTAAATCAAAAGAGGAGCTTTCAAGAGCCAGCAGGATTATGCGGATAGCAGGATCGTCGTCCTCGATGCCATGATCGTACGTTTCTGTCACTGGTTTAATTTTTTATTGGCTGCGCTATTTTTCCATCGGGTCGCTGTTTATAATATATCGAAGACATTTTTTTTCTTTCTTACTTGGAATGTTTTGAATGGAACGCTCATATTTGTAAAAAAGTGGCATCCATAATAATTTGTCTGGTCAATCGGACGATCGTTAATAGGATGGAATGAAATTTATCAAAATGTATTTTCTCAGAAACTCGGGGACAAAAAGATGTCACTCTATACTTTTGATGTGTTTCTAAGCTAGAAATCTTTTCTTACCTTATTTTTTTTTGAATTATAAAATATTTTAGACTACGTCCTATATTGTAGAAATTTATATTCCATAATTATAGCGTATTACTTGTATTATAGAAATTCTCGTCTATATCGTCGAATTTTAATTCGTTTTTTATTCATCGACGAAAAAGTTTCGAAATTTTGTCGGAGTTGAAAATTGTTTTGATAAAATGTGCCTCTAAAATGTATTTCTAAAAATGCTTTATTTCATAGTCGGATATTCTCTCGTTCCTCTTCCTTCCGCTCGGCTTTCTTTATATCGCGAAATAAAATAAAACGATGATTACATAAAGCAATGTGAAGGATGGAAACGTTTCCAACGGATTGATACGTCTTACGTAAGATGTAAAGCTATCCACAGTTACATGTTCGTCGAATAGGATCAGATACGAGAGCAGCACACTCGAGAACTTCTTTACGGATAAATGGTCAATCTGGGTAATTTCTTCGATTGCACCGATAAAAAGCCCGCGATTCTCTCTGAAATTTCTCTACAAGTGATACATGACGTACGGTCAAATGGCTTAAAGGAAGCCGGAGAAACGTTTCGATATTATACATTTTTATCATCGAATTATATTACCGAGTTGCAACATGAGAAATTTATCGTATAATAAAATGCAGAGAGTCACTTTCATAGTCTATGTACGTATATGTATTTGAAAAAGGACGAATATCGTACGATATTAACCTTCGATCTATCCTCGAAATTATTATGCTAAATTTAATATCATTTACTTGCAATATTTTTGTATTTTAGATATAAAGCCGAGCACACAGGGCTTTGGCTTAAATATCTGTCAGAGATGCATGAAACTCGGTTTTCCATAAAAATGCATAGTCTTAGCCTCTTTCGACACAGTTAATGATTTACTTTGAGAGGCCACGCGTACGTTCGTTAGCGACGAAAGCTTTTTGCTCTTTCTCATTTTACACTTTGACAACGGAACGCAGGTCGCGTTTAGATGGTATTTAGTACCTTTCTCCCTTTTTACTCGCTTTCTCTTTGCCCCGTGACTCCGTACAATGAGAGTGGGATTGGTATAATAATCGGCGTTATCTTCAAAGCATTCGTTCGTATTTATCAAGGAGACGTTTAATAAAGTCCCTTCGATGCGGAGAAACAATTTTTTAGTCTTAACTTCGGGGGACCTTCTTCTTTCTGAAACAAAAACGCTTGAAATATCGACGTAGCTCGTATTTAATTCGCTACGAAGAAAATTATTATACCGTTGAAACCTTGTAGCACGAATCTTTATTGCGAATTTTCTCTTCAATTTTATTTCAACGTTTAATTCTACTCTCGTAGAAATCTCGAATTTTTATACGAAATTTCATTTTCAGTCGTCTTATTGACTCGGTCCTACTTTTATGTCTATGAAGTTATTCGTTTTTATAATAATCTCTTTCCCAAAGGAATTTCTGCGTTTACATTTTTTCATAATCACGAAGAATCTGTTAGAACTCTCGTTAACGTCTTTCGTCGGTTCGATTGCTCTGCAATTGGAAATTTGAACGGTAAATTATTAGGAAGAATCAATTACGGACTCAAATTCGTCGAAAAGCAGCAGTGTGGTTCGACTTGGAAACTAGTTGAGTTTTCCCTTGGCTTCGTACCCAGTTTTCGAATTAATGCGCAGTATTCTCGTACTACCTAATTGTAGTTAATTCTTCGTCTCTAAATGTCTACGTAACAATACACACATTCTCCGCAATATAAATTTTCCCACTGCTGTGAACGTAAATTTGCAAGACAAATTTTCATAAATCCACGCATTCGCAAACTACGTACTCTAAATTAATAGCAGCAAACATTTTCGATAACTGCTCGTACTACGAGTTAATGCAACACGATCAAGTATAACATAGAAACAAGTTAATCACGTTCGACGATATACCATAATCGTGTAGCAATTACGCTTCTTCTTTCTCTCTTCTTTTTATCATTGCTGTGTATGTCTAAAATAGAAGCTTCTCGAAAATAGAAGAAAGAAAGACTAACTAGAGGATCAGCAAATCAAAGAAACAGAGAAGACGCGAGAAGCGGCGAAACGAAGGAAACGAAGGATGAGAAGGAAGTATAGAAGCAAGGAAGCATGAACGGCGAGAAGAAAAGGGAAGCAAAGAGTATCGGTTGGCGCTGGCGAAAAAGCTCGGTCTGCCGCGAAATTTAAGTTCCTCCGACTATTTGAACCGGTGCCAGAAATAGAGATCCTCCGAGTGGTATATCTCTGACGCAGCGCAGAAATTATTTCACGAGTTGGTAATCGTGCAAGCTGCGTTCGTTCGTGTGTACCGGCTCGTTTCCTACGAAAAAAACCGCGACGTATTCCCTTTCTGCTCGTGTGCCGAAGCCCGTGCACGATCTACGCGTAGCCAGCGCAATTTCTAGCACGGTCCATCGGCGTGAAGGCCGAGCGGTTCACAAAGAAAGTGGACGAAAATCGGTTGCGACGCGTAAATTCATCGGTTCGGTTGTTACACAGCATGCTTTTCCTCGGTACGATCGAGATGCGTGCTACTTGGCCAGCTTTCTTGCGAGTCTAGTTTATGTTAAAACGCATCGGCTAAAATACTCGCGGGATGAAGCAGAGGATCAAGTACACACGATGGTACGTTTTACTATTTGGGGCGAACGAGTCCGCTTAAAACTTCCAGAATCCTTTCGTTTTTCCCAACTCTCATAAAATTGGATACGTAAGTTTTGACGTATAGTTGTTCGAATCAGGCAAGTTTCGTCATCTTAAAATTCATCCTTGCAAAGACATCATTTTGCAAGAAGTTTAAGAACTGCGTATTACTATGGAAGAAATAGTTTGACCAATTCCGTCGGTATTTAGATATTTAAATCCGATGAGACGGGATTAATTTCATCTTCGTTGGCTTACGTTTCGCCTTGTATCGCTGGAACAGTTTCAACTAATCTCGCTGCTTGTAGCTGCGAGCGATGAACACAGTTGATAACGTATTCAGGAGTGGAAATCTTCCTCAATTAAGTTCTTTGCTCCATTCGATTCGTGGAAAGGATACTAAATTTTTGTTCTCTTTCTTTGGAATATTTGCGATTTTATGATTCGCCGGCGTTTGTGGTTATGTAAACAGAATTAAAAAAACTATTAAACGAAGCGGCAGTTTTAGATATTAATGAAAGACTTTTGAAGAGGATGACGGCCAATGAATAACAAAGTTCAACGTATGTTCACGAACGTTCAAAATTTCTGGCTGTAAAAATTCATAAAGGACGATTCAATATTTTTCAACTTGTGGCAATCCAATGGAATAATTTGTAACAGCCATATTTTGCTGCAACATTACAAACTCACACAAGATTTAATTGCTTTGACAAGCAATTTCTTCGTAGCTGAAAGAACATTTAAGTTGCAGCTTTAGCATCAAAGTCCCTGCTTTCAATTTCAAAGGATGGCTGATATTAAAACTGAATACCGCGATATTTTACAAAAACCGTTTTTTGTATCAGTTTTATAGCACGAGAAAAAGATGACCAAAGCGACAGATAAATTCTTATTTGTATGAAAATATATAAAATGTCGTGTCAGAAATATCTGATATCTGCGAAATATCACAAATAATAGGATAAAATAGAAAATTGTAGAATAGACGTAAAAGTAAAATGAAAACTTAAATGGATACGAATTACATTCGTATTTTATGAACTTTACGTCTAAATTTCGCTAAATCGTATTTCACGTAAAGTTCATAACTGCAAAGAATCTCTGTTGAAAATTACTTTTAAACTAGCGAGAAGATTTAGTTTCAAATTCTCTCTCGGAACTTCCTCCGTTACCACCAGTAAGTGTCCGAAATTTTTCTGTTGTTTTCGTTTTATTATATTTTTAAGCTGTGGACTGCTGCTAGAATTTATTACGATTGTTTCTTGTAATGTGGACGACCAAAAAGTTCATCTAAACTCGCACAATCGGAAATCGAAACAAACACCTAAACAATCACTCTACTTTCGTAGTGTATGTATGTACGTATATTTGGAAAAAAAATGAATATCGTACAATATTAGCCGTAAATCTCTCTTCGAAATCATTATGCTAAATTTAATAATCGGTAAATAACGACAAACGATAAATATATTAAAAACAAAATTAATCTTTGCTACGATACTTGAAACTTTCCCTCGATCTATTATCATCTTATCACGATACAACTTTCCTCCAAACTCCTGTATCATCGTCCACAAATTATCTCCGACAAACCGTGCAGAAATACGTCGCTGGAACTACCCAAGGCAATAAACTTGGCGATGTACTTAATTTGAGGCGCGGTGCCTGAAAGTAGCGGCAAAGTTCGCCGGAAGCGTAAGCACAGCCAGAAGTTGTCGGTGTTTTCGGCGTTCTTGACTGTTCCATGGTTCGAAGAAACGCGCGTGGTCACACTTACTCGCGCACGAAAATTCGTGGGGAATTCCGGGCTAAAATCGCGAGCAAACTACGCTGGTTAGCAAGGGGTTAGTTGGTCCTAATGGGAGCACGCGTTAATAATGACGCTGCTACAAGCGCTTTCCAAGTTCACAACGTCGCTAAAAGTAGATCACCGGGATCGTTCGCCTGCCAGAATGTGGCTGGGACGTGTGAAACGCGGTACGAGCGATCGTTTTAATTGCGAGCATCCTCTCGTTACAGTTTATGCGTCTTCTAATTTGCCGAGGTTCTTTTTTTCTTTTTTCTTTTTTTTTTTTACAGAGATATGTTGGTTCGCGTACGCGCACAACTACCAAAATGCTTATTCGCGCGTTTGTCTTTGCTACTTCTTTTGTCTGGTTCCTGGAATTCACCGATCAACGCTTTACCGTACGAACTTTGTTGAACGAGCGAGAAAAGTGATAAGGGTGTGGAGTTTTAGCGTTCGTTTTCGTCTTTTCGTCAAGGGAGAGTAAATGTACGTGGTTTCGAGAAAATTAACGTGATTAATGGGCGTTAAAATTTCATTTTGTAACCGTAAAGAAAATTAATCAACGTAAAATATAAACGCGGCAAATTCTATATATTTGCTTGGAACGTACGTTTCGACATATCGTTTTTATCTAATTCGTTGGTATTTGAAATATCTCAACGAGTATCGACGTTGGAAACGTAGTTTATTTTATCAGATTATTTTCTTTGGTTTCACGAGGTAGCGGGTGCATCGATCACGTCTGCGAGACTATTATTTCCGCGCGATCGTTATCAGAAATATTAACACGGCTGATTATTTATGGACAGTAACCAGTTCTAATTAGATGCCGCGCTAAGGCTGGCGAAACGATAGAGCAGATTAATCTTTCAGTATCAGAATTCGTAGTGTCGCATGATCTAATGAATGTGCTACGCTTATCAGAACTCTATTACGGAATGCATACAGGGTAATAATGGCGGCCACCTAATTACGTCGTCGTTGTTAACTATGCTCCTCTTGTAATTGTGATTATTACTCGATCAAATGATCTTTTTATAAAGCAACATTATCATCGTGATATATCGCGTGTCAAACACGAAATAAAGTGAGCTAATCTAAATTTCCCTTTTCATAATTGAAGCTTGAATCAATATTAATTATCATATTCGTATAATTAGTGTTAAAACTTTATGCTGGAAACGATTCAAAATGCATCGCTATATCGACAAGACGCGTTTTATTTATGTTTCTTCATATACTTTTGCGTTGCTTTGCGGTCGAAAGAATGTATTAGGCTTATTAGAAAATTCTTGAATTAATAAAAATAATAGCGAAGCGATAGAATTCTTAAATTGTTTTCCTAACTTGTCGTGATTTCGACGAGTCATAGACAATGTCTAATAAAAAATCAATGCTTAGAAAGTAGGATTGGAATATTTGTGATGAAGCGCGGTCAATGATTGAGTTTGTATTCCGTAGATGTAATTGTAAGCGACCTGTGCATTCGCAATGTGTTTGTTTATAACTATTTATAAAAAGACTTTGTTTTATCTACCAGTATCAAAGTCCAAATCCGATATAAAAAAGAGCAGATTACTAAAATCCTTTGTAACAACAAAGAGATTCGAAAAGTTGCATTTGTTTCGTCGAACATGGAAATCTGGTACTTGGAAGCTATAGTTTGAAAGGACGAAAAAATTATAACGTTGCAAGCACTCCGTGGGGATCATCGATCACGCTAGGCGCAAAATATGGTTACGTGTATCCAAACAAATCGCATACATGCTGCTACTAACGATGGAACAGCCGCAAACGTTCTCATACATCATACGATGCAAATGAACGAACAGGTAAATTACACGTTTCGAATCGTATTCCGGTTCGGTCGACGTGGACTTCCGACATCGATATAGAGTCTCTCGTTCCATTGTTACTCTTAATTCTTTCGCCAGTACCTGTTACAAGTTTCATCGACGCCGACGTCGAACAATCATCGTATTCCCTTTCATTCACCAGTCATCGCTTTCGTACTAAGCTTTCCGACGAAACGAGGATTTACGCGAGTCGTTAACTGTTGAACAAACGCATGAAAATACGTTTAATACGTCCTGTCGGACGTGCAATTTTCGAAGGATTTGCGAAAGAAATTTGAAAACTAGGTCAACGATCGACGGACAAATATACTTTTTATATTTTAACTTTTGTATCTGACAATATCGCACAGAAAGAAATAGCCTTCTCCGAATATGTTAGGTTCCAACGTTAGTTAAATAAAAAGTAGCTTAAAAGGGGAGGAACTTGAAGGAGTTGACGCTTTTTTAAAAACACGTTGCATTTTCAATGTAAACTAATTCATTAAGGTTTTTCTGTCTGTGTTCTTGTAATTAAATTACACGATATTAAAAGAAAGCAAGTGTTCTTATACCTTTAAGCGATAGCACACCTAAGGAACAGTATTTCTTCCTTTAATACCATGAGAAATGAAATCAGTGTAGTTAGTACTCTTTGTTAAACGAGTCGTAAAAATCTGTTCCTATCGTAACTTCTTATAACAGCTTTATTTTTCATTGAATTTTCTCATTACAATTTTATATTATAAAAAGAAGTTCGATAATTATTTCCATGGTAATGAGGATACAACATATTTAATGAGCGAACCAATTACCAAACATGATCCCCTAACCCTGTTCTGAATTAAACAAAGCTACAGATCGTTATATTTATCTTCTCCATTATTTTGTAATCACCACGTGTCACGCATTCGTGCTAATTGTCTCCCATTAAACACACGTAACAATTAGGGAACTATTAATTTCTATTATTAACAAAAAATACGGAAGGACATGGCGCAATTATTTTGTATGTGAATTATAAACGTTTCCCGCGTGGCTGAGATACTTTGGTGCTGTTATTTTCAGACCCGTAATAATTACGCTCTTATGGGAATATTCGTGTAATGCCGTGAAATGTTACGACGATACCTGTCAATTTGATTGTACTCGAGTACATAACAGTATTGTAGAACTTAATCGGCTGTTATATTTCTAACGTTCTACGCACGACTGTTTCTGTCCGATATATTACACGGCTCGTTTCGGTTTTCGTCATAGAAATAATATTATTCGCATTCGATATCGTTTCGAACGAATTATTTCGCCTTAATTTCAAATCTCTCGCGTTTTACGAATTGGTTCGTGTCGACGATGAAAACATGTTTACAGGTTACCAAAGCTACTACTACGATAGTAATCGAACACTGTGATATACATATCAAAAAATTACCAGAGAATTCGTGGTGAGCGAGTCGAATGGGAGTTACGTTGCTCGACGTGTATCTGCAATTTTAAGAGACAAAATACGATTAGGCGATGTAAGCTCTACGGTTCTCGAAGATCCAAATTAATCACTTTGCTGGGAATAAAGTTACAGTTACCCCTTAACATAGAAATAATTAATAGTCGCAAAGGCAAACATCATGTCTTCTCTTTCCTAAAATACTGTAAATTAAGTACATATTTATCTATATAAAATATTTTATAAATAAAAAAGAATTGTTGAGATATGTGTAATTTTATGTGCTAAATTGACTGTGTAGTATGGGTATGGGTATGTGTGTGCGCGTCGTCTCGAAAACAAAAGAATGTGAACTGTTTCGTCATCAGTCTTGTGTGGAAAGGCATCTGGTATGGAAGGTAGTGAGAGAAGGAAGTGCCGAGACACGTGCAAGATTGGATCAATTAATATTATTGGAATCGTTCACTAAATAAATGCATAATTATTCTATTATGAATATTAAATGCATATTTAGTGTTTCTATACCTTTATTTCGGCAGTTAAGATACAAAATCATTAACAAGAATATCGGTAATTTGTCCTTTTTTCGCATATTCGCACGCGATAATGATCGTACTCGTGCAAGCTCCATCGTGGTTTCAGGTATTTAGAGGAAAATAAGTACAGAGAGTCTGTTGAATCATCCTCATTCCTCGCGTCTTTTCAATTTGCTGCGATCTCGCGATTCAATCGCGCCAGACCAAGCGATTGGTTCAGAATCTCAGGTTAGCTTCGTATCCGTGTAATCCCGAATGGATTATGAAACAGTCGAAATATCAAGAGTTAATCGTATCCTGTGGACATAGTCGTGGGATTATTACGCGTTTCCTATCAAGCTACGCGCATTTAATCTACGATCGATCGGAAGATTCCTAATTCACGTACCGAGGATCTCGATTCGCTTACGAGCTAATATCGGAACGACTCTTATCTACGTTATCTTCGTCTACGTTCTGAAACGAAACTTTTCATCGGCTTTTGAACATTTTCGAGTGTTCTGCGTGCTTTCGATTATCAAAAGATACAGAGAGATATGGAGGGTGTTTCGAGAGCGTTTCCTGCTCGCTCTCAGATGAGACAGCTTTTCGTTTAAGCTGGTTGATGGTATTGGCGAGGATGATAGGGGATGTTTAACGTCGTTGGAAGGTGTTTAGGGTGCTTACATGTAGGGTGATCGTTGATTGTGTATCAGAAATTCTTTGAGTCTCCCTTGCAATTTCTGAAGTTTATGGTACAGGCGAGAATATTTGCCATTTATCGAGATTGTTCGTGTTCGTTGTCACGTTATCGGTAGAACTTTTTCTCTTGTTGTCTCAATTGTTCCATCTACTATTATCAATAGAACACGAAATAGATTGATGGGGACTGAAATTGTCCGTAGAAAACTTTATTATAATCATTAATCGCATTATCAAATTTTTGAAGCTGATAGGCCATTTGTTGGACGATTCTCGTTAGGAGAATCGGTTTCAACGGTTGGCGTTAAAAAGTTGCTTACAAAATTACAAAATCTCATAGCAATCACTTTGGCTGGTTCTGTAGGTCTAACGTTATAAAACTGTTATCGAATTAAATATTACGAAAACCTATGATGCTTTATGGTTCGGTTCCTCGCTGACTAATTTACTATCCTCTGACTGACAAATTCATTGGCTCGGCGTTGGTCAAACTCGAGGGTCGGAAAAGCTCAGGCACCCATGCCTCGTCGCCCAATTTCTTGATACGCGACCGCGTAATTACGGCTGTGTATCATCGAGGGTCGCGACATATTCGTATAATCTCGTTAGCGGTACGATGCACGGAAGCACACTCGACTATGCGTGGCAAACGCTAACGATCCATTAGACCGATGTCGATTCGCCAGCTGTTTGTCGCAATTTGAAAACGGCAACGCAATGTCTCCCGAAACCATCGTAGTCCTTTGCCATTCCACGATGATCAATCGAATTATCCATCAACCGACACTGCCGAGCAGCGTTAATTAACAATAACAAGACGGGCCAATTACGTTCAACATGTTCCTTGTTCCTGAATTATACTTTGTCCATTTGCCACATTCTGGCCGTCTCGTGATAACGAATTCATCTGGGCTCGATGCTCGTCGTATTTGATTTAACGCGTTTTAATGCCACGAACCGTGTAAAAGAGGTTATTTTGAGAAACGGTGGATTGACTCGACGATGTAAAACGAAGCGAACGATTCGATAGAAATTTTAAGTTAGCGTCCATGTTTTCTACATTTGGCTTTTATTCGTTTCTCACGTTACAGGTAGTCGTAGTAAAACAGATCTCAATCACATGCATTTCTACATTATGAAATTGCATGTTTCTTTCCTGAAATAAGAATCGTTCCTGTTTCATATAGTTTCATAAACGCACGAAATGTACGAAAAATACCCTAATTCTTTTCTTTTACGGAAATAGAAGTAAATTTGTTAATTCTGAAACAGCAGTAGGCCTCTTAAATTTTGAAATGGAGAAACTTCGGTAGAAAATTGTGAGTTAGAAACGGGTGTTTCGGTATCAATCGCAAGTTGTATGTTTTACGCGCTATGCAGATTTCGTAAGTCGGTCATCTACGGAATCTGCTGAAAATCCGATTGTGCTTTATTAATTTATAGCATATCGAGCTCGCAACACCTGTACCTGCGATACGAAATGTGGTAAGCTGTAATCCCTCCAAGGTACTAGAAATGTAAGGTCGTGGAAATACTCGTTCGCACACGAAGAATTCCAGTACTCCAACTACGAATAAAGCACAACCATAACGTATTTCTTATTCGTCGTGCATATCAATATGTCTCCGTACGTTATGAAATTCTACACGATGCATTTATAAATTACATTTATCGAAATTAAATAATTCAAACGTGTTGAAGTAGTCGCCGCTTCTAAGAAAAACTCTACATCTGATCTTTAGTTTTCTCAAGCACCGAAGCCATCGACAGCGCATAGACAAAAGACCGCGTCGACGGCAAACCATAAACGGTACACGTGCAACGTTGGCTTCAGGGTTTTTCAGTCGTAGGGTAACACTGCTAACGTGCTGATCTGAATCAATTCAATTATATTGCGAACTTTGCACTTACACTTTTGTATTCAATATATATATACGTAGTATCGAGAAAAGGAACCTGCCTGACAATGGGTCATACCTGTGGCCCTTTACAGCATTGGGGTAATTAAAGGAGATCTACCTGGGAATGGGTCACGTCTGGAGGACAGGCAGAAGACGTTAGGCAGTCGAGCAGAGCAGTTGATCAGTCAAGTCGCGGAGAGGCAGTCGGGTTAGAGAGAAGACGTTAGGCAGTCGAGTAGAGTCATTCGAGTTGAGTTGGTCAGTTGCGGAGAGTCAGTCGAGTAGAGTTGAGTAGTAGCAGTTGAGTGGAGCAGTTTGAGTTCAAGCAGTTGAGAAGTTGGAAGCCGAGTTTAAGACGTACGACGATTGTAGTCAGCTTTGTGTTGAGTATTACTTACACGAATAAACTTGAACTTAACTCTGAATAAACCATCCTTTCGTGTCCTTGCTCTAGATAATAAAACAAACACCTTTGTAGTTACTACATATATTTTCTACCTTACAATTTATCCACGCGTTCCTTTGTATTCACATACATCCAATAACCTCAACAAAACGGTCCATTGAACTCACGATTTATGCAAAATGCAGTAAAACACGGTATTTATCTCGTATTCTTTCGCGTCGTATTTCAATCTTTCTCGATAATCGCAAAAGCAATTCCGTTCAAGCCAAGAGTAGCAAATAGATTCACATATCTCGAAAATCAAAACCGTGGATTGACTTTATCTTGGAGACTGAGAATGCAAAAGGATAGATGAAATTGTTTGCGCAAATAACTTGCAGCCGATAAATGTACCGCTTCTATTTTTTAAGTCAGACATCGGAGAGCTACGAGAATCGTTTCAACCCCAGAACAGAGCGCGCACACGCGAAGCGTAGAGAGAAAGCACGAGGTAAGCGCGGCGTATTTGTCGTTAAACTGCGAAAGTTGCGAATGTAAATACGACTCCCCTAGTCGCGCGATACACGCTGTCGTTGTAAACTGGCACGATTCCGCCGTATTGCTGCATCTGGCCCTCTGACTCTCGGTATCTTCCATAAATAAATGCATGAGCGCGTACACCAGCCCTACAAACGTATTCGACGTATGTTGCGTACGTAACGGTTCGTATGGTGATTGTTGTGCACACCGTCAGTTGTATCCGTACGTGCACGGTACAAACAATCGGTACGCGCATTGCAGATGCACTTGTACGTGGATATATACATACGTATGGGCTAAGCGATGAAACCGCGATCAATGGCCGCGAGATGGATCGCGTAGGTCCGAATCGCGGCCGTTAATATCGCATCTGAAAGAATACCGGCGCAACGTGGATCTAGCAATGACATAGCGAAACCTAGGAATGTTACAGGAAAGTATTGTTGCTGAACTGGTAAGCTGGTGTTTCAAATGCAGATGTTTTTGATCTATTGTTCGTCGGTGAAATTTCTTAGATGAGTTGCTTTATCTCTTTCTTTTCTTCTTTTTTTTTTTTTTTTTTTTTTTTTGAGGAGGAGAAATGAATGAAACTTTGTATTCTCGTTGGAATTGTTTTTTGTGCAATATTTATTATTTCCTGTAGATTTCATTTTCTTTGTTACTGTATTTTTTGTATCCTACAATTTTAATTTTAGTTTTGTACGTTACGTCGGATAACAGGGGTATCACCGTTAGAAGAAATTGCGCACCAATTATACACATAGTACATAGGTGTACAACGTAGCTTGACTATTTTAACGACGGTTTATTTAACGTAATGTCGAATAAATGTTTACGTTTGATTCGTTCTACGTAAAACGCTTATTCAGTTTCTAAAGTAAGAATCGCGAAAACAGTTTGACGGCTGGTGATTTCGGATATAGATCTCGTAGTTTCATGTATATGTTACATCCGCTTGGAAATACAGACGCTCGATGCCATGAACTTCTTACGGTAGTTTTTTGGTCCATGCATGTTCCGCAAGATGCTAGCCATTTTCTTTTTCCTCCGCTCGCCTACGAACTTTTCTCTTGGATTTGTTGCGCCATGCATTCGTATTTCCCTTTTTTCCCCTCTGTTGTTTTGCGTTTCTGGTCTCTCTTGGTTTTGCAATTGTTGTCGGACGACGTTTCGTTCTGCTTTAACACTTTTTACCATTTCGCTCTTTTACTGCGATTTTTCATTTGTATAACTCGTATGTAAATAAAGCGAAGAAAATATTTAAAAGTTGAACGCGTAAAAGTTGCGAGAGCTAAATTGGATTTTCTATGGTGCCTGTGTCCGTTTTAAATTTTTTAATGTTACTGTATTGTTGCATAAAACGCAGCAAAGTTCGTATAACTTCATGGATAGAACGAGAAAAATATATATTTTTATTCGATGATGTAACTCGACTAGAAAGAAATGACTAGACCACTGATTTCTACGCATTTCTACGAAATTGTGGGATATTCAAAAGTTACGAACACGGAATACGTATCAAATACAGAGAAACATGTGAAATATCTAAAGTAGAGTAGCTACGTGTTATAATTTTCAATAGATAAAATGAATTTCCATTTTAGTTCCATCTCTTTAGCCGTCTGATAACCGTTGATTATAAATTTGCATAAAAATCCGCCGTCTACAAACTACGAATGAATATGCTCTCGCCTTTAGTGAGTCAATATCGAGAAGATCCTTAGTTGGACGAATAAACACGATTTTGATTTACAGGATAGTTCCTTTTTCTCCTTTTCCTTTTTTCCTTTTTCTAACGCGAAGCAAGGTAATCGATGGACGCGCTTCACGGAAGCGTTGTTTATCCGGTCCTGGCGCCCCGAGGTGCATTGTACCGCGGCGAAAGTGCGCTTTTTCACGGTGTACCGATTTCAAGCTTTTAGCTCACCCTACTGATTTACGAAATGGCCGAATTCGCTTGTGCCGTCGTGTGATCTTTCCGAATCGCGGTTCGTCGGACGCGTTAGTTTCCAATCTTGTTTCCTTCTCTAGTGGTTTGTTCTAATAAACTCTGCAGTCAGCTTAACGAATGGCCATCGTTCTCTTGTCTCGTTTTTAAAATATTTTTTTCTACAAACTGTAGACTTTTCCTCGTTTTCCGATATCGCGTTTAAGAATAATCGATCTTCGTCGTGCATACATTTCAGTAAAATAGATCGCCTAAGATGTCGATTCTTAAGTTCGTGATTTTATTATTTGTTGCTGAAATTTTAAGCTAATTTAATTTAGAGAGTAGGAGGGAGAAAGATCCGTAAGCGTGATAAACAAAGATTTGATCGTTACAAGTTAGATCTTCGAGATTTTCTTAGACTTTGTCAAAAAAAAAAAAAAAAAATTCATAGGTGTCGAAAGCATGTTGGCGTGTTTGCTTTAAAAAGAACTCGTGGTTTCAATTTCGAGACACTATCTCTATGGCTATTCCATCAACTAGATCACTTTACGCCGTCTAAAAGAATGAAAAGCGGAAGACTATATGGCTACATACGCCAGCATGGCGTGGTTTTCACGGCTGTGTTTTTACCGTGATGTATTATGCGTTATGGCTATGGAAATATGAAAATACGTTGTAGAATGTGTTCGTCACGAATGGTTCCAAATATGTCGATAGTTGAATTTTCTGATCGCCGTTCGAATAGGCTACCTTTGTTCTCTTCCCGAAAGGAAAGTATTTCTTTTCTGTTCGCCGCTCTCGTTTCTCGATTCCCGCCGCTAACGATTTTTCCTCGCCGGCTAAAGCTAAAATTGAACAAAAACAATGCCGAGTTCTCACTGTTATTTTGCGGTCACTCTATTGGTGATTTTGTGACGCAATTTTAGAAAAACTGTTTACGTTCTGAGGGAAAGTTAACTTGTACCATCGATTCCAAATCGATTTTTCTTCCTTTACTTTACGTCTTTGTTCCTACTTAATGGAGAACTTAACAGGAAAAATCTTCTCGAACCGACCTAAATAATTTGCATATAATAAGTTGTACATATTTTGTTCCATTTAGCGAATACTTTAACTCTGAGGTAAATTCTGTATATCACACTATCGCTTTGTTCAAATTCATAAAACATGCAAAGCGCGTATTTCCACCGCTAATAGACGAGTTGCACGATTCGTAAGATCATCATTTTCCAACGTGCGAAGACAGATATCGAAGTTTTCGAAATGAGAATGACGATAACAAATAAAGCAACTCGCAGCAGCGATTGCGAGAAGTATGCGATCGGCCCTCGTAGTTTGCAATAGTTTTACGTTTGTAAACATCCTGCGACAGAAAATGGATAGAACTTCTCGACAGACATAAAACGCGTATCTTTCTACGAAAACGTAAAGAAGTTTTATATTAGATGCTATTACTCGAATCGTTCTCGGACTATTTTGCATGGTGGAAAATCGGGAAATGTTTCGAAATAGTGGAAAATGAAATAAAGCTGTTTTAATGCGTGCGCGTTCACGGATTGGCGCGGAATGGTAAACAGCAAATTTCACGTTGTTAGAGACGATTCTCGAATACCCTAGCGTCACTACCGAAATACAAATCGGTTCAACGGCGTAAATTGACCGTGGGCTTCGTGTTTATTTCGAAATGGTCAATTAAAAATTCACTTGACAAGTGTAAAATAGCCTGTAAAGAAGTGTGTGTGACAGAGAGAAGGAAAAATACGATGATATTCCAAGCCCGATTATTCAGTCGTTGCATTGTTTCGTGCTTCAAATATATGGGCAACGCACTCGAATTTTCAATCACCGGTTTCTCTCTTGAATTTTCCAGCTAAACGTCCGGAAACGTTTTATTCTGAATTTTAATGTTTTATTTGCTTTTTTCCCCATTTGTACGATTTTCTGCTACGACTAAACTATCGTATCGTACAGTTTAATTCATGAAGTTTGTTTGCCTATGGCAGTTGGAAATTTATAATTGCTTGCCGTACTTAAAAAAAGATATATTTTCTCTTAAAAAAAAAAAAAAAAAAAAAAAAAAAAAAAAAAAACCTGTTAGAACATTTCAGAATTTCGAAGGACAAGTCGTAATTATTTTGTAGCTTAATCTAATTTCTTTTAAATGGTTCTCTTGTTTCATATTTTAATTAAAGGTTATCGTCTTTTTATCGTTTTAATCGGAAGTTTGAAATAACCGAAGAAGCTTCTAAATAATTTTGAACGATTCGAGCGACCTTTTAAAAGCATCCTATATATACAATCATTGCGATATAAATTCGATCGCGATTCTCTTTTGGTCATGGGGAACACGAGAAAGTTTCCACCTCTCTTTTCGTTTGACTTAATGGCCCGTGAGCCTGTCTTAATTCAGTTGGATATTCAAATCGGGCGGTCGGACCGAAGGTAGCTTGCATTTTAAGCTGACTGGACCGAATTACGGCTCTATCTACTACTCGACTCTCGGAATTTTTCACCCTCGCTCCTTCTTATTTCGTTCTTTTATCCTTTTTATCTCTCTTTTTGTTCTCTGGTACGTTCCATCTTTCAGAATCGTTTTATCTGATCGGCTGCCTCTGGCTATTCATCTTCGAGCAACAGAGGCTTGCTCGTCCGGGGATAAAATTGGAATTATGCTAAAATAAAACTCGCCCGCCTGTCTGGACCTGGAAAGGTGATTAGTAACTACCGATAAAGCGTGGCCGGTTTGATCGATGGCTCGCCAATCGCCGAGATATCGAATTTTCCGGGTATCAATTTTTCTTTTCATACGTGCCGTTCATAAATATCCGTTGGCTCGTACGCCTGTAATTTTCTGGATACGTCGCGTATGAAAAAACGCCAATGTTCTACTCGTTCGGCATTCAACGAAACTATCTACTAAATAAAGTTATTCATTTAGATTTGAAAGTGGTAGCTGTACATAGTAAATATGCTTTTGTGTCGTTACGAAGAGGCGAAGGTAGGTAGATAGGTAGATATTTTTTTTTTTTTTTTTTGGTAGACTATTTACAATCAATTCTCATAGAGAATTATAAATAAATTATTTTGGCGTGATACTGTAACTTGGATTATAAGAGTTTGTAGTATGTTTGATTCTAGTTGAATCTAATGCTTCGATCTAAAGGGTATTGCCTTTTTAGTCCGCGGATCTGATCCGTCGTGTCGAGTAATTGGCTAACTAATGAGTTTCGGTGGTTGTTAACTCTTCTATTATACCTGTTTCTGAACTTGGATATTTCTTCTTCGACTGTGGGTATTTTAAGGTCGCGATGTATCGTTTCGTTGGTAACATACCAAGGTGCATCTATTAAGGATCTTAGAGTTTTTGATTGCAATCGTTGGAGGATTTCTATGTTGGAATTACTCGCTGTTCCCCAACAGCGTTGGGACCCCATAGGTCCAAACAGGTTTTAATATGGCTTTATATAGCATGATAGGTAGATATGTAGATAGATTCATCTGACTGGGAAATTTTTCGCGAAAAAGTTGTAGTTTAAATGAAAACTACGTCTGGTTGCATAGAATCAGCATATTTCAGGGTATGAAGCGGGTTCTTATTAAAAATTTTCAAAATAAAGCAGCGATATTGCTCATCGTCGTAATATAAAGTGGATTTTAATATGAATTGCGCAAAACAGCAGGCTCGTAGTTCTATGTTAGAGAAACTCTTTATTATTATTGCGCTGTACGGTAGTCCGCTAGGTTATTCGACAACGCGATCCTTAGTTTCAGTTGAAATTTCAATATAAACGTTGAATATTTCCAACATTTTAACGCGAACGTATTAGCGCATCGATAGGATATTAAATCTTCGTAGAAAACTCTCTTTTTCACGTGCGTGACTTGATTATGGATCGCGTCGTTGCAAATGGTGCGTGAAAAGGCTCGTCGATCATCGGCTGAAAATCGTGGTTGCCCGTTTGAGTCAAGCAACGAATGAATATTACTCTACGCCGAGGAATCACCGCATAAAGATGTATAAACGAAGTATAGCGAGACTACAAAAGAGAAGTGAAAGGAGAGATTGCAGAATGAGGGAGTAGTAAGGTGGAAGTTGCGAAGAGTGTGGAAGCGAAGAAGCGAGAAAACGAGGGTTAGCAAAGAGAAATCTAAATCGTAAGAGTGTGCTGTATGCGAGATAATAAAGGTAATAAACGTAAATAAAGGAGACACGTAGGAAAGAGGAGAGAGAAAATAGCCAAAGTAACAAGATCTTAAGCGTATTTTCAACGACGGAACGACAAAAAGAAGATTACGCATTACGTACTAAGGGGAAAAATACGGTAGAAAGATATCGAAAGAAGTCAGAGAAAAGCTTATTTTGTCGTCTTCTAGGCATGAGAGGAAGCAGCATAATTTTGTGCTATATTCCTTCCTTTTTCTTCGTTAATGCAGGATTTTTTTATTTACCGATAAACAAGAAACGATGGTTATTTAATATGAACTAAATACAGTAATGTGCTATAACTAAGACAATTAAATAGTCAATTCACAACTCTCGTAACCAACGCTCTTGTCACGTCAGAGACACAAGAAATCACGAAATCGATAGATCACCGGTGATCTTCTCGCGCCGCAGTTCGAACTTTTCACGAATAAAGTGAAGAAATTGAACTTTGTATATGAAAATAGAATTTATTATGCAAATCCAACCGGTTGACGGTTCAAAGTGTTACAAAATGATTCAAAGTATTACAAGAGACTGGGTCAAAATGTTTTAACAGACTGATCCGTGCGCTTATTTTGGAGGGTTTTTATACTGTGTATCTCAGAGACGCCTATTCCGTTACTATTTGGTTATTGTTTCAATCGCTGTGGCACGCAGGATGTCTAGCCTATTCTATTACTGTCTCTGAGCGGGTGGTCTTCTTGAGCGTGAGACACTCTCTTACACGCGGGCCATCATCCTCGACAACGCTGACGACACTGACTTCTCAACTCACGACTGCCTGTTAATTCGTCTTTCTCCCTTAAGCATCCCTTTTTCTTTTCTCATAGCCCCATCGCGTACGTGTTCCGCAACTGACCGCGGCCATGGTCACGTAGGTCTTTTTCCCCGTAACTATTCGACCGAAGGACCAACGATACATTGATGGACAGCTCGGCCCAATGAAGCTTCCAGACCCTTTCGGCCTGTCGGCACTTAGGCTTTTTCGCAACATTATTCTTGGTTCGCTCGATATTTCTTAGACGATCTGTCCACTACATTACATTAATGTAATTTTCACGTGTCGTATACGCTTTTTGACGGCTGAAATATTATCCTATCTTTGGTAGGATTTCAAACGCTCGAACCTCGCCACGACTCTCAAATAATTCGGTACGCTCGGAATGGAAGTGGGATAGCCGTGGAAAAGCGGCGTTGGGAAAGACAAAAGAGGTGTGAAACATTCCCAGGAGAAAGAGGATCAAGCACTGTAGGCGGATAAAATGCCGTCGGTCGAGAACACGGTCGTGCAGTCGTGCATCCCTAGAAAGAAAGCGAAATGGCGACGTTCCATCTTACATCGCGCAGACAATATTGCTCGCAGATACTTTAAAAGTTCGGTAATACGAGCTGCCATCCTTTCACGATCTCGGTTCTCCGTGCAACCCGTCCAGTTCTCCATCTTTCTCCTTTTACTTCCCCTTCCTTGTATCTCATCCCTTTCGCTTCTGTATCGCGCTATCCTTTGGCGTTGCTCGGATTTCGAAGTTGCAACGTCGCCTGCGAATCGTTTCACCGGGTCATCCTTTTACTTCGAGCCTCGAGTCTCGAGTCGAAAACGTTTCCAGACTGCCAAATCGTGGAGCCCGCGGGCATGAATCTTAAGAATTGCCTCCTTACCGCCAGTTCGTCCCTGCTCGATCAATTCTTACGGCAGGAAGTTTCGCGTATCCTCCCCTTCTAAGCGTCTCTTTAACTTTCTTCAACTTCTTTTTGTAGCTTTATGCGCTTACGTCCGTCCTTAACCCCTTAAACACGGTCACACTTTTATTAACCGTTCCTCCCAGACGCAAGGACATAAAGTAACTACAAATACGTTGCATGTCGTTGTTCCTTCGTCGTTGAATCTTGCTAATGCGATTCGATAATTTTGGACAAAACTGGTCGATACGAAAATCTAACTGAAAGAGAGGCGGAAGTATATTTTTCAAAAGTATCTTCAAACGAAACGTTTTCCTGAAAAGCTCTACCATGCTCGACGATCATTCCAAAAAGTGTTGTCGCTATTCGATAATCGTAAATGAAGGCAACTGTTAAAAACAGATAAAAGAACGGCGAATAAACGGAAGAAGGATCCGAAATAGAAGAAAGTTGGCGCAATTAAAACCTCTGAAAACAATGGAGCGCGAGACCAGCAATTTTCAGCAGGCAGGTTCCAACTCAATCGTAGAATTTAGGGCCGTTTCAGTGGCGGGGGCAGGACACGAGGCTGGTGTAAAGAGTGTTGGCGAAGTGGCAGTGAGTTATCGCTTTAGAGGTGCAGCCGTCGACGAGGTTTTACCCCACGAGAATGCATAGTGTACGTATATTGCATGTATGCGTGAGCGCGTGTGCATACGGACAAACGAAAACGGAGGCGAGGAGGATCAAGATTCCGTGCTGACGTCGAGCACGTATATCCGCCTAAGGTATTTGCTCGCTGTCCGTTCTGCGGCCTGACATGTACATGCACTTCTGTATACGACGAAGAGGAGCTGCTGCTGCTTTGAAAAAACTCCTGGCAAACGTGGTGCCGCGGACAACGCGAGAAAGCTTCTTCCTTAAATGCGTCGCGATAGAAGATCGGGCCATCGTCTCGCCTCTCTCTTTCTTTTGCCTTTTTCGACCTCCGCTTCCGGATTTCGCGAATATACGTGGCGAGTTTATTGGCAACGCTCGACAGGCTGGTTTTCATGGTCCAAAGAATCTGTAGATTGTATTATCATACGTATAATACACGGTTGCTTCAGATGTTTCGCTCGCTATGGGGTTTGTAGCATATTTGATCGCGCTTTGCGATAGGCACGATAGAATTTTTGCAGAATTTTATCTAAGAGTACAGAACACAGTATTGTGTAATATTTTTACCACTTGTCTCGAACTTTTTCCGAGATTTCGTTGTGCTTTGTAAAGTTAGTATCGTAGAAGCGATAGGATCTTTTACTTGATATAATGGTACAGCGAAATCCTAGAGGGTTGAAACATTATAAAATTCTGCAGCCTGTCGTTATTCCAATGCGGATATGATTATCGATAGGAGCGTAATATCATTCTGCGACTATTAAGCACGTATGGATAGTTCTGAATATTGAAATCCTCTATTTTTCATTTCCGTTTGGTGTTTGTGATCGATAGTGGGAAATTGATTTTATGGAAATTTCGATTTACCGTTTCTAAATGGGCAAGTTCTTTTTATCTTTTATCGCTAATTAAGCGTGGCTGGGTATTTTCATATAATGGCCATTTCTGTAGCTAATAACGTTTCTAGAGCGGCGTGAGAAGTAAAATTTTACTCGTAGCATTTGATTTGGTAAGAAATTTCTGTCACGAATATGTATATGTGTATTCGTTGTATAAATTTGATAAAATTATATAAATTTGAGATATAGACATAGAATATATAGGCATTAATCGATTAAGAAACTACAAATTGAGAATTCGTATTTAGTGGAAAGACGATAAAATGATACTTAGTATGCCTGATGTAAGACACATTGAAATTTCACCTCATTCGCTAATTGTTTATTATTTGCGGTAAAACTTTTAAATACATTTTCAGATTTGTTTCAAATATCACCGACATAATCACGACGCTCGTGTTTTCTTACAATGGTAATGAATTTTCAAAGTGTTTTATACGTTTCCACGAGATAATACGCCATTGTATGTAGCATTTTTAGCAAACGCTATACTACCAAACAGCCGATTATAAAACCGAGCCCCTATCATCGAATGTAAAATTATTAGAATTCGTGGAAGGTGTTTTAAAGCTTTCCAGCAAGCAGAATTAACGTCGAGATTGAGACAGGTGACAGGCACAGACTCTGGGCGAATCGCGACAATAAAAGAATCGTTAATCGATATTTCGGGGCTGGTCGACATGTACTTGGCCTGGCTGGGATTTATATGGAGCACCTAACTGAATTTCGGCCACTCGAAGTCGATCGAGAGATAACTCGAATCGTGATGGATTTACTGCGGCGTTGAAGAGCCCGAACTTTTGGATTACACACAGCTTTGTGGGTTGCGCCAAGTTTATTCGCGTACCCCTGCACGGCTGTATTTTGAACAGAGATTTCCGGTAGATCGTGGAACGACAGTTCAGTTCGGATATTCACCGATATGAATTTCCAGGTCTTTGAAACTGATTGACACGGCACGAGCTCTATTCTGTTCTTTAAATGGATTAAGGATTGCCTTCGAACATTTTCAACACCCTCGCCGTTCGTTTATACGTCTTCCATAATAAACATATATACGATCGTGTTTAATAAATTATTCGACACGGTTCAAATTTATTTAATAATCGTTTACTGCTTTATCCTATACCTATCTGTGTCGATTAATATATCGAATATTATTATAATATATCTATGTGTTTCACCAAAAATAGATTTATTTTAAATAATAATATTTATTCAGACGTACTATCTTTCTTGATGTAACGCGCGTAGCTTTTTTCGTCTTAAGCGACAAACTGAATAACAACTGACTTCATCAAAAATAGATTTATTTTAAATAATAATATTTATTCAAACGTACTATCTTTCTTGATGTAACGCGCGTAGCTTTTTTCGTCTTAAGCGACAAACTGAATAACAACGAACTTTAAAGCCGCGAAAATATTTCAACAGCGAATGAGTTGCACGAATTTCATACAATATCGTTTAAAACGTTTATTATCGTTTAAAAATGGTACATTGTATACGTAAATGTTTGAAATATTGTTCCAAACTTATGCTTTTAGTAACTTACAATAGCCGCTTTTATATATTAAAAAGCAATTAATTCGATAGCGTTGTTATAACCAACTGTATAAATCGCAATGTAGAAATGTTAATGGGAATCACTGTAATTACAGAAAAATTGGATAAATTAATTGTCAGGTAGCAATAAATCGGCAAACGATTGGAAATGGTGGTTGATCTTAAACAGGACGTGTATTTGTCGGCGTGCGAATAAAAACAGACAGCGAAGCAGCCGTAATTCACGGTGTCTTATCGCGTTATCTAGCGCCGTGTTCGCTTAATGCGGCAGACATGTTAAATTAATCGTTCTATCGAGACAAAAGATCACGGTTTAATTACGTAGAGAGCGTTTCAGCCAAAGTACGGGGCCTGCCATGTTGAAATGTCCGCTGCCTCATGCGAGGCTATTGTCCGAAACGTTTAAAAGCGGCCACCTTATCAGCGTTGCTGCTCACAAAGGTTCTTACGTGAAACTCCATTATCCGTGCCGAATCAGAAAAAATATATTCCCTCTTTTTCCTTTCCCCTTTCTGCCGCTTCTCCCTTTCGTCGTCAGGCGGCACAGTTTAAACTGTCGGAAAGCAATTAAGAGTGGGCGTGTTGAAGAATAACGTTGTGTGTGGCTCTACTTGATGGAATTCGAATAGCCGGTAAATTTGTACGTTCATGAACAGTGAGTTTAAAAGGATAATAAAACGAGAATAAAGTAGGTTATTACGTTGTAAAGAGCGGATAAGAATGTCACTTAATAGTGGAAAGCAACGTTCATTTTCAAATTAACTAATCGACTTTAATGCCTGTACGTTGCGGAGATTTAACGACAGAACAGCTCGTTGCGAGTTAAACTGCTGGATTTTCTTCGTACAATTTCTTATATTCCTTGTTATTACGTCGAATTTACTCGAGTTATTTATTTTACACTTAGCGAGATTCGTATTTTCTTCGAACTTAAGAAATTATTCGTGGAAAGGGTGATCGGAAGAAGGTATCAGGATGAACGAAGGAGGCGATCGATCGATTGATCGCATCGTTCACTTTTTAGAAAAATCTTTTCCTCCAGGAACTGATAGAAACATTCTGATAATTTTTCCTCCGACAACTTTAACGATCGCGTCTCATTTACGAAATTATCTCTGTAATTGTAGGCCATCGAAGAAGCCACTCGGTAATTTTACGTAATTCCTATCTTTACAAAGAGACAGTTATATAAGTACATGTCAATTATTCCCATATTTCCAAATTATTTCATCTTCAAGCTAAACGTACGTACGTTTCTCTATCCTCTTTAGAATTTTACAAATATCGTTTTTCATGATATCGTAATATCGTTTGCCTCGGCTGTTACACGTTTAGCTAATCCTTCCACATTTCGTTATCTCATACGAAAATATTTCTTTCTAAATGTATTCGAGTATTTGGATAAAAGAATCGACAATAATCTATTTATCGTGTGATTTATTCCTGTGGTCTTATTCCTGATCATTGATTAAAAGACCGAATAAAAAAGGTGTTACAAATTTCGCAGGCGACATTTCCGAAAGACATACGAAAAAGCATCAGGATTCCTATTCAATATCCAAAAATACACTTTCCTTCTTCTTTCTCGCTTTACATTTTTATTGTATTCACCTTCTGAGGATCCCTGGTAATCCCGGTCCATCAAGAAATAGGGCGAAAGAAAAACATCCTCTCGCATGTTAAAGACATCGAGAAGAAGAGGGTGCCTGCTTTTTTGCCTGAAAAATTCTCGAGAATGGGCGCTTTTGTTTCAGAAAAGCGGTTAAAGAGCCTCGGCGTATCCGATCGGGACCCGATCCGTATTAGATGAAATCTTGATTTGGGAACGTTGGAGGTTGGAAAGAAAAAAAGAAAAAAAAAAAAAGGATGGCGCACGTTAACTCGGTAAAGTGGGTGGCGTATTTTCCACAGCTGCTTATTGGCCGGAGCAACCTTGTCCCCTTGGTTATCGAGGATTTATCTGGCGGATGCGCGCGAGCCATCGATTCCTTTTTCCTTAACGTAGCCGGGTTAAATCGAGCGTCCCTCGCGGCTCCTGTCAACCCACCCTATCCCACCGCCTTTATTTTATCCCAAAGCATTTTTCTCCAGCCAGCGTGACAGGCTGCGACTTTAAAACGAAAAACAGCACCGAAATTTTGTTTTCTGTTTAATCGTTTCGCGTTATGAACGAGCCACTGTGGTGTAATTACGAGGTTGCATTTGTTTTATGTCGGACATAAATTGTTGTTTATGGTTTTCTGGAGATGTTAGGTGCACGCAAAAATTCCTGGAAGTTTCGAAAGATAAGCTTTATCAAACGATAATAGTAGCAGTTTCCTTTGAATTTCTGAGTTTACGCGAACCGTGTAACGTTTTATGTAACATTTGAATTTCCTTCGGAAAGGGAAATATAACGTTTCCAGTGAAAATATTTAGATATTCTTGAGAACATGATTGGTCCAATCTTTCTCTACTCGAAATATTTTTCAATGATAACGCGAATATTTCAAGTTACGGAAGATTGAAGTATTACTCGTGGCAATTTTATTCCCATTCAGCGCGATAATCGCACTCGATTGAAGTGGACCGAGGAGAATTTATTTCGATAATCGTTCGCAACCATTTCCATTAACTTTCCACTCTCGATCGATGGTAGAACGCAGTTTTCTGTTTAGAAGTTTCAGGAGATATTCTGCTAGAATATAATTATATCGTTGCTTTTGTTGTAATTTTAAATAGAATCGTATTATCGATTCTAATTTGATAGTTTGGTGAAACATCGTCTGTGTAATTATCCTTTCTAAACAATATGTTGGAATCTATTCAACCTTAATTCTTGATATATTCTATAATTCTACATTCGCTCTGATTTCAAACTAAATTTGATACATATAATTTCATTCAGTACGTACGATATATTTGCTTCGTATAACGGACGTTTATATATAATTATCCTTGCACGAACAAATAGATATTACCGTAGAGAACATTGTTCAAGAACTGTCATTAGGCATATTCTGTCGATATAAAAGCAGTGTAAATTCAATTCAGATATTAATTCGACTTTAACATCTCAATTTCCTGGTAATAAGCCTGTTTTCTATCCAACATAAATCGTTGTTAACTCTTCTTACCGACTTTTTCGTATCTCTCGGAATTTCCTTTTAGATCGATGCGTCACAGTTTAATCGCGTATGAAAGGGACGCGTTTCAATCACGTCTTCTGTATTATCAACATATTGCCATAAACATGAATTATTTTGGTCCACAAATAAAACATATAAATTTCACGGAGCGGTTAACGCGATAATAACGATGTCTCGAATATTACGAGCTAGTAAAAAGTCATAGAAATGCGAGCAACAGTAATTTTGCTAAAATCACAAATAATTAAGCGATAGTAATTTGACGGAGTGGGAAAATCAGGAGCAGGCATTTTCCTACGAAACAGTGGTAACGCGTCCGAGTTGAAAACACGTGATTCGCGACAGTATCCTGAATGGAAGTAGCACAGGTTGATATAGTAGCGCCTTGCAGGATGATACAGTCCACACACGGTATCCGCAGGAGTTACGAGCCTTTGGGGGTTGATAATTCCATCCGTCTGCGCACAATACTCGGACGACGGATACGTGGTGTTAGTGAACGTGTAGTGGCCCGCAGGCTCGCAACGCCCTTCCAGTAACCTGTATGAGTGAAATTGCCCCTGAAATTTATGTTCCTATTGGGGATGATCGTTTCCATCGTCAGTGCTCTGTTTGAAAGCTGTACGCGAGTCCCTTCACAGCTACCTGCATTCTGACAAGCAACGTGATCTATCGCGCGACACGGTTGAATAGAACGTTCTTTTCCTTTTCAATGGAAAAACGCGTGTAGCAGAGAATATATGCGAAGTTGTAACCTAATTTTTATATCAACGTACTCGCAGATTTATCGAATGACCGATATTTCCTGCGGCCGAATGAGAAAGGGATGAACACGATACTTGGAACGTTGAGAAAAATATGGCGCTGGATTTCGGGAAGAAAGAGGCAAAGGCTTTAGCGTAGAAGCTTTGGAAGGAAGAAAATTCTGAACTGAGAGGCAGGCAAGTTAGTGTACAAGGATATCGGGATTTAAGAATCGATTGTTTTATTTTATCGTAGGATGCACGTGCAATGTTATATTAGACAATTAGCTTTTTACGAAACGACTTGTCAAATGTTATAAAGAGAGAATTACTCGAGGAAGAATGTAAAATGCGAATTAAATTACTACGATATACTCGAGTCTTAGGAGTGGAAACGTGGTTTGACGAGGAAGCTGGAGTTTATTTACCGAGCCATTAGAGTGCTTCGAATCGAACGTGCGGGGATGAAACGAGCATTTCCATTCTTCGGATCGTTTGCCCACCCAATCTCCAATTTGCCGGTCGTTTATCAAGGAGCATCATCGAATTAACAACAGAAATCAAATTTCTTTTCCTGCAATTGAACCGCCAACCATTATTCAACGTCCAACGTCTAATACGATTTACGATGTTGGCGTAGTGGAAAGTAGAAGACAATGTTTGTTTCGTCTCGAATTTCTTAGACTATCGCTCGATTCAAACCTACGTTCGTTCGATTAAAACAAAAGGAACAACGTACATGATTTATTTCTCGATATCAATGAAACGAAAGAATCGCTTTTTTTCACGATCACCAGCGCGACTAACAGTCCGCGAATATTTATGCAAATTCAAATTTTTGTCATCGCAAACGAAAAATCGAACCTAAAGAATAATTTGGTGTCTTGATGCACTTTCAAATAGATAAACCACGATCTCACAGAAATTCACATTCTAATAAAATTAACTTGCAATTTAAAATCAAAATACCCCTCACTCTCCTGTCCATAACCTGTGGTTCAGCCATATTTGCCACTAAGAAGACGCTTAGCTCTTAGAATTCGTTAGAATTCACACGAGTTCCTAATCTTTACTTTGTAAGAGTTTTAAGTTCGAAGGTATACAAAATCTTGATAAACTCGATGGTCGAGAGAATTCGAGGGCTTCAGTCATCTCAGAAGTTTGAACATCTTTGGGGTTTGCCGAATCCCTACGGCCCCAGAGATTCCACGAGTCTAGTGAGGTTGAGGTACCGAGGGATCTCGAGGATCCTGACTATTACACAATCCCGCATATCGCATGTGTATCGCATCCCATGGGCACACCTATGCTAATATCGAGTTACACGGGTTCAAGATACTCCGTACAAGCTTCCGCGTAGACGAAGGTTTAGTTCAAAATCCTCCTTGTTGGCTTCCTCCAGCAAAATGATTAATATCGAGGTTCATCAATTAGACGATCGTGAAAATAGGCTACTTGACTCGTTGTTAGTGGTGTGATAAACAACGGACGTAACTTTTACGCATTAACAGGAAAGAAGTTTGTTGGAAGATAACATTTTTTTATCGTAATTATCATAATTTAGTTACGCCATTTGTATAGCGCCTGTTTGGAATTTTGGGTGGCCGTCCGTTTATGACACGGACAGGCCCATTCCCTTCTTTAGGTAATTCCGAATTACATGTCCTCTCCGAGCTGTAAACCTAATGACTCCGAGGTCAGGTAAAAAACCCCAGCCGGGAAGGTACGATGAACAGATGAAACCCAATGACTGGCAGGGAGAATCAGCAACGTAGGAGGACGGTTCGTCGTCAGACATCGTACCGCGCTGGTGAAATACTTCACTCCCAACAAGATCTTACCACCGTCGTGTTCATAACATCAACGTTACTTTTCTACAACAAGTGCAGATACAGTGCTAGATTACTCTAACGCTCGATCTATTAAACGTCCTCCACCTTGAGCGTTAATTCATTCGAGGTACGCGATATCGACCGATCGGTCTGACCTGACCGGTTGCTCTTTAGTCGACAATTCGCAACAGCGCCGTTCGAATCATTTTTTCGTTTTTGATATTTTCACGTACCGAGCCCGAAGCACGCGATGCTTTCTCATTCCTCCGCAAGTTTGATTATTCCACGCAAAGTTGAAACTCGAATCCGAAGATGTGAAGATTGAAGTCACGTGAATAACTTTGTCATACGTCAGTTTCCGTAGATGATCCAACGCTGGCGAATAATACTGCGTGGGTATAAATCGCGGGACGTGCATCGTTCAATTTCTAGCAAGCAATTTCATTGGTAGACTGATCAATGCGTTGGACACAATCTCTATAACGCATAGCGCATTTTGTCGGCACACACGTCCGCCATACGAGGAGGATGGACGCAATTATCCGGCCTCGTGCTCACGCGACACGGTATTACTTTGTGCTACATTTGACTCGGTGAAAAGATTTGTGTTGCGGAAAATTTAAAACCCTTCATCCCCGGCGTAGTATCGGCTTATTGAATTATTGCGCGCATTGCGGTCCAGACCATGGTCAATGGGAAATGCGATTTTTCCGAAACGGATGAGCATTGCAAGTTTGACGAGGCGACCACCGCAGGACTCGATCGAGTTACAAACAAGCGTTTGGCGCGAATCGCGTTCGCAACTCACCACTCGGTCAATGCTGACCCGATTCGATTGTTTTACTAGAAACGATGAAACGTTATCCGCCATGCTTCGGGATGTTTATTTTTCTTGATGAAAATTTCACGGTTGTTTATCGAATCGGCGCGTCTCTTACGAAATAGATGATGCACTCAAGATTTGATTCGAGATTGATTAAAAAAAATTTTTTTTTAAATTAAGTAGAAAGATTATAATTATTTAGGTAAAATGTTAAGGGTAAGAAGAATTGCCCGATGATTGATAATATTTTTGATATATTTGATATAAATATTTGCAATATTTGACGATATTGTCTGTAATAATAATTCATTTTAGGTAGATTTTTGTTCAACCATAGACTTTTATTTAAAATCCTCCTCGATAACAATTTATGCATTAACTGATTTTGCGATTTCGTTATATTTATAACACGAAATGCTATTAATCCGCTGTAAAGCTATTGTTTCGATAAATCGTCCTTTTTAGCGAAAACGTAAAGCAAGAAATAACGAACGTTTAGTAATTTGGTATTTGATGGAACTTTGAGAAGTAACGAAAACGTGTAGCGTGTAGTTACGAGTCATTAACAGAAATATTGGATTTTAATTATTTTCAATGTAGTAATGAATTACAGTTACACTGTAGTGCTACTAACGACACAAGAACCCGTTTTATTTCAGTAAATAAATTAGCTCTCACATACGATAGAAGAGAATTTATCGAAAGCTTTCACAGGTTTCCCGTTCCATAACGGAACGATAACGTTTTAATCGCTATTCTGCCAGATATTAACTTTCCACATTTGTTCTCTTTTTTTTCTATCCATTGTTGCATAAATTCTTCTATAACAATGCATTTCTCACTAATACATTATATTTTCACATTGTTAGCTGTTACAGAATAATTTGATTTACGAACTACGAAGGAAATATCAATTTGTTTCTTATTACATAGTAGAACGATGAATTGTTTTTTAACACTGTACCAGTTCGATATATCGATAGAATGTATTTCAGATTGCTACAAATCTGTATAAACCTGCATAATATTTCACGTAATCGGTAGTGTAATCTATACACAGTCAGACATTTATCGGTAATATTATACAGGGTGGTTGGTAAATGGTAGTACAAGCGGAAAGGGGGTGATTCTACGCGAAAAAGGAAGTCGAAAATATAGAATAATAATTTTTCGTTCGAGGCTTTGTTTTCGAGAAAATCGACTTTGAATTTTCGCTCGGCACGCGTGCACTTTATCATATCAAGTAAAAATCAAGTAAAAATAGTTTGAATAATAGTTTTGCAATATATGTTTCTACAAAATGCATAGGTTGTACTCTCGTACTATACGTTTCTGCAATATACAATTGTACTCTGAATTTACAGTAATAAAGAATTGGACTTAATTTGAAAACAAATTGTAAAACGTTAAAACAACTTGGCTATCGACTGCAATTCAAAAATATCTTTAAACGTTGACATTTCGATGTCACCAGATCAAATTGCTTTCCTTCGATAAAACTTTCCCATCTTACAAATACCTTTGTATTTAAAAAAATTATATATTATACAATTATATCAAGATAAATCAAATAGTAATAATCATAAATAACGTGCATATGAATTATCAATCGAACCAACAGCTTAATTCTACTTTATACGGGAAATCGTAATAACATTTAGATATACATACATTTCACACGCGTTAACTTGGAAACATACCCGAGCTGGCAATGCAAACGAGTTTACTTTCGAGCAGGCAGCAAAATGCCCTCGCTAAATTACTGCATTGCTAGCTGCACACGTCAAAGTTGCTAGGCGAATTATTTATCTACGGTACTTACCGATTTCTAGGGTAATCCAAAGTGTATCGCGAAATTTCATCTTGTCCGTCACGTAGCCTCCAAAGTCGTATTTGCTGCAATTCCTCTTGACACAGTCGGAATCGCTAATAAGTTGCTGGAATACGTCTACAGAACCAAAGAGGAGCCTTTTCACCTTACGTTCAAAACTCCTAATATTCGATCTTTGGATTGGCACCATGGTCAAACGTGTACGTGTGCTTTCAAGTCGTTAAACTCGCTTGTCCTCTGATTCGCGAGTTTTATCTCCATTCAATCTCTTAAATATTTTTTTATTTTAATAATTATTTATCGTATGTATCGTGCGTTGAATTATATATCGAATCGAATCGCTGGCTTTAGTTGAAATACTTTATATACTATCCAAAGGTCTTATCTTTTAGATCGATAAACGTCGCTACTTACGTATAAACCTATAGAAACTTGGATACAATCAGTAGTATAAGCCTGCAAGTAAGCAGACCTCTGCGAGTAATATTATACAGTAAAGTGGTGCAGGAGGATGTATAATCTGGAACTTAAATTGCCACTGTACGTATATGTTCAGTAGTATAGACCTGCACGTAGTTGGGAATTTACGAGTACTTTCAGTTCATGATGACAAAAGCAGTACGAGTATGGTCAGATACTTTATTAATCGGTATAAGTGTACATTCAGTAGTACAAACCTGCGTATAGTTAAACGACTGCCACTAATATCAGCCTACGAAGATAAGTAGTGCAAGTAGGTGGTATCAGACACGTTATGAGGTACTGTACTTTAATGTTCGGTATTGTAGACCTGTGCATAGTCAGACATCTATAAGTAGCGTTAGCTGATGACGATAAGTTAAGTACGTATAAGGTAGGTACGTATATGGTCAGACACTTCACGAGCCAGTGGCACAAGCTAGCACATAGTCAGACATTAGCTCGTATAATATCAGTTTATAACGATAAGTAGTATAAGTAGGTATACGAGACACTTGAAGTATCACTGTACGCGTACTTTTGTACTTGAGGGAAATTGCAGAACGCGGATTAATTATTTTTAACACATACACTAACTTTTTGAGTCTTATCGTTGCTTTTCATTATCCGTATGTCTTTTAGAATATAAATTATCTGGATGTAACATCGTTGAATTTTTAAATTCTAAACACGTTTCAGCTACAATTTTTTTTTTTTTTTTTAACTAAATCACAAACTTTATCCTTACAACGTTTATCTAAAAACCTATTTCTAATCGTTTGATTAAAAAATATGTTAAATCAGTAATAAGAGAGTCATAGCATAATTTTGTGTGTTTCAAGAGAGTGAAATCGCGATAATAAAATTGTCCACTGTTTCATCACTTTAAAACGAAGGAAAGTTTCCTTTATCAACGTTTACTATAAATATCCTAAAATCGTATGGAATAATCAGGCTGATAGTAATTAAGATATGCTCAGCTTCTGTGCTAGATGGAGCAGTCGATAATCGTGGAACGAACAGCGAGTAAAATATAAATCGAATAAGGATTAGTACGGTGCACACGGTTAGTTTACACGGACAGGCTATCGGCAAAAGGTGGCTGGAAAGGCCCTTGGCTCGGTGAACCGCATCGAGTTCATTCCAGAAGTTCGTTGAGTCGATGCATACGGCTCTACCGCAAAGTCGAATGCATTTTCATCGTACCGACGTTGGTATGTTCCTCTCGAATGTGGAGAACGACGACTGGAATTTAGATTAACGAACGTGCGTGACTTCAAAATTGTCGGCGATGCCGTTGTACCTTTCCGTTTTATATTTCCTCCCCTCCTGTCCCTCTCGTTTTTCTCTGCATTCAGCTTTTTCTCTTATCGTTCTTTCTTCCTCCGTTTCAAAGCATGCGCTCGGTTGCAATGTTCTGGATATTTATCGTGAAATTCATGGAAAAAAGGAGATCGTTTCGGGCGTCTCCAACAATTTCAACATATTATGTTTTATGCACGATTAATTTGCCCTCTATTGTGCTTGGTTCTACGCTTTCTGCCGAATAAAGGTTTGAAATTATTCGTCAATAGATTTTAATAAGGGATCGTATCGATAACTCGCAGATATTCCATGCATGTTGTTTATTATTTTGTTTAGTGCGTTCGAATATGATTTATACAATGTTTGTTATAAAATCGAAAGAAACGAGGGGTATAAATATCTCTGAATATCTTTCAAATGTTTGTCCCCGTTTGAGAATCGATGATATTAATTGTATTTTCACAATAAAGATTCGGAGAAATACGATTTGAAAAGTCTTATTTGAATAGATTTGAGATTTTCGCTTTTTCCGATCGCTTTAAAATTCGATGTTTAATTTTAATCCCTTCCTCGTTTGTCTTTGTTAAAAAAAACTTTCGAACGTAAATTGATCCCTTCAATATCCAAATTCACTATTTCATTTTTATTTACATTTTACTCGATTTTATCGATCAAGTGGAAATTTACATGAAATTATTGTACGTGATCATGATCACGGACGATTACAGAACGCGTACGTGGTGGGGGTATGAGAAAAGACAAAGGGGGATGCTTAAGGGAGAAAGATGAATTAATCGTCAGTCATTAACTGAAAGACGTTGGTCGAGAGTCGAGTTGTGAGGACTCGAGAGGTTGAGTTACTGTGAGTTGTGAATTGCCCGTTTAGTCGTCTCAGTTGTAGCACATTACTGTACTTTAATTCATCGTAAATAGGTCCATCTATCAATAAACTTATCATTTAGGATAGAAATAATTGGAAAGCCTAATTCCTAATATTTCTGAGTAATTAAAAATCCTATAGTTTTGAATATTGAGGAGGACAGTTGCAATTTCTCTGACTCCTTTTTTCTATTACTTTTACCTCGCTTCTTTCTTCGTAGCTATCGGTTGAAAACTGCGCGGTGCCGCGTACAAAGGCAACGAATGAATTCATAAAACGGGGCAGGGTTGGTCATTTGCAATTCTACAGGGCAGCATCGACAGTCACGATGCCGGTATGTTTTCCATTACCTTGGTCTCCTCGCGAACTGACTCTCTTCTCTTCGAGTTGTCCCTCGAAAGATGGCAGATTCGGAGCGTAACATCGTGCGAACTGTCACACACAGGGTGAAAAGGAGACGTTGCAAGGTTGCGTAGTGGTGGCGTGTAGCTTCGTGCTGATTTTCGCTCTTCGAAAGAGCGTGCTGTGCTCGTAAAATGGGGAATGGAAATGACGAGAGCGGAGGGAAAATGGAGAGAAACGAGACGGTTCATACGAAACGTGCACTAGATCTGTCGCGATACATTGGCTAACGTACAACGCGTTGCTATTCAACATCTCCGAGTCGATTTAAATCCCAGGAGAATCGGCACGAAATTACAGAAAAAGAAGTTCCTTTAGTTCGTCTTTATCGATATTTTTGTTCGTGATTGGAGATCGTCTATTAGATAAATCAATTTTTTTGTTTCGTTCGGAAGGGAACAAATGTTTAAACGCGTAGATTTCTTTTACTCCTTGTTATTTAGGACCACGGATAATCAACTTTCCTTTATGTCGAATCATCCAGGAAACATAAATGTCCAAAGAAACCACAACGTACCTTGATTAACAAGAACGTAGTTGCAAACCAAAAATACAATTCTCTTGGAAAAACTTTGTTATTTAGAACCACGTTCCACGAACGAGGTCGCTTATTACGTTACGCACGGAGAAGACAACGGTGCGGCAAATTTAGAAGAAGTATCATAACACGGAAAAGCTTGATAACTTTTCTCTCGACAAGGGTTGCTTCTTAAATCAGTTTCCAAACGTCGTTATCGAGCACACTCGGAACCTTTCAGCGTGCAAAGATCTCTTCTTTTTTTCATTCGTTTTCCAACGTGTCCTCAGAGACCGTATCCACATTTCACAGTGAATTTTTTCGAATTGGTCGTGCTACTTTGCGCGAAAGAAGGAGAGAAAAGGATCAGTTAGGTATGGCAGCTCGTGAGAGTATTTGAGCACATTGTAGAAACCTTTTATGAATATCACGCGTTGTGTCTACGCGTGTTATCTGTCTTGCGCAAGTATTTTGAATATTTTTTTTTAAATTCCATTGGCGTTATAGCTAATAATCGGCTATCATGAGTGTATTGGTAAAGTTTGAAACAAACTGCAAAATGTACACTGCCATTCCTACATGTTGGAATATTGTTTCGTAGAGCAGGTGTTATATTTCAATCACTGATAAGCTCCGGTGTAAATGTAATTTATGTGCTGTGTTGCGATTTCGTGAAAAATGGACCGAGAAACCGAGAAATCACCTGGAAATTAGTTTTATATTTAGATGATACTGCGACTATCGCGATTGTAGATCAAATATTCCTACTTTCTGAGCAGCATACGCGAATAACTTAAGAAAATATTCCGCGCGTGCATCTGTTAATACTAATTTAATGTTAAATACGTAATGTCAATTTCATTCGATGTTTAATGGTATTGAAAGGTGTCATTACGATATTAATGAATTAACGTGACCCTGAATAATATTCAGGATAAACGAATATTCTTACTAAAATTCGGTATTAATCGTTTTAAAGCCTTATATCAATATTCAACCATGTCGATATCGAGATTATTAACGATAAAAGTGTCCGTTATGATGAGAAACGTTATCTTTTACCTATTACCTCGACGATACAGAAGCTGAAATGGAAAATGAAAAATATTCTCTGTCCGGTTAAATACTTTTCTAGCTACTTTAGATAAATTTTTAAAGCGAATTTCACCAATAAGAATATTTTTGCTTAATGATATCCGGCTTACTAATTATACCGCTCCGATAACTTTTGTAATGAGATTGTTTTTGCGTAACTTTTTGCGTTCGCAATAGAAACTTTTCGCTGTCACTTTTAACTTTCGATTAAAAGTAAAAATAAGTCTGTTAGAGGGAACATCGTCAGTCGTATAACGTAAATTGTTCTCGTTCAAGTACTTTTACAACTCTAGAACAATTTTCTGTTTTTCTATTATAATTTCGCAATTCCAAGACAACTTCCATGCGACCAAAATTCTTCATTTGCAAATATTCGAGTGTTATCAGGCGACCAAATTTATTAAACGTAAAATTATACGAAATTTGTATTAAGAACGTAAACACACGAGCCATGGAACATAAATATTCAATTTCCATGAAGATGTGCTCATTAAAGATAGAAAGATAAACCTACTCATAGAATCTCATTACCGAAAGTATGACAAGAAGAAGAAGAAGTTGGCTCTCAGCGCTGTTCCAAAATTCCGCAACAAAACTGCATGATCATTGTAAAGATTGGTCGATCTTTGAAAACTACTCGTGTAAAGCTTACACCGTTCATCAGCGCTCACAGCTCGCAGTCTCATTAGTGATTAATTGATCTTGAAGAACAACACGATGCTCCAACGAGTTACCGTGTTTACAGCGACATACTTGCAACAGATGCATCTGTTTCCCGAGCTATTGTTTACTCTGTTTTCCATCCTCTGTTCCGTGATCTTGCTAGCGTCTTTCCACCCCATGCTCTCGCCGCATAATCTTGTCGCATTATAAATATCTATCACCAACGTTGGTTGCTGTACAAAAACCTTCTTTCGCTGGAAACCGTAATATCCTCGATGCTTCGTATACTGGGTGTTGATTTAACTATCATCAAGATCTTTTAGATATTATGGATAATTTTATAGGAAAATTTTACAGGATGATCTTGGTGAAAATTTGAACGTTATTGTAGGAATTAGAAAATCTAGACAGGACAGTGAAAATCGATCTAAAAATCAAAATCAATGTACATATGTATAACGTAATTTATTCAACGCGGTAATCTTCGTTCAGTTTACTCACACGTGGCTACGGTTTCAATCCGAAAGCCTGAAACGATGCTAAATTAAACGCTATTCGATTGGTTACAAAGAGCAGAATAATGCAGGGTACTCGTCGTAACAAATGTTCATGGCGATTAGCCTATTCGTATGCGTAATTTGTAATTAATAAATGGGGTTAATTACGAAGGATAGACGAAGCTCCAGTTTGTTGAAAAGCAAAAGCAACGTGATCAGAGAGTACGACGAACAAGTGGAATGCAACTATAGCACGTGTACACGCGTGTTATTTGTACGAAAACGTTCCTAGTCGTTTATTTATTGTTTTACTAGGCCGCGAATGTTTGAGTCTTTGTGGCAAATTTAAATGTACAAAAATATGTAGACGCGAAAATGTACAAACTATTCAAATTAAAGGATCGTAATACCACAGGATGAAAAGAACCCTCGTCTAGGTTTTCTTTATTCTTCCTTTTGTGTATAAAAATCAGCAATTCATTTATCGTAGAATAAATCCACCAATGGCGCAAATACTTATTAAACAAAATGGCTAAAATAGCATTCGAAAATATGCAATTAAACCTTTAATCTGAATATTAGAACGAAATGTCCTTCGGTATCTATCCACATAAATTATGATAAGTAGCAAAGGATCGGGACAGGCTGACATCTTATGAGAGCAACGATATTGCTGATGCAAATGGTCGCGCGAAACACGGCTCCTTAATTATTTTCACTATACAGAAGCAGCCGTCGCGTAATCGTTCTCATATTTGTTAGTCAAATCGTGGCATTTGCTATTGAAACGTTGCACTTCCGACCGGCTTCCAACCTAATTGCTAATATTCACGTTCCTTTTTCCGGAGATCGAATCAAAGGCAGAGACTTTCCTCGCTTTTCGTTTAAGAAAGCACAGAATGGAAAGTAAACGTTCATAAGTCGCAAGAAAATTACATGCAAATATTTGCAATTATTATTAGTTTGCGAATTTTTAGACATTTATGGGAAATTAAAGAGCGTAGAAAACGGACATAGTACGCAAAAGTATAAAAAGTACCCAAAGTGCAGTGTTTAACAGTTGAAACAAATTTCTGCCTAGTTCCTAATTTTTAATCATTTTTTTATTGAATTTAATCGAACACACGTTAAATTCTTTCAATATTTCTTCATTTCGAGAATAGAAAAATGTCTGAGATCAAATAGTCAACACCGCGAAAATCGTTAAACTGTATAGTCAGCGAAAGAAGAGAACGCGTGATTAGCAGTAAACTAAATTGATGGTCTTTACGTTAAATTAAATCAGTACGAAATCTACGTTGTCGATGAAAGTACCATTAATCGTAAACACTTTCCTTTGGGAACCAATGGTTTTACGAAGCTCGTCTGATCGAAAGATGAATTTGTTCCCGCCCCTTTTTCGAGTTTACGTGCCAAACACTCGGCAGGAGAGGTTGAAATTAGTCGTGGTCCCTGACTTCCGATCCTTAAGGGTTGACTGGCTTTCCAGCTTTTCCTTATTTACCTTCTCCGTTGTTTAAGGACGAAGGTTTAAGGATTGGGCGACCCGATCAGGGTATTAAATAGATGGAGCTAGGTCAGGCAAAATTGGAACGGTGTTTGTGGACTTAAGAGCGAAGGTAAACTCTTTGCACTGTGCTCGGCTTTCTTTGTCCTGTAGTTGTTTAAAAACTTGGTATTACCTTGTTTTGATTGTGTATTTTATCATAATTGAATTCTTGGTATATTTTTATTAACAAGTTAAATCTGCCTTGCGTTATTGACAAATTGAGAAATTAACATTGTTGCTATTTTACACATTTTCTTATTTTTGCGAATATAATTTAAAAACGGGAAGCTAGGTAGAGAATTATCTGTCAGTTTATTATGAAAAAATATTCTCCATTATTACTATAAATTACCATTATAAATACTATACGGGGAAAGAAATATTTTGAATAATTTAATAAAATATTCGCGACCTAATTACGATGAAGCTATTTTAGTAATAACGAGAATGTATTGTATTAATGACCAAGAAAATGACAATATTTCACGCATTTTGAATTCCTCACGAATTTCATTTCTAGTCTCCATCGAAATTAATATTATAGTTTCTTTAAGCTTATTTTCCGTTTCCTCTTTTAAACGTTCATTTTCCAAGGCACTGATAATCTCTCGGAAAAGATAAAATAGTTATGAATTAAGTCTACAGCCACCAGCCATAAATCTAAGTGAAAATATTGTTCATGATATTGTTGCACCAGAAAAGGAACATTATCGTAGATCAAATTTCTTGGGCGATATTTTTATACGCCATTTTATTTCTTACCGTCGCACAATATTCTCTTCAAACATAATTCAAAAACGTCTTATAAGGAAACTACATATATGAAAATTCCGATGATACGGTAAGGTTAGGTTAACCAAACCTCTTTTACATGTTCTCTACAGAAATCCTTTCTTCTAGCTCCGATAATTAACTATCAGACAAGAATGATTAGAAATTAGAATTCCATTGTTAAGGGTTGATCCTTCGAATCTACTCTATTTAATTTGAAATAGCATAAACGAAAAAAAATCTTCAGTTTGTTCGTAAAACATCAAAGATATTAAACAAATATTCACGATTAAGAAATCAATAGTCTCTCGCTTTTAACAATTCTTAAAACGATATTCGATTTAAGTACAAACATTCGTTAAACATTTATTCTTTTCAAATAACTATTTTTTTTTTTTTTTTTTTTTTACGAAAGAAAACGAATATGTTAATAAAAGAGCGAGCGAAAGAGGCGTCGGATTTAGAAATGATTAGTTACGCGATTAGCAGGCAGCGTGAATTTTTATATTTTTAAATATTCGATGGACAAAAAGTTTGTCCCAGTCTGGCGAAAAATTCGCCGTGTCGAAGTGCATTTTACCGTGACGCCGCGTCACGCCAGTCGCATTTGCTTCATTCTAGACAAAAGCACATAGCTGTTTGTCTTCCGTTTAGGATATTTCGTTTCAAGTTTGCACGAGTGTGCACTTCTAGTCGTCGTAATGGCGCTAGTATTACACCGAAGGTCTCTGCTCTTTTTAAAATTCCATTCCGGCTTGTTGCATATTTTTATCTTTACAGTTAGTCACTCGCCTGCACTCATATTAGTTCTTAATGGTCACAGACCAGCACGTTCTTTCATATGTTCGCGTATGGCTACTACATTTACTCTTTGCAATCGTTCCAGTTTTCGAATATTTGTGCTGTCAAAGCGCCAGCGTTTTTTCGTTTTAGAAAATATTTGAAATTCGGACATCATAAAACAACCAATATCATTTGATCGTTACACTATTTTAATATTTCTCTATTTCTTGCTTTTTAGAAGAAGACACGCATCGTATAATTCTGCACGTCACTACGTATTTTATCGCGTCTGGAACTCTCTGCAACCCACGTTCCTCATCCACTAACACCTTAATCGCACGTACATTTTGTTTCACCTCATCATCATTATGTTCACTCGCTATTCTCATTGGAATATCCTGCAACAAAGCTTTCCAACGTGTATTCCATTATTTCCTAGAAATTTCAATGATCTTCTGTATCGCAGCTTTTTGATAAAGCTTTAAATGGCCTATATTTTTTGCTCCTCTATACCTAGAAGCGGTTCGAGGGCTGATTAACCTTTTTCGCTCATCGCGTTTGCCCGTTTGTTTTTTATCGCTCAACAAAGTATCGTTTTCTTCTCGCTCCTTATCACACACACACACACACACACACACACACACACAAGCGCGTATACATGCGATTCTTCTTGCTTCCACAGGGCAACACTTTCATGATTTTTACACGTCGCATCGTAAATACATCGACCGAGAACATCATAAGACGAGCGATCGCATGAAAAACTCACCAACAACGATACTTTGTCCACGACCATAATTCCACTCTCGAAGGTTACTGGTACGCAGGTTAGAATCTAGTTTCGAGGAGAAGCAAGTGTTTCTTAGGTGTCCGCCAACGTCTTGCACTTCTAGCAGCGAACATCGTGCCTTCGCCAGGCGATGTAAATTTAAAATTAAGCCGGTAATGCAGACTTTCCGGCTCGTACGTAGCAAGCGTCGCGGAAGAACGGCCGATGGAAGGAAAGGCACACGGGGGCCGACGATAATGGACTTTCGGCGATAAAATGGTTCTATATTGGAACGGCTTACGTCGGCTAGCGGCGCGAGCAAAACTATTACCGCCGGCTTGACGAGCCTCGTAACTTGTCGGCACGTGTACCGATGTAACGCGTAATTCTGCCGACGTCTTCTCGACGTTGTTTCGCCGGAAAATTCGCCGAGGGAAAGGCTTTACGCCGAGCTAAAAATGTAGACACGCGAGTCGGGGCTAACTTGTAATTTGATTTGCACTACGTCGGGCGAGCGAAGTTTCTTCGGTCGCTTAAATGAAATTACCAAGTGCATGCTATACAACGAGTATCCTATAACATTAGCCACCATTTTCCAAGGATTTCCGATACTCTGCCAGAGAAATCTTGACTTTTCGTTGGAGAAAAATTTCTTGAGAATTCTTTAATATCCAGACGTGTAACGGACCCAAGGCTGATCGATCTTTGTTCGAAAAATCTCTTGGATAGATTATCGAAAGTGTCGATGAAACATTATAGTTAGTATACTGAAGCTAATGAGCCGACTGTTAAAATATCAGTGATTTAATTATTAAGTCTTATTCAATTATTTTCGACAATTTGTGTCTGGGGAAGTTTGAATAATTTCGATCGAGAAGCTTTGAAGAACTTTGATTTAATTTCGGAGATTTCGGGGAGAATAAATGGACTTGGAGGATTAAGGAAAAGTTTCTGATAAATAGACTAGAAAAAATGAATAACAGGTCTTTTGAAGCTTTCTCGAATGTGGATTTTCCAACTACCGTGGAATTTATTATACGTACTATTCGTTCTGTAGTTCATTCAAAGTTTAAAGAGACGTCGATTTTTCTCGAGGTTCTTTATTTTCTTTCTTCTCATACGATTTTTTATTCGACCAAAAAGTATACACAGGCGATTTAATGTTGCTTCCTTCGGAGTGTTAACTGAAAGTTCAGCTAGCGAAAAAATGAGTGGGTCAAAACGTTTCACGGTGGGATGGTATTATGGGATTACTCTTTTGCAGTTAAGGGTTAGTAGATCCTCGTGGATATAGCGTAACGAACGTTTACTGCGCTAGGGGTTCCAGTTTCTGGTTTGTGACTTCTTAAGAGAAAGATGCGAGATGGTAGCTATATCTAGGGTTATTAATGATTTGAGAAAATGAAGATTGCCTGGATGATAATATATAAAGATTATAAAGAAAAAGAAAGAATAGAAAGAAATGAGAAAACATAGAAAACGCATTATTTTCTTCTCCAGGAGAAATTATATAAACTCACCGACAGAAATATCATTCGTCGTAAGGTAATAATTCATTGTTCTATACTGCAGACGGGTTTGAGCGATAAAAAAATGTTGAATTATTAAAGCTTTCCAAATGTACACGCACGTATACGCAATGTCAGATCTAAAAATGACAAATTCGTTACAATTTTTACATTTTACATTTACCTAATTATACGTTGAATTGGCGCGTGAGTTATACACGCATTGGAAAAGAAACAACTTTCTGCTGCTCCCTGGATTTTAATTTCACTGGAATCAATCGCGTTTCTTGCTTAACGACCTCTTTCGTTCCATTACCCCAAGATCTATAGAAGATTCGTGGTCAACTGAGGTTTAATGACCCGTCGTCCAATCGTCGCTCACAACTGACATTCTCTATTGTTACACTCTAACGCTGGGGCTTACGGTTTACAGCTCACTGAAAGCTCTGATATAAGGCAGTATACTTGCCGCCTGTTCTAACCAGATTACTGAAATGCTATATCGATTTGCGTCGCAGTACCGTACTTATTTGCACATTGTACTTTGCACATTCTCCTAGAAAAAAGAAAATGGAATATTCTTTATTGGTGATTCATTGAAATTTTACTTTCGAACAGGTTGGGTTGCTAGAAAGTTAACGCGAGTATAGAAGAAGTAAACTTTTTAGAAAATAGATTCGAAGTAGAAAACTTTTAGTTTTAGAAAGTTACAGTTAGATACAGAGATCTGTTTCGATATTAATCTTTTCAAACCTATTTGTCGGGAACATTCTCTTAATCCTCGAAGTTCAGAATTGAAAATACTGGAATCTGCATTTAAAATCCAGCGTCCTCTCTGCCAAACTTTATAACATGCAATTTACAAATTTATATTTATATTTTCCTGTTCTTTTCTTATTTCGTTCTTCGCATCTTCCTCCAATTTTCATGTCGTTCGTTCTAATTTCCCCTGTGTCCAACATTTATCGACTGCGGACTAATTCATATTTCAGTCGAGTTACTGTTTAATCAAGCTTCGCACGGATAAATAGTTTAACAACTGTTGCTTTCGGAGGTTGTTCTGCTGACAGTTCTAACCAACATGTCCGTGATAAGTACGAAGAGTACCGCTCGCTACCGAAAACGGAAGCAAAGAAGGTCGTTGACACGTTGGCTCCTCTTCGTCCACATTATATTTCGAACTTTTCAGAAGTGACGTGGACGTGGTTGGATATTAGTTTCTGTTCGTGGAAGTAGGTCGAGAACGAAACAATAATTTTTCTTGAATCCACCTCGCTCGAGATTTACTTTGACACTGTGACTCGCGTGAAATTGTACGTATCCTCAACGAAGTGGACCCCGTTGTTTCGCTAGCAAAGCGTCGGCAAATGATTAATGGCGGCGAAAACTTTTCTGGCTTTTGCTTGATATTCTTAATACCATCAAGAAAGTTACCACGCCAGGATAAATTTCGTCGTCAGTCCACGTTCGATGCTCGATCCCTCCAACATTCGACGACAATTTTTCCTCCTGTCATTTTGTTGCTGTCGCTCCCTAACTCCTTCTCTCGCTACATCGTACGATTCTCTGCGCCTATTATACGCGAAAGAATTTTCCTATACTATTTCCTCTATTACATATCTGACCACCACGCTAATATGTACAAATAGACAGTGTTCTATTATTATCTTATTAAGCAAAGATAAATATATTACACTGTACAATTTTTTGTAATATTAGCTAAAATCTAAAATTCTAGCGTATGAAATGTGCACTTTGCCAAAAATTACGCTGCAATTTGAACGAATTGACTGGGATGGTAGTCATCGGTGATCCACATATTTTTACTAAATTTTTTAGTAGGATTAAAGCGAGATAAAGTTCGTGGATTAAAAAATGTTCAACGATGAGAATGACTAAGATAACGTTGATAGAGAAAATGTACGTAAATAGAATTTAATATGTTGGAAAAATTTAACGTTACGATGTAGTATATTTTAATCGATTTCGGATGCCAGTGGAAAATATCAAAATTCACCTGGCGGTCAACGTGTTAATTTACATTAGCAATCAAATTTAATAGGTTTAACAGGTTTAAAGTCTATAAGCGTGAAAAGTCAGTGTCCTTTGACTCGTACATTCACGCAAACCACACGGACTCAATAGAATTCCTTGCGCACGGACGCGGTAACAACGATACACAGTAGTTAATCAGCAAATTTAAAGGGTTAACGCGTCCTATCAATCGACGATTAGCCAGATATATTTATCACAGGCTCGTTAACCATTTGCGAGCCAGCCATGAACTATCGCCGATGCGTAATTAAACTAGCAGGCTAATTGCGTTTTCATTTAATCCTGTCGTTGGTGCGATACAATCGAGTTCCACCACGATTCGTCGCGCGCTACAGCTTGCTCCACTGATTACCGATAGAATTGTATCGTCATCTCGGAAGCTTTGAAACGTTGCCGTGAGCTTCGACTCTATCTTTTCTCGTAGCTGTTCTTACAACGCAGGAGAACAAATTCTTGCAGCTTTTTCCTGCTATGTGTATGTCTCCAAGATATTGATTTTGGATTTATCGATAATTTGATCGAAGAATTAAAATTTGGCTTTAATTAACCCTTTAACCAAGTTAATTAACCCGTTAACCAAGGCTACTTATACCGACACCAGACAAAATGGCTGGTACTTGTGAAAGTGTAAAAGGATCCTGCCATCAGTTTATCGAACCCCAATTCAGTTTCCTCGTTTCGTACAGCTTACCATGCGTTTCTTAAATTTTTACCTCGTATCATTCGATACGACGATATCAGTTATCAGGAAAATTCTGGATCGATCGTTAGATTGCTGGATTCTAACGTTGAAAATACCATAGCAGTCAAAATGACTGGTTCTACAATTTTACAAATGTGCCAACCCTCGTTTAGGGATCATGGTCCCAGATGGATTATTAATAACAAAAATGTACTACATGACATGCAATTCCTTCCGTAAGAAAGCAATAAAACAATAACTATAAAAATATTCTATTATTACATATTTTTTAAAGACCAGTCATTTTCACTGGTTCTGATACAAGTAGCTTCGTGTTAGCTACCGGTAGTTTTAGTGTTAAGAATGTACCACGTCGATAGGCATTTGTCGCAGAGATAAAAATGACGTGCACTGCACGTCGGCTAACAGTCAGATCGTTCGTTTGTCAAGCCACAGTTCCAGAATTCACGGTGTCACGTAGAGTCATCGATATCTTGGAAATATTTCAAAATAAATTATTAATAAATAAAATGCTATCGTTGCCGCGAGTATTTATTCATATCCGTGTAGAATCTTTTATGCGAGACCCTACCAACGCGCTGAGGCGCTACTTAAAAGATTGCACTCGCAGACGCTGTGTGGTACAGTCTGTCACACAAGAGCGTGTCTGCGATATTTCTGTAAATATTTATATATTTGTAAAAAAATTTATATGAATTGAATCTACATCTAAAACACTAATACGCTATTACAGTAGGGTGTCCAATCTCCTCCATTAGCGATTATAGCTTGACATCGTTTCGGCATACTCTCGACTAATTTTTGAGCGTAGGATTCTGGTAACGACCTCCATATCTTTCGAATGTGATGTACAAGTGTTCTTATTTTTGTGATACGTCTTCCTCTCAGCTTGCCTAATAGGACACCATGCCCAAAACGAAGATTCATCAGTGAATATTATATTACTCCAATCACGATCTCTGTTTTCATTCGCCCATGCCAGACGATTTTCGACGTTTCGCGTACGCGGCACTCATATTAAAAAGCTCTGTTCCTTTCACTGTTTCAAATGAAACTGAAAGGTATTCAGCAACGCGTATTAGAGAAGTTTTCGTTTGTTTACATTCTTTTTATCTCATTCTGATTAGGTGTCAGGTTTCGCAGATATCGCAGACACGCTCTTGTGTGACAGACTGTATGTTACATTGTAGCGCACTGCACGCGCAACCTTGAGTTTATTGGTAGCGCAAATGGTTAAGAATATTTAACAGTATCGATCGTAAGAAATTGGGAAAATTTCAAGAATTGAAAGGAATTGCAGAGAGTCGTACGAATGTGTAAGATCGTTGTTGCTCATCTTATCGATCTCGTCTTATTCGCGTCAATTGGCGCATCTTCCTGGTTGATAAATGTTCATTGCCGTGCATCTTCGCGCTGAGATAAAAATATCTTATCACAGTGATGGTTACGTTACAGATAGCCTAAATCTTCCTTAAAAAGGCAAAGAATCTTACGAAGTTTGTTTCCTTTAGTAATAATTTAACACTGTAACTAGGGAGCAATTATTCGAGCGTAAGTGGTCGCTACTTTGACAAAAGATGCACGCGAGATAGAGCGTTCTAAACACGTGCGAATCTAGACCGTTCGTAACGAATGAAAGTTTAGAACTTTGCTAGGTCGACGGTGTTGGAGATAAAGGCGTAATTATAAGTCATCTTGACTCACTTTCGTTATACAGGTCATTAGTCACTGAATTGTGCTTCGGAGAAGTACAATACGTTTCAACGAGTAAATGAAATTTAATAGACCGTGATCATTTATACAAACTTGTATTTTTATAAACGTAAGCAGAAAATATTTGTCTCTAAATTCCTCTCTAAATTATACAACCTCGTTGTTAATCGTTTAATAAATATATCGCTGCTGTTAATTTCCTATATTTCTCTAATTTTGTCAATATTTTCTGCGATCCGTGATTGTCAATATATGTTCGAGCAAAGATGAATTTAAAGGAACGGGGTTCCGTAACTTTTTGAAAATCTCTCGCTGTCGCTCGAGAAATTACCGTGTCTCTCGGGCAACGAGGTGCATTAACGCTTTGAAGTTACGAAAGTTGTATGCAAACAAATGGAGAAAGTATACGTGGAGTTTAAACGTTCGCGGGATTCTTGCCGTCCCTTACGGGGAAATGAAATTCATATCTGTCGTATTAAAATTATGACGATCCAAGCGTACTTCCCGTTATCCTAGACTAGAACAAAGTATTTTTATTATAGTCTTTGTCCAAGTCGACGAATATGAAGCGGCGGATAAACAAAAATTAAGAGCAAACTTTCTCGGAGTAATGACGATAAAGTGCACCATTATATTCACGAACATACCAAGTATATCTAGAGTATATCAAGATTTTAGTTAGTACATACTTTAGTTTTCGTTCGCGTTTCGAGATCGTAAATCCTAGAAGATCTACAATTTTTCATGACATTTGTTTGGAGTCCGGCGCATAACGATTTACAATTTACCATATTCTCGCAATACTTTCATATTAATTTCAACAAAGTTTCGCTTTTAATATACATCATCGGCCATAAATACTATTATAAAACAGTTACTTGTCGCATTTGTCGAAATACTTGAACAAGTTCTACTTTATTCAGTATTTTACATTATAAAACACGTACAATGCGAATGAGATGGCAGATTCATAATGAAATGCTTGAGAGGTAAAAGCAGTGAGAAGAATGCAACTTGTAACAGATGTCAGCGGGTATTCTAAAACCTATTACCGGCAGTGCATATTGGATGGCAAGCTTGCGCGAGTATAAAATTCCAGTTCCATTCTTTCCACATTCTTCTCGATATTTTAAATTAATTTTCGTACAAAATCAACGAGTATCCTAATACGAACGGAAGTGTACGTTTCAATTATTTACCTATAACTCATCGAAACGTGGAAACACGGATGAAAATATCCAAGTAAAACCTGGCGACCGAATTTTCCGATCGAGCTAATACGTATTTCGAACGATCGATAGAAGACAAACCTGTAGCGACGTATCAATCCCGATCGGTTGTTCGCAACGCAAACTGGTGCCGATATTTGTATTCCGCGGTGTTGTCGTTGGCGTTCACGAGACGCAAACCGATCGGCTATCGATTATTCGAGTTTGCGTGGGCGTTCGAATTCGACCCGAGTCCATCGTTATCGGTGCGCGATGATTGAAGAAGCATACGCGGGAGAACGAGCCGAATTCAGTTTCGGGACAGATCAAAGTTTCGTTGTATCGCGGCAAACGACTACTTCATGCGGAAATGAAGTTACGCGGGCTCTGGTAGTTAACGCGAATTTCGGTTCTGCCGCCAGCATTATGCGGCCCCTCTGTAATTGAGGATTGTCCGCGAACCAACCGTGAATTATTAGTCATGCAACGAGTTCTTCCCGGTTAATCCCTATTTGCCCGATATTAACGGATGTATTTAACTCGGGCTACAGGCTTATTATGAACTTTCCGCGCATCGAATCTCGCGTTTCTCGTCCTATGCGCGAATCACGGATTTACAACGTTTTCATCAGCGTCGTCGTTTCGCGCTTGTTGTTTCGTCTAGGAACGTGTTGCGACCTGTCAATGTAGAAATATTATCAATCGATATAAATTATTACGTGACAGAGTGCAGGGACGACGAAGCGCGTACTCACGGTTGCACGTATTAATATTTCAACACAACACTGTCTGTGTATTTGCGGCTCTTTACGAGAGGAAATAATTTAAATATCGTAGAAACTATTCTAGGAAAATATTAACCATCTATCGTATCTTGAAAACGCGTAAATAATTGTTTCGTTGTTTTTCTTGCAACAGAAATGTCAGCATTTCTTATTTAGCTTTAATACACTGCAGTCTCTCATTTTGAACGGATGAGAACCGATATTTGGTAGAATTCTTGAAACAAAGGAGCTTTGTAAATAAAGAAAAGAACTAAGATTTGGTATCGTTTTCTATGTAAACAAAAATTCTCCAAACGAAGAATCTTCGAATGGACGTTTACGCAATTTTGTAAAACGTCAATAGCAGACGATAGGCTTGTAATTGATCGAAACGAAGGCGTAAATCAACGAGTCTGGCTGAAGCGTAATTACCGTAATGTTGCGGCAGATATATCAGTTAGAATTAGGTAACGGACTACGATAGCGAATGCACAGGTCTGAATGCCGAACATATCTTCCATTCATCTTATACATATCTCCTTTGGCCGCGTCTAATTAGCCAGCATTTGAAATTCGTCGAGCACCAACAGCCACTTAACGTTTGATCGGATGATCTGGTTGGTTGGTGGAGCATGGGGCTCGCAGTAACGTTTGGCTCGTGTTGGATGTTCCACATTGTCAGTCTTTCACAATGGGTCGATAAACAATGGATGGTTATCGCGTACGATTCAGCTAAGAGAGACACTCGAGGTATTGTTGTCGATTCGAACGTACCGACTGATATCAGTTACGTCACGATTCTGTACGCGCGTGTACCCTTTTGTTCACTGGACACGATCATCGCCAATGACAATAATCATCCCTCATGCGCAACCAACGTACGTCGTTCTTTTCTTCGTTGTTTTTCGATATCTCTTTCAAGCGATATGGGGTTTCTCCAATCGAACGAGATCAGCCAACGAACCATTAAGTAGACTAAGCTTGTAAGCGTCAGACTGTTACGAAGCGTCTCTTCAACTGCTTTTTGTTATCGGTCTTTAACTTATGTGCAAAGATTACAGGAGAAAATGCGATGAGTACGGTTTTGTCGATCTTGCGATTTTCCTGTTATTTAACGAATGAAAGAGTGCATTTTAACATAACCTAATTGAAGGAGCAGCATCCAGCTCGGCTGGAAAGTGCAAGGCTCTTGGCAATGAACGACACATCTACGTTTTGTGGAGAATCTAGTGTTATGTCAATATTTAAAGTATAATAACCAAAACTCTTGAAAAATCAATATCTTTGATGTAAATATTTTTCTGATGATCCTCGTGACACAAATTTAATAAGATAGTTTTAGTAATACGCGATCAATTGTCAAGGTACTGGATTTGAAAATTGCTCCCATATTAAAAGTAAAAACGTAGTTTATCGCGTCGCTCTCCTGCGTTCGCTTTACGTAAAGCAATGTTTTAAACCATTCAAGTATTAAAGTGTGTCCAAGTAGCTACATTTTGTCACTGGAATATTAAAGATCGGAATTTATCAAACGAATACTAGTGCTAAACTGAATTACCGGATTATATCGTACAAAATATTTGCCACGTTTTTCACTCCACAAAATTGTTCGTACAATTTGTATATTGCAATTTTGTTGGATCGTCGTATTAATTTTTAATATTGTGTAACCTTAATTAATTTCAAACACCTCATTTTAATATTGTTCGTTTGAAACGTTTGTCAAAAATTATCCGCGCTATCGATCTCAGTAATTACTTAAAATTTTCGCTTCAGTAATCACCTGGTGTAAAACAGTAAATTTGGAGAAGTGACACAATTATTTTTCATGTTAACGGATGTATAATGGACGCGATTCGGCGTACCGTTGTAGTCAATGCATGATCGATTCGATAGTAATAGCGAGCTCTGAACGTTGAATGAGCGTGGCTGAAAACAATGCAGCCATAACTGCCATTCGACGGACCAACTATAATGCTACCTTGTATTGCGTTCACGTTATACAAACAGACACGCTGGATTACGTTGCGTGCATGTTTCGCGTTCACGAGCCAAAAGTCAATCGAGACACCATTAAGAATGTTGTTTTAAGTCGCGGATATATGAAATTTTAGTGAATTATAGCGAATGCCAATGGTTCGGAAATGATTGACGTTAACATTGTACGAGCCGATTGAATTTCCATCTAACGGGTTGGAAAAAAGTCACTTCAAGTTTGGATGAAATTCTTCGTCGAATGGAGTATTATTGGAAATATTACGATCGAAATGAAATAATAAAATTCACGTTTGCATGAAATATCGCGAATTAATTTCAATCGCTATTTAATTTCAATGTGATCGATAACCAACTTTCCTAATTTCATCCAATTTTAAAATAGTCACGGTGCTTATTTCAAACGTTGTTCTATATCGACTGCAAAAGTTTTTCCTGAAAAAGTTGACGTACTCTGTTTATAGCTCGTCGGTAAATTCTTGAACTAAGAACTAAAAAAAGGCTTGAGAAAGGGGTACGTTGATCCGGCAAGATTTATTTCGCTCCATACAAGTCCGATCTTATCTAAATGTTCTTTTTAATTTAAACTAAGCGGAAACAATCTTGTATAATTAATCACACGATGCGACGTATCTTCTTACGTATAGAATTTCAGTAATTAAGATGAATACGTACATCCTATACAAATTCTACGTACCTATACGCATGTATGTACGGACGAATAAGTACAGTTTAACGCATCGTGCAATATCTACCTGTTTTCGTATCGTGAAACTATTTTTTATCATTTCGTAATTTCACCGCATTCAAGGTCAGTCTATTTAATTTTACCAATAAAAAGGTATCATTACGGGGTCGTTATAGAGTACACGGTATATTCCATAAAATTTGAAACTAGAATTAAATTCAAGGAAAACAACATACACACAGGGTGCTGTCGTGTTGATCGATTAGTTGAGTTCGCTTGACTCGCAGCGAATGTTTCAATCAGAAGCTGGTAATTTAAAGCTTCTATGCAGCATCCGACCGCGGAAGTCGTAATGGCAATCGATAACGAGCTACTTCGCCGCGACAACGTTAAACTTTAAACGCGGCTCGACTTTTTTACAGGCAGTATATCTACGGAGAGTCCGGTTCACCGTTGTTCTCGCAGAAAACGCCCGATAAATTCTGGCCCGTCTACTCCTCTCGAAAAAGAAGTTTATACGGGCCGCCATAAAGCGCTTTCTTCCTTCACCTTCATTTACTTGGCGCCGTTCCCTCTTATATTTTCTTTCTCCCATTTCCACCCCTTTCTCAGCCTCTCTGTCTCTCTTGTCTCTTTTCTTTTCGCGTGTATAACCAGTTAGCTAATCTCTCGCGCGATTTACGATCACTCGCACGATTGATCGTATTTTTTAGATATTTAAATGAATAACGAAACGTCAAGTATCGTTTTATCAAAAACATTCGAATATTCAATTGAAAAACAACAGACTAAACTACATATATAGTAAATCATAAAAGTTTACCTACACTTCCTAAAGGTAGGTAAAACGTTATAGTAAATACTTTAACTCTACGTTTCATACGTTTCGACTTATATCGTTGAAATATACCTGACAAAATTGATTAATTTTCGGCTTGGTTAGAGAAAGAGAAAAATGAAAAAGATATAAAATATAATTACAAAAATATAGATATAATAAATAGTTATAGTATACATAGTTATATATTCATAGATAAATATAGATATAATATATAGTTACAAAAATGACATACATCTGGTATATCTATAGGAAATTATAAAAATAGTAGACTTAAAAAATGTTCTGCTATCTCCTTGGCGCTGAAAAAATTACTTCTTTTGTAGTTTTCGACGTAATTTTATCTCAAGACTTTTGCGAGTTAAATGTTTTAAATAAAAAATCATTCATGTATATATATATATATATATACATTTAAGTATAAATCATTGTGTGACAAAGTAGGTTTCTGGTTTCTTAGGCAATGCAGGTACGCAAAACTGGGTAGCTGTATTTTGATTGAATTTAGGTTGGACTTTAGGATGCCGAGACTTAGCTAACGCAAATAACCCTACCTTTCTGTAGTTATATTCGTGGCTGCCTATCCCTCGTTCATCGATAAACACGCGTCCTTCATCCCAGCGTGAATATCATTTACGAAAATTCGATTTCCGCCGCGACCCTCTTTTGTTCGTCGACCTGCTCAAGCAAGCTGGATTTTGAAATCTGAAAACTCGCGCAGATTCCCGCTTTACCAAATAAAGCTCCCCATCCTCGCTGGCGAATGTAAAATTTCAAGTTGGAGCGGATTTTCTGCTTCTAAGCTTCGAAATTTTAGAAGTTCCTAGAAATATCAGTGGCCCGTACTGTTAGAAATGGCGAATGGATTTCGCGGAGTATCCGAGTTCTGATTCGACGATAAAAATGAGATTGGAAATGTCGAATAAGTAAACAGCGTCCTGTTGAAAAAATTTGATAACCTTAAAATATCCGAAATAGAACATGAGAATTGTCAAAGAATCGACACGACTGAAGCAAATTTTCCAGAAAATTGATTTGAAATGGAAGCTTTAAAACAGAAAACTATCGATTATTCGATCTCTTAATAAAGAGAGATACTTCGGGAAACAATATCGTACAAAAATTCACGTGGTTTTGCAAACGCGATACGCACAGTAAGCTGAAAGTAAAGCGAGGTAGTTGCTAAGATTTAGAGGATAATTTTTCATCGGTCGATAAGTAACGAAAAACCGCGGCAGTAGCGGCTATATTCATCGGGACCCCTATGCAGGAATTAAAACTTTGCGAAGACAAAGAGAACAGTGACAAACGATCGCAAATTTTTTACGTTTCATTTTATTCTCGGTCGATACAGCGTCACCTGCGATGTTATATATCGTTCCACGATTCTCGTTCTTCCATCGCTTTTGTATTTCGTCTTGGCGAAACGGACGAAGCAAACGAGAAAATTCGTTTAAAGAAAGGAGCGTAATTAAGACGAATGGTTTGTGATTTCTTTCTTTCCTTCTTCCTCTTTTTCTTTTTTTTTTTTTTTTTTTTTTAACAAAACGTCACAGTCGCGAGGATAAGCCAATTATCCGAGCAGAGTGATTCTTTCTAAGAAAGTGGACGACGAAGATCCGCCTTTGTCTTCTGCTAGTAATAAAATTCTTAAGACGAAACGAAACGTCGGAAGGCAAAGACTCGCCAGAGTGTCTTGACGATAAAATATGGAATGCAAACGAAAGGCAATGATCTGGTTACTTTTAAGTGTTGCACGTTGCACCGAGTCCTACAGAATATTGATACTAATGCAAGTCTTAAGATTCCGTACCCAGTTTCTTCTGATCGTGACAGCTGAAACGAATCCAATAACTGTGAGGTCTTAATCGCTTCGGTAGTTTTATAACGATGTTACTATATTCTATCTCCTTCGTTTTCTTATTCGATATACGAAGTTTCACGAATGTTCGCTATCGTATTTTTACCGATATACATACACGCTGCGTATAAATATGGTAGTATCGTGGACAAATGGCCGAAGAAATATCGGGTGAACCATAAAGAATGTCGCGAGAAAGCCTAAGTACCGACAGGATCATCAATGTGACGCCGGTCCTTCAGTCGAATAGTTACGCGAAAATAAAAGCCTACGTAGCCTAGGTGACGACAGTTGCAAATTAACTATTTAGTTGTCTTAGTTATAGCACGTTATTGTATTTAGTTCACGTTAAATAACCATCGTTTCCTGTTTAATCTATTCTAAATAAATAAAAAAATCCTACAATATGGATATTCGTAGCAAATAAAAATTATTTGACACAGATGTACAACAACAACAAGGATGGCTCGTAAAATTTCGTTCTAGCGTGAATTTTAAGAATCCTTAACGAAGGTAGGAAACGAGAATGGAAGGTTCTCCGCGCGCGTAATTGAATTGCAACCACAGCATGCACATTGGCGTTTGGTGGTAAAACTGCTAAGCCTGTTCATTGTCACCTATACCGAACTACATCGATCTGTGATGTACCGTTGCTATTAACGTTTAACGTGGGGATACCAGACACTGGATTTCGCGAAGCGTGAAATGGAGATAATGACCAGCGGGCCAATCAGTTAACCAGACCGAGTCAGAGTAGACTAATGAGAATGCACCCTATGGTATGTGCGGTTAGTCGTATATAGCGAAAGATAGAGAAACAAAAAGCGTGTCGCGTGTTCCATCAAGACCTCTGTCTTTCTTTTCTTTGATTTCATCCATCCAATGAAACGCATTCGCACTATAAAATACAATCCTCTGAAATTTCAGCTACACGAATTTTCGCGTAGATTTGTAAAATACTTGTTAGATTTCCTCTTGAACTATTTCAAGGGATATTTTAAGGTGAAGATATTCCAAGGAATATTCCTTGACGTTTGAAATATGCACTGCACCTTATCTTAACTCCGTGTACTTTGTTTTCAATGCTCGAATAATATACGTAACAGTTGCATAAGATATACATAAGCAAAGAATCTTGTTGCGAAAATACATTATCTCGATAAAAATCTTTTAAATAAACTGACTTGTATGGAATATTCTACAACCAATAAAGCGTATCTTACGAATCTTAAAAAAATATCTTTTCCTGCAAGAAGAATCAAATCGATGTCGATGTTGCGTCAAATTACTTGTTCCACTTGAACCAATCGCTATTTGAACCGAATGCAAATCACAATTCCATATGGGATGTTCATTCGCGTTTTCGTTTTGAGACACACATTGCGGCTCGTCCGCGACTTACGAAACGACTAGACGCAGAAGCTTTTAATTAAAATATGGAGATCGGCTTGGCAAAGCCAGCCACCCAGCTATTGTGGCTTTGAGTCGAGCTGCAATAATAACAGATAATATATCGTCCGTGGAAGGCCGGTGTAACTGGCTCTTTCAAACAATGAATTCAAATCCGGCCACCGCAGCCGCGAACAATCACGTCTCGAACCTTTCCGTGTACTTCCGCAAAAGTGACGAGAGTCCATATCCCCTTCCTGGATAGAGATTACTCACCATTTCCCTTTGCAAGGAATAATAATCTTCGCTTACACCGGTGGAATTTTTATCCTTCGGTTGTGGCCACGTGATTAAAAACGAATCGACCAGCGGGCAATGTGTCGACGAATAGTTAAACGAGAATCTAATAAAACGATCGTGCACTGTGCTCCGTATCGATGGATTTTTCCTGTTGTACGTGTCGTTCGGGCTTTCAATGTTCCACGAGCAACGCCGAAACAACGCGGAATTCGCTTTTGGCTTCGTTCGTTATTTAAATAAACGCGGGACGACGATCTGTTTTCTAGTAGCTTTCAACTTGTTGGATCATTAATGTAACAGAAAAGTTTTGGGAAAACCGGACAGAAACACCGGAAACAAAGACCACGGTACGAGAATCATAGTCGTGCGAGTCAGTTCTGTTATTTTCTATAAAATAGCGTTTTATAAATGGCCTTCCTTTTAGGATTTGTTGAAAATTTCAAATGAATCGGCAGGGTTACATCTGACAGGAAGTGAGAGTTGGATGCTTCGAATTTGCTATTAACGACGAGTTGAAATTTACGTAGATAACGCTCGTTCTAAAACAATCTTACGAATATTCGGATTATACAATCGCTATGATACGTGCGATATTTTGGAGAAACTACATGCAGCTCCAACTTTATTTTAACAAACGATATTTTTTGTTGGAATACAACGATATTACACACAAATACTCTTATAGAGACACCTACACAGGCATTTGAACAGGACACTTACACAGGTCATACTCATTACTGTATAGAGAGTGAGGTTCAAGATATTTAAAGAATCATGGGTCACTTCCTACAGTCAGTCTGAGAGTAACTGGCCAACTGTCAATAATCCATCACTCACTTATATACATTTGGTTCTGTAGTTCTGTTTAATAAATATCACTTAATATTATTTTAACATAAACATCGTGTCTTCTACAGATTATTTATCTTAACTTTAAGATTAAATTCTAACATTTTTTATACCCAGCAAGCTGATATAGTACAATATTATAACAGAGAAGGACTGGTGGGACGACAATTTCTCGTTATCTCTGGGCAGATTTCTGATAACGAAAGATAGCCTGTGTGAGACGAGCAAAGAAACCTTGTCCCAAAATCGAACGATGGCGACTCTGCGCCTCTTCCGGAATAAAAAACTTAATCTTCCAATTGCCGTTGGCTCGCAACTTGCAGCGTGGCCATATATATCCGGAAGAACGCTTACGCGGACGATTTGCGGTTATCGACACACATTCAATCCGCAGTTATCCCACTTTCCGGAGCTCATATAGTCGCGTGGTGCATCTAGAAAGAATCTACTAATGGATCGTTTGGGCCGATTGCATTGAATATAAAGCGTTTTATCGCGAGCAAGAACCGAAGCGAAAGACGAACAGCATAAAAATTTAACGTTGTATTTGCCGTTTCCAAATATGCAAATATGTACGAGATATCCGTAGTAGACTAATCGTTACATCGTTTGGTAAATGAAACAAACGTACAATGATGCACAAGGAGCGTATTTATAAGTTACTCATCGATTGGATAGATTCTACGTAGAAGTAAAATTCATATTTTTCTGAACTGGATTAAAAAAAAAAAAAGAATCTCGGTAGCTAACCGTTTTACGCAATAAACGGAACGACGAATATTACATTTTAGAAATATTCTATTTTTCTGTATATTTGCGTATCGCGCGAATCTCCTATAATTTGACGTGGATTTAAAAAAGAAAAAAGAAAAACGCGAATGTACTTGCTACTCAATCTAACACGAATCCCTATTTATGTTCCACTTCTTTAGTTACGCTCGTAAAAATACAAAAAACGCCTAAAAGTCAGCAGTCTGATCCGATCACAGGTTTCTATCTACACTTTGCGTCTTCCTTTTCTTCGTTCGCACTTCCGCGGTAAATCAGAATTGAATTGCAACTAAAAATCAGCCGTAGAGCATAAAGCCGAACGAGAAAAGGGCTGACAGTTTCGTAAGCTACGATCCAGAACTAAGGACGTCGCTGCTTTATTCCCGTTGTAAAACGCGGCTGGAATGTTCCCTCTGCGAGAAAATAGTGGCTCGTAAGACCATCACGGCTGGATGAAGCGGCTGTCGAGGGTGTGGCCAGGCTGAAACCGGGGGATGAAACACGCCGGCATATGCCTCGTACGGCGCCAACGTGATCCCCATGCATACGGCCGTGTATGTGCGTGTCACTTGCACACACATCCTCCATCTCGGGCCAACTGAGTGTCACGGGTGCACGTGTGCCTTCTTCGTCCGTTTCGAGGCACACACGCGAGCCACACGTGCGCGTTTATACAACTTCCAAGGGTTGCAGACGAAATTCACGGTTCGCATCCCGAGCTGCGCGATTCATATGGAAGAAAAGGGTTATACCGAGGCTGTTTGATCCGATGATTGAGGTTTTTAAATGTAAGTTTCACGCGTGGTGATATAGGAATAAATAAAATTTAAGGGTTTATGTGGTATTTTAAAGAATGTGCTTCAAAACTTGCAAAGATGATTTATCAATTGTCTCAAAGACGAGATTTATTAATTTATGGGAATTTTGGTAATTTAAGTGGCAATAGAAAGAGAGAGGGGACGAGGAAATACAGTTCAAACTTTGGCACAGCGATTTACTTTTCCGGAATATTAAGTAAACGGATATTTTGTGACCAGAATCTAATGGTTGAAGTATTAAAATCAGCTAGTAAGCTAGTGAAATATTTTTTAAAAGGAAAAAACGAAAGGATGTAGAAACGTAATAAATGGAGAACATAAATGGTAACGGATCGTTTGTAGTCAGACACGGCAGATATAAGAGGCGCCGTATCCTTCTATAAGTCTTATCATTCGTATTACTACTTTGAAACTATATCAGAAAATCTTTTCTTAAAGAAATGAAAATACCGAAGCGCGTAAAAGCTTCCAAACTATTATATGTATATAAGACGATTATTATCAATTTCTTCTGATATTCTACTTTAAGCGTGACGAATAACGGCTTTTTAGAGCATCATAAAAATTTTCTCACGCATTATATTTCTATATCTCAAATCAACCCATAGAAATTCTTCCGAAACGATACCACTGTGAAACTGTGTATACAGTATTTTTCACTTTTACGGCTGTGTTGACTCTGAAAAAGCGAAATGTATTTTGCCACGAGATGTTATTTCATCGTAGTTAAAATAATGAAACATAAATTTAGACGTAGGCAGATCCTGTACTTTATCAAATCCTCCAAGTTTTACGAACATTTCTTCCACAATTTCGTGATTCCTCGTCTTGTATTCTATACCGTGCCACGTACATAATCTGAATTGTCAACTCAGATTTGCATACATAGTTTATATATTAATCTATTTTCCAATTTTAGAATAATGTTGTAGCTTGGCAAAACAACAATCCGCTTACTGTTTCAAGCTATACCACACCAGTGATTCTACTATTCAGAGCAAGGGTTATAAACTACTTAGGAACTAAACCGAACAAGAGCAGTTGTCGAAGTTGCATGACCGCAGTTACAAGCCAGAAAACTAACCGCCCAAAGCATGTGCGAACTAGATCCATCCTCGTATCTTTGCGAGGAAACATTGAATGGCAGAAGGGTGTGTTTCCAGGATTCTGTCACGCTAATTTCGCTGGCCGCTAACCTGCTGTAACTGTTGCAAGCCTGAACGCGACATTTAGCGTTAGCCTCAAAATAAACCGTGTAGGCGGCGACGCGGGACACCCCCAATCGCTTTTACGCGGCACCGCAAAGGGTTAAAATAACTAGGTTACCATAATTAGCAATCACGCGCGTTTCGTAGCACCACGTTGTATCGCCGCTTTCTATGGCGTACGCTCATCTCGTTATGCCACGAGTTACGTTTTCTGTTGGCAACAATAATCGCTAGCACTTGCCGGCGTGTTGCTTTAATTATTATCGCTATTACGAACGCTGATAATAAAGCAGTTTCATCAGCGGCGGGCCAAGATGTTACGTTCGATATCCATACGTGTTGCTTCAAGTATCTTAACAGTTAGCCAAACGCGCACGCCACAGCGAGTTACACGTTTTCCTCCACGCTCGGACAAGCCAAACTATACGCTGTCCATCGCGTATTTTTCAATAGATTTTAGTATCTAAGGCTAATATCCACTACTTAAAAAGCAAAGAAATGTAGAAATTATTTAAGCGGTCAATGATATTTTGCGGTAATGATTTTATTTCACGGTTTATACAAAACATCAAATTAAAAGTATAAAAAATATAAGTAAAATTAAAAACATTAAAAATGACTAAAGATAAATAAGACTTCTTGAACGTGAAATTACAAATTCATAATGCATTTTAATATTTTTTTTTTTACAATGTATCGTTCGATTATAACTTTATTCATAACTGATAGTGTAATTCTTTCATTAATTTTAACACCATTAAATTAGTGTATTTTATTATATACTGTACTTTATAAAAGCAGAAAAAGTGCAAAGCAGAAAGCATAAAAGCAAAAAAGATAATAACAAAAAAAAACACGTTGCAAAAGTCAAAAAAGGAGATCTCCCCGTTCGGTCACGCAGCAATGTTCTTCACACAGGGGAGATCTCCCTATTCGGTTGGCTAAGTGTTAAAGTTACGAGGAAAACGCATGCCAAGGAATTGCTGTGCGTACTGTCAATTCGATACGTTATGAAACCAAATGAAATTACAACGTAATCCACACAGATCCAAACGCGTAGGAATAATCTTGTTGCAAAATTTCCAACGATTTAGCATCGATAAACTAAACTTTCAGTTTCATTTAGCACTCTGTAGGGACGAAAGTCGCGAAGACTCGCTAGTTCCTCCAGAAAAGATTTTTTACTTAATTACATTTATCCAGCGTAGCAAGCATGAAAGGAAAGTGGGAATTCGTTCTCGGTGCAACGAAAATGAATACACGATCGAGGTAAACGCGAGGAGATGGTAATGAAACGCGACGTCTAAGCGAGCGAACGTGGCATATCGACGTTGAAGACGTGGATCGGTGGTAAGCCTCTCTATTGTCAAATACTCTCAGTTGAACTCGGTTGAACGACGAAATACTGCACAACGTCGTTATTTTTCTGGCTGTGCCAAACCACTCGACGCCAATCGCCATCGTTTGCTTACTCCAGATAATAAATCGTTATTAAATTTACAGTTTCACGTGACCACCTTATATCCGTTTCTTCGTATCGATTCGTTGCTACTGGAATATTAAATTGGCCGAGTTTCCATCGTCTCTTTCCTCTTCGTACCGTGACATTCGATATAAAACATAAAAGACAATAGGCAGCGCGTTTGAAAGAATATCGCTATATTCCCTCAACGTTATTTACAGCTGGATAATTCAAGGGACGTAATACAAGTATAAGAACGAGAGCGTAATATAAAATATATTCGATGTATGTGAGTATGTTCTAGATCACAATTTGTTAACAAGATGAAACAAGTACAAATATTTTATACTACGATTTTTACAACAAGAAAATGCTATAAACTGTCCTGGTGGTTCTACGATACCGATAAACTCGACATCGTATCACGAAGAATCATGGAACTCTATCTCGCCACGGTAAAGTACCGAATTTTAATTGCCTAATGAGGCTAAAATGCTTGTACCTTTGTTGAGAATTTTGGATCTTAATTGCCGAAATAATGATATAGGAACACTAAATTTACACTTAGAATTTATATTAGAATAGTTATATGTTTATTTGATAAACGATGTCAAAGATATTCATCGATACACGCTTGCACGCGTCTCACCTTCTTCCATACCAGACTGTTAACATACTAAACAGTTTACATTCCTTTGTTTTCGAGACGCCGCGCACACACATACTTCCACACACTGATATTCACATACACGTATCACTACTCGCAGCTAATTTAGTCAAGAACATAAAATTATATATATATATCTCAATAATCTCAATTATAAAATTGAATTTATTATTCTCGTTGGAGGCACCTGTAATCACAGATACAGAACAGTTCAATATCTGTCACATCGAACGAAGATCAATCGTGTAGTCGTTTCAATTAACTGTTTGCAGGATTATTGCCAAGTAGGAAATATCGCTAGGGGGTATTTTCTGTTAAAGTCTAAAGCGCAGTGCACATTTGAAGAGTACACATACATATACAGGCACAAACACACGTATATAGACACACGTGTAGAGCGTTTCTATGCAGACAGAAATACACGTAGAAACAGAGTCGAAACAGGTAGAACGTCAGAGGCAGATACGTAGAAGAGATACGGAAAAGTTGGACGCGTAAACTTGAAATTGGTTGCTGGCTGCGGTTTGTGGATGCTCGATAGGAATTCCTGATATGTTCTTGCTTCCCGTCGAACTTCTAGACTTCTCGTGTGTTCCGTCTTTTGTTCGTACGTTCCGCTCTTTCCTCCTGCTTGTCGTTCTCTCGTATAAGCAATTCCATTGTTCCCTCCCCCGTGCCTTTCGCCTTTACATTCCGTTATATACTTTCTTATCACTATCGAACTTTGAATTAATTCCCTAACCGAACGATAAATATCGCTTTCCCATTTATTCCTTGGTAAATGAAGACGAACAACAAAAAGAATTCTACCGTCGTTTTTTTCCTGAGATTATCTATAATTAATGTCATTGCGACAAGGGTTACAGAATGTAAGTAAAATCAAACTAAAATCGAGTTCTCGAGTGAATTTTCGAACAGCGTACAATGCGAACACTGCTTGCATAGACATCAAGTAAATGAGAAACAGAAACAGAGATGAAGTAAGAAGCGAGAAAATTAATACGTAAAAGAGAGACGAAGTGAAAAGTTGAAAAGGAGGAAAAAACGCGGATGAAGAGGAAGTAAAGCAGATCCGGAGAAAATGTAAAGAATAGAGGAATGGAAAAGAGATGGGAGATTGAAAGTAACGAAAGCGGAAAGGAACGTGTGATCCTTATGAGTTCGTTATAACGCTCTCGAATATCGTAATTTCACGAACCTTACTTTCATGTAAATTTACCTGCAATTATTAAAAGATGAATTATGCGCCGGCAAGTTTTTCTCATTTTACGCTCGATGGGTGTTGAAAAATTACTGCAGTGCGAGCGTTTTCTTTCAGATCTTCCACGGTAACGTAGATGAGAAGTAAAAGATTCATTTGCGTGAAAGATTGATCACATTTTCGAAATGTATGTAATTTTTCTTTAAATACTTTACATCGTATAATCACTTTCCTTTAAAATGCACGATTATGATGTAATAACACGTACGATATCGATTCTTTGTATTTTATACTATTTGTTATTCGAGACTGGAACATCGAAAGGAATTTGTACACGCTGTCAGATCTTAGTATCTACTGCCAATGTGAAATTCTCATAAATTAGTACATGTCGATTTATACGTACGATCATGCATATCTCTATCGATGAATCCTTATACTAATACACCTCTATGATCAATTCTCTATTAACGAATCGATCCTATCAACAGGTTAATCCTATTTATATTAAAACATTTGATAATTGCTTTCATCTGTATAACAGATCATTCTTTTGCTCGATGTACAAATTAATCTATTAACGTTCTTCAACGTTCAGATAAACATATAATAAAACAGGTATAAAAGCTAATAAAATCCACGAGGATAAAGATGCAATTTTCTTTTCTCGTTTCCAATAAACGATTATCCGAGGTACACGCGCGACTATGTCCGCGTTTTTCTCTTCGCTGTTCTTCCACTTCCCGGGGTTTCCTCCATTTCGTTGTTTCATTTCCCTTTTTCTTGACGATTCCGCGGTTATTCCATAAATAGTAGAAGCTGCAACGATAGTTTTTCTAGTCGTCCTTTGTGCCCGCCCACTCGTTGCTCTTTATTCGGCCAATTCAATGGTTACTCGTGGACCGCGCGATAGCCGAAAGAAACACTTTGTTGGGAAACAGCGTTTCCGCATCCAACTTAGAAGCAGTTACGCGAATCTTTTCGTCCGATGAATTCGGGCCGAGAAGTCGACGGAAGTTGGTGTCCGGTGAAAGCCAGCCACGAAAGTCGAGAGCCGAGAAGTCACCAGAACTATTCTCTTTTGTACGTGGCAGAGAGACCTAGAAATTGCCTGTGAAACGCGTGTTCCTCTAAATTTCCTATAAATCCGACACGTCTAAATTGTGTAAAAGATTGAAGATTATATAAAAGACTATGCTTGTTGATAAAGATTTATTAAACACTCTTACTCTGACGAGAAGTGAAATCGATACATTGAAACCTCCACCTGTTGCGATTCAATGTTCCTTAAAAGTGTTTGTTCTGAACAGCGTACAAAGTATAAAATATAGTGACTTGCTACAGCGTAGTGTATGGATACAGTGTACAAGAATATTCATATCACACACAAAATAAAAAAGGAGGAAACAGAATATTCTGTCTATCTGCCAAGCGTTGCCTTTCGCTTGGAACGTTAACGATTCTTGCTGCCAGCTCTCAATCTTTTACAACTCCGGTGTCAATTGATGTCGTGACAAAGGTGATCTCCGAATCAGGAGCGCAGACACTATCGAATAATACATTGGGCAAACAGTTAACAAAGCGGCCACGCTCGTCACAGTGTTCTCGAATCAGAAACGAGCGAAAGAAACGAAACCCTCGGTCAAGTAATCTTCATTTGAGTGCAAATGGGGACTTTTTCCAAATAGACGTTTTAAAAGTTCATCCCTGGAAGGTATTGTTTGACCAACACGGACGAAGACGAGAGCGCGGCGTTGGCCGAGGCTTTGATTAACTGGCGCCACTAGGCAAAGCCCCTTGCGCGATTGTTTGCCACCTTTTTCTCTTCTATTTCTCCTTCATTTTCTCTCTTTCTACCTAGTCTGTTCTACGTGTATACGTTCCCTTTCGCGCGGTGGTTGTCGTTTTTATTCTTCGTGCCTTTTTTTCTCTTTTTTCAGTGCAACAGCCACCGAACTGCTTCTTCTGTTCCATTGCTATGCCGCGCCGCCGCGCCGTGTCTATTCTCTTTTCCCTTTCTCATCCATTTCCTCCTTTGTCTATTCGCTCGTCCGACGAGATACTTCAATTAAGTTTACTTCAGGAGCCAAGCCAAACTACTTTTCGTACGCATCCACTTTATTTGTAACCTCCGCTCGCCTTTGCTCCGTCAACTGAAATGTATTTAACATCTCACCAGAGATGCCGGTTAGTTCTCAGGACGCGAGTAATTTCACGAGTTCAGAGTCTTTTTATCTTCAGCCCATACTGTATTTTGTTAAATTTACTGCGTCAATTAATGTAGATACGAGTATAAAGAAATCCTTATAGAAAAGAAAGAGAAGATACGGAATAAAACTTTTTTCCTTCTATTCCAAATTTTTGATATATTCTTCTATATTAAGGAATAAAAAAGATTACGATGATAAATATAGAAATAAAAATTCTGCAGTTCTGCAAAGTTCTAAAATTCTAACTAAAATTTACATTGAAATTAATTTAGATGTTCTAATTTACATCGAGAGACCTTATTATATGTTTTAGGACGAAAATATCGAAGATTTGGATAGTTTCCATACGTAGCTTCTTCTTTCTCTCGCGTAATTTCCTTCCTCATTGATCCCTTTCTTCGTTTTACCTTACTCGCGTCGAACGAGAAACCGTTTCCTCCGTGTTATTCTACCACTTATATTTTCAATTTCGTGGAACTGCTTCTGTATTCGATGTAACTAAACGAAAATAAAAGAGACTCGTTTCCTATGCGTCCACCGATCCGGTCGTTACGTTTCTTTTTTATCGTCTCTTTCTGCCTCTAATTCTCATCGTTTCATTCACCTAGATCGGAAATTGTTTTAATAAAATATTTGAACTTGGAAATAGTTGATATTTTGAAATAAATATTTATCAGAAGATCGTACATTACGTAGAATTACGTTATACGAAGATTATACACGAAACAACTAAAATAGCAAAGCAAATCATTTTTCTCCAGATTATTTCGTTATTTAATTATCAACTGATTTCACGAACAAAATGATTTGTGACAACATTTTCAACCGCACGAAAAATGCTCGAATATAATCGAAACCAAACTAACTTTGAGAGTCAATGGAGAAAAATACGATATTTATAATTCAAATGAATATTACAAGTGAAAATTATTTAACTAAAAATGAAAACTATTTAATCGTAAATACCAAAAATGAAGATATTGCCTTTATATTGTTTCTAAATAAGAAAGTTTCTCGAATAAAATCATCTCGGGTCTAATTTAAGCGTTTCCTTACCACGTATTCTTTAAATAATCGTGGACGTATCATCGAAAAAATTAAAACTCGACAAAAATATCCCATGATCAAGTCTCTTTGACACAGGGTGTCGCTGTATGAAATTGCTACAGCGCAGGAAAGAGGCTAATATCGCGTCGTTTTTATCCCCCCATTTTCACCCGTGTTTTCGGCGCAAATGAAAACGCGTTTCAATTTGTACGTTCAGTCAGCTTCACATGCAGGCGTAGAATAATTGAAAGCAATTTTCATTTAACTCTTTGAACGTAGCTGCGTTCGGTATAGGCGACCATTTACTGATAATTGTCATTTAACAGCGTCGAATTAAACTTGCTAAGATAAATACCTGTCGCTAGAATTTATAACGGCGATATAACTTACATATATATGTATGTCGTCATGGTTCTTACGTATCGTTGTAATTGTATTAAATCAGTGTCTCTGTAATTCATCGTGCGATGCGAGTCAATTCACAGTTAAATGATCGCTGTATTGTCGTCTTCAATTTTCGAATTTCACCATGAATTATAACTCGTAATTTAATAGTACATATATAGAGAATGAAGAACTTTCACAGTCGAAAATTTGTCGGTATAAAGCGTTGAAGTAACTACTTCAAGAAAAACTCTACATCTTTATTTATGTATATCCGTGACCTAGAGACCGCTAAGACGCAGAAATGTCCTGAATAAGGAGAGGTGCATATTATTGTATCCTTGAATATACATGTAGTATCGGGAAAAGGGACGTGCCTGACAATGGGCCATACCTGTGGCCCATTACAGCGTCGGGGTAATTAAAGGGGATCTACCTGAAAATGGGTCAGGCACATCTGAGGGGTGAAAGGAGAGGACGTTAAGGAGTCGTGGAGTTGCAGTTGGGAAGTCGAGGCGAAGACGTGAAGACGTGGAGTTGCAGTTGGGAAGTCGAGGAGAAGACGTGAAGACGTGGAGTTGCAGTTGGGAAATCGTGAAGAAGACGTTAGGCAGTCAAGTTGTGGTCAAGACGTGAAGACGTGATGTTGTAGAGTTCAAGAGAAGACGCTAAGCAGTTGAGTTAAGTCAGTTGAGAAGCTGGAAGCCCAGTAGAAGACGCACGACGATTATAGTCAGCTTTATGTTGAGCATTGCTTACACGAATAAACGAACTTAACTCTCAATAACCATCATTCCTTGCTCTAGAAACCAAAACAAACACCACATCACCTAAGTTACTACATACATTATGTTTTGGATTGCAAAGTTTAGGAACAAAGGAACTAATAAGTAGATTTCTATTTATGTTTCTTATAGCCTCTAGCCCAAGCTATGAGCTTAACTTTTTTGGTAATGTCCTTTTGCTATAAATAAATGAACGTGCATAATAACATGTTCGCGAACCAGTTGATCGAAGTCGATTGACAATCAGCTAGGGTAGCTGTCTTCGGTGTCGATCGAAGATCCTTGTGGACATTCCGTCCCTATTGAAGAAACCCAATACCGTAAAGTACCTGTATTTATCTGTTTGCCGGAAATACGTTGGTCGGCATGAAAAATCGTCTGAAAGAATTTTTTCCCTTCCCACTAGAAAATGTCCGAAACGACCACGGATTCTTATTCTCGTGATCGTGAATCTCACGAACGAGGTTCGTTGAGATCGAAATGGATTTTGGAAGAGGCGGTCTGCGATCCAATTTTGTCGTCTTGTCATCGAGTAAATTCGTTTCAAGTCTGCGCATAGGTTGAACCAGAGAGCTTGCGTTTGTTGAACTTGAACTTCTCTCTAACTCAAAGATTCGCTGATTAGCTATAAATCGCCGATATAACTTTTCGTAGCGACGTATTCAAAGAAGAGAATTTCAAAGAAGAAAATTCGTGTTTCTACGAGATTGCAAACTTTAGGAAAGATTTTGATTCGTTGGATAGCGTAATCGTAGAGAAAAATGACACAATAAATTATTGCGTCACATATTTGAGAGAGCAGAAGATAAATTTTGCTTTTTAAAAGTTGAAACATGGTTAGAAAGTGTAAGTATGATTTTAACGATACTATCTGCAATTTAGTAGGAAGAGAAACGACCATGTCAAAGAATTATATATCGAAGCTGCGAGTGTCATAATGAAACTGATTTACGAGCTATACACAGTGGAAGAGAAACAACTTTGATAAATTAATTTTTCTTCCTTCCTTTTCCAATAATTTATCTACACTTTTATAAGACCAAACACATATTACCTATGCATTATATTGCACGAAATTACCTTATGGACATACTGTTCCACGAAACTAATTATAATTCATAATATCCTGTTTTAATTGAAAAAGAAATATTCGTTTGAAAACGATTTCAATCGTGCGAGTGAAACAGCCTGCGAATACAACGAAAGTAGTTTGAAGCGAGACACAAATCATATCGGGACGCTGGTGTATATTCTCTAAACAGAGCCGTAAATTCAGGTGTACCCGCGTCGAAAAATAGAAAAAGAATCAAATAATACACAGCATTAATCTGTTGCTAAGCGCGAAGCTCGAAAGCTTGAAAGTGTAGAGATTCTTTCGCTGCGAAAACAAACTTTTCCATGCTCTTCCGCCACAGTTATACCATGTGCAATGTATATTCGAATATTTTAAATAAAAGATTGCCGGTAGTAAATATGTACGCGAGATTTAGCGAATAAAACGGATAGAATTGAAATGAGAAAGAATCGTTGAGAAGATTAAATCATCTACCATCTGAAATTGATGACTACGGTTGAATCTGCAGCAATTGTAGAAAGAAGAAAACGCGAAGGAATTTGTTCTTTATAAGCCTTATAATAAGATAATTCCGCGAACTTTTTTGTATTCTGAAAAGGCATAACAATATTAATTGTTTACAATACAAGTATTAATAGGATATTTTTTTCTTGCGTATGAGTTGCGCTTGAATATGTGCATTTTAAATGGCACTGAAAGGTTGTCGAATACTAAATTGCATCGAAATGTCACTGATTCGATGCATAAACGGAATCGTGAGAATTTTATTCGAAACCTGTCCTGTTAGACGTAAGTGGGTTAAATTTGCTTCCATATACCGCTGTAACGTCGAAGACTGTCGATACGAACTACTAACCGCTAACTGGAGGTACGTATTTACTTCTTCAACTTCTGTCGAATCACCGTTTGGGAACAAGACACAGGTCTTCGCTTTAAATTTCTTTCATTCGCAACCAGACTAATAAGCGTGAATTTTTACGTAGAATTACGGCTATAAGTTTGTACATGCATATGTATTGTTAGCAAACAATTATACGTCTGTATAATTAAACAATAATTTATCTTAATGGCTGTATCTGTTTAATTTTAAGATACACATTTTGCCTATAGTTGCTCTAACGATGAATTGTGTTTACACACCAGCCGAAATGTAAAACTAATCGCTGAAATTCGAAATATTGATTCGGATATTATTTTACCTGATATCGAAACCTGGTCGCCTTTGGTTCTCCATATGTCGATTCCAATTTAATTCATTTCGAAATTCACATATTTACCAGAGCAAACTCTCCCTTTGCGTGTTTATTTCAATATTATTATAGCCAAGTTCCACGTTCGCTAAGTTTCTCCACTCTGATATTAAACCAGTCTTTGAACATTCACCAGCAACCCCTAAATTTTAACACATATAATACATATTCTATATAATTGACAAAAAGGAAAAAGAAATACAAGAAAGATGCATTTAAAAATTTGCTACTGGATTTTTGTCTAATCGTTCGAGTTTAAAACTAGCACTCAGATCTTTCTTTAACGAACCGTACGAAACGTAACGAAAAGAAGCTTTAAACGAACCGTAATATTTTGACGCCGCTATACGAGGGTAATTAAGGTAGACTAGAGGTTCTGGGAACCGCAACAGATGCTCGAACGATCGCGATTTCGAAGTCTCGCGTCCTGCAAGGGAGGTTACAGCCTGAAACGCCACGCCGCGACGAGTTAAAAGGGTTCACGGGAACGAGATCAGTCTTTCCGTCGTTTGCATCCATCTTCACGGACCTCGGCTGAAAACTTATTGCTCCACAACGGTTGCACGCGACGTCAATGGGGTAGGAGGATTTTTTCGTGGCTTGTTTCCAACAAGGGATAACGTTTGGAGGCCGTGAGAAATTTCAGCAATTCCTCCTGTTCGCAGTTAGCAGTTTCCGGCACGTTTCTTACGCGGAGCTGGATCTGAAACGAACCGATGACTGAAGAAACAACTTATTTTTCCGCCAACTTTCCGTCCGCGACGTGAGCAAGCTTTTTCTCCTAGTTTCGCGAGGATCTCGTTAGGAAATTTCGAAAAAGTTTTCAGGATCTTACGGGATACTGGAACGCTTTAAATTTACAGTATTTGGGAAGAAATTGTTTTCAGATGTTCGTTGTATCGTCGTATAATAAGTTTCATCTATCACTTGTATCAAGATGAAAATTTTTTATTAAAATTATAGTGAGAACCATATGGAAAGGCTGTCGATAACGTTTGATCGTCCACTGTGCGTGGATTAAACACTATCATCCTGTTCATGGATCGTCACGAGTGTACTTGTGATGTGTACTTTGCATGGGCAAATAGTCGACATTACCGACAATAAATTTACGTTTATTTTGACTCACACGTATAATGTCTTTCTCTTACAAACACGTCTTTTACAACGACGTATCTGTTGAAAATGACAACGTGAGTTCGTGCTCGCCCTCCATATGCGGAAAGGAAAAACAGTAACTAGAAGATTGTTCTAGATACAATCGATAGACTCAATTCATAGTTTTGAGGTGTTCTTTTGTTTTCTCTTATTCCCTAGTCTATGTAAGTGTGTGCAATAAAGGTTTCTCGGCTCAGAACGGTGTGATAGATTTATCCATACAATATAATAATAGCTATTGTGATCCTACCTCTGAATATAGAGATAACAACAGCATTTTTATACAAACATGAAACCTAATCTGTCAAACGTTGTGATCTTTATTTTGATAGAACTAAATGGATCATACGTGATTCGATAACATAATATAAAACGGAAAATATTGTGCATCCATTATTTCCTTATAAAACGGAAGAAACTTTTCGGACGAATCGGTTCCATTTGTATAAATGTCAATTAAAAATATTCTACGTGATCCACTTTTCTCATCGAAATTGAAAATCGCAGTAACTTTTCTAAGGTAACGCGATAAGATAGAAAGCGATGATAACTGATGTTGTTCGATGACACATAATGGCGCGTGGAGCAGGGTAAAAATGCTAATGGTAAAAATGGACCGATGTCTGTTTCAGTGCCGAAGGTTGAGATCGTGGACGAGCACGGTGCCACAGCTGGTGACAAATTCTACAAAGCGGGCAGCACGATAGAATTGAAGTGTGTGGTCAGCAATATACCGCAGCCTACCGGATATGTTACGTGGCGGCACGGATCCCGCATGCTGAATTACGACACTACCCGTGGAGGAATCAGGTGAGCCTCGAACATACGATTTAATGGCACAGAAATTGATTTCACCGCGCGAGCGCCGGCTCTAGATATAATTTCGTTCGAAATTCCTGGATATTATCGGGCATCGGGATCGAAATTATCCTTGCGTTGTAATTTAGCTTCACCGGATTCATGAAAATCCGTAAGGTTGGATTTATGGTAGCTGAGAGTTTATCGGAACGAGGATACGATTGAATTCTTTAATTCTTGAATTCTTTAATTAAACGACAGAGCAAAAGGTAATACTTACTTAGAAAAAATTAAGGTGACAAAATTATAACAGCGTTATAAATAGAATCAAGTAAAAGAAGGTTTCTTTTTTTTTTTTTTTTTTTTTTTTAATTTATTCGTGAAATAGGAAAGAAACACGGAGATTTACGAATTTTTATTCTATTTACATATTTGCTGTTACGGTGGTTGTTGGCGACGCATGTTGCGAAATTTTGTACAACGATTAAAATAGCATTGTTATTTATATCGCGACTCTCAAGGTGAAACATGTAAAATTCGAATGGCAGACTACGTATTAATTAAATGAAATTTCAAACAATGTATCGACGTTGCATTTACGAAGGTTGATGAAATTATCTTTCGAAAACTTTGATGCATTTGTTATTGCGATTGTAATTTAAACTGCACGAGACAAAAGCCCACTTGCACGCTTCCTTAACAAACCTTAACAATCGCGTTCGCGATCTGACAACGTCGTCGGAAGTTTGCGTCAGGAAATTCACGTTTACAAAGATCAAAACGCCGTGAAAAGTGGCCCAATCTCGGAAGGAAACTTTATGCCGTTCCTATAATTCTGTAATGAACTAGGAACGTCGCTGCTCATTATTGTTTAAGATGGGAAGGAATAATGCTCAACTACATGGAAGAAAATGTTTGCAGAAGCAGCTCAACACTTCCCTCTGTTCTCTGTTCCGCCTCTTATAAATTATTCTTCTCTAGATCAACAACAATCTAGATCAAGAATTAATATTGACGGTATTAAATATTAAAAACTTGCATCATGTGCTATTCATGGATAGTATGTAAGCACTAGGAGCATAAGATATTCTGTACGGAAGAAAGCAAAATACGCAATAGGAAAATAATTAATCCACTTGGTTCTTCGCGTTAAAGAATAAAAGTTGACAAATTGATAAAAGGAATATATTATAATTTATAATACGTTAGAAAAAATATCGTAAAGCAGTTAAACATTGGATAAAATTTCTCAGCTTGAATGCAAGAATACAGTGACTGGGAAGAATATTCCAAGACCAACGTCTTGTAACTTTTGTATCTTCAGATCCGTTTCAAACGTTATCAATACAATCGCGATAGTCGTTACAGCGCTAGTGAAATTTGCAAATGTTGCGTATAATATATACGTGAAAAGTTTGTAGGAACGTTTGAATACTTTTGCGAGCCACTGTAAATCAAGTAGCAGCACGATGACGTAGCGGAATAAAAATTTCGGCTTTTAAAACGAGCATCGATAAATGAGAAGACCGAGTACGTCATCGTTTTATCGCGACCGTGCCAACTGTTTCCGTTGACACACGAAATTGACGAGAAGGAAGTCGCTTCTGTATGACAGTGAACGCATTAACGAGGGCACGCTTGCTCGAATCGATTTATCGACTTGATCCGGCGGAACTTGATCGAAAGGCGAGCAAGATCCGGTAGCTGGGGTGCGAGTTTCCGAACCATGGGCTATTTAAAATTCATGGATTCTGTCATATCTATAACCAATTAGGTCACACACGCCGTGGCAACCGGCGTTGGCAGTTCAGCGAACTTTAATGAAAGTCTTTCAAAATTCAACGAACGTTCCATTCTTTATCGGAGCAATTAGAATCCCCATGCAGCCTGCATAAACTATCGGCTGGCCGCTCAACGAAATTACTCGAGTGGCCGCAAACCATATCTGAATACGGTTCGTGCGGTCAGATGTTGCACCCTGACCTCCCTGCAGCTTTTAATTAAAAAGAAAGAATCACCGTGGAAGAGAAATAAAAATGCGCTTATCTAACATTCATTGGCCAAAGACGTCAAAGTTTCTGAGAAAGACGTAGCTTAAAATAACTATGTATTTGCAATTTTTAATTTATGGCATTTCATTTCTTCCATGATACAGTAGCAAATTATCTTGTCATGCATCTTCTCTATAGTTTCTAAATGGTCACAAGACGATGGCACAATGGAACCTTCTATTAGATTAGATAATAAATTCGTTCACTTGTCATGAGTAATATACATTTCAAAGTATATTACAACAATTATTTGTAGAATATAAAAGCACGTGTATATTCGAATCTTCTTATAGAAGACACGTATTAATTTATGGAATTTATTTTTTCCACGACACAGTAGCAAATTATCTTGTCATGCATCTTCTCTATAGTTTCTAAATGGTCACAAGACGATGGCACAATGGAACCTTCTATTAGATTAGATAATAAATTCGTTCACTTGTCATGAGTAATATACATTTCAAAGTATATTATAACAATTATTTGTAGAATATAAAAGCACGTGTATATTCGAATCTTTTTATAGAAGACACGTATTAATTTATGGAATTTATTTTTTCCACGACACAGTAGCAAATTATCTTGTCATGCATCTTCTCTATAGTTTCTAAATGGTCACAAGACGATGGCACAATGGAACCTTCTATTAGATTAGATAATAAATTCGTTCACTTGTCATGAGTAATATACATTTCAAAGTATATTATAACAATTATTTGTAGAATATAAAAGCACGTGTATATTCGAATTTTCTTATAGAAGACACGTATTTATGGAGACGCATGATAAATAAACAACTCTTTGATTAGATCGATTTCGTTGGAAAGTATAACACTTAACGAACTTAATAAATAGATCTGTTACTCGATTTATATACAATACCCATCGCCGTATCAATAAAATAAATATTCTGCATAACATTAAACGCTCGATTACATTTAGCCGCATATGAGTTATTTATACAAGCCCTTCCTAAATTTATTTCGATTCGGTCTGTTAACTATCGTATCAAACAAAATTGTTATCATATGTGAAATATAAAATGTTTATACGAATATTCAGAGGATCGCTGCCAAAGGACCTTTTTTAATTTAATTTATACTGCCTTTGCGGAATTATTTGCACGTGGAAATGTCAGATTTTGTTTGATCTTCCTCTGTTTGCTAAACTCGATCGTGATTTATTACCATTATTGTTATTATGAGATTCCTATCGGTACACCGGATAAACGTTTCGATAAATATGCTCGCTAATTTTACGCTCAATCGCGTTATTTAACCGGGATATTCTGTTAGCTTAGAATCGAATGAAAACCTGTGAAATTGTTGATCGATAAATAAAACGGCGAGTTCGGTAAAAGATAAAATTTGCTATTAATGAAAATGCATGTTGCGAACTGTTCGACATTGTAAACGCGCAAATTTTCGATCAGCTTATTCGTCGAATATTGTCCAAACAGCATTCGTTCATTAAAATCTATGCGTTTGTGTAATATCACGCTTAAATTTTATGCACGTATAAACATCGATAATTATGTATAATCAGAGTAAAGGTAATCTGCGATTGTAGTACTTTTGAAGGTATATTTTGTAAGAAATATAAAGTAAAAATTAGCAACTTTATGAAATGAAATTTCGTGATAATATAAGTATCTGTAATATGAAAAAGTAATTTGAAATTGAAAATATGAAGTTTATTGCTCTTGCGACGCAACTGATTACGATACTGTGCCATAAAATCGCGAACGTTTTAAAATGACATTATTTCTGATTTCGTGCCATTACGTTACACGCACACGATATGGAAACGTAGTTGTAAGTGTAAACAGTAAAATAACGTAATCTTGCAAAAGACTATAAATTCCGATTGTTGGCCATAAAGATTCAAAGCGATTACGAAAATGGGACGTTAATACGTACTATTATGAGGGTCGTAGAATACTGAAACATAGTCGTAATCGCTGCTATATACATAGATGTTGTAAAAAAAGGCGACCATATAATTTCCTGGAAATTCGTTGGGAGCATGGATTCCTTCATAATCAATGTAGTTTTACATTATCCGTTCTGTACAAATAATCTTGTAATGTATCATTGTACAATGATAAATTTGTCTATTATTTATTTATTTATTATCTTGTTTAATAATTATAATCGAGAATCGTGTTCAGAATAACTCATTTGAAGTAAGAGTGAAATTTCAAATTCTAAGAAATTCGTATGGGAAAATCAGTATATGAAAATATATTGTAAATACATTGTACGAATTTCTACGCTAAAACCATAAAATCGAAATGCCGATGTAGGTGACCGAGTGTCCCAACAACAGAAATCTATGATAAAATTTGGAAAAAATAAAAATTACCAAATCAACGCTTAAATTGATCGATATCGTATTAACGTTGAATTGTCAACCAAATCATCGGACGCGCAATATCAAAAATTTAATTGAAAGGAAAACGATCGAAAAACACCCAATAATAACTTTATCTCCAATTACGTTTAATCATATTCGCTAGTGTGAAATGTGCATATTTTCTGCTTAATCGTCTGTGCTTTTATTCAGCGCATTGTGACTTCCAAAATTTCTATTCGTTGGAAAACGCTTTTCGTTGTGGATTTGGCTCCATAGAGACAGATAAATTCCATGTTTCATTTAATCATCGATGCATACACCAACTTACTAACTATTTTGTTTGGTTGAACGTGTCGTACGACCATAACTCCATTTAACGTAGTCAGCGGAGGTGGTTCGGATCCAGATTTGCAATCTATTCGCCGACCTCTATTCGCTTTTAAATCCACCTATGATCAATACCATGCGTATTCATTTCAAGCTTCATTAGGGACACACGACCTAATGGCGTGGCGTAGATTCTTCGATCTTTTAATTTCCTGAACGGTACGCGACCTCTGTCCCTTGTAATTGACAATAATCGCATATAATACGAATCAAGAAAGACCGGAGTTTTCATTCTGTTCGTTTTCGATAATACCATCTTTTGTTCGTTCTTCTCTTTTTCCGTTTGTAATGAACGGCTAAGCTCATGGAAATAAAATATTATGGAAATAAACAATATTGCGCGATGGAATAAAGTAACTCTGTGAAATATTAAAAGCAACGATTTTAAGCCGTTTCTGAAATATCGCTGCTCTTTGCTAACTTTGAGCGAGGAATATGTATTTTAATTTTACTTTTATATCCCTGCGAAATTATCGTCTAACGAAACAGAAATTCTTGCGTTTAATGTTATCCTAGGATAAATTCGTATGGTTTCGAGGAATTTTACTAAATTGTACAGTTTAACCTTCCAACGTGTTTTTGCAGTACAATTTTAAACATTTAATTCAGATTGTCAAAAATAGAGCAACGAGTTCACGACGAATTAGAATTTGTTATAAGAGAGATGTAAACAGTCGATAAAGTTGAGTCGTTTTAACGAGCCAGGCTCGCAGGAAACAAAGTTTTTGCCTCGAGAAAGGAAACGCTCATGACGTTATGAATTTTACATTCGCAACTAACTAATTAGAAATGTTCGCTACGTGTAAATAGAGATTGGAAGGTGAACGATCTGCAAACTTTCTTTTCGGATATCATGTTTGAATATAGTCCGGTCAAAGGGCTGGGAAAATAGATTTAGCCAAGCGACGAGGCTGTAGAAAAAATTGTCCTAGCTAGAACATTTCTGTCACTCTGTATGGCATGAAAAAAAGACACCTAAAAAGGGCTGTTTTTTAACGTGAACTTGTGACTGGAGCAAAAATGAAACGCTCATTTTTTTCTCCCTCCCACTAAGAATGTATACGTATTTCATCCATATCTTTGGAACATTATATTGCAATTAGTTTGCAGGACAACAGTTTGCGTCAACGTGTTGCAAATTCTGTCTCGGCGGTGAAAGAACGATCACTGAAAGAGAAAGAGGAAAGAAGGGAAAGCTGTTGCCTCTTTCGATTTTTGAAAAAATCTATCGACAATTCTTAAGCTGATAAAACTTCAATCTCGTATTTGGTTTTGCCGGAAAACGCTTTCTTTGTAATTATACACAGTACTGTAAAACTACGCTGTTTAAAATTCTAATAAAACGACGATTAGCTAGAAAATTATAATAAGGACGAAATTTAGTAACTTAAAGTTTATTTAGTAAATTTTATTACTTGAGAAAATATTTTAGAAATATTTAGCAGCTTCAAAGTAAATTCTCTTTGTAATTCTAACTACTCTATAACAACTAGTTATAGAGTATGAATTATGAAAGTTATGATTAAAAGAGAATTTAATACATTAAATATTTAAAGCTCTCGTTGGAAGGCAACCAAAATTTCAGAATTAAAAACCTGACCTCGCTAATATTCTCCGTTTCCTCGTAGATCCTTTGCATCGTGATTGACACTGGTTGGTCGCGTTATTCGCTTAATATGCCACCTGAGCCTGTGGCTCCGTGTAGTGAGTTGGGAGAACCTTTAAAGACTTCCCAGAGAGTTGCAGCGTCTAGGTGCTTCGCATATCCCGAAGAAGCTCTGGACTTGTATAATTCTATACGGGGTCTCGGTGTCCTTGTCACAGCTTTCTGCTTGCTACGGGTAACAGGAGAACTCTACCTCCTTATTATAACCCTAATTTATTCAGCTAGTCTTCCCTTAATTCACTGTGCGGACGATTAGAAGATAAAGTTAGCCGTGTCTTAGCGGCCTGACGTCAATCGCGTCTTTAGTTTTCGAACTCGACGCTAATGAAAATTCGAATTAACGGAGGGATTCAAGGTTTAATTAAATCTTAATATTCAATGTACATTGTGATGTGCTAACGAAGGTTTTAACAGTCGTGGAGCTCTGTTTGCAACCGGTCTTTATTGCAAGTATTGCGATTAAATCGATATTATCGTAAAGAATGTAATATTGTTTCTCTGTTTCTTTAAACACTGAACGAATACTTATTCACGTCGATATGATTGCTCGATGGTTGTAATTTAACTTTTATTGCGCTTAATATCGCTTCAAAATCTCTCGGAATAATTCTGCTGATCGTAGTTCTAGAAATATTAGCGAATCGTTGTTATTCGAAATACAGTTTTGGATTGAAAAATTCTATGCATCTGATATTGAGAATTCAGTGGAAAAATGTATTACTCTCTCCTCTTGAAATTTATTCTTTCAACGGAATTTTTGTTTTATTTCAAATAAAGCGCCGTATCTCCGGATAAAACACGGGAAATTCAATGAAAAATGTAAATCATTGCAATATACTTGTAATTTCGCTGTCAATTAAATATTCGCTGAAATGGTTTCACAACGTTCATTTCTAACTTTGTTCCCCTCGATAGTTAATTGTATGTGTTAACAGTTCGTAGATAGAGTACAAGTATATTATTCAACCATCATTCAACGAGCAAACTCGATTCAACAGCTTTCGATCGGGCTACGCTTTGTTAATAACAAAATTAACATGTAATTCCAGCTAAACATAATTCTAGTTGTCGAACAAATATTACGGGCTAGAATTTTAGAAGCTTATTTCGGCAATGAAACTAGAAATGCCGATTGTTACTCCTTGCGGAGAAGCAGTTTTTAACGAACATTTGGCGGAAATTATGCGTGTGAAAGACCACGGGCTATTTGATCGATAAATTACAACGTATAAGCAGTCTGTGTACTTTTGCGCCATTAAATTTTCTATACTTAAATGCATGAACATTCATTTGTTTGTTTATAATTGAAAACTTATTTGAAATTAATCACTGTATTTGTATTAATATTTCCTATTGTCTATGCATTAGATTTTTTGTATTATATCGCACCATGAGAAGATCTACGATGAAACTGCATTGCGAAATGTAAATCAATTACCCAAAATGGCATAATGGCACCAATGACGTACTTTCCTAGCGACTTAGGCAGACATAGCAATAGCAATACGGCTCTAATAGAGTGTGACAAATCTAGTTTTGTTCGGTTGCTACAACAGAACCTCTTTACGTCTCACGTAACATATACGTTCTACATACCAAATATCTGCTTTGTGTTAAGAGATTTGTAATACTGATTGGTCGCTGACTATTGCACTATACTGCTGGCACATCTACCTGTACATCTTATCAGAGCATTTACGCAAATGCTCGATACGTCGTATTATTAAACAATCACAGAATTTCGTTTCTCTAATTGGACGATTTAAGAAATTAAATCGTTGAAAATGATTAATTTATCGTAGCGAAGATTAACTCGATGAAATTTCAGTTATTACTCATAATGTTCACCTATTTAGCTATTTATCTATTTAATTAATTTAGCTCGTTAAATGGATCGTTTCTTAATGAAAAATTTCTTCAAAATTAATCTTAATCGTGTCACAATTTTCTATGTTAATTCTACTGTAGTAACTCTACGTCTAATATAACATATTTTAAATATATTCATATTGCATCAAAGAATAAAGGAAACAAGTGGCTACTCGAATATAGATTTTCCCAACTGTTATCCGTATCAATGAAGTTAAAACTGTTTCACGGGCAACCTATTCCGGCGAACAACGAGGAAAACCGATGGAAATCAGGTTTCACGCATCCCGCAGTGTCGTCAAACGCGAAATTCGGTCGGGACAGGGAAAAATCAGTGGTAACCGCGATAATGAATGCGACGCTCCTCTTTTCTCTGTATATTTTCCCTTCCCTCTCTGTCTCTCTCTCTCTCTCCCCTCGCAGCTTTTCTCTTGCGAGGAGGGGAATTCTGTCAAGCGAGCTGTTGAAAATTTAATCATCCCCGAAAGCGTGCGATGATTGTGCCGCGACACGTGACGCGCGCGAGCTTGTTCTGTATTCACGGTTGTCGAAAAAGGGAAAGAGAGAGAGAGAGAGAGAAAGTGAAAAAGGGGAGGAGAGGAGGGAAGGAATTCAGTTAAAGGGAGAGAAGCAAGAGGTTTTGAATAAAACATACGACGTTTCCAATAAATTCGTGGAAAAGAGACGCGATTAAACGCTAGATTTTGACTATCCGACACATATCGGCAGCTGTACGCCCTAGGTAGATGGTAATGCTTATGGCGATGAACAGATTCTAGAAATCGGCAGCGACAGTTCGACATCTTGGATGTCGTTCGACAGAATGCTTTTGCCACGAGAACAATTTTTGGGACTCGCTGTCGACGATTTAGAGCCATTGCGATTCTCTCGTGATATATAACACGTGGGTTTTGTTCTGTATTTCATTCGAAATACGAGGGAATTGTATTGGAAGGAAAAAGTAGAACGACGATAAATGAAAAAGAACCGGCGGCCATGCGTATCGCGACTATGTAACGACGTATAAAGCGAGACGTTAATTAAATATTAAACTATGTCTACAGTGTGATAATTTCTTGCTAACAAAATAGCCAGTTTATTATTTGAAGAATAAACATCTGACGATTACGATGCTTAAAAATCACTGATCTTAGTTTTTAACATTCGAAAACAGATTACCGCGAAAGTTAATTCCGTCGATTCAAAGTTTTAACGTTTCAAGTTAAAAATTCAAAACGTTTTAAGCATGAACAAACCCGTAAATGTCTAGAAAATCGTTGTCGAATCCAGAAACACTAATTTTCTCCATCAATCCTATAACGAACTGTAGGATAACAAACTGTTTTAAGCGAGATAGCTATGAAAAAAGCAGGATAAACGAACAGGCCATCGTGCAGCCGCAAAGGGCTATAGTTTTTTCGCTAATCCGCGATGCTTTTCAAACGATGCGCTGTTATAGAGGTTCCATCGCAAGTACAATTTATTCAGAACATTCTATTACGCTTTGATTGGCTCCGAGAGCCATTTTACCGAGATCGTTTAACCGAGGGCGTCAAACACAGCGTTGTAAATAAACGACGTTCGATCGACCCACCCTGCGTCCCAATCGTTCGTTCACCACTCTTATCAACGCGATTCTAGATGTCTCTCCATCACCTACCAGCACCCTTATTGATAACAAGAAATTGTTGTAATTTTTTTCGGAATCGTCCGAGGATAGATAAAACCAACACAGAATCGTGATCGGTTAATCAACGTTGATTTTCACATTTTATTATACAATATATGAAACTAAATGAGCTGATAATTATGTATAGGAAAGTCGATTGCAACTGGTCGATGAAAGCAACGAATATAAATAAGATACGAAACTGTGCAACATTTTAATCCACTTGCGGACATTAGAAACTTAATCGAATCGATTTCAGGTGTTTCGTTCGTTGGTTTCTATCATCATCCAAAACGTTACTCTCCGTTTAATTATTCAGATAGACTAAGCGCGACTTTAAACAAGATTGCCTCCGCGCTGTTGCTTCGCTTGATGCGTTCATCTCACCAAGTTACGGCTGACTTAATTAAAATCCTGTTGCATGATCAACGGCTCACGGTAAACGATTATACGAAACGAGGAATCTATTCGCGAAATAGAATTTTCCTATTTTACTTCCTTCGATTCTTTGTCTTCTATTTGCTGCAACTAGAGCGTTGTTCCTCTTCGTGTTAATTGCATAAAATAATAGATGATGATTGTAAGTATACATGTTTTGGAATTTTACTTAAATTTTTGTTGTTTCTATAAAGAAAAAGCTATAAAACGTTTTAATATGTAGGTTTACGAGCTGCTTGTCTATAGTTCCGCGTATATTATTAATTTAATTTGAGGGAGAGTTAAAACAGCGAGGATTTGCATATTATTCTTGGATAAATAAAATGGTATTAAATTTTAAACGTTTCGTTGGAAGGTGGATTTTCGAAAAATTAAATTTCCCAATAAAAGTTATGTTGTATATACTGGAACGTTGAATCCTGTGCTAAATAAACCGTATGTATTATTTTTATATTTATCTGTACGGATTTAAAGACGAGAATTTATTGTTTTACCAATAGGAAAAAGTTTATACAATGATTAAATTATTTTGGGAATGTAAATGATTCGTACGTTGCCGATTAAAAAGACAATAAACAGTATTATTATCGTTTAAATTATTTGTACCCATCGCGCAAATCTTTGCTTCGTGGTTGTCGTTTCCATTATTTCGTTATACTATTCTCTTTTCGTGTTTTTTATATTTAATACTTTATTAAAGAATTTATTGAAAATCGATCGTTTCTCTTTTCAATAAGAGCTGCACGATGTAATAACGTTTTCGATTCTCGTGCTTTCAACGCGGCGATCGAGAACTTCATTCATGCACAAAGAAACGTGGTAATCGGTGGAATTGAATTTTCGCTGTTCTATATAATTAATAAGATTACACGGTTTCATCGTTACTCTATTGATAATATATTTTGAAATGAAATTTCATGAATATGTGTTTCTTCGTGCTTTTACCTTCTTTGTTTCTGACACGATTCCTCGTGAATAATTTCGTACGTATTGAAGCAAGTTCGATCGTTTATCCGATAAAAGTTAAAATTTATAATAATTCTTTCAACGCGCTTACCAATTTATACTTTTCATAACATTGTAGAACTTTTTTTAAATAACTCGGTAATTTATAAATTCTATCGTTTAGTATCTCGTACATTCCATTAAAAATCTCGTCGAAATCAACGTTATTAAAAAGCTAAAATGTACGATGCGATGCGAATGAATCTTAAATGCGACATTTCAATTTTACCAGTTAAATTCAAACAGATGATCGTCGAAACCAATATAAACTGTGCATCGCCGTAAATGCACCTTCTCCAAGGAAACGTTCCCTGCGTTTTCGCTGTTTACAGACGGATTACTAAATTTGCGAAATTACCATTTCGCGTAGTATGTGCTATGCGGAGAAGCGACGTGGACCAATATCAATCTATATTTTTTTTATATTCCTCGCAAAATCCGATCAAAATCCACGTCATCGAAAAGCAATAAAACTTTCATGGTGAAAAACGGTGCGCACCGAAAGTTTCTCGAATTTCCATTAACGGAACGAAAGAGTTGAGAATGCATAGAGTTGAATTAATTATGCAGTTAACAAAATGGACAAAGATTGGAGAGAGGAGTTGGCTGAAACTGCATCGATGAAGTTAGGATACAGCATAACGATATTACGTACTCGATCGTGCACTGCATTAGTCCGGAGCATCTCCCAGCGTGCATGTAGTACACGGTTCGCCACCTTTCTGTCTATTACTCTTCACCTTGGGCCCTTAGCAAGTTGGTCAAGTCCGTGAGTGCACGCCCGCAGCGTGTGTCACCTTGTCGGAGTAACGTAATCAAGATCGCGTCGCTACCACAATATTAGTTCCGCGATATATTCGATTATTGCTAACGTGATTCCGACATTCGATCAAACATTCGGCACGAGGGTTAATTAAGTTAGAACTGTGTAGGAATAAAGCGCCGATATCTCGACACCAAATCCACCTCGTACTTTTGTGACAGCGACCCATACCCAAATCCGCGTCATTCCACGCTACCTGACAATGAACCTTTAGACTTTGACCTTACCTTTGCACATGACCCAACAGCAGATTTTCCACATTACGTAGGGCACTCGGGATCCTCTCCTTGCCTCTTAAGTCCTACAAACTCAGCATATAAAACTGCGAGCATTCGGCCACGAGACTAGTCTTGGGTACAGTCTTGGCCGCGAATTGAACAACTGTTTCAACACTTTGTAACTTCGCTACTTTGTCGTAATATTGTACTTAACCACTTTTGTGAATAAAAGCATATAAAGATATAAAAGGACAGTTAAGTTAAGCTATCGCTCGGCTCTACCTTTTCTATCACGAATTTTACCTGACACTTTCAACGCAGCGATCTAGAACTTCGTTCATGCACAAAGAAACGTAGTAATCGATGGAATTGAATTTTCGATGTTCTATATTATTATTATTACTTAGTCCGTGCCTTTCGGCTTTGGACGAGCTTTCAGTTTTACATCTCGTTTACCTATCACGCTTTTTACATTCTATCAGTCTTATGGCGTTATCACCTTATTGCCTCCTCTCTTATATCTATCTAAACTCTTTTCCTTGTCCATCTTTCTTTTCTTATATATCTACTTCCCCTCTTATCCACTCTGTTATATTGCACTCCATTATGTATTCTGTCTCTGAAACTATAGCAACTTTTGGGCTTTTGTCTCCTTGCTGTGCTTCCTTATTGTCGTTCCTCCCCTTCTTGTATCGCCCTTCTCTTCTCCATTATTGTTTTCAATTCTATTAGTCCTTCTCCAGTCTCGTTTAGTATTTTGTCTGTGTCCTTTGGTCCTCTCGTTATTTCGCATTCTTCTATTACGTGTCTCAGGTCTTCTTCTTTCCTTTTGCATAGCCTGCATCTTTTTTCTCCCTCTTCTTTCCAGTACTCCCTTGCTTTGGTCTCGTTTCCACGTCTGAAACTTGCTAATATTTTTCTGTCCTTCCACTTCATCCTCCCTTCTAAGTATTTTGCTAACTCTTCTTTGGCGGCTGTTCTGTATAATTAATAACATTACACGGTTCGTGCTATACTTTTGTTTCTTTTCTTTGAGATACGTACGTAGCGTTCCTAGGGACATACACACGCATATGTAGGTGGATGAATATGTGGCGATTGAAGGGATTGTTGTAGACCAAGTTCCATGCTTTTTAAACTCAAATAGATTGAAATAAAGTTATTTGAATTTATTGAAGTGGATCTCGCTTCTAGAAAAACTTTACATCTTCTCTAGTGTTTGGTTTTGGCCACGATTCTCTTTACAGCCGCTTCTTTGGTCTCTATTATAGCAGCATGAAAAGATCGCCGAGATACAGACAATGTCGACGATAAAGCGCAAATGCCGATAGGCCAAAAGGGTCGGAAAACTTCAATAGCCCTAACGGCTATCGATATATTTCGCCATCGCAGCTGTTGATCGTCAGTTAGCCACCGGAGAGTCAAGAGTCGTTAATGGAGAATTGTTATATCACACTACTGCATTAAATTCAAGTTAAATAATCATCGTTTTCTATTTAATCTGCTGTAATAAATCCATCTATCAATACATTGTCACATGGAGTAGAAACCACTGGAAATCCTAATTTCTAACATTTCTGAATAAAGAATTTCTATAACATTAGGTTGTCTGAAAAGTTTCTTTCGTTTTATATGGTGATAATAGATTTTTTAAATTATTTATTTATTTGTATTTTACAATTTGTCCAGAAGGACATTTGGTAAAATGTTATAACTTGAAAAATATAGCATGTGGATGGTTACCCCCAGCGGGGTTCCATCTTCCAGGTTGTTTATTATATTTCTGTTGTGAGGTCTGCGGGATGCTTCATCTTCAGATGATAATAGATGAACAACAATTTCTATTTTACATTATTTCATTGAATTAGGTATGATTCTTTTCATTATATTTCTATTATTATGTTCGTGCATAATTCAATAAACTAGTGTAAAACAAAAAACATTGTGCGTTTATTATTTCTTTATAAAACGAAAGAAACTTTTCGGACAACATAATACATTCATCCACGCGTTTGCTCTCACTCTATTCCGAGATATAAAACCTCGACAGAATTGAGTGCCTCTTCGAATGTAAATATAAGCAAGTATAAATTATATAATAATATAAATTTGCAAATATTTTTATAAATGTGGCTAAAGAAATAAGAAGGATGTAAATAGAGATTAAATACTTCACCTATTAAATATTATAACAATCATTCTATTTTGGATATTTCATTTACTTTGGCATATTTTACTTATTTTTGCATATTACGCGCGGTCTAGTTACACTATGATGTAGGATAAAAGCAAGGAATAAATTGACAGCAAACTGAAAAAGATTTCGATTGACATAATAAATTGGAGCAAACCGCCTGGTAATAAACTCATTGATCATGTTGCACGAAACAAGTGTTCTTTATACGTATGTACATAATAATTCTCTGAAATTATTTATATTGGACTTTAGAAATGGGATCTCGTCGATGTCAGGTATGTTCCCAGAAATTTCATTTCAGTTATTAGATTTGGTATCGCGTATTATGTTGCAATTTCGACAATGCTTAATCTCGCAAGTTCATCGTCATCTATTTCACGCGTTCGTAGCGTCGCTATGGAAATCCATGGACATTTGTAGCGTTTCTCACGGTTGCAAAATCACCAACGTTTCGTCCCATGGAACTGTCACGTAAAATAAAAAAAAAGAAATCGAAGATGAAAATAAAAAAGAGAGAATTTATTTGCTAACACCTTGATTACATTAATGACAATTTAGTTCCAAGACTGAAGCTCTTACAACTCGGTCGCATCCCTACACAAGTGGTTATCTTATGAAGTAGGGAGGTCCCTGGGTGTTGGATCTGGGCCTTGGACCCCCTGCTGTCGCGTGCTCTCCCTTGCCATCTGGCGGGTGTCTGTCATCAGCCCATTGGTTTTGAAGTGCGCCGGACGTGACAGAACCGTGGCTATCGGTACGTTATCGGAAGCATTTCGCGATTGTCCACTTGCCACAAACCTTCTCTGTACCTGTTCATTTATTACCACGCACTTATTGTCCTAGACATCGTACTTTTAACAAGCGAAATCCACGGACGATCCGAACCATTCGATTGGTAAGACGATTATCGGTGAAGCAAGGAATTTTTCTTGAAATCCTATGGCAACGTTTCATTCCTGGCGATCCTCTGTAACACAGAAAAACTGGCAACCGCAGCAACCACAGCGATATAGTTGGTTCAATTAAAAAATTACATCACTGAACTGACATGCCGCTAATAACGCGGCTATTTTCACCACGATATTTTTCAAAGAACTACAGGCTCGGAGAAAAAATCACGCTCGATACCGGTTTAGTATAGAATTTTTGAAATACAGGCCCCATTCCACCCTACGTCGGCACCGATATATACGTGTCTCTGGTCTATATATATCGCACTTTATATACACAGGGTGTCCAACGATTAAACAGCCAAATTTCATCGATATATTCTATGCTACAGCTGCCTAAGTACGCTTTTGTTAATTTTCTAATTTTTCTGTTGTCTTATTTGGTACAGATAATGGAAAAATGAAGACAACCTGTTAGGTTCGAGACGCAAGCCTTTTGAAAACAGCTGATAAGCTGACGAGATTTTGTGAAATAAATTACTCCTCAAGACGAGCAAATTTCTGTCGAAACAAAGCTTTGTTTTACTTGGATATTTAACTCGAATACTTGAACGAATATCTTCTATCGTCTTGCATATCGTATCCGTCCTATATATTCTTGTGTGTTTCGAAAATCTCGTAATCGTATAAAAATCCGTAGTCCAATTGTAACTGAGGTGATTATGGCGTGCCAAAGAAATACTCTGGCGGTGTTCACCAGTATATTTATTAACAATCCTCGCTTACGACTCCTTTCGTACAATTCTCGATTCCAACTGACGATTCTCACTTCTCGATTATAGCTCGACTTTTTTCTTCATCCGATTCGTTTCTTTTTGTCGTCCCTCAATATGCCCACTACGCACGCGTTCGTTAGGCGTCCACGACCTTTGCCACGTACGCCTTCTTCCAATTCGACGGAAAGATCGTAGGGATATCGATGGCTCGTTAGGTCCGTCGTCCTAAAGTTTCGCTGATATACTTTGTACCGACGAAATCGTTAGAAAGTTTCGTCGCCAAGTGCCGCTACACAATCATAGAATTTGATGGTTAATCCCTGGAACACCCTGTATATCAGTACATACATATATACGTAGGCATGAAAAAAGAGAGGAGGAGAGGACAGAGCAGGGTTTCCTGTTGTTTCCATGAAATATTTGCCAGCGTGGTCTCGGTGTGTGCGGCCGATAAAACAAAATCCGATTAAACGCTTTGTTTTAGACACTTTTTTTTCCACCACGTAGCTCACGCAGATCGTGCCTGCGCCCTAATTGATTCGCCGAGTAATGGATCAGAGCCAGTGGCCGCACTGTCATCAGGGCTCTGTCCTGGCGCTGTCCGGTCGAAAACTATCATCGACCAATAATACGACCGAAGGTTGCGTGTCGTCGTGACGCAATACGCGACCGATCGAACAATTTCACGTGTCGATAACCGAAGAAATGATTGGGCTTACTCGTCACGGTTGTTCGACTGTGCCGCGGATACGCTTGCGGAATACGGATATAAATTTCATAGTCGGAGGCCACAATTGTTGAACGGTTTGCGGAACAAAACGCCGAGGCTGCTATAGGCCAGCCTAAATAACTCGATGGACGAAAGCTTGACAAACGTCAGCCCGCGGCGTCGCCCCAATTGTGGTCGCGCCGTTTGTCACGCAAAAATTCCGGCCATTTACGCGCAACCGAACCAAGTGGCAAACGCTGTACACCGACGCACGTACCACCCCACGAAATTTCATTTGTCGCGGTCGCCCACCGACAGAGGTGTCTTTTAAGCCACATTCAACCATTGAAAGAGCTGCCAAGATTGAATTAATCGAGTAGCAGATTTTGGAATGAGAGAATCTATTAGTTTCGTCGTCGTCGCTGAATGAATTAACACAATTTGGGAGCAATTAAAAGGTTTAAATTCATCAAGGCACTTTAAAGTATCACTTTCATCGATACGTTCATTGGTACTGTGGACATTGGTAACACACTAGATGGTTTTGTTAAACTTTTTAGGACGACTAGATAAACAGAGATAAGATAAATTTTATAGGTTAACAAATTTTTAAACGATTTAGACGACATTGTCAGGAAATTGTGAATATACAGGAAATATGCATAGATATTATGGCGTAGATATATATATTCTATATCGCGATTTATTGCGACTTCCAGGGCAAATATGAAGTTTGCATGGCAGTCGATTCGATGTTAAATACGTTCGGAATTCTGCAATTAATCCAGAATGACGAACAACGAAATTATTGCGAGGATCGGATAAAAATCAGCGAAAACCCAGAAACTGGAAACTAATGTAATTAGGTTGTAACTAGAAATTGCATCGCTTGTATAACTATGAGGTGGTAATGTTACATACAATTTAGGTAGCCATAGCCCCTTCAGCAAATGGTAGAATTTAACGCGAAACCACAAATAGTTTGCGATCGATTTGTTCTAATTTGAATATCTTCGTGAAAACCAAGATCAATTAATTGATTTTTGAGATGAAAATTTAACCACGCCAATGTAAAAAATTCTGTATATTTCGCATTGGCAAAATTTTTCTTCGCTCATTTAACTCGGTAGAATGGTAACAAATAATTTTCAGCTGATATACATTTTGCTTAAATCAAAGCTGTCGGTTAAAATATTCGTATAACGAAACTAAAAGATTGTACGAGTTGGAAAACAGCCGATTGTATTATCAGCATTATAAAACGAAATTGCAAGGCTCGATATATGTATTTAATATTTAAATCTAACTATAAGTTGTTTCTCGTGTTTTTCCATTCATTGGTTCCGAATGGTAAAATTTAATAAAAATACCAAACATGGAAAGTTAATACGAGATATCCAATATCCTTTCTCCTATCCGTATCAAATCTACATAAAGAGTTACGAAATTTTCATCAAAACGTTGTTTTGTAACGAAATTTCGCTAATATGGAACCACGAGACGTGCATAATTTAAAAGTTTAAACCATTCGCGACATCTGCGCGTCTCCTCAACTTTAAACAAACATTTTATATCCTAATTTCAACGGTGGCGCGATCATGCGAACTAATCACATTATTACAAGAAGAGGCGAACGATGCTGCCATGATTTTCCAACAGATTCCAACAATTTTATCCAACTAAAAGCACAGCTGGGACTCTTTTCACACGGTACTTTTCATGTCCGATTCGCTTTTATGTGATTTTTTAAACACGTGTTAAAATAACCTTAGATGCTATCTCGGATCTCGTAGAAATTAATTATAAGAAAGAAAAGTAATCGAAGGCATACAACTAGCTGATAAATTCGAACATCGTTTCATTCTAAATGATACGAATCTTGAACGTTCTACGTAATTTCAAAGAACTTGTATGGCTCGTTATTAAAAATTATTAAAAAGAAAAAACACACACACACAGAATATATGTCATTAGAACTGATACAAAACGAAGGATTCTTCGAGCGACGAAAATAATTTTTTTCTAGTAATAACAGTGACGAATAAAATGTCGACGTTTGATAACAATTTTTTTTTTTATTTTTCTCAATACATCTTTTCTTTCGTGTGCTTATCGAATAAAATGTTGCTATCGAACACAGTTCTATTGGGTTGGCAACTAAGTGATTGCGGATTTTGTCAATACCACTTAATGATAAAATCCGCAATCACTTAGTTACCAGCTCGATATTATTTTCTATAGTTTAACACAAGTTTAATACTTTCTTACAAATCAATTGTTTCGCGATATTTTTTACACAATATTTTTACACGGTATACGGGTCCGCCGTGTAAAAAAGAGTGCCAGGTGTAGGAAACACAAAATATCTGGATATTAAAATAAAATGAACTGGACGTGAATAAGTAGCCGGATTTGTGTATCGTTAGTTCTTGGTGAGACTAAAGATCCTTTTAAATGTTAAAAATTCCTGAGACCGCTGATTATCGTTCCAATCTGCAAAATGCCTGGAAATATCTAAAAGCTTCAGGATTTCTTTAACCTTCTGGGATAATTGAAATTCCTTGAAACTTCAAATTCCACCAAGTTTTTCGAGGTCTGTGGAACATCTTAAAGTTTTGAGATACTTCGAGACTGGGATTTTTGAAACCGTGAGAATTCCTGAAATTTCTATCACTCTTCAAATTCCTGAAACTTTCAATACTCCTGAAACATCTCTAAGATCTGAAATTTTGCGAATCTCCGAGATCATTTAGGCCTTGTAATTCAAAGATCGTTCTATGCTGAATTTGTGCTCATCTGTATCCTGTATCACGTAATAATTTCAAAAAGTTAAGCTCATCAATTTCAATTTTTCTACGTTCGAAACGATATTTATTGGGATACTGGATTGAATTTTTCTGTATACTGTCCAACAAAATAGTTCGTTTTTATTTCTGCTCGTACTAATGAAATTCCGCAATTAAATGTGATTTATTACGTTCGAACTTCGTTTCTCCTTTATTTTTTAAGCTTCATATTAATCTCGCCATTTCATCGAAACTTCGTCCTTTCAACTAGGTTATTAATTTCTTCCAGATTATTGATTTTATAGGACGATTGCCCCTTTGGCTCTCAATTAATCGAAATACAATAAAAGATACGATGCTATCGGCGAAACTTTCCGTTTAGACTTAACAAAAATTCGGCGAATGTTTGAAATTTGCTATTAACATTAAGTAATGCCATGTCGAATGAATTTGTAACAATGAATAACACGATTTGCTATCTCGGTAGAAACACAGGCGAGAAACTGAGCGAGAGACGACGGTAAATCAGAAACGTAGAAGCTGCTGCAACCCTGTGCTCCAAAGTCTCCATCTTTGAGGTAAACTTTTACGATACTTAGGCGGTGACTTTTTTACGACTTCCTGCAGTAGGTTACTCGTCTATACCCGGGGATTCCGTTACGAAACAGAGATAGCTGCGAAAATTTGTCACGCAAAAGTGGAGCTTGCATGGAAAGTTCTGCCAGTGCGTCGTAGAACTGCAAGTTCATATTGGTGCGTGCTGGTCAAGCATAAAACTGTGAAGTTACAGAAAAAAATGAAACCATAAATTTTCACGAGAACCAGCTTCGTCGCTTCTGGCAAAGAACAGACGAGGGGAGAGTGAAAGATCGAAGATCGATAACGTCGGTGGTTCTACGAGCTGTGAGAAAGTTTGAAAAACTATGAATCGCTCCTTCTACCGTGCATTAATCACTCGCGAACATTCAATTAATTACCAATTTATAGGCAATGAGAAAGTCACTCGTATTTATTCGTTCGTTCAAAATATAATTAAATAAAGACAGGAAGGCGCAGCCAGCAAGTTCCGAGCATAGCTTTCGCGTCAAGAATTAATAAAATATGACTATAACAAAAAATCGATAAGGAATATTCGGAGAGTAATCTGGAATACCTTCAGCAGTCATTGTTTCTTTTACGCAGTCTAACATTATTTCTATCTCTTATTTAGGAGAATTTATTCATAGTTTATGTTGGGGTTGACTGATAGAAGAACGAGTGGGTGAATTTGTAATAGAAAAATATATCGAAATAAATAAAGGTATAAGCATAAGTATAAGTATAAATATAAGCTTATGCTGATCCAAATCCTTACTCTCTTAGTGTTACAATACAATGGGGAAATAGGGTGCACGTTCATCTATTTATTGCAAAAGGACATTACCAAAAAAGTTAAGCTCATAGCTTAGGCTAGAGGCTATAAGAAACATAAATAGAAATCTACTTATTAGTTCCTTTGTTCCTAAACTTTGCAACCCAAAACATAATGTATATTCAAGGGTACAGTAATATGCACCTCTCGTTATTCAGAACATTTCTGCGTAATAGCGGTCTCTAGGTCACGGATATACATAAATAAAGATGTAGAGTTTTTCTTGAAGTAGTTACTTCAACGATTTATTACATATACTGTGCGTGAAACCGAAATAAACTAGTTTGACCTTTTATTTTTTTCATTATTTTATGTTATTTTCGTGGATCTAAAGACATAGATTTTGTCAGTTCTAAGAGTACACTGATTGTAAGTAACAGACATTAAAATACCGTTTATGAAAGTAACATTAAAGTTTAATTTGATGCTAGACAGGGTGGTTGGTAACTGGCGGTACAAGCGGAAGGGGGGGCGATTCTACGCGAAAAAATAAGTCGAAAATATAGAATAAAAATTTTTCGTTCGAGGCTTTGTTTTCGAGAAAATCGACTTTGAATTTTCGCTCGGTACGCGTGCACTTTATCACGTCTCGTTATAACGGATCTCACTGGCTATTATAGCAGTTTAAGTTTGTTTTTGCCGTAACGGAAAATTAGGAATACATAATGAAATAATACGGAGTAATCATAAAGTTTATTATTACAAAAATTGCTGAAAATGTTGCTCATTCTGCCGAACACATACTTCTGCTCTTCTAATTAAATTTCTATGAACACTTCTCTATGAGATCCGTTATAACGAGACGTGATAAAGTGTACGCGTACCGAGCGAACATTCAAAGTCGATTTTCTCGAAAACAAAGCCTCGAACGAAAAATTTTTATTCTATATTTTCGACTTATTTTTTCGCGTAGAATCATCGCCTTTCCGCTTGTACCACCAGTTACCAACCACCCTATATAATGTCTTATGCGCACAATGAAAACTTATTCGCCAAGCAAGAAGAAACGTTTCACATTTTCTTTATATTTTCAAACAATTTTTAATTGTCATATTTACGCGCTCCTTTCTGCTCGACATGTTTCGACACCAGATCCTTGCCAGGTTCTCGAAAACTTTTTTAGCAGCAGTTCATAAGAGAGACGCACTGCGGTGTTGAGGTGGTTTCTCATTAAACTTGATGTTTATTGAAATTTTATGCGTTCCGCTTTACATTTCTTGTTAGCGTAGGTTTGTTCCTTTTTAGCAGGTCAACGATAACGTAGCAAACTCGTTAATGAGAACGCGAAGTAATCGTTGCACTCGAAAATATAATACGTAACTATAATAATAACGCGTCTTCCACTTAAACGACCAAGTTTTGCGAAAGAAATCAGATTTCGCGGTGACAATGACAGGAAAGAAGTTGAAACATTTGCCAGATAAATGCCAAAGGTTATTGTATATTTGTTACACCCTGTGTAAAATAAATCTCGATAAGCAAATTAATAACATTTAAATTAATATTGAAGCGTAAATATTTGTACAATCTGACAGTAGTATATTATTTCTAAATTCCAGTTAACGCTAATGTAAAAATATCAGTCAGAGAATTTTTCTTTTAAACCTCATTCTCGTATCCGTTTATTGTTATAGAAACATAATTAATAAAATGGATATCGACAGTTCGATGATGGTATGATGTATTCGAATCGATCGATTCGGTTTAAAAAGCTTCGCGAATATCAACTTCGTCATTAGATTCGCAGGATAACTATGGACTATGTGGAAATTGATTCCAACGTTTCATCAGCATTGCAGCTGGCCTCGTCAGATCTCATCAGCCACTATTACTAAATTACATCCTCTCGTGTGTTGCTCGACGATGTATGTACCTTGCGTTTACCATATAAACTGATTACTATCAATTAGTAGATCAGTTTCCTGTTATTGGAAAAGATCGTTCAAGAATTTTGGTCTCAAGTTCTTTCAAATACCGGCCTTTTTATTTATTCCTCAAAATCATTTTTTTCTTTTTTTTTATCGATATTTGCCCTATTTTTCTTTTGGATTTTAGAATGATACGAATCTCTTAATTTGCAATCCGTGAAAATAAGTGTGAATTTTATGAGATTTTAAGAGGTCCTGTATTAACAACAAGTAATTTGCACTGTGCAACTCATTTTTGAAGATCGCATTAGTATTAGGTCTTTCTTTTAGAGACGCGTCTTTTATAACGGCGCATCTTTATACAAACGTGAAACCTTGTGATCTTTATTTCGATAGAACAAAATGGATCCTAGGTAATTCGATAAAATAATATGCGCTGCTCCTTATTTAGAATATTTCTACATAACAGCAGTCTCCAGATCACGGATATACATAAATAAAGATATAGGGTTTTTCTCGAAGCAGTTACTTCAACATTTATGATAACAATTAAAAAAGAAGAAGCTGTAGCTCCTGTTTCTATATAAATTTCCAAAATTTGTTTCAAATTTGCTGGGTATAATAACAGTCGTTACTGAAATTTCAAAGCGTTTTATACAACATACAAGACATACACATAAATATTTTCTACAGTAAATGTTTAAATACTTTCGCGAGCCACCGTGCTCCTCTGTCTCGGCGTGAGAAAACACGGTCAGCCAAAATCGATGGCATAGATTGTTTCGCGCAAACTGCATATCGAACAATCGTCGACGCCCACCGATTGTTCAATTTCGATGCCTTGCACGCGTTTCACGCGTCAACGCAGTACAGAAATTACGTCCCTGCGTGATTACTCTCTTTTTCCTTCCAGCTGATTACCATTTTCGTTGCCGTCGGCACACGACGAGTCGTTTCCATTCATTTCGTCTCAATTCACTTATTGATTATCCGGATCCTTAGAATAATATCAGTATATCGACGAGTTACAAGTTGTACGTTATACGCTTCTCTTTCGCAATTTTGCACAGATTATCATCGCACAATAATCAAACGGCTGGTAATTTGATAAATCAACTTATAACGTTTCTAATTTCGTGTATTATTTCTGATTCACGTTGTGCAAAATTCATAGCATCATGACCTTTCTCGATGGTCTTCAGGGTTCGCAATTAGATTGAAATTCCACAGACTACGATTCTCCGAACGATTTCCATAAAAGTAATCGTACAATTTCCTTTACAAGTTACCCAAAGGAAAACGTGCGTTCGCAACGCAGAGACGTGACAATTCCTAACACACCGCGTTCCAACACAGCAAGGGGTTGTTCCCCAAATGGACGAATAATGGGTTCCATCGGATATGAGCTGTATCTCATGCGGTCTTTACACAATTTAACAGAAACGCAGGTTATCCTGGAAATTCGAGTAACCGTTTCGGTTGGATTACTTCCAAACGTTACGAATTTCATGGAAAACGGTAATCGAGGAAAGTCCAAGTGACTTATAGCTTGCAGTAAACTCGTTATTACCGAAAGAAGATTTTTAAGGAATAATGATAAACGTTGTTCGATTCTTGATAATCTACGACAAAGAGGAAAGGATGAAATGAAAAAATAGTTCGATCCACCCCCGTGCCAAAATCAGAGAAAACTGGGCGAATATTTGCGATACCGTCGAAAGCCACTTCGCGCGAAAATACTGCTAATTACGTTGGATCATCGCCAAAGCGTTCGCTCGTAGAAAATATTTTTGAATCGTTGTACGTGTCTAGCGGCGTGGTATCGCCCGTATTGAAAATTCGCTCGTAATTTACCACTCTACCGTAAACTGTGACAGGGCTCCTCGTAACGTCTTGTCGACTGACGATTGTTCGAGTGGAATCGAATGGTCTAATAGCAAAGAGGTAGATCGACGTGGTTCAGTGACAAGATTTTACTATTTAAAAAAGATCATTTTCAACGAAACGACCCAATTTTGTTGCTGAAACATTTTTGGAAAATTTTGTTCGTTTTGGAAAATTCGTTCAATTTATCCTTATATGTTCTTGTTAAACTAAACTTCAAAAGTCGATCGCCTAAAAATAAAATATCCGAAGAATTCTACGAGACGAGGCAAAAGTTCTCAGATCGAATTTTTTCATTTAAGCGACAAGATTAAATAATAAATATTTATATAATATAAAAAGTACCTCATGCTGGTACTTAGTTCGTAATACAGTTGTAAAAGATAGAAAAGAGCGTGCTATTTGCGTTATGACGAGAGTGTGTCTTCTTCGTTATTTTCAGATTGAGAATTTCTACGGCCGAGTACTCTCAGAGTTTCATTTAAATCGTTTACAGACAGAAAAAGTCGAAATTCCAATTAGAACTTGGAAACTTTGGTATCGTGGCAGAAGTTAGCATTGTGAAATGGAAATTGCAACATGCAAACTTTGGAAGGATTAATACATACAGCTTCCTGGCAAGGTTGCAGTTTCCAGATTCTAATGATTATTTACATTTTTCGAGAAACTTTATTGAAGCGCAACGCCTACTTTCGTAAACAGTGTTTTACATATAAATGTACGTATAAATAACTGAACATTTTTTACAGTGTTTATCTACGATAATAAACTCGTAACAGCATTTATATTACGCTGCTATAAACGGACGAATTTTATTCCACATTTTACGTATAATTTTCCATGTAAAGTATTATTTTGCAAAATAAATACCGAAGCGATAAATCAATAAGCAATTACTGCGTTAATATTATATCGTACTAAATATATTTGCATAAAAAGAAAGTTTCAACTACAAAATTACTTAATATATCTATAGGTCCAATTTTTTATTAAAATTGTCGCAATTAAAATATTAATAAAATCAAGCACATGGAATTAAATATTTATTATCATTGGATACAAAATAGGGTAAAATTTCGCGTATGATAGTCTTTAAGATTACAATAATAGATGCTTTAAAAAATTCCAATATACAGGTTCGTATGTTTCTCATATGTTCAAAAAAAAAAAAAAAAAAAAAAACAGACAGACACACATCGAGTTACTAATATTTTAATTTTTACTTTTTATTTCTTCCAAAGACTTGTTTTTACGTCTCTACGGTATTATCGATATTCGAAGGAATTTACAAGGACCGTGCATTTGATAAATTCCGAGCAACGTTCGGTTATTATCGTATCCTGTTGAAAAGCTTTGGGTGATGTATGCGTCAGCACTGGCTGCGACACGGGATTATTCTCCCGTTGGAGAACTTTATCGCGATCGAGGGAGGAGGGCAGTCATTAAATCAATGTAGCTACTTTTCCAATGAAGTATTATCGCGAGAGGCGATCGGATGAAATGCATTTATTCGTGATGGATTCGTCTTTTCATCGAGACTTCCGGAAACGACGTTAGAAATAGTACAAAGAGCCTGCACTGCTTCTTTATTTGTAGAGTTGAGGAGTAGCTAGCGAATGGAATAACAAACTTGGAAAATCGAATTCAACATCACTTTGGGATTCGATGCCCTCTTCCCTGAGCGACTGACTGTGAATTTCCTACTGAAAATTTTGAATTTCATTCGAAACTTCGTGTACTTTAACTCTTTTCGACATTGTCTCGGCATTCTTTGTTTCTGTTTTAATAGGAAGCAGTTGGAAATGAAAGACAATTGACGATCGAATTTGTGCTTCGTAGGATTATTGTCTACGATCTTCTGTAATTCTGTTAATACGTAAATAGCTTGGTTAATCGTACCGTAAAAGTTTACAATTATAGTCTTTTACTGTTATACTTGAGTTTATTGATTTTAGCAGATAGTTTGAATCCTAATAATTTTTAATTAATTGTTGGATAAAATGATTCCGAGATCATTCGTTGTATTTGAATTTCTTAATTTGAACAGATGGTTCAAATCGTAATAATTTCAAATTAATTTTAAATTTACTCCACTTCGGTACAGCCGGGGTAATGCAGTGCACTTGAGATCGATGTATCGTTATAAAAATTTCCAGAATAACCGAGAAGAATAAATCCGCGTTAAAGGAGATATTCCTTGTCAGCTACTAGCGAATGTCGTCACCGAGATTCTTCTCATGGACGAGTTAAATCCTATGGGCTTAAACAAATAACTTCGGATTTCGCAGACGTTTATATGCATAAAGATACTCATCTACTTTGTGGAAGTTGAGAAAACACGCGCACATTTAAAACGCGAGATTCGCTCGAGTTGCTGCATTAAAAGATCCGTTTACGAAATAAATTACATTCAATAGAGTGCTTAAAGTACAGGTACGTACAAACTTTCTAGTACACGTGGCACTGTAATTAAGTACTCGTTATTAAACGTTACCTTTCCTAACTTCTTCGTTTCGCAGATTCACGAATGTTTGTATGCTACTCGAGTTTCTACGGTTTCAATGAAATGGAAACTTGTAAGATGCTATCCACACACGTATCTTGGTGGTTTTCGATCATTTAATACACAATATAAAAATGAATCATAATATAAAAGTATTCTATAACACAGAGATGCTACAGGCTGCGATAGAAATAAAATGAAAAAAAAAATGTAATATCGGATTGGCAATTAAGTGATTGCGGATTTTGTCACTATCATCTATTGACAAATATATTGACAAAATTTCTTAACTTTTTCGTTTCTCAGACTCACGAATGTTTATATGCTACTCGAGTCTCTGCGGTTTCAATGAAATGGAAACTTGTAAGATGCTATCCACACACGTATCTTGGTGGTTTTCGATCATTTAATGCACAATATAAAAATGAATCATAATATAAAAGTATACTATAACACAGAGGTGCTACAGGCTGCGATAGAAATTTGTATATTTATATATTTGTCAATAGGTGATATTGACAAAATCCGCAATCACTTAGTTGCCAGTCCGATATTACATTTTTTTTTTTTCATTTTATTTCTATCGCAGCCTGTAGCATCTCCGTGTTATAGAATATTTTTATATTATGATTCATTTTTATATTGTATATTAAATGATCGAAAACCACCAAGATACGTGTATGGATAGCATCTTACAAGTTTCCATTTCATTGAAACCGCAGAGACTCGAGTAGCATATAAACATTCGTGAGTCTGAGAAACGAAAAAGTTAAGAAATTTTGTCAATATATTTGTCGATAGATGATATTGACAAAATCCGTAATCACTTAGTTGCCAACTCAATATTACATTTTTACCTACAACACTACAATTTTCCTACTTTGCTTTCGTAATATTGGGTAGTATCACCTATTGACAAATATATTGACAAAATCCGCAATCACTTAGTTGCCTACCCAATATTGCGAAAGGAAAGTAGGAAAATTTTAGTGTTGTAGGTAAAAATATATGCAAATAAAGATTCGCGATCCAGAATCGACGACGTATTGATTTCGTTCGATTCAGGTTTTACTGTTCGCTCTTGCTGCTTAAAAACGGTAACTCGGTGATAACTAAAGTGAAAATAAAAATTGATGAAAGGAGCGTTAACCGACATTAGACGATTAATCCGCGACTTTCCGTGTCCTGCGTCGCTCAGAAGAGAAACCCGATAGTGATTGGAATTGAAATAAGATTTGAAAAAGAAGGAAAAGGAACGGAGGATTGAGGCCACTCTCCTTTCAGGCGCAAAGAAATCAGCCGGCAGCGAAAAAAGGAGAACCCGCAAGGAAACAGGAGCAAGTGCAATTGGCGTGCGATCGGAAGCTCGTTAACGCGATAAAGTCGTAGACGTGGCTCGCGTAGGAGAATTTAGCAGCCGTGGCGTAGATCGGCTCGATTGGATTCCACGTATTTGATTAAGCGACTAGCTGCACTCGATGTACGTGGCAGAGGCTTGCGAGGCTGCCTTTTGTGAGCCCGCAGGAAGTCGATCGCTTAATATCTGTCATCCTTCCTAGAGACTGTACGTGTAGACGATCACGCTGCCACTGCTCTTACGTTTCGGGATAAAATCAATAAAATCGTGAATTAATATCTGCCACCTTCCTATTCTGCTTAGAATTCCATGCGTCAACTTTTCATTTACCAGCTATGAAAAGTGAAAGATTCCGGCCTGTCAGGAATCATGGGAAGGCGGCTGTTTTCCTGAATAACATCGACCTTGTAACTTATCCACCATTCTCTGAATTCAGAGGCTAATGGAAATTTATAGAAAGAGAGAGAGAGAGAGAGAGAGAGACAGAGAGAAAGAGGGAGCAAAAGTTAGAAATTTATAGAAGAGAAAATTTCAATGAATTCTGTTTTTCTCAAAGAGAATTCGACTGACGGGATTAAGAATGATCATTGTTTGGAAATTTTGGTTTGCAGTTAAATATCGGTTGACCGTGTGATTTTCTAGGCTTACCAGTTCATTCATTCATTCGTTCCTTTTTGCGGGAAAAAAACAAACGCGTCTCTTTGATCTGCTTTGAACGCAGTCTGTATGTTGACGCGTAATCGTATTTGTATTTTCTCGTTTGTCCGTGAATTCCGACGCAGATGTTTTTCTCTGCAAAATTTTCCCGTCTACGCTGACAAACATTGACTCGCCTTTAGATTAGATTGGATCGTCAACATTTACTCACGATCACCTTGCCATATCACCGGCGACCGTGCTTAATTCCCAACTAAAAAAGCTCTTTGATTTAAATTTATACTCGATTTCTGTTTATTTTTATCTTTATCCCCGCCCAATTTTTATTCTCTTCTCTTTCTAAACCTCACTATTCCCACCCATTCTTTTAAGTCTTTTTATTTCACTTGCGTTTCTTCCGTGCAATTTTCTCCCTTTATTTCTGTCCCTCTTTTTTCTCTCTCCTCCTCTTCTTATTCTTCTTCTTCTTCTCTTCTCGACTTCCTACATTTTGAACTAAAAGTCTTCGCGTTCTTTTGCCGCGCTGAGAGGGCTTACAAGAACATAAACTTATAAAGGTATTGCGACGCACACGATGCTGCAAGCGAAGCCAAAGTCGAAGACTGACGGCGTTCTCTCAACTTCTACGAATGGTTTCGTCATTTCCATATTCATGATGCCAACTTCCAGAAATGATTTACCATCGTCTTATATCGAATTCACTATAAACACGTCGGGAATTACGCGATCGGTCGCGTTCTTATTAAAAACATTTGTCCGGGTTCTTTTTTCGAAGAGAATTCGTGTACATAGAAAATCTAATTAGTGCACTTTCACACGAACCTCTTGTAGCTTATACTTGTCTCACGACTGTAAAACACGTAGTCAGTTATACGTTTCGAACGATCGAAAAAATTTACACATGCAATTCCAGTAAAACGTGCGACAGAATATTAAGGAATTCGGTAAGATGAAATAAAGTCGCGCTTTAAAATTGTTTGATTATATTTGATAATAAACGATAATAGTTAACTATAATTGATATACTGCGGCATATCAGTAGACAAAAGACAAAATAAATGTATCGTCTATTCAACGATATGTACACTGAGATACTTAATTCCAGTGTTAGCAGAATGGAAGCTCGTCTGACTGTGTATGGAGCATTCTACTGTCACTTTAACCTTCGCAGCCTTCGTCGATTCCTTTCTTATGTTTATCGATTTTTTTTTATCAATCTGTTTGCATCAATTTGGGAAAACAGGTTTCTCGAACGTTTACTTGTTCTATCAAACCATAGCTAAACAAAGTAAAATTGCAGATAAATAAGTTTAAGGCATCAATATGCCTCTGCATTTGACAACATCCCGCAATTTGCTCGAACCTACTTCAGGAAATCCATCGATATAGGTACATTGTTCATTCCACGAACTTTTGTTACTAAATTAAAATGCTTTTTCATATTATATACAGAAATTTCTCATACTCGAGATTTAATTAGAATTGAAATTTTTAAAGAAGATACCACATCTTACCACGCATAAGCTGCGTCTTACGACCATACGTTTTCACGCGATCCTCTTGAGAAGTAAAAATATAGGACGTTGTATCGGAAACAAAGTTACGTTTATATGGACAACAAGTGTGATTTATCTGTTGCCGTGTGGCCGATAAATATACAATGCGCGACGTCAAAGTTTGAAGCATTACAACGGCTCGTTGCGTGGGTGCGCGTGATTTACTCCCTCGGCTCTGAGATCAGAATTTTACGACTAACCCCCGTAACTTTTCAACGAGACGCCAATCTTACGAATGCATCCCAGGAGTTTCAAGTAACACCAGGGTCGTGCAACTTCCGGCAAACCGCGAAAACCACCTTTGAATCCCCTTCTCAGCCACGAAACGCGGTAATTCGTGACCGCGTAAAAAATTTTTACGGCCGATCTATCTGGAGAGAGGATCTTCATTTTTAACGTTCGCGTATCTATTGCCACGATTCTCGTTTATTATGTTCCCTTCCTCTTTTCGGACGAAAAACGTGCGGCAATTTCAACTGTTAAAGACAGTATCGAGGTTCATACGTGTGGCGATGTACTGTTAGAATTTAATCTTAAAATTGAGATAAATAATCTGTGAAAGACACAATGTTTATGTTGAAATAATATTGCGTGATATTTATTAAACAGAACTACAGAACCAAATGTATTTAAAATATAAGTGAGTGATATGGTATAATTAATAAAGTATGCAGGTAAAGAATTTATGGATTGTTGACAGTTGGCTAGTTACTCTCAGACTGACTGTAGGAAGTGACCCATGATCCCTTAAATATTTTAAACCCCACTCTCTATACAGTAATGAGTATGACCTGTGTAAGTATCCTGTTCAAATGCCTGTGTAGGTGTCTCTATAAGAGTATTTGTGTCTATGTGTGTAATATCGTTGTATTCCAACAGGTACTACGAATTTTATTGAAAATTTCGCGAGAGTATAGGTTTCAGATTGATTGAAAAATCTGGAAATAAGCTTGTGGCTGGTTATTGTTAGGTTAATTCGCAATATTTTCTTTTTTTCTGTTGGAATTTTTATTGAAATTTCTATGAAACTCCGATAAAACGAAGGATCGATCGAGTAATCTTTCTACGGCAACGTGATTAAAATTATTTAAAAACTAATGTCATTAACAGTTATAATTTAATAGAATACTAATACGTTCATTCGTTCAGAACTGATTCAGTTTTGCCAATTTGAGACAATTAGACCATCGACCTACTAATAAAGGAAAACGAGTCAACTCGATATTCGAATTATAGAATATGTGGTCAGCGAATGTCGGTGAGTATGGTGAGTACTTTTTCAATGTTTGGACGAACTGTTTTCAAACTCTATAAACCCAACATGGTCGTTTGAAATCTTTCAAAACACAGACGCCACTTGCTTCATTTGTTTTATTAATTTCTCACTTCGGCGAATCTACGAATAAAAATACCAATTTGAGATAAAAGGTCGCAGATTCGCGTATTAAAATTTACTCTGCTTTCCTAAGATGTTTCCTCTTTGTCGATGGTACAAAACGAACGAAAGAGTAAAACGAGCATGATGTTTGAAGTGCGGAAGTTGGAAGTACACACACACGCGTGTGTATCAGTTTAAAAGTGAATTTTTCCAAGTTAAACTTCTTTTAAGCAAGTTTCTTCGCTATGAGTTTCCAAAGAGTGTTCACAGAATTGAGTTTTAGGGAGCGAGTCGCTCGATGTGAAATAAGGAAAACGTACAGCAGTGGCTTAAAATATGCAGAAATTGTGCATACGTAGTTACACGTTCGCGCTACGCTCCTACTTATTTAGCGTGTAAATATATTTTACACGTTAAATCTTTCACAACTGAAAATTAACGATAAATATAATCATCGATCTTCTCGAAACGACCTCGAGCAAATCATTGGAAACGTTTGAGAATTAAATATTTTGTATTTAAAATTTAAAATTCTCTTTAAGATGCTCGATCTGTATTTTAATCGATCTGTATTGTGGAATCAATTAGCCGTTTCGTTTCTTAAAACAAGCATCAGCAGCCTTGAAGGTGCGAGATTTACATTTAAAATTTAACGAATCAATTAGGATCCGCTTTATTTTTTGGTACTATCGTCAAGAAGTTTAAGGCAAGTCGATGAAAAGTAATATCTTTTCTTGATATCTCGTCTTATAACTTTAACACTAAGAAATCTCGTATTTTCCAGATAAGATCAGTTTTAGCATTTAATACTAAAACTTTTGAACTAGAATTTCATACTCTTCAACTCATTTAACTTCCGCACTTGCACTTTCGAATTCAGAACGCATGAACTTGCAAAAGAACTTCCAACTCTGCCATTGTAGATTTCCGTACGTGTAATTCGAAGTTACTCTGATTTAGCGTGTAATCATCGTATCATCCTGTCACGTAGAATTTATTGCAGAATTTCAACTGGTTTTACGGGAATTGTTTTCTTTATTATGTTTTTTAGCATTGGTACGCGTATCGGTATTATTATACTTATTTTATTCTATTATTATTATACACTGGTACGTTTATGCTATTTTAATGTTACGTTAGATTCTATAAAAATCGATATGACAATGCATCGATTATGAGATAATGTAATTATGAAATATGGAAAATTTACGATGCGGGAAATTTCGTAAATTAATCTTTTGTACCTCGAAGTTTGTTCGCTTGCTGGGGAAGAATATTATAATTAGTTAGAAGCAAGTTATTCAATTTAATGTAAAATTAAACAAATAATAAATGTAGAAATATCGTTCAAATCTAAATAGTAGAACGGTGCGTGACAAAACGAGATACAACAGTACATCAGCAAGCAAATAAAATAAACTTTAGAAAATAATATATAATAGAGAGTGAAGACGAAAGAAAATTCAATTGGAAAAACGTTGAGACTCGGAAAAAAGCAATAACAAAGTGGCTTGAACGAGCTATACAAGTATTTTTTCGAATAATTTCAACCACCTCTCGACCGAGTTTTCCTTGAAAATAAATTCACCTGATGAAGAAATATCCCGTATAATGACTCCGCTAAGTCTCATTTCCAGCGGGCGCAACAGGAGAGAAAATACTATGGGGAAGAAAAAAAAAGAAGAGCAGCAAAAGACGAGAGTGATAAAGTATCGTCGGACGATCGAAGGGAAATGAAATTTAAAAGGATGCCATCAGTTCTGATCGTATTTTCCTGTCCCGTCGCGATCAAAGCGTTCTTTTCACGGCGCTTTTTTTTCTCCTTCTTACTATCATCGAAAAAAGGGATACTTCCGCGCGAAAGAAAGCAAAAAAAAAAAAAAAAAAATGAAAAAAAGAAAAGAGGACACGTAGCCGTCAATTTCCACATTCACCACTGTCGCATCCGCGTCTCGTTTTAAAGCCGTTCGAGTGTACAGCTGCGATAACGTTATGTCGATTCTCTTCGTATTTTCTATCGCAGCCGAATGAAAGCGCGCAGCATACGCGTGCACGTGCATATTTGCCCAGGCATATTTGCTGGAGAAAAAGAACACGAATCGGCGTCGCACGGCTATTTACACCGTACAGACTCGGTGGTTGGGGGAAGAGACCGGGGAATGAGAAACGTCGTCGTCGACGTCGTGCTCGTCGTTGTTGTCGTCGCGTAGCCACTCGAGTAACAGACGAGTTCCAAAAGCTAAAGGGGGTGACGAAGTAAGGACGAGTCTTGCGGAGAAAAGAAAAAGAAGACAGAGAAGAAAAAAGGGGGAAGAGAGATTGGAGAAGAAGGTAAAGCAAAACGGCGAGTAGTCGGCGAAGAAGAGAGAGGAGAAAAGAAAAAAACAACGAGTACATTTCTCCTTTCAACTTCTTGGGGTGTACCGTGTGTATCCTCTCGAGCAGCGCCCAGGGAATTTAATTCCATTTTCAATTTACCTAAACCCCCTTACGCAAACTCGGCTGCTCGGGTCCTCGAGTACCTCTGGACTTCTTTCCTCTTTTACTCCTTGTCGCGGCCTTCTCCTTCTTTACCCTCTACGAAGTGCCGCCTTTATTTCGTCCCGCTGCTTCGCGAATCCTCTTCGCGCCCGTCTGACTTTCCTTCCGTTCCAGGTCGCCGTGCGAAAAGAGACGGATTCCTTCTTACTTCCTCTGCTATCCGCTGGCTAAGATTCCTCCTTTTTCCTCCTGGCAATCGCGCATTCACGCTGGCAAAGAGCAATCACGACCGAAACGAAAGGGAAAAGAAGGGAATGAGTACGCAGGTGAATCCATGGCTTCGTTTAAAGACTCTTTATACGCAAAAACGTCTCTCTCCGTCGGCATTCGGGTTTCCACGGCAGCCAGTTTGTCGTCTGAACGCGACTACCTGTCTTTTTTCCTGCCGTCGCGTCGCCCTGCCACCGTGAAGTGTCGCGCGTGAGCGCTAATTAGTTTTCAGTTCTGCCTCCTCGTTCCGCATTCTCAGCATTTCTTCAGCTTTTCTTTCGAGCTCTCCAGGCTTGAGGGTCGACGAGAAAGACACCCGACCTCTGGCATCGTACACTCCTTGTCCGTATCTCGGTCAATCCGTACCTTGTTACCTTCGTTTTCGAATCCTCCTCCCACCCTCTTTTTCCGCCGTTTCTCGCCGCGTGAGAACGAAACGCCGTCGTTACCCAGCTCGCCGACGAATTCGTTTTACGTCCGGCCAAGGTGTGTTTAGTCGACCGTGTGGAATTATTTACGTGACCGCGAACCTCGGATCCTGACGTGCTTGACACGAACCTCGTTCGCCGAACCAGTTTCGAGAGGGTTGCACCCCTTTTGTGAGAACCTCCAGCGTGCTGCCAATAAGCGGGTTAATCTCGCCCAGCTATCGGAGTCCTTTAATTTTACGTTAATGGGGCGAACAGATTGCGTTAAGATGTTGAAGAGGCTATTAAGCGTGACTCTTGGTTCTGAAGATAGGCGATATATTTTGTTACGATATATCACCAAAATATATTGTAATATACATTTCTATGCCGGTATACGATTCACTTAACGACGTGGAATCCTTTAACAAACGCATCGGCATTCAATGTATGGTACTAAGTGTAGAAACTGTCTCAAATAGAAGCAAAAATCTAATTCTATAATAGTCTGCTTTTTAAACGACGATAGTGGTTTGCTTAACAGGTTGAATGCTGCGTGGGTTATCGATATCCCACGTTAGATTACCTGTAGGCAATTTTAGTTGTATGAAGATCTTTAGTTGTACGAAAAAATTGTTAAAAATGACAACGTGAGTTCTCGCTCGCCATCTATATGCCAGTTATGAAAATAGTAACTAGAAGATATTACCAGACACGGTCGATAGACCTGATCGATAGTTTTAAGACTTCTTTTGTTTTTTCGTTCGTTGTGTGTTCCTTTTCAAGTGTGCAATAAAGATTTTTCGGCTCCGAGAAGTGTGGTGTTTTTATCTCAATAATATAATAGTGACTAACGCGATCCTATTTCTAAATATAAAAATAACAACAAAAATTGTATGAAAATTTGTAGAACAAAACTCGATCGTGAAACGCCTCACAATATAATAGGTTGATGCATAATTACTACGTACGATAGGGTTGCAATGCCATGAGTCATCGACGGTCCAAGCAGCCTAAACGGAAAGTCACGTGAAAATGGTTCGGCGTTCGGCGAGTCCAATAATTAACATTAATAACGTTAAGATAACACCCAAATCTAATATCAGGCGATGAATTTAAAGGGAAAAAATGTCATCTGTGCGTGTTTCTTCCTTAACGTCGAGCGATGCGAACTATCGATGGGAACGATGAACGTAAATCTCTCGTTCCTCGATCCATCAGAGATGCCAATTCTTTTTACAACCATCTTCGCCATACACGCTGGTCGCTTGTTTGTCCCCGAAACGCATCACGATACGATAAATCTCCGGAGGGTGTCTCGGTATCCTGCGGAAGGTACAATGAGTTATATTCATTCGGTTAAGTAATGGCCAACGTTGCGAACTATATTTGCGATTTAACGAGTTTAGTTGGAGATATCAGTTACAATTTACGAAAGTTTTTTCACCCACCTACGTGGATCGAGTGGCGACGCTTCGATTTATAGCGCACCTGTTCCCACCTAGTAGTCGTTCGTCCGAACGGAACCATAAATTCCCACTATAGCTGGAGTCATGGATCCTCTACACATCACACAACGGATTATCGCGTTACTAAATCATCGTCAGAGATCATTCCATCGACCGTGTTTCGTGACATAATGTCCATTGTTTGTACAATTTGTTGGAGAACTTAGTGGCAGAGACTAGTAACGGTAACACGAACAAATGATAAGTAGTCTTTACTGTTACAGTGGAAGGGATGCTTGATGTTAGGATATCGTAATTCACAACACGCAATATATCTGTATTTGACTATTGTTGTGAAACGCGAATGTTGGCGTTGCAGTTTTTGGTTAAGGTTGGCTACACCGGTACAGATGGTGGAGCTCGACAAACCTGAAAATACGTGTTGGATAAGCACAAAGTCATAAAGCGGTCCAACATTTTTCCAAGCCCTCTTTGCCTACGTCTCGTTGTCACTGCGTATACATCATTGGAATTTAGATTCGGATTCACTTGAAATTTCTTGCACATCAAAGCGTTACTGTATTTCGAAGAATTTCTTGGTTCTATTCGGACTGCAGATTTTTGTACATTTATTAGAAATTTAAAAAATGTCAAAGCTATTTTTCTAATTGCATTAAAAAAATATATAAATTTACGAAAGTACGTACGATCTAAGCATAACGGTCGTATCTCGTCGTCATACGTATTTCAATTTAATACGATGGAAAGCGTTCTAGTTTATTCAGAATTTCGTATGTAGATCCGTTTCAACTCTATCTTAACGTCGACTAACAAAGCAAGTGGGAAATAAAATATGGATGCTTCGTCATATCGACGAAGTTAGTGGAGAACGGCGATTACCGAGATGGTTTGGATGCAAGTTTTATAGTAGTTAGGATTTACACGACGGAGCAACGATGAGTCACGAGATTAAGGAAGTATGAGCTTCGAGATTAGGTGCCGCAGTTAACATTCAACCATTGCCACATCTCGACCCACGAGATTATCGTGCATTTATGTCGTGAATAGGTTTACATTTACACACTAAGTTCTCGATTTATCCTCGTGGCAACGTTTCTCGTAAGCACGCTAACCGGAAACTCTGTTACGTCTTCGAGTATCCGCTGATCCCTGAATGCGACAGCGCAAAATTACTTTCAGTTTCTGAAACAAGTAACGGGGCGTTACATAAAGCTTCCGGAATAGCGGCCACTGTTCTTCCCTTTCGAACGTTTGATAGATTTTCAGAGTTTTGTAGCTTTTGCAGTTTGCTTCTCCAATTCACTGGGTTTGACGTACGTTTCTGTCAGAGTTATGTGGTAACAGACGAAGAGAATAAATACGATAAATCGTCTTTTCTCATAAGAAAAAATATACTGTTTTCTGATGAGAAATATAATTGAAAGATAAAGAACAGTTTCGTGTTTCTATAAATAATTGACAATCGCGAATAATGGAATATCGTTTGTTGTTTAAATAAAATAAAACAGAACAAAAGTGACATTGAATAACGTAAAACGTAAACTGCGAAAAAATAATTATATCGTGGATAATCAATATCGACAGAAGAGACAACGTATACTAAAAAATTATACACGGACCGATTGTAATTTAAAATCAAACGTAAGCACATTTAACTTCTGATAAAAGAATTTTAATAGCGAAAACTTCGAATACGTAACATTTCATAAATATTTCGCTTAAAGTGCTCAACTTTGTAAACTCGTTTTCAAAAGAAACGAAGGAGCTACGTTCACACCAATTTCTCGTGAGAAGGTAACTAAAAGTACTTTTTCTTTCTTAATGAACGCTTCGTTTTAGTGGCAAAACGTGGCGTTTCAATGAAAAAAAAAAAGTCATCAGCATAGCCCGGAGGGGTCGACAAAGAGTTTAAACGGAATTTACTCGGCGCTGCAGCCCTTTACTTGGTTTGTCCAGCTTCGGCGAGGCTATACTGCGTGTCGAAACACGTGGGCATAATTTCGTCGTTAGCCGAGACACCAGGTTGCGAGATAAGGACGACACCCTGAGGGTCCATTTAACTCGAATAAACCGTTTCTTTCGCCAGTGGCGTCGTACGGCGGAGGCTTGGCATTAGTCAGATAGAACGTGAGCCAGCATTTTCGACTGCTTGAAATAGACGCTTGTGTACAGCGTAACCAAAGCTGTTCACCGGGTCAATTGTTTCTCGGTTGTAAACAGGTCAGAAATAAATCCCGGCTTAACGCCGAGCTTAAAAGCTCTTAAAGCGGTACTCGGCCCATGGCGTCGCTACCCGCCATCTCAATTTATCCCCTTCTCTTCTCCATTTTATACCATTTTCCTTTCTTTTCCTTCCTCTGTCCTCTGAACCTTTCTACCGCGATCGCCATTTTAGTTCAGACTCTCTGCCATCGTTAGCGAGCATCGAATAGTAGCTTTCAAATTCCCTGTTACCATCTTTCATTCTAATAGATTTATTTTACACCGGCTTATGAAAATATTTGGATACTGACAGTGGCGGCCAAAGGAAAGTTTAAAATATATCTGTGTATGATAACTACGTTACGTTAATGACGATTTTCTTGTACTAAATTCTTGTTCCTGTTAACCGTAATTCTTTCTTTCCAAATTTTCGTGTCTTTCGCACTGCTTAAATGTTCTTCTCTTCCTCATTGTGCCACGGAAAACTTTTGTGAAACAATCGCAACCGCGATAAATTATGAAATTACGCTGTGTCGGTTAAATAAATTCATTTCTGGCCACTCGCGGCTGAGAATTAAACATCGTGTGAAAAACTGTCTCGGTAAAAGTTCGACCTAACATCGTTCGTAAAGGGACGATGTTTATCGCAGAAGGCTTTTCTACAAGCGAGTTCAAAAATCCACTGACCAAAGTGGCCAATTAATTCCGTGTAATTCGTGCCATTGGCTGGACATATAAAATCCATACGTCGCGGACATAACTCGCTAAAAGAGCCACACAGACACGTTATGAGAAAGGCGAACGACGAGCCGGGCTGGTTAGGAAATTATTTCCACGCCAGGTTTTAGTATATGTAATTTAGCAACGCGCGTTTTGCTCTCTCCTGTTCTTCTTTTCTGTCTGGGCGTTATGAAAAAAAGAAAAATGAACAGAAGGGAGAGTATAAAAACCATCCATCACGAACGATAAACTTGGCACCGAGCCACAACCTGAATCGCTTTAACGAGACTTCAAAGCCAGCAACTTCATTTGCTCCGTCGCGTTTTTGTTCGCACCTTCTGTCAGAGGATGCAACAAGAAACCGAAAGGAAAAAAGGGCGCTTCTGAATATCGAAATTAATCTTATCGATATGTCCCTTGTCTTCGAACCCTCGGACAGTGGATCAAGTCAGAACATTATTCCTAACTCGTTCACTTTTTGTCCTACGTATTTCGACTTTGTTTAAGTCTGTCAAGAATCACGGAGTGAGCGATCTATGATCACGTTATGACGTGTCACTTTTTAAAGGAATTTAGAAAGAAATTGAAACATGACAATTTTATATTTATCGTAGGAATTTTATATTCTAAGACACTTTGGTTTAACTAGGATACAGATACGATCCTGAAATTCAAAACGACACTTTCCGACCAAGTCACGTTCAGCGACTGTTTTTCTAAGAACAGTGAACGTTCGCAAGAATTTTTCTCGAATTCGGTGTAGCATTTCAAAGTAGCATTTTACTGTGATCGGACCACAAAAGTCCTGATCTTTGGAACGAAATTTTTAAAGAAGCGAAGCTTTGGATTCAGTTGTTACAGATCGATCGGAATATTTGGTATCGTAGACCTGAACTCTCGGATTATCGCGAATCTCAAACCCTCAGAGCTCTCAGAGCCCAAAACTAAAGAAAAAAGATTGGGAAAATTGTAGTATACAATGAGAAGAACTAATAGTATTACAAAATTATTAGAAATATATTGCAGCTGAAATGATGCGATCGCAGTAGTCTATTATTGATTATCTGCGAGCATTGTGTTTGCAATTAAATTGTTCCTTTGTACTATAATAAATATAAAAGTGTAGCATGGGCCGAGATTGTCAGTCGCCATGATGAACGATGAATTTGAAAAGGACCGCAATGCCACCGGTCTTCCGTGCGTTACACTCGCGGCTACACGCGCGTATCCGCTTTGAACGTGATTAATACCAACCGTTGGTTCGTATTATTCCACGTGCGCGCTTTATACGCGCAGCGCTTCCAGATTAATCAAAACGCTGACGCCACGCCACGCCGATCACACCATGCTCTCTTCTATCGGATTTTATGTAATTTCCGTTAATAGTCGCACTCATTGACCGAGCGATCGCGCCACAAAGTGGTGCGGCTAATAAATTAGATATTACCCGTCGTTTCAAGATTCAAGAATCATTTTTCTTCTCGTCGACGTGATCGTCTTTTACTTTGATTTCTACTCCATAATTACTGCGTCGATGATTCTTCTCAACTTTCGACTAAAAATAAACAACCCCGTTCATAAATATTAGGACACCTTGTGACTTTATACGACATCCGATGATTGATTCAAGTTCATTTTTTTTTTTTTTTTTTTTTTTTTTTTTAATACTCTGGCAAAATCTTTGTACGAATAGAATACAGTTTGTAAGGAAATATTACAGGATATTTATGAAATTTTGTATTTTCACAAATATCACATAAGACACTTTACTTTGATTGTGTTATTGAATTTTTCATATTTAATATCAAATACCTCTCGTAAATGTATAACAATCGGCAGTCTAAATCCGCTAGTAATAAAAAGTAATTCGCAGACAAAATAAAAACTCTGATAAAATTTCTAAAAGCTGGTTCGATCGATACTTAAAAAATTCTCAAGTTTCAAAGAGCAGTTGTCAGTATGTCTCGGAAAGATCTCTCTTCAAAGATTTGCTTGGTGGGTGCAGCTTATTTTATCACAAAAGCCACGTTTCCTTATCCAACTCGCGACTATTATGTAGGATTTTCAACGTTAAGATATTCTGGATTCGGTGTACCCATCTGGAGTATGCGCGCCAGGATTATGAAAGGAATCCATTTCATTATATTCGTGACAAGGGGCTCGAAGAGTATGTTCTTATACGTCTCTTAATAAAACTTGACGAGACGACGGATCGTTAGAAAGCGTTATAATAAATCTTATCCTTAACCTTGTTCCTCCTTAATTGACAGGAGATTGAAGTTTCTGAGTGAAAGCTGACATGAAACCAACGAAGACTTTCTTATGCTCGTTTTGCGAAGTTCGTGGTTTGCGGAATGAAGAGAAACTACGACGAATGAACGGAGTATTTACGTTTCTGTGAAAAGTGAAATGGTTGATTGACTATCCTTGTATCAACTCGTGATCATTGTTTTCACGAAGCTTCCCTCCCATCCTTCCATCCTTCGCTTGTTCTTTTCTTTTTCGTTTTTTCTTTTTGATATTAGGAAAGTTTTCATACCAGACGAGCAAGATAGATTGTACATCTTTATGCAGGGAATATTGACTTTCATGTTTCGTTGGTAAGATATTATCGAAGAGATGTTACCAGAGATACGATAACATTCTTGAAAATGAAATTCCTGTCATTTGAAAATATATGATATGGAAGTTTGTTTCGTCGGTTGTTCTTTCTAACTTTGCAAATGGATATAATTTTACCGCAGTCGTTTGTAGTTTATACCGCAATGACTATAGTAAATACAAAATTTGGAGTTTCAGTTTTAAGATGAATTCGTCGAACCGATCCTATCGTGCAACTTGTACTTGAAAAAAATAATTGTATTTGGCAATACTCTGCAACTTACACTTGCATATGAAACGTAATTTTCCCTTCAAGTCCCTCGACTAACCTGTTTCCTTTTGCCCATTGCCTCTCGTAAGCGAAACCCCTCTTTTGAAATCTCTTCTATTTTATGTTTTCACGAAACAGCAACAGGTATAAATATAGCATATAAATATCCTGTCTGCTCTAACTTTACCTAGCAGAATATAATTCACAGTTTAAAAATGTAATTCATCAATTTTCAAAGTAACACACTTGGAGTCTATGGTCGAGTCAAGAATTATTATACAATTTGACCATAAATTACGCGTTCTAATGATGCAATGATATCGGTTAAAAATTGGAAACTTTATCAAAATCGTACGAAAACCACGGAATATCGAAATCGCAAATCAGAGAATATCTCTTGGTAATATGAACTACGCGAAGTAGAAACGATCGCGAGCCGGGAGTGAAAATGAAGGCAGCTCGCAGAAGCTATTCTCGTGACAAGGGAGAAGTCGGTGCATTTGTATCTTAATTGTTCGTAGCAAGTAGTCGCTGTGGCTGACGTTAATGCCGTTCGTAAACAATGCATTGTTTCCAGTGTTATGTCGGCGCAGTCGGACCTGCCGTTTTATGCATTGTGAACGTTTCGTTGCTTCTTGGAAACTTTACCCTTTTCTACCTTGAGTTTCTTCTTCATATTTCTTCTTCAGCGCCAGTCAGATTTCGCGTGTTACAGGCCATCCTTGTGGAGATTATTCGTACAACCAGATGGAAAACATGGATAACTGATAATGGATATCACGCTGACGTAACAAATTATTCAGGCCAAGATAAAAGTCGAGTTTCACCACTTGTTTTTATTAAATCGTCGACTTTCTTCTTTCCGCTGTTGGTCGCTGTTCCTTGGAGATGTTTATATGATAAATGCATCATAAAACGTAGAGCATTCGAAGGATGCAGCGATTTATTAGCATAATTCTGTGTGAAGCATTTAGTATTGGAAAGAATAACAAGTTTGTTCGCTTTTTACTGGTTTCCGCATCTCGAAGAATGTTATGAACATTGTTTAAAAATACGAAAATACGTTTGCTGTTTTTTGATAAAATATTCTCCGCTTTTTAATGATTTTTGCATCTCGAAGAATGTTATGAACGTTGTTTAAAAATACGAAAATACGTTTGCTGTTTTTTGATAAAATATTCTCCGCTTTTTAATGATTTTTGCATCTCGAAGAATGTTATGAACGTTGTTTAAAAATACGAAGATACGTTTGCTGTTTTTTGATAAAATATTCTCCGCTTTTTAATGATTTTTGCATCTCGAAGAATGTTATGAACGTTGTTTAAAAATACGAAGATACGTTTGATGTTTTTTGATAAAATATTCTTCTTCTCTGTACATCGTAAAAATTTGTGATTTAAGCGTAATCGCTTCGAAGAATACACTCGATACGTACAAAGCGTTTATGACTCGAAAAATAATAATCGTGTTGCTATGATTATCGTTTAAAATCCTTAAAGTGCAAAGGAATAGTTCTGTTCCATCAACATTTTCATTTACGGTAGCAAACAAAATTTCAAAGAGAGATCATCCCACTAGAACAGGGGGTCCAATACGATAATTAATATATGCCGCGACAATATTTGTATTTGAGAACTCGATTTAATTACCTAATTGTCGTTCGTTCAATCTACAACCGCTGTAAATTATGGATTATTCGCTGTTTACGCGTGTTTTGTTACACCGAACAAATAAACCGTCGTTCGGTTAATTTTTCCGGGAAATTGGCTATTCCTGTCAAATAGGGAGCGTAATTTGCGCTGTCAACGAGTATCGAAACGACGAAACGTAACGTTTGTACGCTTCATCGTGGTAAAAACCACGAGACACTGGAATTAAAAGGCAACATACGAAGCGAAGATCGCAGTTTGCAGAGAAACACGAATGGCGAATAAGATGAAAGAAGGATGAAACTATAATCTGGTTTCTCGTGTCGTTGGAAACCCTCGTTGTACGAAATTCGCATGATCGCATCGGTGAAACTAATCACGCTAATGGCCAACTATACCCCGGCTCGTGTAATTACAATTCCAGATAAATTCCGAGCATTTATCTGGTATTTACGCGGGCCGATCGACCTTTAATTACAATATCCCTTAACCCTCGAGCCAGCACTGCTTGGCACACTATGCACAGTACGCGTTATCCTTCGGATTACCAAAGAGTTTATTCTCCGGTAAATGAGAACCTTTTATCACGCGCTGATAATACCCCACTGGCATGTGAAAGACATAAACAAGCAAAATATCAAGTGCTACCATCTTTTTAAAGAAAGAACAGTAATTGTATTGCTTTACTTACCAAGTATTATACAAAGCGTTATACTTTCAATATTTCTTTTACGTCGCGTACACGCGTTCTCGTAATACTGCATTTTAAAACTTCCTGTAAATGCATAAATATCTGCAATCTAGTCGTGACACTGGTTAAGCCTTTGATCTTTTACCGACAAAACTTTGTCGATTTATTGCGTGCTTTTGAAACATCTATCTGGGAATATATAATTTTGTATCTACGAATTGATATCAAATTTTCTTTTTATTCATATTAAATTTTGCACCATTTAATAGTATAATTACAAAAACTTGATACTATGAAAGCAAATCGTAGAACCTGATACCAGGACGCTTCGCTACAAAACAAAACACGTGAAAATACATTTTTGTAGCTACTGTACAAATTTTGGCGAGCATCGATACAAGTGTTGGGACTGGTGATTCATCCTTTTCGAGATTCTTCTTCCCATTGATTCGACTACAAACGACGAGCTCGATGAGACCTCCCCTTGGAAATATAGATAAGTTGCCATGTACGCTGGTTCCACGGTCTGACGTACTAGAGCACTTTGCGAACCCGTAACCCGTATCTATCTATGCAACTCTCGTTACCTACACTCAAGCAGATGCACGCTAGTCTACACGTATAAGCGAAGACTACGCTAGTCCGCTATATTATCCGCGACTTAATCGTCCGGGCTTGCAAAGTTTTTATGGACCATAATTCAAACTTTCGCAGTGTATTCTTTAAGGGATAAGAACGGCTCCGGTATCCAGGAAGTCTCTCCTTTATTCCAACGTGAAGAAGGTACGAAGGTGAAATAACCTGGTCAAAGAGTATCCAGTGTGTGGTTCGTAGCTACAAATTTTTACGGCTTACTGCCACCAGCAAGTCCGTGTATTCGTTAATGTTTCGTTTCTAGAATAACAAAGCTACGAATGAAATATCTTCGAGTGTAACTGGATGTAAGAAATGGAGTATCTACAAGTTTATCACAAAAGATCATCTGTTGGAAACAATGACAAATCATAACGTTACAGATACTCGAGTTCCTTTAAATTTCATAAAATTGTAAAATCTAGGCGGAAGAAATCGTAACGCGAAAGATATCGAAGGACAAAATGTTGCAGAAAGAAATTCGATAATTAATTTGAAAGAAGATCGCAAATGAAGCGTTGCGTTGACGCAACGTCACCTTCGATAAAATTAATAAAAGCATGAAATTGCATAAACATTCGCGATCACGCCATCGCCGTACACAGATTACTCCATTTCTTTCCCAAACTAAAAAACCTGCCAACGTACTTTATATGCCATTCGATGGTTGTTCTAATTTTTTTCACCGAACAGTTTTTCGAATAGTTTACAATGCTGCCGATTTCGAAAGAATCAACGAGCATGCAGAAGAATGGCAATTATACGCGCTCATAGGAATCGCATGAAAAACAATCAAAGATTTCCACGATATACGTATCGAGTACACGGAATAATTGCCCCGCTGTCATGGGTTCCATGAATTCGTCATTGGAGAGGGAAACGAGTGCCGTGCTGCGTTTTCCATGCGAATGAATCGCGACGAAGCAATCAACGACCCGTAATCGGCTTGAATTCCGCGTAAAACTCTCGCTCGCATCGTCGTTGCAATTCGACGGATCGCAATCGAGAACAATAGCAGTTTTAGTTGAAAAGTGGGTGAACGCAGCACTGAGGAAACAACGTTGCACGAAAGTGTCTTGAATATTTTAGAAACGAGTCGGTGATTCGGAAAATCCTACGCTCCCTCGCTAGAACGAGCTAATTCGATACAGTTTTTACACGGGAATACGAATAAGCTACGATATCTCTGAATTGCAATATTTCTGCCGTCTGCGTCGAGCAACTTTTACAAACTATATATGTATTTGCTCGTCGTTCGACTGTCAAATATTTTTATTAAAATTATTTCTGTCTTTCTATCGAATCATTCCAGAAGCAATTTCGTATTTACGTATGCTGATCGCGGGAAAAATATGACAACTACGTTTTCATTGATTTTTTTTTATTTCAACGTTACTCCGCGATCGAATAAAAGGATCGTAATATGGATATAAAATAAAAAGAAACAGTCCATCGGTCCAGATATGTCGTTTAAAAATCCTGTAAGTCTTTGGAAAACAGTCGACAAGCCGGTGAATTCTTATAGAAGCAATGTTATGCATTTTGCGATCGAGTTCCTCGGACTCTTTCATAGAAACTTCGATTTGTTTTTTCAGGGGACACGCAAAAGATATTTCTAATTACAGATCGCGTAAAATTTTCAGATTTCGCTTCTTCCGTTTCAATCGTGCACGATAATTTTACGAACTTGGTGATTTTGTAAACGAAGACAGAACTGTAGATGCTATGGAAAGAGTAGAATGAAGTTCTGGATGAGAATATTTGGAAGAAGCACGGGTTATACGACGATACTCGAAGAATTCATTTCCACTTCTAGTTCGGAGAAAAGAAATCGATCAGCCCGATCGTGACAAATCCGTTCCGATTCGGGTGTAATCCGGGAGACGAGTAACGAGGGGAGAAAACCAGCTACGATTCCCTTAAATCCATTTCGTGAAGCGGGTTAATGCGGCAATCGCGAGAAAACGTGGCCTCTGCAAAACGACAAGTCGAATGAATTTGCAATACGGGTGCGCAAAGCAAACACAACGTACTAGCCAAACACTTTCGGTGCATTAACGCTAGTCGCGATAAATTTATGGTGATATTACACGTGGCCGCGGACCAATTTTCCGCGACGGAGCAGAAGCTGGGAAGAGGGGAAGATGGCTAACTCGAGCATATCGCGCGGTATGTACGTGCGGTATCTCAGCTCTCTTGGGATTTGCAGCTACAGGCAGCAAACTTATGCAGCGTTGTTCTACTTCCGTACACCATCAGTTATAATCGACGGTTCAACTAAAAAACTGTTATCCGTAGTCTGTAGTCCGATAATGGTTAGACTAAGTTTTCAGTTTGATTAGCGTGGTATGGCGCAGCTTAATATCGATCGCTTGACTCTTCAACCGCTGAAATCGCGTCTACTTATTTCGTTGATGAGTGTATCTATTTATTCGGTTAATTTCTTGTTGAAGTGGTCACCACTTCTAGGAAAACTCGACATCTGGTCTTTAGTTTTCTCAAGCACATCGACAGCGCATAGACAAAAGACTGTCGAAGACAAACCAAAAACGGTACACGTGCAACGTTGGCTTCAGGGTTTTTCGGTTATAGAGTAACACTGCTAGCGTGCGGATCTGGACCAGCTCGTATATCGTATTCCTTCTTTGTATTTACACTTCAGCTTAAAATATGTATATATTTTCTATCTTACAATTTATCCACGCGTCTCTTTGCATTCATATACATCTAATAACCTCAACATTTCTGTTAATTGTCGCATAGCGTTTCTTGTATCGCTGTACGAGATAAAAATTTCGGTCAGTATTTCTCGTAGGAAAATATGAAAATCGCGCGTGACAGGCTGGCTAAAGAAAAGAGTAATTTCAACTTTGTTCTTCGTCTATTCTTCCTTCTACTGTTCTCAAAAAGTGGTTAACTTTTCCTCTCTACGCGATTTTCGAAACGCGAATCAGGCTGTTGCACACGTTATAAAGGAAGAAGCTTCTTAAGAGTCAGATTAGAGGAACGTTGAAAGTACGGCGATGCTATAAAGAGAAGGGTTTGAAGAGACAAACCGAAGAGAATATATTTACCGCTATTTCTTCAATTGCGTCGAGCATTCGCGTGGAGAATAATTGTCCCCTCTTTGCGATGAAAATGTACGACTTTACAATGTACGTGCTTCGAATGTACGATGCTTCATTTTTCATTCTTCCTGCGAGTACGAAATTATTGCTCGTAAACGTTTACCCGCAAATATCTTCCCTTTAAAATGAAGATTTTAACAGATACGACATGGATAAAGGTGAAAGAATTTTTTAATAAATACTCGTACCTTTTTCCTTAATAATTAGATAAAAAAGGAATCTGCGACGGTTTAAATATATACGAGTTATATTATCGACTAAACATTCCACCGTTGAAGGTTTTATTCTGCAATTCTATAACTAATTGAAACTATTTTCAAACAGTTTCTACGCAAAAAAAGACGACAATGAGTAGAATTTATCCATTGGAAAGTTGTAAAATTAATTCCCCTGAAATAAGAGTTACCTATCTAAAACTGTTTTTACGTTCACGCAGAAAGTTTGGCCATTCCCGAACGAGGAATTCCTTCCGCTTGCGTAATTTATTGCCCGACTAACTTAGCAACGAAAATTTTAGGAAAATTAAATTACCCGCTACAATTATAAATAGCCGTGACGCTTTGAATTATGTGCCGTGATAAATCGCGATATCTTCTTCGACGAGTTACCAGTGCAGAATAACTCTGATAAATATATATTGATTTTACTACTTGTTCGTTCAAACTTGCTTGTTTGATGGAAAGTTTCTAGAGAAGAGAGAAATATTTGCAACAAATTCAGGATGAAAATGAAAAATTATCAATAAGAATTTTGCACAGTACGCGGTAGAATTTAAAAGGATTGTAAATCTTTGTCAAAGGAACAAATGCCAACGGTACGATAAGTCTGTGCGTGTGAAGTTTTTAAGGAAGATTACGAAAGAAAGAAAAATAGCAAAAATCGCAACTTTTTTTTAAATAAGTGTAACTTTCTTAACGTTAAAATACATCTAGAACCGAAACAAGTATCTATCATGGATCGTATACGTCATGGAGCAGATAAATAGCGCTATTTACGTTAAAAATTATCATACCTTAGAACCTGAGGACATGGTGGCGCCATGGCTCTCGTATCGTCACACTGCAAACACCCTAAAGACGGCAATAAAATTCAAGCTCAGCCGGCTTACTGCTCAAGAACGAATCAGTCTATTCGATGGACGTAAACGCGGCCGAGTTAAACTGACTTTCGGAATACTGATCACGGAGAACGACGAATATCCTTAATCCTTCGCTGTTTGCTGTGTCCAGGCTTATTTAACGCGTTACTCTCGAATTTCTGCTGACACGATAAACCCTTCGATTCTATTATGGATAAGAATAGATTTGCAACCAAGATGCTGCAGGTGTAAATTCCTTTGATGGACATAATTTATTGCTCGACCATTTTGATCAATCAGCAAATGCGAAACTATAGGCAGAAGCATAGTAAGTTAATGTTTGCTGATTTTTTAGTTTTAGGGGTTGCTCGATGGTTTAACACTTTGACTGCCACGCCGAAATCACACGTTTCGCTGAGGACACCACGGGAATATTTTTATTATTCGAAGCATATAATGGCAAAATAATAATAATTCGACGACGTAAGACAACGTTCTTCCCCGATGGACCGTTTATCTTATTGGTGGTCACGGGTGACCACCGTGACGCCTTGCTAACAGTCGATAGCGACATATTATAACAAGGCTTCGTTTATTTCAACGAACCATTCGCATTTGTTATTTCGTCGTAAGCAAAACGTCCAGAAAAATTTGTTGAAACGTGTAGAAGATATTAGTAAACGGTATTTGCTCATTCTATATATAACAGTAAGGTATGTTCACACTTCTAACTTCGATTATATGATTACAAAACAGCATTTACGATTATTTTCTAAGCTGTGTTTACAATAGTATTCGTAGATTATCCCTCAAAGATATGGATGCAAACACAGTGCACCGTTAGATGCAAGATTTGTTCTCATTTTTTTTATTGATGTTCTAATAAAAATGTTTAACCGTTCAGTGGGGCACTTTTTATTTCAAAGTATCTTCTATTTATCGGTTAGATGCAAACTGCCCTAACTGTCAATTTTCATACAATTTTTACAATTGTAAAATGTTCAAGCGCTCCGGTCACCAATGACCACCGTGGCAGTCAAAGTGTTAATGAACTTATTATGGTTAATAGCACTTAAAAATACGATTTGTATGTATATACTGTTAAATAACAATCCGATGTTGTGAATACCGAAAGCGTTTATTCTTTCGCAATGAAGTTTACAGATAAATACGTGTATTATATAGAACCATAGGTAATCTAAGTTCTAATTAGAACTGCAATTGCACTATTCGATTTGTGATACAGTAGAACACGCATGTGGAATTAGTAATCCAAGATCTTATCAAGAGGACCGATCGAATAAAGATGACTTTGGTCTCGTGGAAACCAATTCAGACGATTCGTAATCCGTAGAATGTGATGTCAATAATCCTGGTCTCAAGGAATTCAATAGGGCTGTTGAATTATTTATACGAGAGCAGGAATTTCATTCTTCGAGATCAATTACCCAAGTTTTAAACTAACCTGGACACGATTTCGTGGAGATTAATCTCACGACGTCACCGCTCAACATACTTATTAATTAATGGTTTCCTTCTTTCGCAAGATTAATGCTTTTTAATTCTACAAAGACACGATGAAAACCAATAGCGGTGTAAGACAGTTCTTCGCTGGTAATTTTTCTAAAATAGTCTGCTTCGTTTATCGTTACAAAAGGTTGACTATATTTATGCAAATTATGAAAACGTGTCGTGGCATAGAGCAAAGTTACAACGTGATTATGAACGTTACGTTAATTATGAAACTAAAAGGATGATATGTACAAAAGTACGCGATTCTGTAAATTTAAATTTTCAAAATCGTAACAAAATTTTTACACCACTAGGATATCCTGTTTGCACGACGTTATTTCTTTGATCACAAAAGATATAAACGTAACTCGTTTCTCACGTATATCTAAGGATTTTGATTCCAGAAAATCTTTGTGCGACTAATATCGCGAGTCAGAAATAACACAAAAAGCAATTCTGAGAGAAATTAACTCTCGTTGAAATTTCCTATCATCTCTCTCGTGTATACTTTACCTTTCCAAACGGTGCAAACACACATCTACGATTCGCAAATGCAATCGAACGTACCAAAAATTCGCTCAGCATCCCTTTTCAAATATTAACACAATAATAATAAACATGCCTCTAAGAAGGAGAAGAAACAAAGTTAGCGTGGTGCAGGAAACTCAAAAGCATCGAAATCAGCAGCTTCGAAAGTTGCCTTTGGGCGATCAATAATACCGTCGATAGTTGAAGATTCTCAACGAAAATGTAGTTTATCGATAAATATTGACAATATTGTATTGACAATACACATTGATCGTCTTATTTGAGAACCTTGAAATATTGACAATGTATACAGGTAATCTGAGAGCAGCCTAAGAGAGTCTGAAATTCAAGAAGTTGTTTAGCGTATTTTAGTTACCAGGCAACCAATAACACGATTTCTCCCAGTGGCGAGAGCTTCGTCTTCCTATAAACTCGATCTCAAATCGAACGATATCTGTAGCTCCGGGACAAAATGTCAGGAGTATACAGCGAGTTGCGAAACTATTGTGGCACTCACCGTAGAAATATCGTACGTATCTGTCGTGTATGTGATACGAAACATTTAAACATTTCGTTAATTCTGTAACGAGACGCGACTATCGCGATTGTATTGGTTTTTGAGATCAATCTGAAAATATACATAAAACTTACAAGATATATATCATAAGCACATATGTTTAACAAGGAATTAGATGGACAACCATCTTAAACATATAACAGATAAACGAACCACGTATTTTTATGCGCTGGTAGGAAATTTACAAGTTGAAAAAGAATCCACGAAATATCCAGAGCGTAGTATTTCTTACGATATTTAGTAGATAAAAGGGATTTCTATCGAAATATCCGCACTCTGATAATAAGCGTCAAAGATGATCCCACTGAACATCGAGGCTTATTAGTAGAATGGTTTAAAAGAATAAATTACGATTTTAATGAAATTTCAAGACGCGAGTGTTGGAATACTTTCGCGAGCAACTGTACGTTCCACCACGCTACTGTCTTATCCACGTCTTGGTTTCACCTTTTACACGGAGTGGACGTTCGACAAAGCCTCGCTCCTCGGCTCTTTTTATGCAGTTTTAATGAGGTGATCCGGTCCCCAGCTGCGTTGCCTTCCAATAGCGGCGGATCCTCGCTCGAAAGGCCCTCGAGTGTTTCCTTCTTCGCTTTCAACGCGACAAAGCATCCCTCCTCTAGGGGCTGGCTTCTTCTAGACTCGCACTCGAGAAGCCGCCTGTGGCTTCGAGAACGTCTTCTCCGAGCAATCGAACATCCATCCTGGCGCGCGAATCTGCATGCGTGTTAACGGTGTCAAAGGCCACGAAACAACTTATCGCTTTGAAACTAAAGTCGCGGATTCTGTCGCATGGATCGCCCTTCCTTCGTTACATTATTGCAAACGTTCCACCGTGCTTCCTGTTCTGCGAATGCAAAAGGGGAGACTAGGAAATAATAAAATAAAACGTTTCTATTAGACGGTAACCGCGTCTTTCGATTCTTCTGTGTGTTTTATGAAGTTCTCTGTTTATTTTATGTTTGCTGAAGTTTGAGTGTTCGCCAAGATAAAAGGAAGATCTTCGATCTACCTGAACCTCCTGTCTTATGATCTCTTAACAGCAGTAAACCGACTATTCGTTGTTGTAACAATATGTCAAATACAAAATTCTGAAGTGATCATAACTTTTTTTATTTTTATTTAGCGATGTTTATAGCTTCGTGTTATTTATGATTTCTATAGAATTATTGATCGAATTCATGAAACTACTAATGGAAGAGCTATTATAATATGTTGTAAAAGTGCAATCCATCTTTAGAGAATTAGAAGTATAATTTATGCTGCAAGTTCGTCTCGCTATTACGAAGCACGAGATCGAGGACTTTCTAAATATTTCACAAGATCGAGGTGTGTTTTCGTTGCTTGAACAGTAGACCACACTCTTTGTGTAGAATATAACCGAGACTTTGTAGATTTACGTTGTAAAATAAATTTAATGAACAAGAATAGCTACGCGGATTAACTATCTTACATTGTAAATCAGTACCGAAGCTTTCCTCCGTCATTTATTGAAAATTTATCTAACGTCGTTGTCCTAACGTCTATTCATCGAAATCTTACGATTTATAGCGAAAGAACGTTATTCGCTTCGTTCTATTTCTCTTAAAACGAAGCATTTACGTGCGTTAAATCTACATTTCTACCACCAAATTACGCGAAAACTATCTTTTAAAAGCAAAACCGTAGGTGGATTAGATTTAAGTTAGAAAGAACGAGGCGGAAAAATGTAGCGACACGGCGGAAACTTTTGCGTTTCGTATCGATTCCAACTATTTTTTCCCTGTTTTGTCTTTTTCTTCGTATAACGAATAGCTTTGGCTGTGTTTTCCGAGCCAGTGCACCATTGCCAGGAAATTATACGACCGACGACGCAAACACGCTGTCGCGAAACTTTTATATCGTCGTGCGAAATTTGGGGTTAATTATCGCACACGAACCACCGGTATTCGACGATTCTACGTAATGCTCGTAGCTATCTTTTTTTTCGGCTTGAACAATTCCAGACTACTCAAATGGCCGATGTAATTCACGTCGCCAGCTAGTCCTGCAATTATTCGCTAATTTCGTTTCGGTGGGTGGCAATTTGTTACGCTAAGTTGGTACATTTTCAATCAAAGTTTGATCAGAGTTTGAATTTGCAGGTGAAATTTTCGTTTAGTATGTTTTCCTCGTTCTTGCTCGATCGATTAAGTCTTGTACAATTGTTATTTCAAAGAATGCAATTTTACGCAACCAGATCATTGTACAGTATCTGTCGGTTATTTTATGTCCAAAACTATAATTCACACAAATGAAACAAATTATTACCGAAAGTTGCACGTTTGTTTGCTGTATTTTCAATCTCCTTGAGATTACCGAACGATGACTGAAAATACATTTAGATACTTTATTAAAAATATAACAATCAAAAGAATAGATGAGAAAATAATTTCAAGTCGTGAACAGAACGAAATGTCTACATCGCGAGCTGAATAAAAAGATAAAAGGGTCGTATAATTAATTCCTAGTAGGATAATCAAATTTATTCTAAAACTTGTAATCTAAATGAATATGCATAGTCAGCGAGCAATAGGCATAGAGAGAACGAATTACAAATTTTCAATACAGCGATCCAGGACGTAATTTTAACGAATTTTCTATCCTCGCGTTATACTCCTTCGCGATAAAATTATTCTCGCGCGTACAGTCTGTCGGTCTCTAATTATTATTCTCGCTCATACTGACGGCCCGTACGTAATATTCTAATTTGTCTGGTCGGCCAAGCTGACGTTATTCTCTTCCACTGAAGTGACAAGGGAACCGGGAAAAGGAAACGACAAAAATAATTCGTCGCAGGTGTGATCAGAAAAATTGTACCATTGCTTTCCGCATCTCTCTTATCCCAAATAGGTTTTAATGCCGGAGAATTATTAATAGCGATGATAATTTCCACGTTCCATTGCGTTAAACGTTTTAAAATGTTCGCAGGTTGTTTTTAAAGAATTGGTGAACCTCCGTTATCGATAATATTATTTAACATTAGGCACCATCGAACCATAAATACGTTAACTAATGATTAGATATATCGTACAACGATTTAAAAATTCTAAAAAGAAAAATTGATTCGAATTGTTCTTGCACCGACTAAAATCATTTGCATTGTAAAATAAGCGATACCAGGATAAGAGAAACCGAAAAATCAGCTAAGATAGGTTTTTTAAAAAAAAAATGGGAAATACGCTAAACGTAATGTTTGGTCTACTTGGCATAAATGGATGGAAACTGGAAATACAGAAAAGAGGAATGCAGGCATAGAGAACGATTTAAAGTCAATGGTGTCGGCCAGTCCCGAAATGGTCGCTGAGAAATGGGAAAAGGAGAGTCAAATATCGCGGTACAGGCTCGTACGGTGTACGTGTGGGACTGCATACAAAAGGCACCCTAACGTAATCTTCGGCCATTGCGACGTCTGTACGTGTGTACACTGTACATACGTATACGCGCACATATTCGAGAACCGTAAACTTTTTGGAATTCGATGCAACGCTCCCGCGAACAGCCATTTACTTGCCGTATCGGTTCTCCACATGTCACCTTGGACCTAGTGGATACAAGTATAGGAAAGTAGGGCAAAAATCTGGGATATATCACTGCACGTCGAACTCTGAATTATCTACGTAGTTTTCGCGTCACGACGTGCTGCGGTTCACGGGGTGTTTCACGAGTCGTGAATTCCGTCAAATTTTACGAAATATTATATTATTCTGGTTGGTAGATTTGATGTAAGATTTAGGTTGCCTTCTTGAGCATTTGAGCGAGTTCGAGAAACGTATGAATACATAATATATAATTTGGAAAATTATGATAATTGTTGGAATACAACGATATTACACACAAATACTCTTATACAGACACTTACACAGGTCATACTCATTACTGTATAGAGAGTGGAGTTCAAAATCTTTAAGGAATCATGGGTCACTTCCTACAGTGAGTCTGAGAGTAACATCCATTATTTCCTTGTAAAACGAAAGAAACTTTTTGGACGACCTAATAGCTCGATGAAATCTACAAACTGATAAATTATTGTTAGAATTTAATCTTAAAATTAAGATAAATAATGTGCCGAAGACACGACGTTTATGTTAAAATAATATTACGTGACATTTATGTAGTATCGGAAAAAGGGACGTACCTGACAATGGGTCATACTTGTGGCCCTTTGCAACATTGGGGTAATTGAAAGGGATGTACCTGGGAATGGGTTAGGCACATCTGGGAGACAGACGGAAGACGTGAGGCAATCGAGTAGGGTCAGTTGAGTTGGGCAGTTGCGGAGAGTGAGTTGAGTAGAGTCAGTTGAGTTGTAGCAATTGAATGGAGCAGTTTGAGTTGAGCGGTTGAGAAGTTGGAAGCCGAGTGTTAAGACGTACGACGATATTGTAGTCAGTTTTGTGTTGAGTATTGCTTGTACGAATAAACCTGAACTTAACTCTGAATAAACCATCCTTTCTTGTCCTTGCTCTAGATAAAATAAACACATTTGTAAGTTACTACATGTATAACAATTGATTGACTTTTTAAGTGTTCGATCTGATTTCTCAATGTGTCAACGGACTGACGCATAAGTGACTCAATCATCGATTGATTATCGAATATCTAATTGTTTCCAAGGCTAACTGATCAGAATTAATGCTGGCTTCGTGATTGTAGCTGATGCGCTTGTCACATCGTGGATGGTTAGCAATTGGCAACTGACAAGCGATCGTTCGATTCATCGACTCAATTATCGTCATCGCAACTTTGTGCGAGATCGTAGATTTAATTATCGCTTTAATCGTAGTATATTATACTATAGCGCAATATATATCATATTATTTTCATTAATCAGAGAAAGAAGTTAAGTTTCGTTGTCTCTCTAATAATCTTGCCCAGACTATGTAGAACACCGTAGGTTCACAAAATATTTGTTTCCAAAGAATTCCGAATATTCCAAACGCTTAAAAGTTCAGAATAATGTACGAGACTTATTCGTCACTCGCAGCTATCTCGAAGGTATCTCGCTGTATCCCAAGAATTCAAAGAATTCTGAAATATTTTCGCCATGAATATTAGTAATCTTCGGTAAATAGAAATAACTTAATTTTCTCAGTTACTCCAATATACAGTTTGAACGTACACTCAAAGTATTTGTAGCGTATGAGATGTAATTATACGTATACAATATACAGTCTCGTCTAGAAATAAGCAACACGCTGAGGACGCTATATATCGTTTGTTACGAGTCAGATCTGCTGTTCGACTTGATTTGGTTCCCGAACAGGACAAGGAAGAACGCGGAAAACGGTCGAGAAGCTGGAGATAGCGAAAAAATCAAAGAGTGATCGAGCAGCATTAGAATGGCAAAGTATTATACATGTTTAACGTATTTTATTTTTTCTCCTACAAAACCATGTCATTGTTCATCCAACCACAAAAATTTGGCTTTTCGTTTTCACGGATTCTTGCTCGTTTTCGGATCTCTCGCTCTATCGGCAAGTTGAATGAAAGAAGAGGGAATAGCGCAAGATTATTTCGAGGCAAAACTGTACATGCTAAACTAAATTCAAGATTAATGAAACTCTGTTTCGTTGATTATGAAAATACGAACGGGAAAAATTTGATAAAGGTACGATATCTTCGAATTTATTCAGAACTTTGTTTCCAGTTGTTTAAAGTGGCCTGAACACTAAATTCCGAATAATAATACGTGAAATTTCACGTATTTACAAAAGCCATTGTTTCATCCGTACGAATTTAGTACAAAAGAAGAAAAAGAAACAGAGTCACAACATACGTGTTTGGTCCGAAAGCAGCGACACCGAGCCGGAAATGTTCGATCCGAAAAACAGCAGGTGATTCGCTCGTGTGTCATGAGGATTTACACGTGCAGCATGGAACATTGTCAGCAATAGTTCTGCCACCTTTCAACGACAAAAGGGAGGGAAGAAGAACGGAATAGCGCGTGTTAAAGGGATGGGGAACCGCATACCGCGCGACACAAGTTCAATATCGAACAAAAACCTGGTATGTTCTCGTGGGAAGGGGCGTTAAATTAGCGTTGGAAAGAGCCGACTTCGAAAGAGGGCGTTGCCAGGAAGCATTCTACGTGTTACACTTTATGCAAATAGTTCGACAGGCGGTCATCCATTAAATGCCATTTTCACCCTATCACGACCCACAAAGGACCGGGGACATATTTTGCGTGCAACGACAACTCCCTAAATTCGCGTACGTCTGCCGGTTGAACGCGTCGCGAAAATTCTGATACCATCGTAATCCATGTCCGGCCGTGAACCTGTTTCACGCTTGTAATAACGTTTGTTTGAAATACCGGCATAAACAGCCGAAGAGCGGTCCCCAATCGGAAACCACCGCTTGTCATTCAACCGGCCATTGTAAACGCTTCGGTCCGCTTTGTGAACCATTAGGGACCATTTGCTTAAAAGACTTTCACAAAGAGAGAAAGAGGATTCTTGTTTCTGTTATTTTTAGTGAATTTTTATATCGTATCAATTACAGTAAATTTATGTTATTGGGAATGTAACCGCGAAGGATGGAATTATATACGTTTTTGGGTTTTTTTTTTTTTTGTTTTATAAGATAGAAATTTCGAACTTCGATACGTTATCAAGAAATCTGTTATTATCAAAACTATCCTTTTGTTTCGGTTTGGAATAAAAAAATAACAAGTTATATTATTCAGTTGTTGCTCCATGACGGTACTTCTCGATGTGAATTTATAAATGGTAAAAACATCTTAGAGGAAAATTGATTTCAATATTCTATGCTGTGTCGTAAAATGATTTATTCAGATACATTTTCAAAATTCGATAAATTTGAACACAACATTTCGTAAAAAGTTCCGTTTTACGAGTAAAGGTTATTAAAATCTAACAATTTTATTATTTTAGCTTCGAACGAAGTATTTTATGTATTATATTTCTGAACGACCATATTGATATTAATATCAAAGTAATAATTTTCATCGTTTGCTTCACCTAGAAACAATGGTATTAACTGTCTTTATTTTTTATTACAAATTGAGATATAAATATTCGATATATCCGCTAAAATATGCACGCCTAAACAAACATTTTATCACTGAAATATTCTATCTTATTCAAGAAAATCATTTATTGAAACATCATTTTATCTTCCATATCGATCGAATGAAATTTCTCGCGCGACTTTAATACACGAGAATGTCGCTTTAACAAATTTACTTCGTGTTATATTTTTTCCTGCAATGATGTAATGGCTTTCGCAACGATAGCTAAAAGAGTAATATAATGAATTTTATTTTCTTTTTTATGTATTCAAACTGAAAATAATTTTGCATCAAGGCTACTTATACCAACACCAGTAAAATGGTTGGTACTTGTGTAAAAAGGTGTAAAAAGGTCCTGCGATCTGTTTATCGAACCCCAATTAACCAGTTTCCTCGTTTCGTACAACTTGCCACACTTTTTCAAACTTTTACCGCGTGTCATTCGATACGACGATATCAGTTATCAGGAAAATTCCGAATCGACCGCTAGATCTCTAGATGCTGATACTAGAAATACCACACCAGTGAAAATGACCGGTTCTACGATTTTATAAATTTGTCAATCCTCGTTTAGGTCGATCATGGTCCCAGATGGATTAATAATACCAAAAAATGTACTACACAACATTGAATTCCTTCTGTAAGAAAATAATAAATCAAAAAATTGAAAAATATTCTATTATTACGTATTTTTTAAACACCAGTCATTTTCACTGGTTTTGGTAGAAATAGCTTCGTCTTAACTATCGATAGTTGTAGTGTTAATCATATTCCACAGATTCATATTAAACGCATACGTATATTTCGTAATACAAAGACAGGTATCGTATGAAAATTATTTGTTGGCGGAGCCTCGTAGGAGATGAAAATCGGATCCGTAGCGAACGTGTTAATACAACGATACATGCGACTTACGTGTAACGATAGAGGAGCGTCGATTAACGTTAACAAATGGCAAACGCTGAGCGCTTTTCAGGAGGATAACCCGGACAAAAAGCCACAGGAGACACGAGTGACAGAGAACGGCTCGCTCGTCCGCGGATAACGAGTTTCGTTTTCGGTAGGAGCAAAACAATGCCGTTTCGAAATTGCGTATTCGCATGGACTACGCCCGCTATTTAGTCGCTAATAATGCAGAGACTGGCAGTTGTACGCGTCGCACTAATGGCCCGTCGGGGCTACAACCTCGACAATGCATCTTTCGAGACGATGCACTCCAGGAGGAAACTCCAGGAGGAGCTCGACCAAGATATCTAGAACGTGTAACAAAGATCCACGCTCCAGACCATTAAGGCTCGTTTGCCATTCCTTTACTTCGTGTATTTATCTTACGATCCAAGGAAAAGACGGAATACGTAGTTCCTTATCGGATACGTGTACAAAGCGGTCCCGAGACGAGCCGTATAATTTCATTGGACCTATCCGTGGCGATTCATTCCACCGGTGCACAAACATCGTTGCAACGGAGGTACGTTCGGTCTCTCGTGAAAATTCTTTCCTCTATGCTACGTGAATTACGAACGAGCCACGTAGTTTCATTCGATTCTCATGTATGGACTCGCGGAGGATCTTCGTCGGTGTTCTCGGTCCCTTGACTCGATCGCCGAGTCGAGCTTCGGCTTTGTTTTCTGACTGAGTCCTTTGGGACACGGTGTTTTGAGGAACGTTAAATGAAATATATTTGGAGTAACTTTCTTACGGAACCTTCGGTGCGATGAGAAAGAACGTTTCCAGCAGTAATATTTCTCTACACGTTGTTCAACTTAATTTCATAAATGTAAATCTTACGTCGATTCGATGCTGAACAAATTGGTGGAATTTTCTACCTTTTCAGATAAAAGAAACTGCTGTGTCAAGGTATTTGCAACAACAGCGGGTTTCTTCGTAGTTGTCGCAAATCGGATTATAAGGGAAAGAAACGACGGAGAAATATAGGGGAATATAATTTTATTTGTCAAAATAGCTGTTTTTTCTTTTATGTTTTATAAAAGTTATGTTTTATACTTTGCTCTGAATGCTGATATTAAATTTGTCAATCGATGATCCAACAATTTTATCATCCGGTTAACCCGCTCCGTAATTCCGTGCTTCTCCTAATTCCGCAACTGTTACACGACACAAGTCAACTAGTCAAACTCGCTCAAGTTAATTCGATTACATTTCCCTTCGTTATACTACTTGCTACTTGCCGTTCGTAAAGAACCGAACAAACAGATAGAGAAAATATCTCCGGACGAACGGAACGTGTTGAAATTTCATAAAGGAGTCATCGCGTATCCTCGAGGAAACGACTATTCTTAATAAAGTAACAAAGCAGTCGGCCGGTTGTCTGTCACAACGACACGCGCTGACAGCGTGACGGATGTTTCGGAACCGTTTCTCCCTTTGCAAACGTCGTCACGTTCCCCGAGGGATTACCGGCTAAACGAATAATGGCCCGCCCTTTTTAGCTTCTTCCTACTTTCCTTCTTTTAGCCGCTAGCTATTACCGCTTATTGCATCACGCAATCTCATTAATATATTCTCACTGGCCACGGAGAACAACGCGTTCCCGCGGGCGTCTGTTCGACTCACTCTCCAATTAACGTTCGACGATCGAGAAATTTCAATGGGAAGCCAGAGAAACAACCGCGTTGGATATTTCCGTTTTATGAAAATCGATTTCGAATTTTCAAATAATGTAACGAAACTTTCTTTCGTTGTCTACTTTTCTTGCTTATAAGAAGACGTTTCGTCAAGGGAATCTATGTTTTTTTAGTCGCGTCAGGAATTCGTGAAATTTAAGGACTAGGTATTCTTCGTCGATCTTCCCTTTGTTCTTTGCTTGTCTACCAATGTTTGAAAATTTGACCGCGGCGCACGAAAGCATTCGAGCACTTGCCATGGAACTTTCTTATGAATATGAAACACTTTGAAATTTCGTTAGCACTGTAACAAGACACGACTATCGTGGTTATAATAGTAAAAATTTCAATCTGAAAATATACGTAGAATATTTTCAAGAATTGCAAGACATTCGTTGTAATGATACGTCTACGAATGAAAAACATATAGATGGTTTTATCGTATATTGCAGCTTATTAGTATTGCGAATAATTGGCTCTTCAAATGCATTGGTGATCTTTGCGAAGTGTATCTATTAGGTTGTCCGAAAAATGTCTTTCTTTTGCAAACGTGTTTTTTACAACAGTGCACCTTCATAGAAACGTGAAACCAAGTCTGTGAAATATCGCGGTGTTTATCTCAACGGAACAAAATTGGTCGTACGTAATTCGATAAAATAATATAAAATAAAAAACGTTTTTATTATTTCCTCGTAAAACGAAAGAAACTATTCGGACAATCTAATATAATTCCAATAAATGTTCTGTAACGTCTGTATAATTACGACCAGTCGTGTCTCGTTACGGTGCTAATGAATTTTCAAAATGTTTTGTATAATCTATACATAGAACGTTTTTACGCATGGCTATATATAAGGTTGTCCGTAAAGTTTCTTTCGTTTTACGAGGAAATGATAGACGCACAATGTTTTTCTTTTGTATTATTTTATCGAATTACGTACGATCCATTTTGTTCCGTTGGGATAAACACCGCGACATTTCACACACTTGGTTTCACGTTTGTACGAAGCTGCACTGTCGTAAGAAACACGTTTGCAAAAGAAAGACGCTTTCCGGGCAACCTAATAATTATATAATAATAATAAAAATACTTGCAAAGTAATCATTCTAGATTTAGAATACTTTTCTCTATTCTAGAATAATTCATAATATTCTGCTTTCTTCGCGTTCTTAAATTATAAATGTAGTATCGGGAAAAGGGACGTGCCTGACAATGGGCCATACCTGGGGCCCATTACAACATCGGGGTAATTAAAGGGGATCTACCTGACAATGGGCCATACCTGAGGCCCTTTACAACATCGTTGTAATTAAAGGGGATCTACCTGAAAATGGGTCAGGCACATCTGGGGGTAAAAGTAGAGTACATTAAGGAGTCGGGGGAGTTGCAGTCGGGAGAGTTGCAGAGAAGATGTGAAGACGTGAAGACGTGGGGTTGCAGAGAAGACGTGAAGACGTGAAGACGTGAAGTTGGAGTTGGGAGTCGATGGGAAGACGTGAAGACGCGAAGACGTGAAGTTGAAGCTGGAAGCCGAGTAGATGACGCACGACGATCATAGTCAACTATATGTTGAGCATTGCTCATACGAATAAACGAACTTAACTCTCAATAACCATCATTCCTTGTCCTTGCTCTAGAAACTAACAAGAAACACACATCACCTACGTTACTACATAAATTTCAATCGTAGAAACTCTCTCTGTCTGAAACGTAACGTTTCAAAGAACAGCCCACTATCATGGAAACTCTGTGTTAAAAGGTAGCTTGAGGAGGTTAACATCGTAGTATTAGATAGCCAATCGTCGCGTGTGCAGGTCCCAGAAGGAAAAAAAGGTAACTGGCAGGGTGAAATAGTGGCTTGCCTGTTAACCTTTAGTGGCATATAGATCGTCCATGGCTGGAAGAGAAACGCACCACTTAGCCACGTTATTAATAGCTTTAATACCTCTGCCATTAAAGCGGAACGATGGGAAGCTGAACACCTGTGTTATTTCACATGCCATAGAAATTGCACGGTCGGAAAGTCAGGGATCTCGTTCGATTCTTCTACCTTCCTTTTCCCGAAATAACCACGCAGGATTTATATTTATGTCGTACTAGCAATAAACGACGTGTTTTATTTCGTGCGAAACAATAGCTCGTCATATTTCATGATATCGTTCGGTTCTACCGTAGAAAAAAGAAAATCAGCCGGCATTGTGTTTAAGAAAGGTAACGTACGAGAACTTTGAACTCCCTTCGTATCTTCGCTGCAAGAGCAACTCATTCTGCTACGACTTTTTCAAAACTGTATTACCGCTTCCTAAGTCGATGTTTACATTTAAACTAAAGATACTGGGGATTTGAAACTAAAGAAACTGCGAGATGCCACGTATCCTTGTTTATCTTCCTGCCCATTGACTTTTTAATTAAAAGTAAATTAAAGTTTCCAAATTGGAGTAGCCAGCTTTCGATAATTCCGGAACTCTGAATATATTGAGATATTTAAGCGAAGAATTCGTGGAAAACGGTGTCTTGTAAATTGAACTATTTGCACATTTAATATTTCATTTCCACCGAATTTCAAAACGAACAAAGTCGTGAACAAAGTCCGCAGAATTTTTATTCTACCGTTCGCGATATCGCGTTATCGTTGGCAACGGCAGTTTTACGTAACGGTGGAGACAGAACGGTAAGAATCGAGGGCGAATTACTTGATCATTCGTGGTGTTGTTTACGCGAAGCTTTAAAAAAGAAACGCAAGAACGCGATGTCTCGTCTTTCTTGGTTCGTTTATTACGATACGTTGGCGGATAGTAAACGACGGTGTTACGGAGAACATCACGTTGAAAAATCGACTGCTGTATTCTTCCTTTGGGGCATGAAATCGTCCGACACTTCTACGTCTCGAGAAATTGTCTGTCATCTGAAATATTTCGCAAGAGTAAAACGAATGACTGCTCGACTTCGTTATTCCAACCAACTGACGTTTCTTGATGCTGCTTGTTGCTAGAAGAAGCGTTTTACATGTATCGTTAATAAGCTCAAATACGATACGTAAACATATTTTAGTTAAAAATACTATTTTAGTCGATCGAATTTCCCTAAACAATTAACGTTAATAAATTTAAAAATTAAAATATTCTAAGAATCAAGTAACGAAATATAAAAAGCATAAAACAAAATTAATTCAGACATCTCGATGTTTAATTAGATTGATATTGCTTAAATGTTATACAAGTTGCCTATACTTCTAATTAAAAAATATTCAGAGTTACGTGACAATGAGAACGTAATAAATTTCAATAAAATTACTTTGAACAAGATGTAAATTAATATTCCAAGAAACACGTTATTCTTGTATTTAGATAACATTGCTCCCGTATCCAACAGCAAAAAACGTCTCGATGCATTTTGTATCTGAATAGTTGCTTCGTCTTAGAGAATAAGCTGACTGTCTTCTCCTCGATAATTCTTATCTACGATAATCATCGCGTCAACGGTAATGACAAGAGTCGTTACTCGAATGCACTCACGAAGCACGACTTCCACTGAACATTAACCAACGATTCGCCTTTAGAGAGCTACGGAAAGAATACCGTATAATCTCTGATAAAAGAAGATCGATTCTGTGAAGAGGTTTACGCTGTACAGACGAGATAAGGAACTTGCTTTTGGCGATTTGTTAATCGTAATTTATTAGTAACCGACTAATTCTAATATCGGAATTTCGTTAATGATCGAAGCTCCCGATAATTACTGATGAGTCGAGTTAACGCTCCATTTTCGTGTGCCAAATAAGGTACAGATAAAATAAAAAGAAACGTTTAATTTAGAAATTTGTTAATATTGACACGAATAACGAATATGCAAACGATCGATTTAATTATGGGACTCGAGGATGTTACATATTAGATTTAATATCAGAATTTAATAAATCGTGTAGAATTATGTTTTTATTTCATAATCGCGGTTTTTTAAGCTTCGCGTGCATTTTATTTTTTATAAATTTATTTAGAATCCAGGGATTTTTGCTTGTTGTTCAACTCGAACTCGTTAATTACACTCTCTCGTTGTTACTCCCATAATTTTATCCAAATTGTTTGGTAATTTAAATTACTCGAGTTTGATTCCATCAGAAGTTAGTGTTGTATTTTGCATTAGAGATTCTATAGTTCATGCAAAATTACTTACACGTCGGTCTAATCTGATCCCAATTTTCATCGCGCAGCAGTTCCGCTTTAAATTTCCGATGAAATTTCCGAGGGAGACTGAATTTGTTAAATTTACCTGAAGCGATCTCTAGTTACCCAAGTAATCTGTTTTCACCGCGACTGTATTAACGAGTTTTCTTTCCGTTCGTTCTTTGTCTTATACAAAATCCCATTTTCAAAAAAACTAGATTCGTTTGAAACTTTGATTGCTGCGAAATCTTAAAATCAATCCTTTCCTTTCGAAAGAAACTCTGATGGCTCCACTGTAAAACATTTTCGATTTCAAAATTGATAATTCTTACAGGTCTGAGTTAATAAAACTAATCGTTAACTAAGAATGTGGTGCATAAAATCGATTATCAAATAAATTAATATATTTTTGAGGAACTATGTGTGGTTAAAATTCTATTCGAAGATGCGAAATTTTATATACGTTAACCTACTAATATCGAAATAATTAATCGTAGTGTCTATTTTTTTTAATTATTTATTATTATTATTATTTATTTATTTTTAGTCCATTACCTTTCGGCTTTGGACGACCTCCGGTTTTACATCTCTAATATTTACATATATACTACAATTACATACATTACTATATACCAATTTCTCTTATTTTAACTATTGCACCTTGTTCTAACTTATAACTAACATTAACTGCACCTTCCGTCTTTGGCTCGTTTCTTTGGTCTGTTCCCTTTCTGTCATTCCTCCCCTTCTTCCCTTACTCTTCTCCTCTCTATTATTGCTTTCAAGTCTGCCAGCCCTTCTCCAGTCCCGCTTAGTGTCTCTATCATGTTCCTTACTCCTCCTGTTATCTCGCATTCCTCTAATATGTGTTTTAAGTCCTCCTCTCTTTTACTCCACAATCTGCATCCTCTTTCTTCCTCCTCTTTCCAGTGTTCCCTAGCTCTGGTTTCGTTGCCGCACCTAAATCTGGCTAGCATACTTCTGTCTTTCCCTTTCATTTTTCCTTCTAGATACTTTGGTAGGCCTTCTTTTGCTATAATTTTGTAGTATTTGTTGTTTTTAATTATTTAATTTGTACTTTACAATTCGTCAAGCTGGACACTTGATAAATCGCGTCTACGTTGATTAAATATTTTTCGTGCTGCTGGAAGACTGTAAGTTCACGAAGTCTTCGATGCTCTTTCTATGTTAGGACGCTACGACAGCGTGAAAAGTATGATTTCTGTGGAACGGGGAAATTTCTAACGCGAAGCAAGGGAATGAAAAACGAAATTTCGGATCTGGCCATGATGAAAAAGATCTTGCCTGGAGAAACTAAGATATTAAGTTATAACGAATGCTGGACGGCAAACGTAATTACTTTTTTGTGTGCCGGTATACAGAGGAAACGAAAGGAAAAGGAAACCGACCGGGATGGAAGGTACAGAGAAGGACATAGGGAAGAACATGATGGAAACTAAAGAGTTCTTTCGTTAATCAACGTTTCAAAGTTTCTTGCTTTTCGAACTTCCGGGAAAGGAATATTACTTTCTTATTGACACTGTACGGCTTCTCGTTGCGACAGCGCGAGACATCACCTCGTCGGAAATTACTTTTATCCCCACGCTTCTTCACCGTTTCTTATATCCCCATAATTAGTTGCGATTGTATATACAGAGATTGATCGTCACTCTATTTCTACGCAAAATTAATAAAGGCGAATAATTGTCGTATAATTATAATACTACACGTATAAATTAATCAGGATACATCATATCTTCTTCTTATATAAAGCCATATTAAAATCTGTTCGGACCTATGGGATCCAATTATGGGGAACAGCGAGTAATTCCAACATAGAAGTTCTTCAACGATTGCAATCAAAAATTCTAAGATCCTCAATAGATGCACCTTGGTACGTCACCAACGAAACGATACATCGCGACCTTAAGATATCTACAATTAAAGAAGAAATATCTAAATTCAGTAATAGATACAATATAAGAGTTACCAACCACAAAAACCCATTAGTTGTTCAATTACTTGACACGACGGATCAGATCCGCAGGCTAAAAAGACATTACCCTCTAGATTTAAATACGATAATCATTTATTATTCACGTTATAGTACCACGCCAGAATAATTTACTTATAATTCTCAATGAGAATTGATCGTAAAATATATCCAAATGAAAAAAAAAATCATATCTTCTTAAGCAATCGTAAACTCAGGCTACTAAGCGCCAAATGAACTACGATCCTACAGAGTATGCTGTCCATTACCCTCCTCCCCCTGAAAGAGTGTTTCGTATGTTTCGAACACTCTGCGATTCTTATGGGAATAAACTAAACACACTTGGACGTTCTGGTGAAACCTATAGTTCTGGTCTATAGCTCGTCAGTATTTTTGTCTAATTTCAAGCAGTTCGAAGCAGTTTCGTGTAACAGCAGCGCCGTAGAAGGTTCATCAGAATTGTCTATTGTCTGGAACACTTACGGGAGCCATCGTAGGTATACGGAAAACGAAAATAAAAGGCTGTGTAAACACAATATTTGGCAAGTATGAGTGATTAAATCGGGTTATGGGTCGGACAGGGAACGTCAGCGAGCGTATGCAGCCAGCCGCATCGCGTGAAACATTACAGGAATTATGCGTCGGCCTCCATTACCGGCGGGCGTCGGCCAGAACTTTCAACACGGCTCTGCGATTTAGCGAACGAAACTTCGAAATGAGGACGAACGTGCCGAATACGCGATTACGGCGCGGTAGTTGCTACGAATCACACCCACGAGACACCGTTTCTTCCTTTTTCCTGTATGAAAAAGAAAGAAAGAAAGAAAGGAATTCGAGGTTGGACCATCGCAAAGAAAGCAAACGTCGCGGGATTATCGAATCTTCCATTGAATCAGCGTCGCAAAAGAGAATATGGGGAAAAATCGATGAGAAGTGTAAAGAGAATAGAATGAAAGAGTAGGGGCTTTCCGGGAACGATGCGTTTGTTTTACTTGCGCGACATCGAAATCGGAAATATTACACCGTGGGGAAATAAAACGGCCGGAAGGAAAGGCTCGCGTGGAAATGGCGTGTCTGAAACCTGGTAGCGTGCAACGAGCCACCATTTCGGATGGTATTCGCGTTTTTGTTAACGACTCGCAACGTGAGAATCCTGGGGATCGTTTCGAGGTATGGTTAATTGTTTGTAATTGCTTCTGTCGGGCATAGGTACTTTCGGAGTAGTAGGTGCTGAGTTTGGCTCAAGGCGAGACCTTCTTGCAAGTGCAAGTTATGCAGAGTGAAATAGTTGCGTTGAATTATGATCGCATATTATCATATTTGTAAAGGAATATTATATTTTAGAATGCGTGAAGTACCTATTTGTCGGAATTCTACTATTCTAAGAATTTCTCAAAGGACACTTGCGTGTCAAATTCTACTGGTTAGCAATTTAAATATTAACAAAATTTTACTATACACTATATATACGTATTATACGCATATTTTAGTATGTAGACTTTATATATTGTAATCGAGACTCGCAACGTAATTTATATCTATTTATTTCTTAATGTTAGAATTTAATCTTGGAATTAAGATTAATAATCTATGGAAGACACAATGTTTGTGTTGAAATAATACAATGTGATATTTATTAAACAATTATTTCAAGAATTATATGTGTGCGTTTTGGAATGTAGACAGTTGGCTAGTTATTCACAGACTGACTGGCTTAGTGACCCATGGCCCTTGAAAAAGTTTAGAACCCCCACTCTCTATGCAGTAGTGAATGTGACCGGTGTGGGTGTCTGTGTGGTGTCACATGTGGCACAGAACCTTCTAGTAGTTTCTCGACGTGCCCATCTAGAATGTTCCATCCATATCCTCGCGCTTCTTCCGGCGAATTTTCGAAAGAGCATGCACGTGCTAGCCGCTGTGGTGCATCTCACGAACGCACGCTAGTGGGAATGGCGCTGGGCAACGAAGGGAAGAATCCGTATGATCAATCACCTTATCTGCATGCGATTGATATCGTTGTGTTCCAACACTTAACAATGCGATGGTAAGCTTAATCAGACTGCACAAATTATGCTTTTCCTGCGATGAACAGCCGAAAGAAACAAAAGAACGAATAAAGCCAGAGATTCTGTCAGCAGTATTACGAATAAACGTAGTGATATATGTATATATTGTTATGCATAAAAGAAAGTAACAGGAAAATGTGATTTATCGTGTTTTTTATCTGTAGTCTTCAAATATTATTTTATAGAATTTATCTTGAAATATAGGATTACTTTATGAAAAAAATTGTTACGTAAAAATTACTGGGAAAAGAGATGCGCGTTGCTTAAGCCCGGAAGCTACATCTGAGCTTTAAATACTGGTTGTCAATAGTCGACGAGCAGTTGGGATACAAATTACACACTCTCTATGGCCTGGAAACGTCGATTCTCTTATCGTTCGTGATCGACTGTACCCGATAAACACGTACGAGCCATCTAACCTGACCTGCGAGAATTCGAGCGCCTGTGTATAGACTATCGCTCAACTATGCTGCCTTTACGTTTTCTTCATACTGATCAGAGCGAATCACGTACGCGAATAAACGAGCGTATAACGTTGGCGCGCTCATAAATCCTCAAAAAGCCAGCAATCTTTTTCTATGGACAATCAGCAACGTATTCATTGAAATTTCAATGCGAATTTGATTGATGGCCCGTGATAGAATTTTCATTGGTTCGAACTTTATACATTTAAAATAGCGCGTTGAACGAGGTAAATGATCGCTGTTAAACGCGAGCAATCAGTATCTTTCAGTTTCTAAATGTCTACACATTTCAAACGTAATCGAAGGTAAATTTTATTCGTGAAAAATTCTTGATTTGTAATATCTGATACGATATATACAATTATGAATACCGCTTCTTCTTTGAATTGCAATCGGTATAACTCGTAATTCTATTTCAAAATCGAGTGATTTATATCCTATTGAAAGCTCTAATTTTATTTACTTCGATGTAATACCATGATGCATTACGACAACCCATTATTATTAATTACAATGAACGCTAGAACCTTTTACTTTACTATATTTTTTATTCAATATTGATACTGCCTTTCGTTGCAGAGGTATTAGGTCGTCCGAAAAGTTTCTTTCGTTTTAGAAGGAAATAATGGATGCGCAACATTTTTCGTTTTATATTATTATATTATTATATCCATTTTGTTCTATAAAAATAAAGATCACAAGGTTCGACATATTAGGTTTCATGTCTTGTTAAAGATGTTAAAAATGCGTCGTTGTAGAATACGTGTCTGTAAACGAAAGACACTTTTCGAACAACCTAATATCATAGTCCGAAGCCAAGTATAGTCACGAACATCGTGCGAATTCGTTATTAATAATATTGTATTTTATTAGTGTTGAGGTTATTAGATGTATGTGAACAAAAGAACGCGTGGATAAATTGTAAGGTAGAAAATATATTTTAAATACTGAAGCGTAAATACAAGTCGGAATATAATTGACCTGGTCCAGATCCGCACGCTAACAGTCTTACCCTATGACTGAAAAGCCCGAAGCCAACGTTGCCTGTGGGGAACAGCGAGCAACTCCAACACAGAAATTCTCCAACGATTGCAATCAAAAACTCTAAGATCCTTAATAGATGCATCTTGGTATGTCACCAACGAAACGATACATAGCGACCTTAAGATACCCACAGTCGAAGAAGAAATAACCAAGTTCAGAAACAGATATAATATAAGAGTTAACAACCACCAAAACTCATTAGTTAGCCAATTACTCGATACGACGGATCAGATCCGCGGACTAAAAAGGCAATACCTCTTAGATTGAAGTATTAGATTCAACTGGAATCAAACACACTATAAACTTTTACGATCCAAGTTACAGTACCACGCCAAAAAAATTTACTTAAAATTCTGTATAAGAATTGATCTTAAATAATCTACTAAATAAAAAGAAAAAAAAAAAAACACGTTGCCTGTGTACTGTTTATGGTCTGCCTTCGACCCAGTCTTTTGTCTATGCGCTGTCGACGGCTTCGGTGCTTGAGTAAACTAAAAGACCCGATGTGGAGTTTTCTTAAAAGTGGTGACCACTTCAACAATTAAGTTATATAATATTTTATTACTAATTTGTTCGTAAAAACCTCCTTTTTAAACGTATGCTTTTTCTTTATACTGATACAACATTCAGTTGCGAATGTATCCAATGTGAAAAGTATTTCCAGGACTCTGCTATTGTTGTCTCACTCGCACACGCTTGGACCTTTCACTTGCGCAGTCGCGTCGATTTTCTGACTGGCGCACTCGGATTTCTCGCTCGCACCTCGTCACGACTGCCGCAAGCTTGACACGTGTGCGGTGGTCAGTGACGAACGCCGAGTCAGCGGCTTTTTACTCCTGCTAGACGCGACGTACGCATTTCCAGGGAAAAAAGTAGGTCGCGACGTTTTTAGGAATGGCAGCCGCCATTCACTATTTTCGTGCGCGCTCAACGCTATCTTTTAGATGTTATATCTCGGTAACCAGTTGTGATATCGACTTGAAACAAAGTTTATTTTCAAACGGAGACTTTTGTCCATTTAGAAGGTTAGAGGATAATATGGAATCGAGGCATGAACATTTTTACGATGATTCAATGCTGTTGCTTCGGTTGTAACGTAAAACTTGAAATGTTTAACGAATATAATTTATTTATCCGAAGAGATTTCGCTGTTTGAAATGTACTGAAATTAAATTCGCGGAAAACACGTATTATATAAACAGAGAATAAAAGCAGTCCATAAAAGCTTTGATACTGAAACATGCATATAAATTCATTATGGTAGCTTGTGTAAAAATTTTCCTTGTACAATTGCATGCAACATATTATAATACTCTTCTTTATATCGACAAAGAGAATTACGAAACATTCGTATCGTTAATTTTTAATTGTAGTTCAAATTTACGAATATTTGTAACATTTCTCTTTTTGATAAACGACCCTTAGCTTCGAAAAGCTTCACTCTTAATAAAATTGTTCATTAATGGTACTAAATAATTTCCAGAATGCAAAGGATTGATATTATCTGTAGATAAAATAAAGAGAGATAGATAGGCGCGAGGAAATTAAAAATTGTTATATTCGCAAAAATAAATTTCTTAATTTTTTAACAAGCGAAAGATACCGTAAAGCAAACTATTCTTCGTCCTCGAGTCAAAGCTGACGATCGACTCTACGATATCGATCCTCGTAAACCTTAAATTTCCTTTTCTATCAAATACGTTCTTTCGTACGTGTTCTTATGCTTTCTTTCTCGATATTCCTTCGATATTTCCTCCGTGAAAACAAGAAAAAGCAAGAAGCAAACGAACGAGTTTCTACGTTGAGAAGTAAGGTGGGTTCTCACGAGCGTATCAGATGCCGTGAAAGCAGAAGAATGCGCAAGCTCGATAAAGTCTGTGGACGTTTTCTACGCGACGTGGACGTCGAGGGAACTGATAAAGAATTGTTCGTTGTCCAGCAGGCGTGCTCCGGTTCGCGACGTGACAGCTGACATGACGTATCGGTAGGCGGCAAACTCTTTAATAACGCACCAACCTGAGCAAGCAAGATGCTACCGGATGATGGAAAGCAGATAAACTACACGAACGAGTGTAAGAAACGCTTAGCTTTCGTTTAGGTAGCTAGCGATGGATAGTCGCGTTTGACGGATCTGGTTTCGATAAGGAAGCGTCCGATTAATTGGTCGATCCTTAATTAAGAACAAGGATATACTTCCAGAAAATGCTCTGTGTTGACACATCTATATTTTTATTGGATTTATTTATTTTACTTTATGCTTGTTTGCATAGAATGTCGATTTCTAACCGAATGTTTGCTTTTTTTTCATTTACTCAAAGAAAAGCTAGGATGTATCGTTTGAAAGAGAAGCGTAGAAATTAATTATTGTTTGTAATGTAGTATCGTGGACAGATCGTCTAAGAAATATCAGGTGAACCATAAACAATGTCGCGACAAAGCCTAAGTGCCGACAGGTCCATCAATGTGTCGTCGCTCCTTCGGTCAAATAGTAACGCGGGAAAAAACCCTACATGAGCATGGCCGCGGACGATTGCGGAACACGTACGCGGTGGAATTATGAGAAAAGGCAAGGGGATGCTTAACACGTTGACTGCCACGACACTCGTATTCGGGTGACAGCAAAATTTCCGATAGGGCCGCGTCACCCGTATTCGGGTGGCGCTTATTTCACTACATTCGTAGGACCGTCGTAGGTATTTGAACAGATATTCCAGAAGAAATAATAAAACTATTGAATCGTTATAAAAGTAATACGAAAATGGTTTATTAAAAAGATGATTTACTCGCATTACTAAAATATCGATGGAAGTACCTAGCAGAGAACGCTTGGTATCGCGGTACACGCGTGGCCTCACGGAGATTTCAGTGAAAACACGCGTGGCAGTCAACGTGTTAAGGTAGAAAGACGAAGTAACAGTCAGTCGTGAGTTAAGAAGTCAGAGTGTAGTCAGCATTGTCAGAGAGTGTGTTGTCAGCGTTGTCGAGGAGGATGGTCCGCTGAAAGAGAGCGTTGGAGCCGCGGTGACGAGAGTTGTAAATGAACTATTCACTTGTCTTAGTCATAGCACATTACTGTATTTAATAGCCATTTAATCCATTCTAAATGAATAAAAAAATCCTACAGCAATGATCACTACGAACCTTCTGAACTATACGCACGGTAGTGTCTGTTTGAAGTTATATAAATTGAAGTTTTATTAAACGCTCTCTAGCGAAGAAAAATTGTTCTAATATGTGTAAATAAATTTCACGCGTTAACCCGTTTTAAGCATGGTCGAAAAGTTTTTCACGGTTTACCACTGTTCCGGAGATGCTTAAGGTAGTTACCGAGCCAACGCGCCAACTTGTATTATCATGTTTCCCGCGTGTTCTTTTTCAAAAATTAAAGTCTACTTAACGTCACATCCTGGCTACTAGATAACTTCCTGTAAGACTAAGTTTAGTCATCCGTTATAAAGTTTCCTCATTGTCCCCTCCCATTTTTCGTAATTATTTCTAGGAATCGCACCACGATCCCTTTGATTGTCTTATCTTTTTACTGCCAAGAATATCTACGAAGAAACGTCGACCTCTTACGCAATTATAATTCCATTTGAATTAATTAATCGTTACTGCAATTTGTCTTAATCGGGTGAAACTAAGGAAATATTTTAATTTATAAATATACGTCATTTGTTTCTATTCGATGTTAACGCATCGATGATACACCCTGCATGCAGCTTCAATCAGATTTAAAATACAACGAGCTAGCTCCATAAATCATCCTTTATCAGACAAAATAAATAGTTCGCGATAAGGTAACCTTATTCGGTATTCATGGCAAATTTTGATGTTAGTCATCGCTGAAGTAACGCGTTTCGCTTAATGAATTATAAAAAGGAGAATACAATCATATAAACCACGATAGACATTCTACTACCGCTCACTCTGGCCACTAATTGTCACCAAGAAAAAGTATACAATACTTTTCGTTATTATCTGATCAGTTTTAGTTGATTTTCAAGACGTACAATTTCAGGTTCAAGTTCAAAGTACTAAATAAGGGACAACATTACGCGTGGAATCGCTTAACATTTTCAACTCCGACTAATCTCTCTCTTAGACTCAACCCAAACACAACAAACTTTATATTCTGCCTGATTCTCTTTTCAAGCGCGATAAATTTCACAAAATTCTTTCTTCGAGGAAAATTGAGGTACAAAGTGAGTCCTGTTTCGCACGCCAAAAGTATGGAAGGGAAAAAGGAAGACGGTGTAGCGTAGGGAAAGGTGAAGAGTTCGGTTAGCACGTTTCATCGTTGTCGTAGAGCGCGGTATAAGCGCGTTTTGCAGCCGTGGATGCGACAACGGAGGAAAGCAGAATATAAGTAGCCGGTGGAAGCATGTAAAGAAGGTAGGAAGGAAGGAAGGAGGAAAAGATACGTGTAGTCCACGACACATCTGAGCTTGCAGCCTGCAACTTTTCCCATCAACGTGCGGCAAGCCTCGAGCTTGTTATGCCAAGCCTGAAGCATGTAACGCCAGATGCCGCATATTGGCTCTCACCTGACCCGCACCATCAAAAACCATACTTCTTCGATCAGACACACTTTTCTCGAAAAAACCAGACTGCTTTTTATCCAACTTTTCTCTCTTCGCTTGCGTTCAAACCTAACTTCGCTTCTTGTCGAACTCGGTATCGTTTCCCAGTCTGTCGCCTTTTTACGTGATTCGTTTCTGTTGCGCTTTACGTCGCTTCGTTTGATCGCTTCTTTAGAATTTAGACCGCGATGAACAATTTAGGTTTGTGGTTTAGAAGTTTAGAAGATCAAGTCCTTAGAAATTTAAGACACTAACATCGTGATCGGTGAACTTGTGACAGCTAGTTCGGAGATGTGCAGATGATAAATTGGCAAATAGGACGCTGTAGTCTTCCCTTTATTTGAAACTCGGATTCTATATTACAAGTTCGATATTTAAAAATATAGAATTTCGCTTTTGGCTACAACTCTGTTTGTCTGGTAAAAAATAATTCGCTATTTTAATCTGAAAAAAGCGACTAGGTCGAGGTAGATAAGATAACTAACGATCGACTGTCTGGATCTACTGATACGCTTAAATAGAATTTTCCTAACTGAAACGATGACCTCAATGCAAATCCACTACAATTAATGAAGAATGTCCGACACTGGCCGACCCATTCTACTGAAATGTTTGAATAAAATTTCTTTGGTAGAAGCGATGATATTAAGTACAATTAACGAGTCTACTACAATTCTATTCTGACCCGTTTTTTGAAAGTAGTAATATTTATCACAATGTAGAATCAAAATTTCTTTACGTTCTAACGTCGATGTAAAATACAAAAATTAACTTGTTCTCGGAATTCTCTTCATAAAGCAGCAAACTTTGAAGAAAAATGAACAATAACAAATTGAGCGTATCGGCGAAACACTGCATGTAATCGACGACACACTTCTACGTATCTGTTCTTTTTTCAGTATTTCCGGGTACTATAAAATTGCGCGATAAATCAGCGCTTTAATTCCGTTTCATAAAAGCGAGGAAGGATCGTAAACCTCTTACTCGTGTATCGGATTTGTTCCCTTGTATGCATTCGTTCCAGTGAATCAATCGTTTAATATGTTAGGTAGATAATAAAATCAGTTGCTGAGACGTTGCTTTCACCCGACTTGATAATTTTTAATAATTTATACAATGCAGTTATATAATTCTTATTTTATGGCATTCTTTATATTTTTCTGTAAGTACTCGTAAGTTGCGTAGTGAGCTTACTAAGTTATATCGTGAAAGCGTGGCTAATTAAGAAGCGCAGAAATCCTTCTTACAAGTACCGATCTACTTATTTCTGATTGAAATACTATGCTATGGGCTTAATTTAATTTTGAAAGGTTTGATATTGGGTTGGCAACTAAAGTCAATCACTTAGTAGCCAGCACAATAGTTCACGAAATTACTGTAATCTGGATAAATGAAATATTTAAGCTATTTCTCCGATAACTTTAGAGGCGTATCAAAATGTAAATATTATTTTGTAAAACAATATTGTTTTTTCATATTTATTTGCAAAATCGAGATAGGTAGGAGATAAAACGGAAAGAAAAATTACAGGAACGAGGAACCAGAATCTCAAACTCTTTCATGCTATTTAATATTCTTTAATTCCTCGTTGCGATAATAATCTACGAGTTTCTAATAAATATTTTTCACAGAGAGATTTTCATGAAATTAGCTACTCGTTTCGATAAAGTTAAACTTCAAGGTACAAGCCTTCGATAATTCCCATCGATAATGCTCTTAGCAAACAAAATTCGATCGCACAAAACTCGAAAGATTCTACGTCTCTTTCAAATGTTTTTAACTGAGAAATATCCATAAAGCTGTCTGTACACTTCGTTTCATTGTACAAACTATCTCCTATACCTTCTCTCTAAGAACCTTACAAAGCAGAATTCGATTACATACAACTATGTCTCATCCTATGCTTCGATCATTCGCAATAATTTCAGCCAATAAGCGAACGAAAAGACGAAAATGTTGTCTGCAAGCTCTGGAAAGCACGTTGCTTGTTCGAAGCAGCTGCGTCAGCCCCGAAAATCGTTTTCTAGTAAACGGTTTTAAATTTCACGCTTCTAACAACAACCATTGTATCGTCTCGTTTCTTTTTTAACACTATCATATAGCTGAGGATCCGAGTGACGTGCTATCTAAACGGCAAAGCGTACAAATACGCGATGAGGAAACCGACCGTGGAAGTTTTCGAGTGGATGGTTGCGGCAATCACGCGCACCCTTTGCATATGTTTGCAAAGAGAGTCCATGGAGGGAGAGACCAATTGTCGAAGGGACGATAAAACGAGGAAGAAAATTCGTGAGCGATAGAATCGAGGAAACAGATATGGAGAGAGGTGGAAGAGAGGTAGTAAAGGAAGAAAAATGAAATGAAACGTGGAGGAAGGTAAAAGGAAGATTACGGAGGTAACCGAGATCGAGGGAGACTTTAGTTTTATTTGAAATTTAAGGAATCTCCAGATACGTTTAGATGTAATCTACGAATGTTTACTTACAGGGAAGTTAAATATTTCGTATATATTTCCTTGTGGAGTAAAAATTGTGGAGTAAAGTTAAAATTCATTTATCTGCACGAGGAAACTCACTTGTTAGTATTCTTGTGTGTTTGTTACGGATGGGAATTAGATTGAATCGATGTGAAATATATATCAGAAATATCGCACGATTGATAGAACGTTCTACTATTGAAATACGTTGCTCGTTATTGAAAGTTGTCTCTATATAGGACCACTCGATGTTTTAAAATGAATAATTAGATTAAACACTTGCGGCAAAAATATTTCCTAGATTACAATTTAACTACATACGTACTTACATACTGCATAGCCACTTTTATGTAAAAGATAATATTAATTCAAATTCAAAATTAAACAAGATTTACAACGCTACAAATTAATTGCTCCTGCGGTTACAGCACAATACCAAACTACAAACAGATAAGTACAAAAACTTGAGAAATTAATTTAATTAACCCTTTACAAGTTCCCAAAACAAGCAAATAATTAGGTAAACATATCAAATTACCTTGTATAATTGCAAGAAACGTACAATCACGTTACCATCAAGCGACACTTACGATGGCAACATAGGATGAAGCTACGTGTAAGTTACCACAAACGAGTTTATCAGCCACTAGCATTTCGGTTTTGTAATTATCCTGGTAATTTACAGCGACTTCGATGGCAATTACATCACACTTGCAACGTGTACTCGCCAATAAATTCGAGGAACGTTCGCTTAATCGTGTAACGTGAGAATATATGTACTCGGCCACCACGGCTGCATTATCATCGTTTATCCACGCGAAAATTTAACTTTCCAGCGTTGGGCAATTATTTCGAAATTCAACACCGACGATAGGATCGCGCTTTGCCACTCTTTCTAACCTTTAAATTTAATGTACCATCCCTTGAGCCCCGTTACAGCACATTCACAGTTGCCTTTTCTTCGCAGAGTTAATTATCTGCCGCGTATAAATGTAATTACGTAACTGTTCGTATCCACCTCATTACTCAGATTCCCATAAATGAAGAGAAACGGAAGGGAGAAGAAAATTTTATCTTATATTTCTTCTTATCATCTCTGAGCTTTTTGTTTTGTTTCTTTTTTTTTTTTTCTTTTCTTTTCTTTTCGTCGGCTATGCTTTTAGCGAGGTTAATCCTTCCAAAGATTACAGGATAAAATCAGGATAAAAGTAAATGTGAAATTGGTTTAGAGAAACTTCTTGTTGTATTGTAATATTTCTTTGCGTTTTTGTGTAACTTTTAATGTCAGAAATCTGATCGTTCGACTTTGCTTTTCTATTCATTTGGATGCGTAATGACTTTTAAACTTCTCACAGAATAAAACACACTGCTACACGTTTGTCTATCCGTAGAAAACGGTACGTTTCAGGGTAAATCTTCAGAAACAATATTTGCAGTATCAAACTTTCTTCCACTTTTTCATTTATAAAGTTGGAAAAGTTGTATAAAGTGTTGCTTCTGTAATTTATTATCACGAGCTCGAATAAGTTTTCAAAGAAATTAAAATACGTACAAAGTGGAACTAATAACAATAATAAATTGTAAACACCGATAGATATGATATATCGATATCGCTCTCACGAATGTCAATTTTAATATTCCCATTCCCCTTTGGTATTATTTCCTCGTAATCTTAGCTTTGATTATTAAGCTATAGAATTCGATTTTTCCATTTTTATTTTCGTTTTATCAATCATTAAACGTTCGCTGTGTGTTTCTCGAGTTTCATACTTTCCTTTCTATTTCCTACGAAAATAGATTTTTATTTGGTTCTTTGATCGTCGTTTTTCATTACGCAGCGATCATCCTTTTTCCTATGTCCTATATTTTTTTCCAAGTAAATCGTTCGATGCTTTTCATCCAGTTTCACATTTTTCTACTTTGTTCCCGATGCAAAAACCGGCCGATTTTTATATTTCGTATTTCCCGTGTTCTCTTTTTACATACGATCCATTCATCGACTTTTTAAATTCCAAGCGAAACAGATCCTATTTCGCGGCCTAAGCTGATAGACTTTCGAAATTGTTCCACGCATCAACGACCGCTCTCAGTTTTTCCGATGATTCTACGCCGTACCACCGTTTCCCAAACTCGTGGTTCCATCAAACTTTCAATTTGTAACTAAATTGCGTATCGTGTTCGTTTGTAAATAACGGGAGATCGTGCCGAGCGAGAAGGAACGAGGCTACGCGACAGAAAAACAGGGAGAGCCATGAAAATCATACTGAGCTCCGTTTCGAAGGATTTAACGCGTTCCAGCTGCGTTCGAGATATAAAATCTTATGGATCCCATATAAATCACGTACGAGGTATCATCCAAAAATTTTGTGCGTTCAGAGATTCCGTGACTCTTTCTACGGAACACCTTGTTTTCATAGTTCCAACTTTCTTTCAGACGTATATTTTCGCGCGATAACTCAAATAATGCGCTGCGAGATACTCAATTTTATTTTGATATTTCTACATTAAACTTGTATCGTGGTATAAGCTCTTGTGGAAGAATGGAAATCTTTTCTTAAATTATCTAATAAGAATTAACTCGTAAGAATTGTCTAATGCAATGAACATTTTCCATTGAAATATATCGAATAGGAATTAGAAATATTTGTGGAAAAAAGACAAAAGTGGTCGAAGCTTGTTTCACTCGAAGATGGTATTCCGCTGGGAGTAGCTATCCACATGTTACTTGGTAATTAAGTTAAAAAATTTTACCAAATGTCCAACTGGACAAATTGTAAAGTACAAATTAAATAATAATAAAAAAATAAGTTTGTTTCTGTTATGAGCTCTTCACTTTCTATAAATAATAGTATTCTCATCGTTCAATATACTTTCTGAGAATAGTTACATATTTTAACACAGTTTTGATCAGTCGCTGGTGAACTCGTGTTTTCACGCATAAAGTTAATGGTCGATTTTGCATAAAAGAGAAAATATGACCGATCAAAAATGTGCTAAATTATCTAATGGTAATAGAGATATTTGATTAAAGATTTAATTAAAACGGGTGAAATTATTTTGCAAACTTGAATGCTATTTAGTTCTTGAGTTCTGTATGGGCTTCGTTCGAGGAATGAATTTCCAACAACAGCTCTGCTCTTAGCCGTCTCGCGGCCCGATCGATGAAAAAGGAATACGCGATGGGATATTGCGCCAACAAAATCCAAGATAATCCGCGGAATTCCATGGGGAAATAAGGGGATGAGGGACCTTCGCGAATTTCATGTAGCGTTTCGAGTAATGCGCATCTTTTTCGCCTCTGCCCCTCGGTCTACATCGCGCGCAATCTGCTTTACCCGGGGTCAACTCGAGAAACTGCGAAGAGAATTGTATTTCGTTGTTTTATTCCCACGGTTCGAGGATTAAAGCAGAGTGAGAGTAATGGAACTATTACATTGTAGCTGTTCGTTAATTTTACCACATGATTGTGAGATACAAATGTCTGTGAGTTGGATACTTTTGAGTTTACCATCAACGTACAAACGTTGAGCAATTATTAGTTATAACATATGTATTACAATTGTTTCATAACTGTTGAGAATTGTGAATCTTAATCGCCGAAATAAAAGTAAAGGAACGCTAAGATTACACTTAGAATTTATATTAAAGTAGTTTTGGACTTACTTAATAAACGATTTGCAGGATCTTCGTCGATATACATTTGCACGCGTCTCAGCACTCTCTTTGTCTCGCCATCTTTCATACCAGGCTGCCAACGGAACAGTTATATTCATCTGTTTTTCCAGACGCAGAGCACACACATACTTCCACACACTCGTACTCACATACGTGTGCCACTACTACGCGGCCAATCTAGTCTAACATATAAAATTATACATATCTCAATAACAACAAATATTTTTATCTTTGTACACCGCTTCATATGTTATTGTTTTAAGGTTAAGAATTAAGAACTTCTTATTCTTTTCAAGATTTTTTCGCTTTCACCTATTATAAACGAATTTGTTACGTCCCGAGGCTTACTATAGACCGTGTTCCTAACCGTCTTCTTTGGAACTACAATGTTGTAGACAGATCGTCTTACATGACCGGCGAAATATACCCAAAGTATCGATAAGCGCATAGCTGTCGTCGAGCAGCGAGTTCTAGAAACATCGATTCGCTTTCGGTCCGTTATTTCATCTACACAAAGAAGGTGGCATACGTGATCATAGGCGCGAACGGTGGCGTGAGCGTAGTGGGGGTCGTCTCACAGAGAAGACAGAAAAAATTTGAAGGGCAGTCAGTATTATTTGTGGATTCAAACCGGATGCATCGAGAGGTCGAGAGTAATAAAATCGAGATCGCTTAGTCGAACGGATACATCGAGAAATATCATAAAGTCGGGTCGAATTACAGTAACAAACTAATTGTATCGTTGTTAAATCATTTGTGACGTGTTCATTATAATTTTAAATATTGTTGAAAATGCAAGCTTATATTAACCTTGTTAATTCAGTGTTACAATCGTTTGAACTACCTCTGTTATTCTAATCGAAACAGGGGAACGACTGATTCGCGGCGTCGATTATCCAAATCGTAGCGAGAATTTACGCCTCTCGCTGACGCGTTTTCCTCGCGATGGCGTCGTCTCTCCACGAACGGTCGTAACAGAATCTTCTTCTGAGATCGGTAAAACGCATATTGTTGCAAGTGGCTCGGCGCGTTACGATCCAACGATTGCAACGAAAGAATATACAAGTAAGAATTTACTTTATACGACTAATACTTAAACGTTAGTTCGAATGATATACATACGTAGAAGCTTGTTCAGTGTTATCCACAGTTTGATTCACAGCTAACAAGGCACAAGTGACTATCTTCAATTATGAGTCTATTTCGACTTTCAGCTACTTTCGTTATTCTATAAGAGAAACTAGAAAAGATATCTCGTTGTTCCGCTAACATAAATACAGAGTTATAAATTCGAACGAATCTCGTTCTCAAACGTAGAAATCTTTATCGAACCGAAAGGTTACCATAAGAGGTATCGCGGCGGAATATTTGCTCGCATAGGAAAGATCTGCGAAAGAAATGAGAAATTACACTATTACCTCGAATCAGCGGTAAAAAGGGAAACAAAGATGGTAGAACGAATTCCGTTTAATGCACTCTATATGTACACACTTCAGATGGTATTGCGATTCCAATGAAGGTGGGTTGCTCTATAATTAAAAGAACATGAGAAGCTACTGTTAATCCGCGTGAAACGAGCAAGGCAGGTAGCTGAGTAACCACTTTGATCCGGAAATTTTTCTTTTTGCTTTTGTAAAAAGAAAGAAGGAACAACAGACCATCTTATAACGTAACTTCACAAATGTGTTAGGAAGGTATCGTACGGTTCCACGGTTTTATCGACACTTTCATTCGTCGATATTTGGCTCGATCGTACTTACGGATTCGTCTTTACGAGTTCCGTAAAGTCGTCGTTTGCTCGGGTTTCCTTGGTTTGTCTGAGACCTCCGATAGAGTCTCAAGAGGATGATCTCGTTCGTTGATATGTAATTTTGATTTTTAGACGCTGGAAATTTATCATCTAATCGTGATTAATGGAAAAATTGGAAATATAATAATTTTCGTCTGGAAATTTGAAAGCTATTCTTCGTAAGTTTTGCACAACGTTTCTAAAATACATATACGTGGATTATAAAAGAAAAATGGCGAAGACAGAGTAAACAGAAAGTCCTGTAGCTTTTAAGAAGCTCTGTTATACGCATAAAATTTTCGTTTGAAACGCGTGTTTGGTTATTATGGTACTTTGTTTCTGAATTAATAATCTCGTTCGTTTTCCCTCTAGCGAACTCTTCCAGCGATTTTATTATTTCGCATACTCGCGTTGAACTTGTTTATGCGTTAATTTGAACAAACTATGAGCTCTGTTCACTGTAAATATTTGTAAACAGGCACATTCTACAAAACCAAACAATAAATGTAGAAATTAATGAAAAACTATATAATAGAATTATAATTCAACTATTTCATAAATTTTCGCTTGTTTAAACTGCAAATTATTTTCACATACTTACGCATTCGCACGACGCATTTGCATATCTGAAAACATTTTACTCGCACGCTTTTTAACCTTTTCGCCTAGTTAAATGATTGAAGCGAATGCGCTGGCCTTCGGGTTCACTGTTATACCCGCATCGTCGGATTAATTTACCTGCACCGGAGTTGGTAGAAACACGTAAACGCGACTCATACAAACTAATATCAATTCAATGGCAATGTCAAAAGCAAAATTCTTGCATACAAATAAAGCAGAGGTATAAATATCGAAATTTTCACAATAGTCAATATATATAATAAATAAATGGAATACTTAAACATTGTACATTGTTTAGAGATATCTTACTCTTTCTATTAGGTTGTCCGAAAAGTTTCTTTCCTTTCACAAGGTGATAATAGACGAACAACAATTTCTGTTTTACATTATTTTATTGAATTAGGTATGATTCTTTTCATTATATTTCTATTATTATGTTCGTGCATAATTCAATAAACTAATATAAAATAATAAACATTGTGCGTCTATTATTTCCTTATAAAACGAAAAAACCTTTCGAACAACTTAATAGAAATCTATCTTCGCTTTTAAAATTAATATACACCATTTGCATCTGACAGTTAAAAAATATAACTAAATTAATGACGTCAGTTAAAGTTTAGATATCGGATTCGAGTTCCTTAACACGTTCGATGCAGATGGATTTCCACGATTTCTACCCTCCGTGACGAATATTGGCAAAAATCTTTTTCATTGGATTTACTTCAAATCTGTCTAAAGCATAAATTATATCGTTGAAAAATATTACAAAAAGAAACAGTGGCGTGGATAAATGAAATGTACCGTGATATTCGATGCTTTTAATCAATAGGATCGCAATGCCAGAATGGAAAGAACTCGCTTGCAAACCGAATTGTCAGTTTATCGCATACCGAACGATACATTCCGCTGTCTAACGATCCCCAAAACCGAGCATCGCGCTTTTCTCTCTTTTGGAATTTAATTGCAACGCTCTGCCACGAAATTTACCCGCAATTTCTCCCCCTCTCGGTTGCTCTTTCGCCCCCTCCAGCAGCCTGGCACAGCCCGTGATCGTGGACTTCGACCCTTGCACGGCTCCACCTCCTTCGCGTTCGACCCAGGAATTTTTTTTCGCATCGTGTTGTTTACGCAGCCACAATGAATTTCGCTAGCGGCGGCCCAGCCTGGAGATTTAAAGGTGCAAGCTGCGTTTTGTTCCCGACCGTCTATGTGTATATACGTTTTTTCGTATTCTTTTCTGTTTTTGGAAGTTCTCGTGTTTTCTCTTTCCCTTTTATGGATTTGTTTGTAGCCAGAGCTACCGTTTACCGCACAAGCTTTGACGTTCTTTCGACGTTAAGAGATATATTGTGAACGAGAAAGATTGGATTTTTAATTGCACACTGCGTTTCGAAAATGATGAAACTGAAACTTCGTCGTCTGGATTTGATCAAGATTTCGAAATATGTTCGATCTTCGCGCTTTGATGTTTCCCATTTGACACGTATTATGCACGCAGAATATTCGATTTTTAATTATACGTTGTGATCGAGTTTATTTAATCGAGGAATATTGAGAGAATGTCTCTATCGAAATAGAGAGACGATGGACGGTGTTCGCGTGACAGTGAATTTCAGATGGTATACGAGCCCCAAACCACGAAAACGAAACCAGTGAAATTGGAATCGAAAGAATGTTATGGGTGGGTAATCGAGGTACTCACAGGGGTGAAATTGTAGGGATGATATCTTAGATACGTGACCAAGGAAAAGAAGCAACTGCTTTCAAAGCCCGATAGTAGCCTACTCTTTGAATTAAACTTTGGATTAAACTTGAGAGATTTTCGTGGAGACGTCGAAGCATAGTTTATAGTATGAGAAGATCTAATCGATTTAAAATATTAGAAGCGAATAAACTGAAATGAAAATGTCGATTTACTCGCATCGGATATTTCCTAAGAGGATGAAGAGCAGTGACTCTGACAAATGAAGATTTAACATTTCCAAAAATAAACTGTAACGAATTTTAATTATACCGTTGAACATATCTTTTAGCGATGTTGACAAGTTAATTGGTTTCTACTATGAAAATTACTTAAAAACAAAGTTACAATGTATTAACTCTCATTTTCTCGTATTTGCGACAAAATTTAATTATTATACATTGCACGTGACTGTAGAATTTTATAATGCACATAAATTTTATTTCGTTACAAATACGCACGTAATGCGCGTGACATTTTGTTTCAAATTTTAACTTAAAAAAAAAAAAAAAAAACGCGTTATATAGAGAGAAATTTTAATTTTAATCCAAACACATACTGTTGAGATATGTGTAACTTTATGTGCTGAATTGACTGCGTAGTATGTGAGTACGGGTATGTGTGTGCGCGGCGTCTCGAAAACAAAAGAATGTAAACTGTTCCGTAGTCAGTCGTGTGTGGAAAGGCATCGGGTATGGAAGGTGTTAGAATTTAATCTTGGAATTAAGATTAATAATCTATGGAAGACACAATGTTTGTGTTGAAATAATACAATGTGATATTTATTAAACAATTATTTCAAGAATTATATGTGTGCGTTCTGGAATGTAGACAGTTGGCTAGTTATTCACAGACTGACTGGCTTAGTGACCCATGGCCCTTGAAAAAGTTTAGAACCCCCACTCTCTATGCAGTAGTGAGTGTGACCTGTGTGGGTGTCTGTGTGGCGTCACATATGGCAAAGAACCTTCTAGTAGCTTCTCGACGTGCCCATCTAGAATGTTTCATCATGTCCTCGCGCTTTTTCCGGCGAATTTTCGAAAGAGCATGCACGTGCTAACCGCCGTGGTGCATCTCACGAACGCACGCTAGTGGGGATGGCGCTGGGCAACGAAGGGAAGAATCCTTATGATCAATCACCTTATCTGCATGCGATTGATGTCGTTGTATTCCAACAGAAGGTAGTGAGAGAAGGAAGTGCCGAGACACGTGTAAGATCGTATCGTTTAATATTATTGGAATCGTTCACTAAAGTGCATAATTATTTTATTATGAGTATTAAATGTGTATTTAGTGTTTCTATACCTTTATTTCGGCAGTTAAGATCCAAAATCATTAACACATACAATACACGTGACATTTTCAATTTAATAGTGTTATACAATTTAATTTCATTAAAAACTCGTTCCAACCCAGGTCCCTTCTTGGCGAACTAAACAAGAATAATTTTACTCGCTAAAAGGAATTCGATACTATCGGAGCTCTATAGAAATCCGCACGATCGGTTCTCGACAATTTACTTAATCACCGAATACTTTGCTGAAACTTTCATAACTGAGCTGAACCCGAACTTCCGCGCAGCTTTATGATTGTGGAAAAGTCGCTTCCGCCAAGATCGTTTGGAACTTCTCGTAATTCGCGATTAACCCGGAAATAAGCACGTGAAAAGGAAAAATATGACAGAGAATATCACGCCCTGCTATAAAAAAAAGGCTAAGTTATCGATTTTCTCACGTTTCTCTCCTCTTTCTTTCTATTGGGTTGGCAACTAAGCAATTGCGGATTTTGTCATTACCACCTAATGTTAGCTCAATTCGAAAAAAACTATCTTGCAGTCTCTATACTGTAAATTCGAAGAAGAATTTTATCCGTGTTTTACCATGATTCTGAAATAAATCAATATTTGTAAACATTCATGTAGTATCGTAGGTTGATGTTGTGTTTGTTGTTAGTTTCTAGAGCAAGGACAAGGAATGATGGTTATTGAGCGTTAAGTTCGTTTATTCGTATGAGCAATGCTCAACATATAGCTGACTATGATCGTCGTGCGTCATCTACTCGGCTTCCAGCTTCAACTTCACGTCTTCACGTCTTCACGTCTTTCCATCGACTCCCAACTCCAACTTCACGTCTTTACGTCTTCACGTCTTCTCTGCAACTCCACGTCTTCACGTCTTCACATCTCCTCTGCAACTCTCCAACTCCAACCGCCCACTGCAACTGCCCAACTGCCACTGCCCAACTGCAACTGCCCAACTGCAACTGCCCCACTGCAACTGCTTAATGTACTCTCCTTTTACCCCCAGATGTGCCTGACCCATTTGCAGGTAGATCCCCTTTAATTACAACGATGTTGTAAAGGGCCTCAGGTATGGCCCATTGTCAAGTAGATCCCCTTTAATTACCCCGATGTTGTAATGGGCCCCAGGTATGGCCCATTGTCAGGCACGTCCCTTTTCCCGATACTACATTCATTATACCTTATCGATGAAACAAATATTATCAATCGCGAAGATCATCAAAAAAAAAAAAAAAAAAGAAAGAATTGCTCGTAATCTAATTACGAAAATATTGAAATACAAGGAAAATTCCTTAGCTTAAGTTAAGAACGTAATCCTAACTTACCCCACGATTTTTCGCCGGACAAATATTTTGCCCATTCTATTCTATTAAACGTCTTGCCACAGTTTCAATTCGATCGACCGACTTTCCCATAAAGCGTAGTCGGGTGTCCAGGAGCGGACAAGGGATCGTAGAAAATTGAATCGGGCGATTCGTTGATTTTCCCTGACATGATTCACACCGGTGAAGGAAAAACGCACGAAATTAAATTCTTGCGAATATGAAGCGATGACGCAGAAGTGGAAGCGAGGGTGAATACACAGAAGGGTGGTGCCTTCGGTTCTCCATTTCGTGGATCTGGTAGACTGGGATTCGGGACTAAAGACAGGAAACGGGATGAGAAAGATTGACACGGGAATGTTATTAAAAATGCATTGTCCTATTGCTTCGAGTTTTCACCCTGGGACTGGGCTATTCTTGCTCACTGAACTTGCCAATTATTTTTACCAAGTGACGGAAAGGTGAAAAAAGGAGAAAAAGCAAGGAGAAAAGATTCTTGACAAGCAACGTGAAAGCTGGTGATTATTTTTCGTGCTTGCGTAATGAGAGGGACAGAAGAAAAGCTATTTAGTTACGTTTTTCTTCGCTTTTTATTCGCCATGATACCGTAACGCTCGTTTAACAATGACGAATGTTCAAGGGTAGATTTACCCAGACATTTATAGACGTAGAAAAGTTGATTTATTCGTTAAAAAGTTTCTACCTGTGTTACCACGGTGTTAAAGTTTGTAAATGTTCTTTATAGCAGAAGAGATATTAAATGCAAAAGATTTATGATTACTCAAAGCATTCGTTCAATCCTGTTACTTCTTGTTTATGAATTAATCGCTGTGTTATAAGTTTATAAGGGTTGAGGTTATTAGATGTGTGAACAAAGGAACGCGTGGATAAATTGTAAGGTAGAAAATATATTTTAAAATACTGAAATGTAAGTACAAATCGGAATATAATTGAGCTGATCCAGATGCGCACGCCAGCAGTGTTACCCTATGACTGAAAACCCTGAAGCCAACGTCGCCTATCTACTGTTTATGGTCTGCCTTCGACGCAATCTTTTGTCTATACGCTGTCGATGGCTTCGGTGCTCGGGAAAACTAAAAAGACCAGATATAGAGTTTTCTTAGAAGTGGTGACCACTTCAGCAATAAGTGTACAGTCGAACTGAACTTATTAAACCCTTATTATTAATATATATTAAAGTAATAGAAAGTGTAAAATAAGCAGCAGTGTACGAGGTTATATCAGGATCCCTAATTTATCAAATCACCAAATTCGGACGATATAATCAGACCACGTAATAATCTCGTTATTCATTTTTCATCAAAAAGTTAACGCGTATACCTAAACTTTTTATCGATGCCAATTTACACGGAGCTCCGAACATCTAATACGCAGACGTCGAACATAGGTTTCTCGTGGTTTTAACACTCCCCTTCCGTTTATGTTTGCTTCGCAGTTTGTGGAAAGTCGACAGCTTCATTGCGCTGTTTATAGGATTAAAAGGCATCGCGAGGGAAAAATGGACCGGTCGAAAATGCGCGAAACACGAGCATGTACGCGTTACGCTCGTAGTGGAGAGAACAATCGTGGAATGGTAAATGGCGTGAATATCTGTCCCAGGGTGCCAATCGAGAGAATTCCAGGTCGAGTCGGATCGCACGGATCGATGTCACGAGCTTTGTTACACGAAGTTCGATGGACAATTATCGTCACACGTGTTCTCTTGTGACGCGCGAGCAAAGGCCAACGACAACGCCCGACCTGAATTAGAAACCGTTCTGACCACTTCATTTCGACCCCTTCTTTTTCCCCTTTCAAAACGTTTCCGAGTTGATAGATGTTCCTCTCTTTGCAGTTACTTGAAATATTTCAGACTTTCGTATCGTGGCTCGATAATGTCTTTCTGATCGTTTTTATGACTGTGACAAATTAGCGAGACAGACGTATGCTTACAAATGTAGAGGCTGTCGTAAACGAGTTTCGTTCCAAGCTATCGCAATCTTGTCGTCGATGTCGTTGTAATGCGAAGAAATTTCGAAAGATTTTGCACGATGCACGTAATATATTCAAAAAAATGGTAATCGATGGAATATTTTCCATGGAATATTATGTCAGTCAGTGCATATACGAACCATTCTTATAAGAAACATTCTATCAGTGTATTTTGCCTATTGTACGAAAGATATTTTACGATATATATGATACTAATATAGGAAATAAGAATAGTGTGCTAGTTTTTTTTAGTAAGGGTATGATTTATTTCAATATCGTTCACGCCAACACAAAATCAAGTATAATGCTCCGTCAGTCTATATGCACGTAGTCGTCATTCGTCACAAACTCCTATCGTCACAACGGCTGTCTTTCACGTCGACCACGCTCCTTGACAACGCTGACAACACCACCCCCAACGCGGTCAACGCTCTCTGACCACGCTGGCAACATTCATTGACAATGCCGGCAACACTAAAGAGCTCTCGAACTCACTCACGGCTACCTTTTATACCCTGGCTCGTACATGCCCCATGGTCAAGTAGACCTTCTCAATTGCCCAGGGTTGTTTCTCCGATACCATACTGTATACCTGACCCGCGCATACTCCATGGTCAAGTAGACCTTCTTAACACTTCCTCGTCACTTATCTTCCTCGTTATTTGAGCAGTACTTTGTTATTTAGTGCTAAGGTACCTTGCTCAGTTGCGTTACTTTGTAAGCTCCCACAGTTTTATACCAATTTGAAAAGAATGGTATTGGAGAGTCTAAACCGAAACAGAGCCGGCGCTAGAGAGAATCTACGCCAGAGCTGCCGGTCGGTAAAGTGTTAACTACTCAGGGTTTTCACCCGATACTACACTAACACATATAACATCGTATTCCAAGTAATTATATTATCCGATCGTTTAATAAAGTGTGAGAAAGCCGAAGGGATGGAAAATGGGGGAAGGGTGAGCGACCAAGCAGGAATTATAGCGGATTTTTTCGCGACATCGGACAGAGGGGAACGGAATTTAAAGAAGGCAGGTTAAAGAGATCGGAGAAATGGAAGGATGACGGCTACCGCAAAAGGGAAAGAATGATGGCTCGGGTGCAAGAAAGGGTGGAGAGCGAAACTCAGGAAACGAGACTGTTGCCGCGCATTCCACCGCATCGGGCCGGTTTAAAAATTCATTCGGACGCCATCCTGCAACTTCCTTTTAGCCCCATAACCGTTTCCTCGGTTGGAACCAGCTCGCCTAAGGAGTATCACGAGACCTTTGAGGCGTATCGGCAACGTCCCTCAAGAACCACCGCGAGGGAAACCGTTAGGGCGTTAAGAGCACTTGTTGCCACCCCGTTATCGTTACTCTTGCTCGGTGCTTTCCCTTCCGTCTTCCTGAAATCCAGCCTTTGCGATCTTCCTGTTCGATCATTACAACCGTGAAATGGCGGGGAAAATCCCGATCTGATTTCAGTCGCGTCGCGTGTTCGATTAAAATATTGGGATGGCAACTAAGCGATTGCGGATTTTGTCATTACCACCTAATGACAAAGTTTGCTATATCCGGATATTTCCTTATTTTTGGTAAATTGCGATTACGTAATTGTAAGTGGAAATGAAATTAAACGGACTGGTGGACTTACAGTGAAATTGGCATCTGCAAGAGTCTTGTCATGTCTGTTAATTTCAAGTAAGTTTTTCAGCTCAACTTCGATCGTTTTAAGTATAATCTTGTAATTTTGTTGCACATCAGCTATGAGATAATTAGACGAATGCGAGCAGCTAAGAAGCAAGTATTTCTTTTATGTAATGGAATGATATAGCAATGATAAATGATATTGGTCATTCGAGATAACCGAATGCAAAATAAACGCTGATTCATCGTAGCGGACATTTTCGAAAATACGAGTTAGCCGGGGGAAGCAATATTTCGGCGTACTTAAGTTAGCTCTCGGAGAAGTTCTCCAGCAAATAATCGAAAGAGAGTAACAACACTTGCCCTAGCCATCTTCAGAGGTATATAACCCTAAATCTAAGTACCCAAGTGTTTCTCAAACGTCGGTATATTGCGTATCACGGTTATAACTTCTGTCAAGGAACTGGCACGAAGAAAAACGACGCGCAATATTAAATTTGGATTGCTCGGCTAACTAAAGCTTCCTGAAAAGAATAGTCTGCTAAAGGGAATATCATTCATTTAGAATTTTCATGGTGGAAAGAATATATCTCGTTCGGAACTTTCACTATGAAAGTAATTTTACTCTCACTTCGAAATATAATACATACGCGTACATACGTATATTCGAGGTAAAATATTTTATATAGATAATTCGTGAAATTTTCGTAACGTTCGTGTTATTAAATATTTCGATAACGATATTTCCAACTTTCTTGAGGCATGTAAAAAGATAGGGTATGTAAAATATTTTAGTTACAGGAAGCAAGTAAATTAAAAACTGCGTTACACGCACAGAAATTCAGAAATAAAAGGATTTATGAATCTACGCATAGGCGTAATAGTTTAGCATTCAACTGTATCGACGCGTATAAGTTACGTTGCTAATTTCGTTTCTTGTTCTACAAATCGACTATCGATCAAATGAAACGACTGTATTGAGACAAAACGCGTCGAACAATACATTAATTGAACTCTCTGTAACTTTTCATTCGACATTTATGAATTCGCCTGCGTAACAGAAAAAATATTTTCCCGGCACTCGATTGATTTTATTTCGAAAATATGGTTACTGTCCTCGCCGAGTTGTGAAAAAGTTTTTCGGCAAAAATTCCATTTCATCAATTTCATAGACAGTCGTAATTGGATGTTTGTTTTTCAAATAAATTGATAAAATAAAGTGAAATTGTACGCGATAAAGACACTAGGTTTGCATATGTAGAATTGGCAACTCCAAATAACATGATTTGTTTTCGATCCATCGATTGTTGTTCTCTGCCGTATGAATAATTTAATTTCCAACCATTCTTTTAGTTGAAAATTTCTATGCTGGACACGTAACGTTTCTAGATCTCGTTTTGATTATCTTAGTACTTGCTTAATGCAAGATCTAAACCATTTAGATATTGAATCACTGGATCTAGAATTAATTGCCCGAGGGAGGCAATATCTAGATCTTCCACGTCTACGTAGGTTTATTGAACCGCTGAATCTATGTATCTAGGTCTTCATAGAAATATCTACATTCGTTAACTGTAACATAAAAATAATAATATAATGATATGGCGTAACGGTAATTAGATACTTGTACGAGGTAACGATGGTATAACATGTAGGTATTGTAATATGTATAATAATAATTGTGGTGGACGGTGGAACGTGTTGTTGGTTAACACTAGAACTACCACACCAGTCAAATTCACTGGTTTCACAATTTTATTTTAAAATTCCTACTTTGTGTTATATTTTTTCTGCAATGACGATGGCTTTTGCAACGATAACTAAAAGAGTAATATAATGAATTTTACTTTGTTTTTTATATATTTAAACTGAAAATAATTTTGTATCAAGGCTATTTATATCAACACCAGTCAAAATGGCTGGTACTTGTCAAAGTGTTGAAGGATCCTGCGATCTGTTTATCGAACCCCAATTAACCAGTTTCCTCGTTTCGTACAACTTGCCACACTTTTTCAAACTTTTACCGCGTGTCATTCGATACGACGATATCAGTTATCAGGAAAATTCCCGATCGATCGCTAGATCTCTAGATGCTAACGCTAGAAATACCATACCAGTGAAAACGACTGGTTCTACAATTTTATAAATGTGTCAACCTTCGTTTAAATCGATCATGGACCCAGGTGGATTAATAATACCAAAAATGTACTACATAACATTGAATTCCTTCAGTAAGAAAGTAATAAATCAACAAATATAAAAATATTCTATTATTACGTATTTTTTAAAGTCCAGTGTTAACTATCAGTAGTCCTAGTGTTAAATTAATAACGAGACCAATTGGTTTCGTCAAATATATTTACAGATATATTTCAAATGTAAAATACAGAGTTAATTATAAGCGTTGCTCGCTCATGCTATTCCTTACAAGGATAGTGCATACTGATACTAATTATTATGCTGATTCGCTATACTTGCTTCCTCGACAGATGATCTCGACAACTGATGTCTGGACGGTAAACACAGTCGTCTATTTATACTAGTCGGGGGGGGGGGGGCCGGCAGGTTTGAACTTGTCTCCGGTCGACGGTTGCACGTAGCAGCGATATTGCTTTGTCCAGAGTTTGTTTATTAAATTTTCTGCGTCGTAACTGTGTTAATCCCCTGTGACAAAACAACAACATGAAGCATCCTCGATTCGGAACGTCCTATGACGCATGTGCAGCTACGTATAATAATAATAATAATAGCAATAATGTTGCTAATAATAGCAATAATAATAATAATAATAATCATTTCTCGAATCTATGAAAATATGGAAAATCTACATACTCAACAATTTTTCTATGCCACTCTCTATAAGAGTGTTTGAATGCTAATCGAGGAAAAGAATTTGGAAGAAATTTTTTGTAAAAATCTTCTTTATTTATCGCTAAGAATAAAATTGATTCGCCGTACGGATAGATCGTTTTTCCATGCTGTGATTGAACATTGTCGCTGCTTAAGAGAACGCACGATAACAGAAAATTTCTCGAATGTTTTCTCGTCGCTATTCCAAATATACTCGTAAATTCGTTTACGTCATTACCAGTCGGTGCGTCCCGTAAATCGAACGAGAGTGTTTCCTGTTGAATAGGCTACGGTATTTTAAGGGCGCGTAATATGGTCCGCGACTGTTCCATTCCACATCTTCGGCGAGGGTAACGGAACTCTGGAAGAAAGGTCGATCTGTCACGAGCAGACGCTTCACCAAGGGTGCAACTTGATTTACACTCTCTTCTTGCCCTTCTCTCTTTTCTCCGCGCGCCAAAGAAAAACCAACGATTTTTCCAACGAACAAGAGAATTACTTGGAGATTTTAAGGAAAGACAGAACGTGGTAAATTCAGCTCTTCGAAAACTCTCGATAACTCTGTCCATGATTTTATTGGCTTCGTTGTGTAACAAAATTGCGGAAACATTTCTGGTTAGTATCGTTCCGTTGGGTTTCTTCCAGTGGATTTTTGGGGCTGTTGAATTTCCGTGTGTTATAGCTATGTCGACCAACTTTATTAACGTATCGTATGTATCTATCAGCTTTGGAATAATATACAACAATAAAGTTCATTTTGTAACACGTATTTTGTAGTACATTTTTTATCAGGGCTTTAATTATAAAATGACGAACGAAAAACCTGGAAATGATTTTATTCTCTTAGTAAATATTATTACAGCTACGTATTATCGTTGCAAGTTGGTTTTCTGGATGGATTGTGTTTCAAGGAGGTTTTTTTATTTGGCTCTAATTAATTACTCCGCAAATACCATAATAAGTACAACAGCGCGCGTGTACTTTTTCCAATCACTGTAAATAAAACGATGTACGATGGGCCAGGAATATTTGTACATTAAAATACGAATATAGTGACCAATGAACAACGAACCTTCTTCCCATTATCATCTCTCTTTCCATCATAAGCACAGGATATGAACGACGAAATCTAGTCAAAGTTCTCAGGCTTCAAAGCCACGAGCGGAGATTGAATGTATTCCACGACGATTCTCTGGAACGGGTCAACGACCCAGGAGTAGAATAACAATCCATCCAGCCGCCATTCTTCACAGGTTTTATCCGCCCACGAGCCCCGCCGTCTTTCCGTTTCTTCCTCGACCTTTCCGTTTTCCTCTTCGCTCGTCCTTACCTTCTTATTCTCCGCTCAAAGCAAACTCCTTTACCTCTGGTCATTTTCCGTGTTTGCCTGAAAAGCCAGCAAAGAGCAACCAAGCTGGAAGAAGCCATTCGCGTCTGCTTTTCGTTAAACGATGAAACCACATCGACTTTGTGGTTTTCGTTGCTATATGAGATCGTTTCTGCTTTCTGTTTCAGTGTGAAGACTGACATGGGCGCCAGCGGCGCGATATCCAGGCTCTACATTGCCAACGCGAACAAAAAAGACAGCGGGAATTACAGTTGCGCTTTGGCGGATGTCGCGGCAGCTACCACGGTCTCCGTCCACGTATTAAACGGTACGTTTGTTTCTGGCTAACGTTCGATTACTTTCAGACCATCGTATTCGCTGTTGCGCACCACTTTCTATCATTTTCTTTTTTTTAATCTTAATACAAATTCTCTTGATCCTTTCTCAAATTGGTTAACTCCAGCTTTTGATACTTTAGCGTCGAAGCTCTTGATTCAACCCGACGTTATGCATAATGTTACGACTGTTCGCGGAGAGACGCTGTCGCGAGAGGCGTAAATTTTCGCTACGATTCGTATAATCGACGCCGTGAATTAGTCGTTCTCCTGTTTCGGTTAAGATAACAAAGGTGGTTCAATGAATTTAACACTGTATTAACAGGTTAATATAGCTTGTATATTTAACAATAATGAATATAATAATAGAAAGGTCACAAATTATTTAGCGATGAATACAGTTAATGTGTTACAGAAATTCGACTCGACTTTGTGACATCTCTCGATATATTCGTTAGACTTAGCGATTTGAATTTTATTCGTCAGACCTCTCGATGTATGCCGTTAGAATCTTCAAACGAAACTGATTGTCCTTCGATTATTTCTTTGTCTTCTTGGCGAGACGACCCCCACTACGGTCGGGTCACGCCACCGTTCGTGCCTATGATCACGTATGCCACCTTTTTTGTGTAAAACAGCGGACTGAAGGCGAATCGATGTTTCTAGAACTCGCTGCTCGACGACAGCTATGCGCTTATCGCTACTTTGGGTATATTTTGCCGGTCATGTAAGACGATCTGTCTGCGACATCGTAGTACCAAGGAAGACAGGAACCCGGCCCATAGTAAGCCTCGGAGCGTAACACATAATAATTTCATTAATTTTCTCTACTTTCTGTTTTCCGAACATTATGAAATACATATACATTTTGTTATTAAAAAATTTGATAAAATAATTTATAAATATTTATGAAATATTTTATAAATATTTATGAAATTACAATATATATTCGTGAAATGTTTCGATAGGTGTTTAAGCATTTTCGCAAGCGTGTACGTGTCACGTATGAGCTGTGGAAAATGTAAATGCGTGTTTGTATAGTCAATATTTCAGTAGCAGATGTGTATAAGAATGGCAGCCATTATGATAATTTGGTTCGTTGAGAGTAAAAGTTTGTAAACTGTTGGGAAAATTTGTAGATATCCTTCGAACAGCCGAATATGTTAATATTGTTGAAATTTGAATATTTCCTGTGCGGAAACTTAATTTAAAATTTATAAAATATACCTGTGAAGTAGTAGATTTGTACGAGATGAGTAATAATTTGAGAAAATGCTTTGAACGTTTCTTGAATCTATTAGATACTTGATTATTTCTCGTGAAATGTAATTTGATTATTTTATAATTCCTTCATTGTTTTGGTCGTGTACCGTAAATTTCATCATTTTTAGAGACGAATATATAATAATTAGATCGACAGCTATGGGTGTCAAAAATTGACAAAATCACTCGATCATTAAAAAAATTGTTGATCCTCGAATTATTTAATTCCTGAATTAAGTAAAAGATAAGAAGACTAACGATATTTCGATCACCTTTATAATAGTACATTGTACAAGCTTATTATCGTTAAATAACATTCATATACTTCATTTTGTACGATTACACAGGTACAGAATTCAGAAGCATTAAGGCAGTTTTTCACAATCAATCATAATGTCGACAGAAATGAAAATCTAACCATGATGTATTAGTGAAATGTCGCTATTCCGAATGACAGCAGTGAAGCAAAGTGATTAACGACACAATCAACCAGTGTATGACACGAAGTCATTATAAAGTGATTAAAATTCCAAAGTTTAATCGTAAAATATAAATATGGGAAGGATACATTCGTTTTAACGACGATTGCACGATTATGGTCGCTATTAAATGTCAACATAATGTTCTATTTTATAATTAAGTTTCTAATTTCATAATTACAATAGATTAAATAATTTAATTCCTATCTTGAGATAATCTTTTCAAATTCAATATAACTATTTTATTCGTATATCTATGTTTCTACGTTTCGTAAGATTTCTACCTTTGAAGAACATTTACAAAAGCAAATTGTTTTGCACATAGTTTAACATCGTCGATGAAAATGTCCAAAATTCCAGTTATACGATTCAAGCGAGTAATGAAAACTTTTAAATTCGAATAATTATAATAATTTCTGCAATAGGAGAAATTAAATTTTGCATCTAAAAAAAAAAAAAATAAAAAAAAAAAGAAAAGATTTGTGTAGCTGTTATTGTCGACGTTTCAACGTCAAACTATCTGTCTTCGTTCGCGAAATTTCAAAAATGAACATTAGAACGGAATGTTTGAAATGAACTGACGGTTGTTCGGAATAAACTGGCCTTGTGCATTAGACGCGCCGAACGGTTCTGTGTGTCTTTTGCCGACAACTTTGAATACACGTCAAAGTGAATTACGCGGCGTAGCCGAAAATTATGCGCAACGACCACGCATATTCCGCGTTTAATATTATGTCGCATAAGTAAACAGAACAAAAACACGCGAACCAGAAATTATGCGGTATTTCCACGTGGATTTGTAAATTCGTTTACAGACGCGTGAATTTATACAAAACAGAATTACATATAATTCTTTTACTTGTTCGTTCTTCGTGGAAAATTTAGAAAAGCCGAGGAACACGGATTGTGGTGTGTAAATTTTAAACGAAAATGACACAGATTTTGAGATTAAATTGAAATTACATATTTGGAATTAGGATCTTGATTTCGACTTTAGATAGCAGATATCCGGCAGGTAGATGATTTTTGTCTTGCACAAGTTGTCAGAGGATTCTGTTATAATTAAAAGCGTTCCATTTGTCCGAAATAGAAAAATTTTATTATTTCTAGAATTCATAAATTTGGTTCTTCTCGCACAGAAGAACAGATCAAATCATAGCAACGAAGACTTGAATGATAAAACTTTAAATATTAATTAACAAATTATTCGACTTTCCCAGGCATACAAGGCATATAATAAGCATGCAGTATTATACTTTTACAACCGCTGAAAATGTTTCGGGTTAATTGGTTGGAACGTAGTGATTGAAGGTTTTCAGGCAGATACTTGTTTACCACAGCTCGATTTGCAGAGATTACAATGGTCAGCCTTAGAAAAGACTGGAGAGCTTAATATAACGCGAGACATGCCACTGTTCGACAACAATGTTTCGTTTCGCTATTGTTGCTTACGAATTCTTTGTGCTTTTCGACCGTGCATTGAAACAGCCTTCTTATATAATTAAATTCTCATAGTTCGCAGAACAGACATTTTGTAATCGTCGACAACATTCTATTTAAAGTTTTGAATTCCGTTTCTCGAACGAATAATGCTGCCTTTGAATTTGAATCGCAGATAGACGAGAAAGCACTGAAAATTGTTTAAATATATTAATTATAAAAATGTGACCAAGTTGATAATCAACATATTCACACCATATTTACAGTAATGTCGAAAATTGTTTTCATATATATGTAAACTCCCTAGAGTTCACATGTGATAGGGGCTCTCTCCGTTTACGGATAGCACGACTTACCTCATGAACAGCTATTTCTCAGTTTTATTGTTTAAGTACGGCTATAATAAAAAGTCTGGACTAAAGTATTTGGGACTTTCCCAAACATTCCGAAAGGAAGGCTCCGATGTCCTTTCATCTCCGACATGTATATATTATAAAAATGTGAGAAAGTTGCTAATCGAGATGCCTAGGTTGCATTACTGTATTTATAAAAGAGATATGGGTTAAGAGTGTATATTATTTTAACGACACACTGGGTGTACCATTCATTACATTGTATATTGCGTTACATTTTCCTCTTGTTCAGCGTTTCCTCTGGACTGCGTCCAATTTTCTAGAGGTACCGTCTGTCCTTTTTCCTCTCTCATCTTCTTTTTCCTCTTACTCATATTAAACTTCAGTATCCTGGAAACTGTACGTGGAGGGTAGGCGTGTCTCCACCTGCACCGAGGACTTTGGTTTTAAGAAACTTTGTAATTTCGTAACTGACGGCGTATTTATGGTGTTACTAATCAAAGCTCTTACTTAAGAGTTTCGAGTTAATGGCTCGTGGACCATAAAAATTTTAAAACGATGTTTCAACCTAAAGTTTTTATTTTGCCATCGTGAGCAAATTCTATAATTCTTCTTTATGAATCCTTGTACTTGCTGCCAATATTTTCTATTCTTTCTCATCCATTTCATACGACATTTTTATCCGAAACGATCTTCCATTCAACCAACACGCATCTGGAGCCAATTATTTATCTTAAATATTACGCATAATTGTAAAGAAACTATGAAACGATGTTTCAAACATTTCAGCAATATCGAAGAAAATGATACGAGAAAGTACATACGTCGAAAACGAAGTATCGTACGGAAGAAATTATATCCTGTGTTCCCGATTTATTTTTTCACCTAGGAATCGTGTCCTTGTCAATTGCACTATGATTACCGCGACATGCTGTGGAAGCGACGCATCCATCGAAGATAGTAAATGGAAGATTGGAAGCGCAACTATAATATACAGCACGTTTGTTTAACAGTTTATCGAGCAGGTGATCTATCGGGTGTGTGTCTCGGTTAGAGCGAACGCCGGGGCCTCTGTTTCTCACTGATAACGGCGTTTGGGAGGCTCGAAGGGGAACGAAAGATTATAGCCACCTCTCGCGCGCTACCGATAGAATTTTCCAAGCTTGTGCACGGTCGATAATTCATTCTCTATGGATTCTCAACGACGTCGCTGTCTATTATTCTTCTTTCCTTTTCCTTTCCTTTTCCTTTTCGTTTCATTCTCTCTTGCCCCACGTCGTTTTCGTGCCGTTTATGAAATCCAAGCCCGCGGAATACGGATGAGTAATCGAAGAAGTTGAGAAACACGACACGGGGGCTCATGAAGAGTCTGCCAATGACGGCTCGCTCGATTGCTGTTCGCGGATACCCGTTTCATCTCGATTTTCATTTCCCTCGAGACATTTACATAACCGACCATGTCATCCAACGGGGAACTACCGCTGCAAGAAAATAGTCTACCGTCTGCTGTTAAGCACGCCGGACCGGAAAGCCACTCGCCGATGCAACCGAACAACTTCCGATCGAGCTCTATCGCGCAATTTCCGTTCCACTCCTCGGTCATCGTTTATACCGCCGACTTGGACTTTTCAAGAAGCCTCCGCTTCTTCTTGCGAAGCTGCTTCGGCGAGTAATTGTTTCGCGAAACGGAGTTTCACGATCGAGGAATAGGACGAAGATCGCCATGTGTATCCTCGCAAGGATATCTGTATGCCGCTTCGAGATACGATCGTCGAGGATTTCGTGGAAATGTTTATTTTACAAGGAAAGTAAAAATGAAAAAAGTGGTAGAAACAGTCGGAGAGATTAGGTATTTCTTTGTAGATTTCATAAACATTTGCGTTTATGAGCTGTGAATAAAATATCAACCCTTTTTACCACCGTATATGTTGAAGTAATTACTCGAAGTAAAACTCTACATCTTTATTTATGTATATCCGTGACCTGGAGACCGCTATTACGCAGAGAATAGAATTTAGTGAAACAAAAATATTCTAAATAAGGAGAGGTCTATATTATTGTGCCGTTGAATATAAATTATGGTTTGGATTACAAGGTCTGGAAACAAAGGAACTAATAAATAGATTTCTGTTTAAGTTCCTTGTAGCCTCTAGCTAAAGCTATAAGCTTAACTTTTTTGGTAATGCCCTTTTGCTATATGAACGTGTTTCCTATCGATTCTATTCTATTGTAACACTATGAGAGTGAGGATCTGGATCAGCATAAACTTATACCTTTATTTATTTAAATATATTTTTCTATTACAAATTCATCCACTCGTTCTTATATCAGTCAACCTCAACGATATAAATTGAATTTACTTTGTAATTAGCTGATAAAAGTTGCAACAGAGTATACATACGCATAAAGATATTTCTTAAACTGCAAGCAATACGTCAACTCGTTGCACTATGAGAATTTTCTTGATTCGATGGACCAGCAACTTCGATACTGTTTCTATATTTATAATCATCGTCGTGTTAGAATTATCACTATTCTTTGCTTCTTCTTTTGCAATTACACCAACACGAGTACAACTTATATATTCTACTTATAACGTAATCGTTTCTTGTTCCCTGTTTAATAAATGTGTAGCGGGACACGAGCTAGAGAACAATTCAAATCATGTTGTTGTTTTGCCTCGGTACATTGACACCGTCTTGACGTACAAAACGTAACGATAAACAAACTCCGGGCAAAACAATGTCGCCGCTACGTGTAGCTGTCGAACAAAGACGAATTTGAATTTTCCTCTTCCCCGACCAGTATAAATAAACGGACGCGATCGTAAGGGTATCTGTGGTCAATAAGTACCAGAGTATATGTCCTAGATGCGTCTATCAATTTACCACGAATACTTGTAACGTGTTACATTTTGAGGGTGATCTACGTCGCCTTCTTGTAACATAACTAAACGTTAATTTATGACAACCGCGCACGCAACAATATTTTACAAAAACATCTACAGATGTTTCACAGATAATAAAACAACGTCGAATATAATGCCATTAGCGAATTTGACAGTTCCTTGGTCTGAGCAACATGTAACTGAAAAGCAACATGTAGATATACTTCCGTCAGAGTCCCAAGAGGAAGCAGTGATAACTCAAGAAAAAAGTAGTTGAGCCACCTTCAAATGGTTGTTCTGAGACATACGAAATAGAAGTACGTGATTTGAAGACGACTAAACATCGTCTCTACATATCATGGTAAGCCTACACAAATCAATGAGTCTTTTTTAGAGCATATATCCTTGCACATTCGGAATTTGGTAATGGTACTTCATTTTCAGGATTTACGTTGCAAGAAGCTCTCTATTATTCTTTTAACTTTCTTAAAATTTACCATTAATTTCTATCGTTAACATATATCGGCATCATCGTACGATATTATCTCACTACAAAAGAACGGAACGACAATAACAAGCAGATACTTTGTGACCATCGTTTGAGGGAAAAAATAGCACAGGACGATTCTGACGACAGGTCCGAGAACTTGTGATTCGCGAAGAGCGAGGTTCCGAGCTCTTTGTATCGCTAAGTTTCAAATTTATTCTCCCGTTCGTTCGCTTCGCCCTCGTCAACCGTCCGTTCTCGTTCCTCTTCCGGTTTCCGATCCTCGAGGAAGCCACGGTGTTTCGTATGCGGCTGGCCCCTTCCTCCTCTGTCACCGGTGCTCATGCATGGCGTATTCATGGAAAAGTTCTTCGGAGATATTCAGGCCGACTCATTTCCCTCGCCGAGTCCTCTCCTTTCTACTGTGCCGCGCTTTTTCTTCGCTCCCTTCCTTTTCATCCTTCTGCTCTTCCAGTTTCGCCGCGATTTTACTCGAGATTCTCTAGATTTTCCTTTTTACCAGATCGACCTTTGAATCCTCCGCTTTACGCACGATCCGCAAAGCTTTGTATCATCGCGTATACGTGGATCCCTTGTCTCTCGACTTCGATCCATTTTTCCGTAAGTTGCTTGTCTCTTCGTTTACGACGGATGATATCGATGCAGTGGAAAAAGAGTGCCTTTATCTTGTATCTCTAGCGAAGCGTTTCTATAGCCTGGGTACTTGAACCAGTGATCGATGCGCTTTGTTATTTGTGCGACGCAGCGTGTAAGTTGCTCCTTTTCGGCCACTTTGTTTCCTCGCGTCTCTTTTCCTTGCTCGTGAGTTATTCGCTACGCTTTGTCTTTCCAGATCGTTCCGCCGGTACACGTGTTACGTAAAATGAAACGTGTAGATAATGTATACAGAGACTTACATTGCATTCTGAGATCTAAATTGCAATAGTAATACTACGTTGTTACACGGCTGGATCGACGCACCACGTGCGTCAGTAGACTGTAGTAGAAGAACAGACACTAAGCTTGTTCCTCGTCAAGTAGGTATACAATATCCCACCTATAAACGGTATACACAAATTTACGTCGGTTCTTGAGATTTAAAACGCAACAGTCGCGTCAACAGTGCTAATTAGATAATTAAACCTTTACGACATACCCGTCAGCGAATATTTGAATTTATGTAACGTACGAGTCTTATGTACGAGACTGAATATATCAGAAATATATTTGACGTGAAAAAGATGCAATATTTTGTTCCGCATTTTCTATAATATCAAACATGTCCGTGTAAAGAAATTTTTTAATCCATTATCAAAATTACCGATCGAATAATCTGCAGCTCGTAGTTAAATAAAAATAAAACACGGAATGCTCGCATTCACTCCATTTCATTTCGGAGCGCGTTGCATTTCTCGGAGCTAAAAAGCCGAGCAGCTCTGTGTATCCGAGTGACTTCCTGCCAGTATCGAACGACGTTGCCCCAGATTTCTCAACCTCTCTTCCTCGTCCGCTTTTGGAACAACGTAAGCCCCCGGTAACTTTTGTATCCGGAGGAAAATCGAGTGTAAGTCGAATCGATGAGGCTCGCCGTCTCACACGATACATACGCCGCTAAACGCGGGCTTTAGATCGGAAGATAGAAGTGGCTTTTGAAGTTTCCAACGAAGAAGGGTGGAAACTGCTTCCCGCGGGGCTTTTCGCGGCTCGGACAACCCGAAAGTATCAGAACGCCAGCCGCGGAAGTATCGTGCATTATTTACCATGGATTACCATGAGTCGAGTCAGCGAGCCGACCTGATCATATTCGCGGCGGAGCTTCTGTTTTTTCGAAGACACGAGACGAATAACGAAGACCGGGAAAACGAGACCATTTGTTCCGCCTCAGTTTTTCCACGTCACAGGGAACACCGTGATTTAAGAGCGTCGAGTCGAAATTGGATAAAGCGGAGAGAGGGCGATATAAAGATGTCAGACACGGATGATTGACAGACGAATTTTGTATTTCAATTATAAAATCACCCAGATATTTTTCATTCTTAATCATATGTTGCTGGTTAATAATATTAGGTTGTCGGAAAAGTGTCTTTCTTTTACAGACACGTCTTTTACAACGACGCACCTTTATACAAACGTGAAACCTAATCTGTCGAACGTTGTGATCTTTAGTTTGATAGAACAAAATGGATCATAGGTAATTCGATAAAATAATGTAAAGCAGAAAATGTTGTGCATCCATTATTTCCTTATAAAACGAAAGAAACTTTTCGAACGACCTAATACGTTTCAAATCGTTTGAAAGCTAATGTCGCTTATTTTATTGTTTCGGGAGAGGAATAAATATCAAGGTATAATTTAGCGACAGAAAATTTCTTACAGCAGAATAGAATCGTCCGCGGTAATTTTTCTATTACACGTATCGCTTTCTCGTCGCTGTGTTTTTCGATAAGTTTAATTTTCGATAAGATTAATTTTCTGTGATTTATCTCGTTTCTTGGGATTGTCACCTGGTCCTGTTTCACGAAGGAACTAAAGCATAACTTACCTTTATATCTAACAATTTTCCATCGCAATTTAAAGAATTATATTGTTCCAATCTCGTACTAAAGTATTCGCTAGCAGCCAACGGCGGCGAATTCGCAGTCTACTCGCGTGCACCTTGCTTTCGACAAAACGACGATCTTGTCGAAAACGCGAGAGTGTGGTACGACGTGGAAATTCCGTGCCTCGATTTCCGTCGCGAAAATGCTCGGACGATTACGTTTACCACGGCCAGAGGGGTCGATCGTAATTCGCATGTTCTCCAACTGTCGTTTTCACGAGAAACGCGACTTGGTCATCGTAGATGGACACACGTAGAACGCGTGGGCGTTTGACGGAACGCTCGTAGACCAGACAGTCCGGGTACAGAATTCTCGAACGACTGTTTCAGGGCTTCGGGTCTACACTGATTTCGAATGCAACTCGCGACTGCCCGACTACTTGTCAAGCAAATTCGCATTACTTCCAGCATTATTCTGGCCGTCCTTGTAGTCACCTGCATACAACACCTCAGGCAATAACTCTACGCTACCCGCGTCTTGCATACACATCGCATTCGCGCATCCTCTCGATCTAAACGTTTTTGGTGATCGAACGAGAACACGATAAAGCGAAGATATACCGCTTATACAGTTGTATATGTATTAGGACTGTTGTTTTACGTCGTAGATTAGCCAAAAAGAAACAAGGAAGAACTAAGTTGGAAGTGTTGCTTGTTCGGAGTTAGTAAAATTATTCGATAAATTTTTATCAACTACTTTAATGAAGAAGGTATTTGTTATTATAGGAAATAAGGTATATTGCTAGTAGGTTCGGTAACGGTATGATTTATTTCAATATCGTTCACATCAACACGTAATCAAGGATGATGCTCCGTCAGTCTATAAGCACGCAGTCATCATTCGTCACTAACTAGTCTCGTCACCATGGCTCTCTTTTACGCCGAACACACTTCTTGACGACGCTGACAATACTAAAGAAACCTGACAACGTCGACAGCACTAAAGAACCCGACAACGCCGACAATACTAAAGAACCCCAACGCGGACAACACTCTCCGATCACGCTGGCAACACTCTTCGGCAACGCTGGAAAGACTAAACAACCTGACAACGCCGACGACGCTAAAGAACCCGACAACGCCGACAACACTCTTGGACAACGCTGGCAAGACTAACGAGCCCGACAACGCCGGCAACACGAAAGAACCCGTCAACTCACTAACGGCTACCTTTTATACTCTGGCTCCGGTATACCTGGCACGCCCATATCCCATGGTCAAGTAGACCATCTTAATTACCCAGGATTTTCCCCCGATACTACGTTATCAATAATGTACATTCTTCTAAGACGCGAAAAATGACTATGCAGATTCCCTTTTTTGATTGTGTTCATAAAAACACTGAGGTGATATTGGGTGTAGTGCGTTAAATAATCACTCGGTATTTGGGTCAACAATTGTCTTCTCGGTTTCGCTAGTCAATCTCGTTGCCCGGTTATAACTCGACTGTCGATCGGACTCGATTCTTTTCTTTTTGTCACCCCTCAATATTCCTCGCTATTCACACGCGTTTGTTAGGCGTCCGCTACCGTGCCACGCACGCCTTCTTCTCGAACGTTCAGCGGAAGGACCATTGGGATATTGATGGCTCATTAGGCACTTTGCTTCGGCGATATATATTGTTGCCGAGTGCCGCCACAAGATAAATTTGCATAAGAATCCGCCGCCTAATTATTACAATAGAAGACTGTGGAAATTTATTCCTCGTTCTCCGTCGTCTCTTCTCCTACTTAGAACCATCTAGGAACGTTTGCATCTTTGGTTTGTCAAATCTTTTGTAATTCAAAATTTGCTTTATTCTGGCAAAGCTTTAGACTGTCGTTTCGTAACTGAATTCGTAAAGCCATCTAAACTCCCACTTTTAATTTAGAATACACAAATATATTTAATATTCATCTCTGCATCTCCATTTAGATTGCTCCGATCTCGCTAAATCCTCCAACTATTTAGCATGCGAGTATCTCCAAATCTTCGTACACAAAAATCTCAGTAAATCCTTTAAAATTATTCAACGTTAAAGTACCTGCAAATCTTCATGCAAGAAACTGTATTACTTCCGAACAAATCGCGATAAAATCTGAAACAAATTTACCGATCAAACGATTGAAATATCGTTTTCTCGACAAAAGCTTCCGGCCGCAAATAGCACGTCCATGAACCGCGAAACGAAATTAATTACGCGTAATGCACGTCGCTCGAATATTATCTTTACGCGCTAGACAACGGTGATAATTTACAGCGCATAATTATACGTTGTTTGTCGGATATCGCGTACAGGTGCATCCGCGAGCATCACCGAAAGGTGGAAAGAACGGTCAGGGATGGTTTTAATTTCGACGCAGCGCCATCCCGCAGCTGTTTCCTTCTCCTCTTTCTTTTCTTTACAATTAATATACATTACCCTTGGGGTACGTAGCGGTTATTAATTAAACGTGAACCACGCTGCAGATGAAACACATTAGTCGACGTTATCTGCCCGAGGGTTTCGACGAATCTCCCTTGTCCTTACTTCCCTTTCTATTTCACCCCTTCTCTCAACCTCAATTCTTATCTTATTCTATTGTCTCGATTGCTGGAAACCTTCCGTGAAACTGTCGTGACCGGTATATACAGGGTGTCGCAAAACGGGCCTGACTTTTAGTTAAGTCGTTTAAGCTTCAACGTCTCGAAATTTAATCTCCAGCTTTCCACGGAATAATCAAACTCGTTGTGTATTATGAAACAGCAGCGATCTTTGATACAACAGCAAAGAAACGAGAAAAATCGCGTGCTTTAAGTCCGGCAAGAAAAGATATCGAAAACGAGAATATGATTCGAATCACCCCATGTTATATAAATTTCACCTAGTGAAAAATTCACCCTAGTGTTATATAAATTTTTATATGCGTATATTATTTACACATAGGACACATTGTACGTAATCTGTTTGACGTGGAATAGCATAGGTTTCGTGTCTGTTCTTTCGACGTATTCTACCGATGTTTACGATGCTTCGATTAATTCAATAATACTTTTCATGCAATTGTTTCATTTTAGATTATGTGTATTGTAGTATCGTGGACAAAAAGGCCTAAAAATATCGGGTAAACCCTAAACATTGTCGCAAGCCGAGGTGCCGACAGGCCCATCATTGTGTCGTCGGTCCTTTAGCTGAAGAGTTTCGTAGGTAAAAGGCTTACGTGATTCTGGCAACGAGCGGTTGCGTAACACGTGCGTGGCGAGACTAAGACAAAGGGACAAAAGGGATGCTAAGGCAGAGAGACAAATTCACAGTCAGTGTCGGTGGAGAAGTCAGGGAGTGCGAATTGCGTTGTCGATACAGAGTTGCTAGCGTTGTCGAGAGAGTATGGTCCGCGTGAGAGAGAAAGAGAGAGAGAGCGTTGGATCCGTGGTGACGAGAGTTGCAAATTAATTATCGAATTGTCTAAAGTAATAGTACGTTGTTGCGATTAGTTAATGTTAAATAACCATCGTTTCCTGTCTAATCAACATCTGTATCAAACCATTCTTTGTAAATAAACCATCATCATCATTTTATTATTAGTAGTATTCCCGATACTACAGTATTTTGACAAAATTTCGTAGAAATACGAACAAAGTGGTTGGATAGTGCGTTGGAAAGACGCGTCTGTTCAAAATAAATATATTTCTCGTGAAAAAGATGTCATTTGTTTCGGCTGGTGAATCTTGAGAAACACAAAGTGTGAGATAGAGCGAAAAATTAGTCAGCTCGTCCATTCACCTATTAACATAATTTCTAACGTAAACCTAAATCGTTTACTACCCTAACAATTGACCTCAAACGAGATTTTTGTACATGAATATCTGTCGTTGTCTCGATGCATCCAGAATCACACTTTGTAAGTATCCTTTAGATATTTCGTGACTTTCCACAGTAGTTGTCGATGCCCTCGAGTCGTTTCGAAAACTAATTTGCCGGTGGAATACTCGAAGGGTTGAAACAGGCTAATTCGAGGGCAGAGAGGAAAATAGGGGTGCCCCGCGGGCCACGTTTAACGAATGAATTCGACCGTCATTCGAGCTCGTAATGAATCGTTTTGCGATTATTATTATTATCGTTTTAATCGTCCCGCGGTTTCTCCCCGTGTGATTCCAGGAGGGTAAATGCCATTCGTTGACGATTTACGGATTTAAATGGAAACGCTTGCTAACTCTATTCAACTATACTGTTTTCCAATGGTTTACGGACCTATATTCAACTTGTTAATGATTTCGATATCAGTTTTGATGAGTTTCCAGTTTTATTACTGCAATCACAGATATGTCGAACTCCTTTTATCAAAGTACCCAAATTAACACGTTTCAAAACTTCGTTCCAATAAGTTCTTTTTTTCGTTCTTTTTACATTAGAATATAAATTACGTAGCGATATAAGTAATAAATAAATTATATAAATAAATATCTGTAAAGATTATATAAATTCGATACGAATCGTTCTAACCTTTCGGGAATGAAATTTTGAAATGACTGTCAGTATAAAGCAACTTATTATCGTACTTGGTACAGTTGCTCGTTGTTAATCACGCGATTATTTCTAATTCACGCGTTACGTTCGTATCAACTAACACGCGTATAAGAAAATTCCAAGCACCAAACTTATGTCCACCATTCTCAACTTCGCAATTAAATTTCGAATAACACTGCACAGAAGGTTGCATCTCTAGCAACTTTTATTCTAAACGCACAAGCGATAACAATACAATTCTTAACGAGAACAAATAAAATCCTATTTTACAATAATTTACGACGACGCTTTCAGCGATTTTAATTCTCGATGACGATATTCCCGCTGTGAAATCTCGCTTAAAAAGAAAGGTTCGAATAGCGGATCCGCGAAGCGTGCGGAGCATTGAAAAGGAGCGCAACAAAAGAAGCTGAACAACATGAAAAGCTCGAGAAACGTCTATCACGTTGCATTTCGTGGCGTTGGTCCTACTGCTGAAACACGGGTACCCGTTTCCCGAACGCCGGATTCGTAAAGATAATTGTCGGCTGCACACCACGATGCCCGAATGGAGGTACACGCTCGAGAAGAGTCGAGTGGAAGTGGGTGGAAGGTTCGCAAGTCGCCGTAAAAATGGAAGCAAAAACGTAATGAAAGCCGAGTGGGGAGAACGAGAGTCGGGTGTAAGCGGTTGAAGCGAAAGCAAAAAGGGGCAAATAAAAGGCTAAGAGAAGAAAGAAGCAGAGAAAGAGAGAGAGAGAGAGAGAAAGAAGTTGAAGACGACGTTAGAGCGTGAGGAAGATAGGAAAGATCTCGTTCTCGAAAATGAGCAGTTCTTGGCCCAGTTAACGCCTATGAGCAGACAACCGACTGGCTATGGAGTGCTTGGTTCTGGCATGGAGACGGGGTTAGGGAGGTTATTTCGTGGGATGTCACGCCCTGCCCATTAATAACCCTAACCACAAGCTCTCGAGGACTAGGATGTGTCCCCTCTCTATCTCTTCTTGCTGGTTTCTCCTACGGAGTCATGGTTTCTCTCGCCGGTAGAACTCACCCTTCATAGCCAGCCTCTTGGTCCTCTCATGGTCGCTCTCTCTACCGGGCGAACCACGTCGTCGTCGTCGACGACGACGTCGACGTCGACGGGGACAACGAGCGTGAGGAGTTTGCAAAGCTCTCTTCGCGAGACGTAGTTAACGGAAGCGGTGTACGCGGTCATGTATAATAGACAGAAGGTATCTCCAGAGGGTGCTTGGCAGCTCATTTCGCATACGCCTTTTTAGTGATCTCGTCCCACGTTTTTCTCCCCCCCCCCTCTCTCTCTCTCACTTTTGGCTATGACTGGGAAACCTTCGACGTCGAGAGTCGAGTGTCTCGCGAGCAACAAACTGCGCTTTTCTCGTTCGTCCCCCGGAGAATTAACCTGACGAGCTAGGAGAACACGACGCTGGCCATGCTGATAAGTTGAAATGGGATGGGAATTCTTTAATGGGACGATTATTGGAGAATTTTGATCGGAAGATTTCGTTTGGACAAAGAGAGACCAGTTAGACCAGTTAGGAAAATTGCTCACGTACGTATAACGTGTATGTAATTTTCACTGAAATCAAAATAGAAAACGAGCGATGGAATTGGAACATTCTTTCGCGTATTATCGAACTTGTACTGTCTTTAACGATCTGTTAAAATTTGCGTATTATATTATTTAGAATATACTTTATCATATTTATCGAAAGATCGAACAATAGTAAATATTGAAACGCAGTTATGAAAATAGCAATGCTGCAAGCTGTATCGTGATAAAATATCGTACGTCGAGTCGATACGTTGTAACGTGTTCCAATAAAATATTGCAGACGCAGTGTGTAAAAGTAAAGCTGTACTTCACGTGCCTTGCTACTCTCGTTGATTCTTTATCCAGAAAAATCGTGGCAGTTTCAACATTTTATTATTTCCTTAATGTTTATTCTTCGTGCAGCGGTAAATACTTTTTCCATCGCAAAGCTGTCAAATATCAAACAATCGATGGTAATACCAAACACTTTGATGAGAAAATACTTAAAAAAGTAATTTTTAAACTCAACAAACATTAGAGATAAAAATTTCACTTCTTTGAATTAAATATCATCCAAGGCATAAGTCCGCTTCACATTCGTTTGATTTCGTATATTTTCATATTTTTATTCAAAATTCGGGGAAAACTGTTTGTTGATTCGGCGTACTATACAAGAATTAATGCAGCAAGCAGATGTAGTACGGTTTAACGGTAAATTTGTCAGTGAATCTTCTGTTTGGCAATGATTTCATATTAAACAGGGAAAGGTTAATAATTCATGTCGTCAATTAATAGTTACCTTGTTATGTCACTTTACCTACTTATATTAATGTTAAATTAGAGCGAAGCATTAACTGAAAATTACGAGTGTCCCGCGAATATTCCAATAAAGTATGGTAAACAGATGTGAACGGCGATTTGTATTCTGACATAATTAATTGGTAATTAGTCGATGATGGAATGTTTCTGTATCATAATTTGTCGCATTTCGACCAATCTCTAATTGTTTCGTTATGCAAGGAACATGTATATGTTTATTCATCGGTTTAATGATATACTGGTACGTTACATAGAATCGTATAATTTATTCCATTTACAAACGTCATAGCTTATTTTTATGTAGCGTACAATGATACTTGACGAAACGATGAATATTATTATGTAGCATAAAAATTTATTATATTTATCAACGATGTAATTTATATATAAAATATCGAAAAAGTGGTTTTACATGTTCGTTTCTTGCAACATAACAAACCATAAACATCGACGCAGGAAGAAGTAATCAAGACAAGTGAAACACAATCGTTCACAATTTTTACAGAAAGACCAGAATCTTTTTGTAATTACTAACGCCCTTTACCATATAATATTGTGGTATCGTAACTACTATAATTAGTTTATTAATGACAAGTAGATTAAACAGATGTTAATTGAACAGAAAACAATAGTTATTAAACATGAACTAGTCGCAGCAAACGTATAATAACCAACACAACTAAGTGATTAATTAACGATTTTCGTCAACGCAATCCGCACTCTCTGACTTCTCAACTCGTACTCCCGTTAATTCGTTTATTGTCCCCTAGCAACCCCTTGCCTTAGCCTCACTACGTACATACTCAGCAACCGCTTGTTTATAATCCGCACAACAGATCCCGCAGATACCTCGTCCATGATACTACAATATATAAAAAAGTATAAAATAATAATTAGTAGCATAAAGTTTAACACGTTCATGCTTGCATCTACCTATAAAGGAAAAGAAAAAGAAAAGAAATGCGTTGAGAAAACAGCCCCCATTCGAGATTATTATTTCTACGTTAAATTCAAGTCTCGGCAGCCGATTTTTTTTTCTAACAAGAAGAAACGAAACAAAAGGGAAACCGAGGAACGAAGGCGACGCTTGAATTCTAATTGCAGCCCGGGTGTTTTCTTATTGACGTTGCAAATAAAATCTGTGACTAGCCAGTGACGGGAAAGAACGAACGATAGTTTCACGAGGAATTGCAACCGCGATTTAGGACGTTCATCGTCTTTATTAACGATGCTCGTCGCCGTGGCGCGTCACGCCGGGTTGAATTTAATTCGCGGCAATTTGTAATATTGACTGTGCAAATTATTTCCCCGGCCGTGACGAGGTTCTCCGCCGTGCTCAACAAGTTCAAGTGCCACTTCCGGAACCCGCCACGAGTGCCCCGGCTGCACTTCATGAAATATACAAGATTTTTCACAACGCCACGACCTTCGTGTTTTAGTGTCGGCAGAGCGTTTTAAACCTGCGTTTATTATAAATGGCCGCGAAACTTCGCCGCCCCACTGCGGAGGTTTAACGAGACACGTTAATATTTTCACTGTGTTTCCTTTCTTTTTTTTTTTTTTTTTCTTTTTTTCCCTCAAATGTTTCCCTCGCCAATTTTCGTCTACATTCCTGGGAAATACAGAAACGCGCTTGTAAATATTTCTTGCGTTCTTTTAATTAATTAAAAAGATGTTTGTTATTCTGTTACACGGAAAAGGTGCTGCGTAAATTCTTACGTTCCGTTTCCAACAAAATTGAACAATCCATTGTGAAAACTTATTGCAATAAACCGGGCAACTCGTAGAAAGGAAACTGTATTTATACGTTTGCATTTATGAAACAAATTACGTAATAAAAAATGTAGACGCCTTCATAATGGACATAAAATAACGTAATCGAAAATTATACTACGTAACTCGATGCTAATTCCTCGCATATCTAATTTATGCTTCGTTGTAATTTCTATCTAACTCTACGAAGGATATATTAGCCGTATGATAGATATTTCGTTACTAAGTATTCCAATCTAACTTTTTATCTTTCTCTCTAATTCCATTTGAAATTATTTGGCTCCTCTTTCGGCAAGACAGCTCTCGTTGAAAAATCGGCTAAAATAGAATTTACAAAGTGTATAACAAGAGAGAGGAATCGAATTTCTAGAGTTCGTTTATGCATCGATTACCCAATCTCTGTGCCATCCACGACTGCGATAGAATCCTGGGATCTGTAGACAAACGAGGCTCCACCTTTTCGGCTCAACTTCTCAACAGTACTCTAGAAGTGCTCGTATTCTTTTACCAGAATATTCGACAAGAGTGTCATCCTCGGGAAAAGACTGAAATCGGTTTTCTCGGATACGTGCTCGATCGTTGTTGAACCAGTGAAATAGATTTATATTCGGACGATGATGCTCAAAACTATCGTATAATCAATTAAACGAATTAAATAAACATTTCCAATCGTTCAGAAAAATTTGTGCCTACATTTATAAAGAAACGATCTCCTTTTTAATAAAGCAAAAAAAAATAAATTTCTATAACTAAATTTCTATAGTTTCGATACGTATGACGATAACGAAGCCCTCAATTCATTTGGTACATTACAAAGCGTTAATTTTGCAGTAGAATGTCGTAGCATTTTATTTCAATAAAATTGGCCTTCTGTACAGTGTAGGAATAATTTTGTAAGCGACTGCATACGCCAATAAGAAATTATTCTTCTTCTATGTCAAAGTCTTCTACTCTCAAAGACAACAAATATTCGTATGCTCTTTATAAACTTATAAGCTTTTGTTACATAAATCGAAGATGACTTGAACAAGATGAAAGAGGTACTTTATCATTGAAAACAAATCTACCTTCATCTCGAACAGAGAAATCCCTCTCATCAGTGATTTGCACGGACAAAGATAACGAAAACCAATAATTTTCTCTTCCTGAATCATCATGAATCTTCACTTTCGATCAACTTGTATATTAGGCTTCTTTCACCGTGCCATTTAGGTTCTTCCATTTTAATCAGTGGATCTAGTTCCGTAAGAAAGTCTGCCACGCGAGAAGGATCGATCCCTTTATAGCAGTTAGGAAAATAGGTTCGTTTCCTTGGTCGTGAATGAACGGCTCCGTGCAAGATACGCTGCACCCTGAAAATCAGAAAGAGCCAATTAAAGAAGCGAAGATCCGGAGCTAATCGCGGGACTGGGCTTGCTAGAATCGAACGTAAACAGGGTTGTAAATTTTTTCAACCGCGTCACCGTTTAATTGAATATCGAAAACGATCCGAGGAGTTTTTTGCTCTGAAACCGGTTTGGATATGAAGAGGCTGTCGCGCTGAATCAGCTTGTAGACGTTTGAAACTTGGCTTCTCGGTAGAAAAAATAAGTATTGTTCGTCAAAATTTACGCAATTATTATCAAAAATTTAACACGCACTTTATCGATATCGTGAATTTTAATTTATGGTAATTTACTATGAACGGAGGAGGAAATTGCACGATGTTCGCAAATAATACTCACTTGAATCATGAAAAAAAAAATATATATCGATGAAAACCTGAATTCTTAAATCTTAGGAGCCGAATTAAATGAACGTTGACGTGGCAGGCTGTACTTGGTAGAGTAGCGAATAAAAACGAAAATAAAACATGTGCTCGTAATTACTGTGTATCCAAGCGTAATTTAGACTATCGGAATTAATTCTAGGCTATGATCTGTTTATGGTTCATTGAGCCGATCGTTAAGCCTCCAAGCTGGGTCCTGCAAACGTTGGAGCAGTACAATATAGGAACGCTGTTTTGCTTTACGGCGATCTGATTGCAATTTCGTGGCTGTGAATTTCACTTGAAGATAGTTTCGTCTATATCCATAGAGGATAACGCTACGAGGCGTAACATCGCGTCTAACATTAAGTAGAATTTCATGAAACTAATACACATGGAAACACGAACCAGCTAATTTTTCAATAAAAATTGAATTTTGAGAAATTCAATTATATTAATAACTTGTCCCGTTGACAGAGAAAATGCCACTGATACGTTCCATTTTATTTTTCTAATGTATATGCCATGGAAGTTATATTTTCTCGGAATGAATTCCGATAATAAGAGAAATTCTTCCGTTCCCATCGTCCCCTGCAAGAATCTAGCACACGCTAATTCCAATGTCCTGATTTCCGGTAAAATCCGCCGATGACACGTTTATCGAGCGATTCCCTGCTGGCTTTCAAATGAGATTTCTCCGCGAATTTGCTCCCGATGTTCCACGTTAATTTCAATCGCGTCGCCTTACATGTAATTAAACGAGGAAATCGAATTAAGTGTTCTTAAGCCGGCGGAGGGGAGATCAGAGATTAGCGAAAAATCAAGAACCGTACATTAATCCGGTCTAAGTCGAGGCTTCACGATATCTTTCCATCCCTCTGTCCCTCATCGTCGTCCATCATTTCTCACCTCATATTTTTCCATTCCTTCGCGCTATATTCCCTGTCCCATTTCTCTTTCCTCATTTCCTTAATTGCTGATCCCTGCACAATTTTTTCGACCAGAATTCCGCATTCTTTTCCCCGGAACCGTGATAAAGCCAGATACCGAATCCTCTTGAGACTGTATAATATCGATTTCACGGCTTTCACGGAACTGAAATCATTAAAAAAGTTTGCGCCATGTATTGCAAAATAATCTCTATATGGAGATTCCAACCGTTTCGATGAAACTGTTGATGAAAATATGAATCCGTATAAACGTTCACGGCCTAGTTGTATATCTTTCGTTTATGTTTAACGTCAAGGGCATTCTTTTTCCAAAAGTTATTCATCTATGATACGTTTATAATTTTATCGATTATGGGAACTCTGTTAATTTCGATAGATACAATTTTTGTTGAAACTTGAAACAAGATTCACAACAATACGGTGTATTATTCACACGTGTGTTAGAAATTTGTCTCGTAAACTACGATCACAATCGGAACAAATCATTCTATCATTGAATGACAATGATATTTTTGCTCGATAAATCCCATGTTCTATGAAGAATTATGTATGAAGAAGTTCGATTTATTGAACAACGTATATCTGTTTGAAGTGTTAATCGATATGTGATTAAATGCTAGCCTTTTTATATTTGCAACGTCGTTTATTCTACCAGCTTTTTCAATGTCACTTCTCTATACTATCAGCAGTGCGTAGTTGAATTTTAATCGATACATAGATTTATTTTCTGCGAGGATTTTTAACAATACGATTGCAATTGATATAGCTTCGTAAAGCGAAATATTTCAAAACCTGTTCGATCTTCTATTATATTTCAGGCACGTTACAGCAATCTAAAAGCGAAAACATAGCTGGCGAAAAGCTGTTTCAAAGATTAAGTGGATTCTACACAGAATCGTACATTTTCTAAACTTTTAAAACGGTCATTTAAATGTAAATATATCTACAATCATACAAGCGAAAGAAAAAGCCAGTCGAATCGCAAATTAAATATATCAAATTTTTCAAATTTTTGCCAATTTATATTGGAATATAAAAACTTTCTTTGAATGGAAACGTTTTCGTAAGCATCTTCGTAATGTCGAAGTTGCTGCTTTCGGACAAACTCTTTCTATGATTTGAAAACCAGTAACTGTTGAGAATTGTGGATCTTAATTGCCGAAATATAAGTAAAAGAATACTAAAGTTACACTTAGAATTCATATTAAAATAGTTTTAGATTTATTTAATAAACGATTTGCAGGATCTTCGTCGATATACATTTGAACGCGTCTCAGTACTCTCTTTGTCTCAGCATCTTCTATACCACACCGTCGTTTTTCGAGACGCTGTGCACTACGGTATAATATATGTTTCGTGATCCACAAACTCACAACCATATACCTCGAGGTTTCTAAATCGTTTCAACTCCATGATCCTGATCCTTCCATGGTCCTGAGAGCCATTGGTGTTGCGATACAGCGTTTAAATTGATCCAAATCGGTGATCGAAATTGAGATCGTTGAACTCCAAATTCAGTTCGGATTCGTGTATTCCGGGAATATGTCAGATGGATTCCGTGAATATACTGGGTAGATTCCGTGAATATACCAGTTGGATTCTCTTCACCCCAGGCTAGCGGCTACCTTCGATACCCTGTCTGTCCAAATCGTACGATCTATCTATATAACACGAGACTCGTGTTTTATACAGCGTATATTATTGTTATCGAATTTAATATTTAATATTTACCGACCTAGAAGCAACATGTGTCTGATGTATTCTTATTCTTATGATATTTGTACAACTTTGGTATCTCTCTTTTTCTTCCATTTGTCTATCTGTGTCACGTTGTTTTCTGATATTGCCGTTGTGCGATCTGCTCTGCTTTTCTGCTGCTTCGTGAGTGTCGTATTCTTCTTTCACGGAGATTAAATCGATTTCCGGTGATCCTGCGTGTTGCCAGTGCCTTTCGTGCTTGGCAAATGTTGTGTTCCTCGGTGCTTCGTACCACGAGGGAGTCGCTTCTTTATACCTCAGCTTATACCGTATTCCACGCTCTGTTCGTTCCCTTTGCATTTCAGGGCGTACCAGCGTTTTTATCTATTTGCAGCTTTCTACATCTACATTGTCGAGTAACGCGTATATAACGCAACGGTTAGCGCACATATACAGTCCGTCACACAAGAGCGTGTCTGCGATATCTGCGAAACCTGACACCTAATCAGAATGAGATAAAAAGAATGTAAACAAACGAAAACTTCTCTAATACGCGTTGCTGAATACCTTTCAGTTTCATTTGAAACAGTGAAAGGAACAGAGCTTTTTAATATGAGTGCCGCGTACGCGAAACGTCGAAAATCGTCTGGCATGGGCGAATGAAAACAGAGATCGTGATTGGAGTAATATAATATTCACTGATGAATCTTCGTTTTGGGCATGGTGTCCTATTAGGCAAGCTGAGAGGAAGACGTATCACAAAAATAAGAACACTTGTACATCACATTTGAAAGATATGGAGGTCGTTACCAGAATCCTACGCTCAAAAATTAGTCGAGAGTATGCCGAAACGATGTCAAGCTATAATCGCTAATGGAGGAGATTGGACACCCTACTGTAATAGCGTATTAGTGTTTTAGATGTAGATTCAATTCATATAAATTTTTTTACAAATATATAAATATTTACAGAAATATCGCAGACACGCTCTTGTGTGACAGACTGTAACATGTTCCACGTATTTTTATAGTGGACAATTAAATCGATAGTTTCATGGTTGAAGTCGTATCAAACTTTTCGACAGAAAATTTCTAGAATTAATTTAATTCGTTTTATTTGACACGTACTATACGCAGATGATTCTATGACGATCAAAGTAATCGAAATATCGCATATGTTTCAGGCGAGAATCCGGCAGCCATGCAGCATGGTGGTTGCGCGAATCTTCAGGCGACGTCGTTCGTTCTCATCGTCGTCACGATGCTATTCCCGTCGCTTTTCAGGTGACCGTGATGTCCTGATCACTCTCTGGGCCTGCAGTTCGAATGGTGCTAACTCCCTTCATTCTTGCGTCGAATGGAACGCGAGAAAATTCCGAAGAATCCGAAGTAATTGTCTTTCCCGGCCCATATGTCGAGCTTTGCAAGGAACGGACGCACTTTCGCATTCGAAATCGATTTTTACACGGAAAGCCGATAAGCAGCAACCAGCCGAATCAATTCCGACTCGTGATACGAAGAAAGAAGACAGTAAGAAATCAGCAAAAACTTTCTCCACGGTATACGCAGATTATTATAAGACAGAGAGGGAAAGAGAGAGAGAGAGAGAGAGAGAAACGTTTGTGCTGAAACCACTGTTTTACACGAGATATCGTCAAAGGATCCGATTGTTCGACAAAGGACTTTCTTCCCCCTTTCGTTTCGTTTCTTTTTCAATACATCGAACTGCATAAATGGAAACGCGAAATTTCCCCGTGACAGACAACGAAGTTTTCCCCTTTATCGTGAACATTCGTCGATCCTGTTTACCGAGCTCAAGGTTCGCCCATCTCGTCTACCATATCGTACGTGAATTTCCACGGATATTTTTGCGTACGGCGGCTCGAGCGGCTCGCTTTGAACACTACACGATACCAAGAGAAGATTCTCCATTGCCTTTTACTCGGTCGATCTCTTGGTTCGCATGTAAAATTTGGAAACGTATCCCTGTGCGTTCATACTGCGCACGAACATTATCAAAACGACATAAAGATAAATCGAACATGAATTATCGTGATTCGAAATTCGTTCAAGCAGATTAACATATCAATCTTTTTCTCAGAACGAAAATCGCGGCTCTTCCCGTTCCTTCCGACGACTAATTCTATTAAAAAAAAAAGAAACAAGAAGAAGAGAAAGTGATTTGCCTTGTCGCGGCTGAAACTCCGGCAATCGAACAGAGTTTATTTCTTTGAAACTGAAAAAGTTTTGGGAATAAATAGCGATCTAGAATTGTTTATCCGAATGGAGCACGCGTGGTACACGAACCGTGCCAAAAACAGGCGAGTACGCGTAATACTTTTTATCGCTGTCATTCTAGTTTCATCGAATGTAATTACATGTTCCGATCTTTTTAATCCTCAAAATGGGATCGTTGCGTTAGAATATTTACTTTTCAAGTGTTTTGTTTTGTTTGCTGTTTCTTATTCGACGCGGTGATAGCTTTCATCGCGTAAAATATACAACGTCAAATGAAAATAAAATATATTCTAACGTAGATTAGACGAGTGAATTCGTGTTTCAAGCCTTTGTGGTTCACGCGTTGAAAAGTTTCACAAAGAGAATATTTTCTTCAACTGTGTCGAAAACTTTGTCGAATTTTTTCCAGCTTGATAAGACTCGAATGTACATCCAGGGAAATTTTCGCGAAGCAGAGAAGTTAAACGAAGCAACGCTGCCCGAATAACTTTGAAATTAAATTAGAAACGCGTCTTGTCAAAATATTTACCGAGTTGCGAGAAACATCGTCCCTCGATTATTTGCAAAAATCTCCAGTCGATAATTCCGAATCTCCCCCGAACGTTTCATACAGATTTCATCCACTGAAACAGTCAAAATCAAACGTGATGCTTCTGAGATGATTTTCATATCTAAAGTACATCGATATTCCTCGTAAACGTTTTACAGTCTGTCACACAAGAGCGTGTCTGCGATATTTCTGTAAATATTTATATATTTGTAAAAAAATTTATATGAATTGAATCTACATCTAAAACACTAATACGCTATTACAGTAGGGTGTCCAATCTCCTCCATTAGCGATTATAGCTTGACATCGTTTCGGCATACTCTCGACTAATTTTTGAGCGTAGGATTCTGGTAACGACCTCCATATCTTTCGAATGTGATGTACAAGTGTTCTTATTTTTGTGATACGTCTTCCTCTCAGCTTGCCTAATAGGACACCATGCCCAAAACGAAGATTCATCAGTGAATATTATATTACTCCAATCACGATCTCTGTTTTCATTCGCCCATGCCAGACGATTTTCGACGTTTCGCGTACGCGGCACTCATATTAAAAAGCTCTGTTCCTTTCACTGTTTCAAATGAAACTGAAAGGTATTCAGCAACGCGTATTAGAGAAGTTTTCGTTTGTTTACATTATTTTTATCTCATTCTGATTAGGTGTCAGGTTTCGCAGATATCGCAGACACGCTCTTGTGTGACAGACTGTACATTCACGCGTGAAAATAAAGGGAATAGAGTCGGTCGATTGAACAATTTACGCAGCTCGCCTGTTCCATTTTCCAGGGGTTTCGCGCGAGTGAAATGCACAACGGCGGATTTGGCAAAAAGAAACGCGAACGAGAGACGCAAACATTACGGCGATGTGTCGCGCAAGTTGAAGCGTGAAATAATGGTTGGGCCGTGGGCTCTTGAAATTATTACACGATATAAAATACTCGTTTCTACGCGGCGCCAGAAGCGTTGTTCAACCGGCCAGACAATGACCGTTCATAAAATTTCGAATCACTCGCTTAGCCTCCTCTGTGTTTATTGCGCGTGACTATGCAAATTTGCTTTCACTTCGCTCCGCCGTTACAGATTTAACACTTTGATTACCAGACCGTTGCCAGGACAATCATTTTTGCATCGGTCACCGAGCCCCACCACCGACTGGTTAAATGCGCTTGTATAAACGCCGGATATACGCGATCGATCTGTCCAATTCACATCCGCCCACTCTATGACGTACAACCGCGCGTATTAATCGCTTTTTTTCGCACATCGCCGATACCTTTTATTTTTTTATCGTTTTCTTTCCTATTTTTTTCTTTTTGGTTCCATGTACGCTTCTTCGATGCACCTGGCGGCGAAAGGGTTGACGCGAGTCGTCGACCCGTCGGCGATTACGAAAGCCGATCATGGGATTTTTACATCGATTAGTGGGGAATCGCGAAGAACGATCGATTCCCATTACTTTCGATTTGTTTCCGACGCGACAAGTTCGATCTTATCGCGTTTTTTATTCTTTCTAACTCGGTCTTTTGTTTTTGTAAATTATTTTCCCACAAATTGCACAGCTCGCACGAAACTGTACATCGACTCGGAGGATGTTTTTTACCATCTTTTTTGTCTTTTTTTTTTTAGGCAATACAACACGCTTCACGCTGGCTCAAATATTTTTCCACGCAAAGCTAAACCGATATAATACCTATACGAACGCAAAGAGGAAGTTTTAATTCTGCGCTCTGTTCTACACATCGACTGTCCCTCTTTCGGAAACGATCCAATCGAGAACGATAAAGTTCGAATAACAATGAGCCTTCTCTGTTGAAAAATTACGATTCCTTCAATTACATACAGCATCCCTTTGTGTGCAGAACCAGCGTGCGGGCTTTCAATCAACTAAACAAAACGCCGACACCGGAGAAAAGCAAATAAAGAGCACGTCACGTCGTATTAAAAGATAGTAATATCGGCTTTTTTCTTTTCGATTCGTATCCTTTGTTTCCATGTACTCTAATTTGCGCTATTTAACAGCTCGGACATTTCGGTCAATTTATATTAAACGATATGATATTAGCAGATTGTACATCAAAATTATTTATTTTCAAATTTATCGTATACTAATATTTTCTTTGTTCATCGACTCTTCAATATTTTACTGCACACAGAGACTATCGAAGTAATCACGAAGAACAAAATTGTTAGACATTTTTCTATCTATAATTTCATATATCAAAAACGAATATATGGTACTTGTGAATGCTGGTGTACAACATACGCTATGCTTCTTTCGCGAAATGGTGCTAGTATATTTTAGGAATAAAAATAAGAAACATACGTAGACTCAAATCAAACGAAACTCCGATACGTTCTTACTTTTACCTATGTCTGTCGTAATTTTTTAATAAAACATTGACGCGCCATCCTTTTCTTATTTTTACCATTTCGCGTGCAGAGTCTTCCGTGATTCTTCTACCGCGTTTTGTCTTCTTTCTCGAACAATGAAAAGCGCAATAATGCTGTAAGTAACACAACACGCGAATTAAACGAAAATCCAATACGTTGTTACATTGATCGAAACTTTCTAACCAAAGCCACATTTGCGCACCATCTTTTTCTTATTTTTATCATTTTGTGCGTAAAGGACACGAAACAGCGCGTACAATATGTACCGTGTTCCTTTGGGAAAACAATTTCGAACGCATGGAAATCCTGTCTGCATTTCCGCGCGTCTCTGTTGCCTCTATTCGCCGAATTCCTGTAAGCGAAAGTTGACCGCGTAATTTCATTTTGCGCCATTGAGGTTCGATCCCCACTTGAATCCGCGCGATTTGAGACGCATAACCAACGGGATCGATGGTAACGTGACCAGAGGTCGATCACGAAATCGAAATCACCGAGAGATTCGACCCGAAGTGGTTAAACGGATCGTGACAATGACGTCGGCTCACTTCCGTGTAAATCAGCGCTTACTGCTGCTGCTGAATATTGCAACCTTCTGCCTGAATAATACAATAATTTATCGAGAGCATTGTTACACGAACAGGTGACGCAAAAGTACGTGGCAAGCCGCACAAAAGTCACATTCGTGTAACCGATACCTGCGATAAATTAAATTATCATCTGAACCGTGTCCAGCCTCTTTTTTACCTTCCGCTTCTTCTTCTTTGCTCTTAAAATCGCTTTACACTCGACCGTGTCTTTTTGTATCGTTAAGAAATTTTTAAGGAACCCTTGCCAATGTATATCATTTTTTAAGTACAACGGGATTTGTCAAACCGATCGGTCGATATCGCGTACCTCGAATGAATTAACGCTCAAGGTGGAGGACGTTTAATAGATGGAGCGTTAGGGTAATCTAGCACTGTATTTGCACTTTTTGTATAAAAGTAACGTTGATGTTATGAACACGGCGGTGGTAAGATCTAGTTGGGAGTGAAGTGTTTCACCCGCATGGTACGATGTCTGACGACGAACCGTCCTCCTACGTTGCTGATTCTCCCTGCCAGTCATTGGGTTTCATCTGCTCATCGTACCTTCACTGCTGGAGTTTTTTACCTGACCTCGGAGTCATTAGGTTTACAGCTCGGGGAGGACATGTAATTCGGAATTTCTTAAAGATAGGAATGGACCTGTCCGTGCCATAAACGGACGGCCACTCAACATTCCGAACAGGATTAAACGTACGAACATTATTTGAGGTACCAAGTTGTGTTCATAATTTTCGTAGAATCTGTTGAATCTGTTGAATACGTAAGATCGTCATATATTGCACGTTATACTCGTAAGTCAATTCTATCGTTAATGTCATGTATCATTTTTATCATTAATCAAATCGAAATATTTATTGCTCGCTCAAAAGATGAACATCTTGGTGAAAAAATCCAATACTATTCTACCAATCACAGGACGAGCTTCGAAAGAAAAATCATATTGCAATCTAAAAGCTCGAAGACGGGCTTCTCGAAAAACAAATTACCGTCTTATCGATGAAATTTTTTATTCGTATGCACGAATATTCTTTTACGCGCTTACGAAGCAGCGATTCCAATTCCTTATAAAGGAAAATTAATGGTAATCCGTTTGTCTGGTTGAACTTTTTCGCTCCCTGTTTCTTCCACTGCTCTGCCGTCGTGCTCCCCCTCATTCATCGTTTCGTATCCATATGATATCTTGTTTACCTCTCCACTATCCTCGAGGCTTTTTCTCGGCGATGGCCCAGTCTCCCACCGGAATCGTCATCCATTTCTATTCCTTGAAGAGCGTACCTCTGTCGCCCGTTGGAATTCGTAAAAAGAAGCATTTGCGAATTAATGGTAAACACTCGGTAGTTCGGTTTCCATCGTGAGAAACCGTTTTCCCGGCAAACTGGACTAGGGAAGCAGCTTCGGAAGGGAATCATTCGCAGCGTTTTCTCTCGATTTCTCCACCTTGGATCAATTAGAGCGTCGAATTTTCGAGCTACTCGCTGTTAACTGAGAAGAATTGGAGAGCTATTATAATAAATAATACGTTCGTTTTAATAGTATTATTAGGATCGTTCGTTCAATGTTGTAGATTTTCTGCATTTGAAAAACAGAAGAATTCCGAATAACTGGATTCTTCGTCTTGTTGTATCCTCTTTACTTATACTTTATTGTTTCCTTGTTCTCTTCATTTATATATTTATATTGTTACCGTTACCATATTTTGTACGTTGCATGTATTTAAGAGAATTTCATTCGCTTATGGAATATTTAGAAGATGAAATTGATTGTTGAAAAATGTAAAACTTGTAGGACGTTGTTTTGGACTTGTGCGAAGTATCTTGATCTCATTTATAATTTAAAATGTTTTACGTTTTCCAGCAGAGTTTTATTCATTGGAATCTTTATAGGATGGAATTGAAAATTTAAAACGTGTAAGACATTCCTTTTAGATTTTTCTGAAATTCTATCTCACTGTTACGATAAAATGTGATAGTTTGTTACGTGTGTAAAATTGCATATTGTATGGCTTTTATATTGCAAGACTAAACACATACGATTCTTTGGAATTTTTTTTAAATATAAAGCCACTATAATTGGGTCTAAATTGGAACTGAAAGCGTTCCACGGAATCCAAGGCTTGCTTTAAAGGGGCATAAAGCTTTCATTGTGCGCACTGTCGTTTCTACGGCTTCTACAATTCATCAAAGTCGAACGGATTTATTTTAAATTGAAAATGAGAAGCATATCGGGAATTACGTTTTCATTCAACCGCGTATATTTTCTCATTATTGTTTCGGTAAATGATTTAACTTATTATTATTCTGAATTAAACTTTATCTCATCGTATAATTTGTTATGCGGTGCTTTTTATGCCATTTTTATACCGATCAATTTTTAAAGCATGTCATACAAGTTTAACAACTATGTTACTTTTCTAGTTCTATTAGAAACTGTCGAGCAATAACTATGTCGCTATTACTATTTCATGTTTGCTGGATCCGTTTGGTACAATATTTGTTTGGTATAATATTCGTTGATCGTTAGAACGATGGGTAGAAATTTTTCGCATCGTTTCACTCGACAACTGCTAAACTCTATAACGAAACTACGTATAGAAGGAATTCCAGTAATCGAAATGAACGCCAGTCATGAATGTAATAGAATTTGTTTGATGGAATTTTCATTGGTTTGGACAGGATTTCCAGTCTTCTTATTGAAACATGACAAACACATAGAATCGAAGAAATATTTCTGCAAAAGTTACGATTGACATTATAACCGAGCAGAAATATTTAAAAACGAACAATATAGGCGTTGTTAAATAGTAATATCGAATGAAAATATAATGCAGATGAACACCGTTCGCCTTTCTTTAAAAAAGATAATTTGCGATTAATTTCGTTTTAATTAAAAGTTTGTTAAAATTCGCATTTCATATGTTTATGCGTGAAATTCGCCTCTCTCGGAGCTTTAAATATTAATTAAGTAAAATTTCAACAGCGAAACCTACTTAATCGAATTTTAATTTTAACTGGAATTTTGCTCGTTTATTATCTTCCACAGTGTAAGCTGTATTTTCTCTTATACGTCTATTCGGTAGATCGGTGAAAAACGGGGATTGTTTAACGCATTGAACGCGGAAGACGATTTCCTATTTCCTTGCGGATGATCCTTGGATAAATAGACACGTGTTATAGAAAAATTAATTTCCGACAGCAGGGACCTCCTTCGATTTTGTGTACCGCATTGAATATGCGAAAAACGTTAATTAAACGATTCATGGATCGTCGAAGGTGTATTTACATTTAAGACTAAATATTTCTGTTCCACCAAACAATTCAGCGCCGTTGAAAATTCAATGTCGAAAAATTGCGAGTTGTCTGAATTATTACTTCCATGTGAAACAAAGTGAGACTTGTTAATAAGTAAATCGCGATTTTCTTTTATGCGAAACAAGCATCTTTTATATCCTATGATATTGAAAATTAGTTTTTTTTTTTTTTTTTTTTTTTTGTTAGAGACAGATTAAATCTGCACCGATTTTTATAGAAATTTCACCAACTTGACAAACACTCTCGTACGATCGGGAGTTTCGTAGCGATCGAAATATCGCAAGACACGAACGAACAATCGATCGAGCGTTAAATTGATTCCACTCGACGACGTATAATGTAACACGATCATCGCGTAACGTACGATAAATACGATCGATTTTCCAAGTACATTATCGATGGAAGAATCGAATGTTTCATCGGCTCTCAAGCAAGCTCGCAGAATAGAAATTAAACATAAAACACCTGAAAATCACAAGAAATAACAGAATGGAATCTTTCGACGACAATGTCGTTAATTACGAAATTCGTAAAATTTTCGATTACGTCGCTTTTTCCCTTCAACAGGAAATGTTGCATTATTAATTGTTAAAATTGATTCTCTGCAATATTCGGTTTGCCATTGTTGATACGCCAAAATATCGCTTGAAACTGGATGAAAAGTTCAATTCTTGCGCCGAATCATACGTTAGAAATTTGTACGAAGGGAGGATGAGTAAATCCTGCTTTCGAAATCATGGAAACATACCTAATGGATCTTTAATCTTCGTTCGATCGAATGAGTATTAACGATGAAATTTTCACGGCCGCGTCCTGCGCGATATGCAAATAACGGCAACGCCATTCGCGAGTGAATAAGAACATTTTCGTGTGCATGCGTGTGTACGGTCTTTGTATGTGTGCGTCTCCGCGTATGTATCTTCGAGTACGAGTACACGAGCTATTCGGAACGCATTTGATAAGAAACGAAAAAGGAGAGGAAAAGAAAAACAGATCGTAAGTAAGATAAAGTAACGTAAGAGAAAAAAACAAAGTATTACGAAGTTAGAGAAAGTAAGTCACACGGGATTTATCCCGATCGGAGATTGAAAAATCATGCGCAGAAGGGGGAAAGTCGCCGTTATACCATTAGAGATACGCACAGTGAAGCTTGATATTTGATAAGTCGATAGATGCTTGTGAATTTTTATAATTTAGAACTTTTACTTTGGCTATTAACGAGTGCTTGTAAATCGAACTTAAATCTGCGAATTAAAGAGATCGACGCAACCCAATAAGGTGCAGAGATCTTGGTGCCATCGATTATATGTAATTATAATCGACTGTGAAAGATTAATCTGCTTGCGTTTGTATCGTAGAAATTTTTATTTTGGTCCCATTTGAAGCTATTTGTTAACTATCAAAGCTTCGAGTCATTTATCATTTATTAATAATTTAATAATTGCATTGAAGATGAATAAGGTATAAAGCAAACCAGTGATACTCACTTGATGCAATTTTTGTACGTGTGTTTCAGACGTACGTGGTATAAAGAATAAAGCAAAAACTGTAGAATCTATTCTTTTTGTCTGTAAAACAAAACGGCGATTTTTCCCAATATAATTACACAAAGTGTCTGTTTCGATCTTCGATCCGGATTCCGTTTGTCAGAGTGCATGTGTGTAAAAATCGAAGAAGATTCGTGTAAAGTCTTCGGCTCGATATACTTGCTCATCGCTAATCACGTCTCATCATCCATAGTAATATATCCACGGTACGGTAACGATAAAGTAAATAAGAAGACATGTCTATAAGCATCTGTAAGCTATTGGTACTATTAATGGTCGTTAACGCGGTTAGGGTGGCGCAGACACGTTGTAGGGAAATTCCATTTTCGTGGGACGGGAGAACGGATGAAAGCGGAAAAGGAAACGATAGAAAATTAATTTAACGTCGATATTCGCTGTTCACTATTTGTAAGATTCGACAAGGTAAATACAATAAAATTCATAGTACCTAATCGATCCTGTACTTTATTTGAATTCACCCTAATCTGTCAGGTCGATCCATAAGTAACGCGATTTTTCGAAACTTGAATTTAATAATTATTTAATAATTAATAATAATTATTGTCGTGACAGAGACGCGGTAAATGGGACACGGGAAATGTAGCTAGCAGACGGCAAACGATTATAGAAGATGAGAGAAAATACGTTGTTAATTAATTGCTGACAAATAGATTTTATCTTTGGTTCATATACATACTGAAAACGTTCACATTGCTTATGAGATTGCCCGATAAAAACCTATTTGAATTGTTGAATAATTACGCAACGATATAATCTACAAGCGAAGCGATATTTATCAAGAGCTCTGTCAAATTTTTTGCATAATTTTTTGGAAAATTATTTAAAAAGCAGTCGCGTTATTTATGGCATCGCCCAATAAAAACCTCCTCTGATTGCTGTAAAATTTAAACGGACGAGATAATCCCCAAAAGGAACGATATGTATGTAGTAACTTACAAATGTGTGTGTGTGTGTTATCTAGAGCAAGGACAAGAAAGGATGGTTTATTGAAAGTTAAGTTTAGGTTTATTCGTACAAGCAATACTCAAAACAAAACTGACTACGATATCGCCGTACGTCTTAACACTCGGCTTCCAACTGCTCAACTCGACTGCTCAACTCGACTGCTTAACTCAACTGCTTAACTCAACTGCTACAACCCAACTGCCTCGACTCAACTGACTCTACTCAAATGACTCTACTCAACTGACTAACGTCTTCCTACCACGATTTTCGTATTCCTCCTTATATTCTACAGATGTGCATGGCCCATTGCCAGGTACATCCCTTTCAATTACCCAATGCTGTAAAGGGCCACAGGTATGACCCATCCGGATCTCCCACTCCCTCGCTCTCTTTACAACAGGCCCAGTGTATACCCCCATTTTCCCGATACTACATACATTAAGAGTTCGTTTTCAAATTCCTTATACAGAGAATTATTCTGGGAAATTACCTACAAACTTTTAGTAATTAAAGTACCCGTTTCCAAATATCACACGCAACCAAGCTTTCACGCGATATTTATATTTCGTGTTCCAAAGTCCAATTATCGAACATAGGAAATTTTATTCATTCCGAAGAGGTTCGTTCTCCAAATAATTACGATCGAACGTGCTCATCGCGGTGTGCCATTGAAGCAATCGCGAGATATTAATTTAACGCGTGACCCAATGCTTCGTTCCTAATATTTCTATCGCCTCACGTACGCTTTAAAACCATTTTCTTTCTCCGCCATCGTGCCGGCGTAATTCGTTCGATCGAAGAGCCGGGAAACTCGATAGGCTCGCACGTTCGCGAGATCCTCTCCCCCGTAAGCCTATGTCCTGGTCCACTTGACACGAAATTTCACGATACTACACGCTTAACGGTGAATTTATTCTGAAGCAGGTCTTCGTTACAGCGGCATCCACGGTCACAAGAAGAAGAAGAAAGGAATCAGGCCAGCACTCTAATAAATCGGCATACGCACGCGCGGTCGTGAGAGTTTTCTCATTTCCATAACTTAGCATGCGGCGCGGTTATGTAGCCGAGACCTCAAGGAGGCCTTTCAGTCGCATTCATATTCGACCGGTGGAAACGCGGTTAATTTTTCAGAGTCATCGTCCCGGCTAAGGAAATTACACGATCAAAAAGCACGGAATGCGTCTTAATTAAACGCGCTGTCTCGAAAATGGGATCTCTGGCCATCCACCAAGACAACGCACGATGCAGAAACAAAAGCGTAACAATTGAACGTATACTCGGATAGAACGAAATATAGGGGCAGAAGTTTGCGCTGTTCGTCACTTCCAATACGTGAACGAAAATTGTTCTCTATAATGTTATTTAATACTTTGACTGCCGCGTTGAAACGCTTGAACTTCTTACAATTGTAAAAATTGAATGATAATTGACGGTTAGGGCATTTTGAATATAACCTATAAATAGAAGATACTTTGAAATAAAAAGTGCCCCACTGAACGGTTAAACATTTTTATTAGAACATCAATAAAAAAAAAATGAGGACAAATCTTGCATCTAACGGTGCACTGTGTTTGCATCCACATCTTTGAGGGGTAATCTACGAATATTATTGTAAACACAGCTTAGAAAATAATCGTAAATGCTGCTTTGTAATCATATAATCGAAGTTAGAAGTGTGAACATACCTTACTGTTATATATAGAATGAGCAAATACCGTTTACTAATATCTTCTACACGTTTCAACAAATTTTCCTGGACGTTTTGCTTACGACGAAATAACAAATGCGAATGGTTCGTTGAAATAAACGAAGCCTCGTTGTAATATGTCGCTATCGACTGTTAGCAAGGTGCCCCGGTGGTCACCCGTGACCACCAATAAGATAAACGGTCCATCGTGGAAGAACGTTGTCTTACGTCGTCGATTTATTATTATTTTGCCATTGTATGCTTCGAATATTAAAAATACTCCCGTGGTGTCCTCAGCGAAACGTGTGATTTCGGCGTGGCAGTCAAAGTGTTAAGCTATTAAAATCTGAATTTGATCAATAAATAATTGTTGTATATATTGGATATATTATATAGGGTGGTCCTTCATTCACGATACGAATGGGCTCAAAATACAAACGAAAATCGAAGATAATAAAATTGGAAATTGGAGACTTCGGTTTTTGGAGAAAATTCTTATTTGAAAAACGCGAGTGTGTTTAATACGTTTCTGCTTCAGGCGGAAACACAAATGATTGATAAATAGTACGATATAGGCTTTTTTTTATTTTAGAGTATTAATATTAGTGTATAATGTATAGTCATATTTAATATAATCAGCATTAATTAAGCAACTGAGTTTACAGTTTGCTCAAATATAATTAAACGTATACCAACAAAGTGGAAATTATCTTTCATGAATATTGCATAAATTGCATTCGATATTGACGGACAAACACGTCTCTATGTTGCCTAATTAACCGCTATGAACGTGTAGCTCTTTGTGTATCGGTAACGTCACGACATCGCGATCTTTCATAATAATTCAATAATTCCACTCAATCAATAATTCATACTACCATCATTCAACTTCTTCGAATTAATTCCATTCACTTTACATACAGCTCAAACAGCGATAAAGTAGTATTATATTACATATACGATAATCTTACAAAATATATACTGTTTGAACAAACGATTTCTCTAAATATTCGATTACGGTTTTAAATATCACGGATGCGATAAATGGGAAGTCTGCATTTGTACAATTCCTAGTCCTATAATTTTTATTTCAGTCAGATTCGTGCCATTTCTCTGCTTTTTGCGGTGGAATAGAAGCAAAAAGGGAATAGCCTTCCGTCATAATTTCGCATCATGATGCCACGATGCTACTATGTCGTGGCTGGAATCTCTGGACGTATGCCGGTGGTCGGTCATGTATCATCGTGACACAACTTCTCTGCCTGAATTTACAAAAAAAAAAAAAAAGAAAAAGAAAAAAAAGACAGGGGTTGGATGACTAGGGTGCGCTCCCACAGACATCTAATTCTTCAGCCGCCCATTTCCTTAAAAAATGTAACGACTTGTCGGCGTTCTATTGAAATTATTATTTTACTCATAACAATAACATTCATTGTAAAAATACAAAACGTACCATGCCCGCAAATGCATTATTCGAATAAATTCTTCCAAACAGGGACAAAAATCTTCTCCATAGGAACAAAATTTCACCCTTTCCCTTTTAATTGACAATAAAATTCCACTGGATTGCGTTACAACGTTTCGCCTCTTCTAAGATTAATTTTCCCGTATTCCGATTCTAATTCGCGTTGGTTAGTTTATATTCATACGCGTGCGAGACGCAGATATTTTTGCATATTAAACGAATCACTTCATATTTCTGCTCCCTGTAAAGCACGTACATAAAAATCCAAATTGGTAAATCTGTTATTCCTGTTAGGATAAATTTCAGAGTCATTTATTACGAGGGAACGTTTAACGCGGAACAGATTCGGCTAGTTTTTCACTAAATTAGAAAATTACATCTCACCGACATTTAATTAAATTCAGCGAATCCGTGGCACTGACCGTAGGACGACGAGAAGTTATTGCGCGAGAGCGTAATCGCAGAAACTAGCCGACCAGACGAAAATAAATGCGTTTTGGCCAGACTGCCACCTGATTACGCGACCGTAGTATTCGTTACAATGAAGAGTGACTTCCGTTTGAACATCCGCGTATTTACGTCCAAGGAAAATTACCGTGTGCAAAAACGAAGATTTCTATACTTCTCAGGTTCGTAATTGAAAAGTGAAACGCCCAGTATTCTCGGTATTTTCATATTTTTCGCGTCTTCTTATTTATGATGATATTGAAGATGCGTTAATTTATTTGCAAAATGATAGTATCTACTCTTGGTTACAGGATTGAAATCTAGTTGCAGCTTCTCGAGTTATTTTAAAATGAAATTTTCTCTTTTGTAATTCTGCTTGTCGGTATCCTGAGTACGAGTAAAATAAACAAGCGAAGAATAAATTAATTATAGTTTAAGTTCATTCTTCTACAAATTACATTCGACGAAGCTAAAATTGTTTCTCATTTTACAAAAATATCGACGGTGGAATTTTAAATTGTTTTCTCGATGTAACGTTAAATTTCACAGTTGTAAGTGGTATAGGTCGACCATTTATTCTCTCGGTATAGTTTCTCTCCTCTGTGCCGTTAATGGTTGCCAACCATAAAGGTTGTGAACTAAATAGAGAGTACCTTTTTTTCATTTTCTCAGTAATAATAGCGTAACAAAGGAAATTTTTCGAACTTCGCTAGGCAATCGTAAAATAAATGAACGTAATTTTAACATTTGAAAATTAGAAATATATCAAGATGTATATAATTCGAGGTGAATATTAATAAGGCGAAGGCGAATAATTGAGAAGATATTCAGGTTACTAATTATAGTACTCTCATCGCGACTAATTATCGTAGAAATTCATCCTGTTCCAAAAAATTCGATCAATTTCGACCTCATTGTTAAGATTGATGAATAAGATCAGGACTTTTATAATCGTGTTCAAACATATTCAGGTTCGCTGATAACGTAACAAAGGTAGTAAAAGGCTTTCATCAAAAGCGATTGCCATTAACAAAGAGCGAATGCTGGTGAATCTTACAACGGAAATAATAAAAAATCTGACGAGGTGTAAATCAAAAACGTGCCTTCGCGTCCCATCTCGATATAGAACATTGAAAGAACTCTATGTTTGTGCAATCAAACACATTTAACACGTTCGTCGCCACGTCGCAAATATCTGTGCGACGGGTACACTTCCGTGGGGGCCCCGTCACCAAGGGATGGTGACGCTCTTCTTGTTCGATTTAATTAAATATACGATATTATATATAGGATATGCAACATAAAAATATTAAAAACACATTTTACCATACTTTTTATTAATTTATATTCTGGATAATATATTACATTATCCTATACCGTATGGTATTCGTTAAAACATTGCAAACACATTTGGGGTGATTTTGGGCACGTCGAAAAATAGTTATAGACTCCGTCATCGCTACTCTCCTCGCTTTCAAATATATTTTCACGCTGTTTACTGAACATTTTGAGGAGGAAAAAATCACCGACGTACGTCTCACGAGTACGCTTCTCGACTAAATGAAAGATCCGAGACATTTACCATGAGATCCCTCGGAATATTCTAGCTGGGTAGCTTATCGCTTTCTCCATTTCAGAAATAAATAATCTTTTCTTTACAATGAATGAATCGAAGACGATAAACATTGAATCGAAGGCGATAAACGATGAATTCCTGCTTGTCGCTCTATTTACGTTCTGCGTACCGGCGGTGGGATTTGGGCCCCGCAGGAAACTTAGCCGAATCACGCTGGGCGACGAACGTGTCAACTGCCTGAAAAGCTCTGATGAACTAAGAATTTAAAAGATATTTGTAGAATACCGAATATTCAACTATTGTGTTATCTTCGAGCGTATTTCAGCATTTTAAGCATTCTACATTATGAATCATTTTTTATTCTACTGTTCTATTGTTTACCGTGCTTTTATTCTACTATTCTGTTCGGGTCTACAGGTATATTCCAGTTTTGGATTATCGGTAAAATATGGACAATTTTTTCGACGGTCATCGATAAACTTTTAAAAGATGTTGACAGATTGAAGGGGACTCTAACTTACAAATATAGTTTATTGTTCGCTGTTTGGCTTATTTTCCGCGGAATGACAATTATTAATGGCGCATAATATCGCGTAATAGATGGTATAACTCGCGTGGCAGTAATCGATATTGTATAACACAACAATGCGTGACAGTGTGTGGTAGTAATGAATGCCATGTAATACATTGTGTCGACGCCATTGCATAACACATTGCTCTGACAATTAACAATTTGATATTCATATGTTACGCGAACACACTCAAGAGAATATCGTTTTCTAAATATTGTTTCGACAGATGGCGACATGAATGGAAGGGACGATGAAAAATAACTTCTACTATTCCAAGTGTTACGACCGTTCGCGGAGAGACGCGATCGCGAGGAAGCACATCAACGGCAGTCGTAAATTCTCGTTACGATTAAACGATCGACGCCACGAACATATCGATCCCCTTATTTCTATTGCGATAATAAGGGGTGGTTTGATTGAATTTACACTGAATTAACAAGTATAAATTATCGTTTATTCCAGCAGCTTACCAAGTATAAAGAATTACACTGATGCGTCGGTGCGAGTTAAGTAAATGTTCAAGGGTAGAACCCGTTGCAGACTTGACTGTTCTGACGAAGAACGACGACTTTGACTTAAGGGTAGAGCCCTATACAGACTTGTTGACTGACTTAACGTTGAGTGAAGACTGACTTTTAGTTACGATGCCATATCGGAGGAGAGCTAGCGATGGGTGTGTCTAGCGCGTGGGATCAGCGGATTTGTTTATGACATTAGGAAAGTGAGGGTAGTGGACATTGTTTCTCATTGGCTAATAAGACGACTGGTGGACTAGGAAGGGTCTTAGCCACCCTCGAAAGAAAGTTGATTGCGAAAAACTAACTTTCCCGTAATAGACAATAAACCTTAGGACAGTTGCTAGTTAAACAGATGCTACATCCGGCTCGTAGGATCTTAGCCAGAATTTCCTAAGGTTTATGACGGGTCCTTGAGTCTATCGAGGGTACGCGATAAGGATGTGCGGACATCTAGCTGCCATCCTGCTCGCGGTGTGTAGGTTCAGGTAGAAAATCGGCCGACGTAACACCAAGGACGAAACAAGATTCTATAGCTATTTAATTAAAATGGAAATAGAGAATGCAACAGTCAAAGCTACTACATACTCTGGATAGATTAATACCTCTGTCAAACTGAATCCTTCATTAATATCTCTCCGTACATTAGCTGTATATTGTAATCAATACACGGTTACGAGCATTACGTAATATTTATTTACCATAGTAACCGTAATAATAACGTCGAATAGAAAGCCCATGAATCAGAAATCAGAGAAATTCATCACCTGCTCGAAAGTTTTACATCTTCTATATTTGATCAGAATTTTTACGTTCCGCGTGGATTACGAATTTTAAATTGTACGCGTTTTTTAATAAAACAGTTCATCTACTAGTAACATATGCTTTCGTTATCGTATAAACTATCACGTTAAATTTCATATTAAAATATCATTTATCCAGAATTTTTTCCAATTTCAAAGCGAACGTAACTAATATCTGTCCCAAGACTTTTGAGTTGGCAAAATTTAGTCAAAATTGGAAGACAACCATACAGCAAAGAAATATTAGGAATGCTTTGATTCATAATACATGTAAAATCAGGTGGATTACTTAATAGATAACGATAAACCTTACGGAACAATTGCTAATTGTAAACATAAAAAATTGAAAAATATTAATATCATTGCACGGTCGCTGGTGATCTTCCTCCACGATTACTGTCTACTTACAATAATCACAGTTTACTTGTTACAATCTACAGAATAGCGAGACGCGATTCAGAATACACGTGTCTCGACCGTCTTGTATTTAATCGACAACCCACACATCGATCGAACACCGATCGTTTCCTTGATTTCCCTCTTCGATTTGACGTTGCACACTCGACCGTCAAACACTGACAACAATATAATCTACGAACACCTATTAACTGTACTTATCGCTCGGATACGTAAAAATTACGTCAAAATTACACGCTGACCGGTTCGATTGACAAGAACTGCGAATAATATTCAAAGGAGCGTCCTTAAAATAAAATCTACCAGCGAACTAGTCGAACGGGCGGTATAAACCAGGATGAAACGTAGAAGATGTAATAGGTTTAAAATTGCAGGATGGACGGATCATTTATCGAGTGCCAGTCTCGGCTCGATAAGAGACCAAGGAATGCACTTGATAGGGTTTCATCGGAATTCGAAACAGGCCCGGGACAGAAGCAAGAGTAGACGATCTCGCGTTTGCTCGTCTACATGCATATGCAGGTAACAGCGTGCACGTAAAGGATGCACGTACAAAGCCGTGTGTACACGTATCGGTAGTCACTATGTTGCCTGTAGTCTCCTGTGTATGTACTATTACAGTGTATATAATCGGTACGGGTCAACACGTCGACAGAGAACGTCCATTACTTCATCAAACCCCGGTCATCGTCGACGGATCCGTCCACCGCCAATTTGCCAACAATAGCGACACTGGACCGTGTATATAAACGGCTTGACACTTGGACCATCCCAAATGGGACACCTTCCACCGACTATATTGCCTCTGCCAGCTGTACATTCTGGTCTCCTTGCGGCTGACTTCTCCTCTCCTTAACTACTTACGTCGTTACCGATAATTACGCCACTCTTATTAGCTTCTGATCGAGATTTGTATTTATCGAGCAATTTCGAGTGATTTTCTAGTCATTTGCTTGTCAAGGTGTTCTGATTTATTGGGAAATGCTTGGTTAATTCGACTTCTGACGAAGTGAACTCGGAATGTTTGACAGATTATAGGTTCGATAAAATTGTAGGTGTACGATAGCTTTGTCTAGGCAACAAAGGACGAACGTTAGTATTACATTGTCGGAAAAGTTCCTTTCGTTTTGTGAGGAAATAAGAGACGCACAAGGTTTTTTGTTTCATATTATTTCGTCGAATTACGTACGATCCATTTTGCTCTGTTGAGATAAACACGGCGACATTTCACAGACTTGGCTTCACGTTTGTACGAAGGCTCACTGTTGTAAAAAACGCGAAAGAAAAACATTTTCCTAATACTATGTTAAATCTGATTGAATTGATTTATCAGGTGGATCACGATTCCCTGTCCGTAGAACGCGAACGTTTATACATTTTTGGGAAATTTGAAGATGCAAAAATCTACACAGTTCGTACAATATAGAAGAGCATGTAAAACAAAAGTGGAGATATTTAATGAACGAAACAAATTTCTCTAGTTATGTTCGTAAAAATATAAAAATGCATACGGACGAGTATTATTTTCAGCTTTCGTTAATTCTATGAAACTTTATGGTCGTGTCTACGTTCTAAAATTATTCCACGACTAAATGCAGCCTGGTCATTTGCGTATAATCCAACCTTCTCCTTATCGTCTTCCTAAAACTCACTCGTTCGCAAAACAATCTCAAAGTAAATTTTCTCTTGCCAATATATCTTCCTTCGTCCATCGTCTTCGCTTCAACGCGGTGTTCGCAGTTCTTTTAATGGTCTTTCTCGTTTTCATACCACCGACCAGATGTTTTAGGGCGTAGAAAGTGAGCGGCCGGAAGGTCGGCAATCTTCGGTTAAGTAAACCCACGGGTCGGTTTAATTGCATCGTTTAATCGCGGCAGGTGGGCCGCGGGATTAATTATTTAAAGCCCCTTAGGCTAACGTCGAATTAATGGACACGGCGCCGCAATGCCACCGCGGCATCGATAATTCTGCAGTTCTGTGGCTTCTCCCATTGGTCCTAGGACGCGTGCCGCTCGTACGACACGGGCAACCGGGCTACGTATCTCGTCTGATGCTTAACCATCGCCTTTCTGGCGATCTGTTTGTGCGGTTGCTTCGACCATCGAACAACATCCTCTTCAAGGAAGCTGCTGGCAAAGATCGATCGGCTTTACGTCGTCGTCGAGCTGAATTCTCGCAGTTTCGAATTAACGAAGCAGAAACGTCTTGCCCTGGTCGTTCAACCCGTTCATTGTCATCGTGCCAATGTCCTTTGTTATCAAATTATTCACCTTGTTTGAACGCGTACAGTGGAAATATTTGAAGACTCAACATAGAAAACTTTGATATGTAACAGCGTATTATGCGCGTTATGTGAAACATTTTGAAATTTAAAAGTTACAGGGTAATTTGTTGGGAACACTGTCCTCTGTCCTTTTTCCTACAGTTTACTGCAACTAATAATTTTTTAATTACTTTTCTCCACGAGGTTTATTAATCTGATACAACATAAGAAAGGAACGGAGGAACAAAATTCATTATCATCGTGTAGTGTACAAAAGAAGAACCTGGGGGGATTAATTATTCCCGGATAGTGTACTAATTGAGTTGTTCCCTCTAAAAGTGTAGTTTGAGTTAAAAATATATAATTCATATAAATAAAACTTCTCCAAAGCTTTCAGAACTTGGAGAATAAAAAATTACACTTCTCCCATGAATCAGGAATGGAACATTTCGAAGATTAAAAAGCTTCGAGAAACTTGGCTCGATGGAATTAAACAGTGAAAATCTAATGGACGTTACCTTTTATCCAATTGTTACGTGGCTTTCGGAGTGGACAGGTCGTCAAATTTTTATAACGAAGCCGACGCATGAAACTTTTGATTACAGAGCACGCGAGAATATTTTATTTCACGGTCAGTTCGCAGCGTTTACGAGCACTAACGCGACAATTTTACGGATCAAACCCTTCGCGACAAGAAACATAACTGTACGCCTTGATAAAATTATTGTTCTCTTGGTTTATGAGTGCACGAACAAACGATCTTTATTGTCGGAACAAAAGAGGGACCGCACTTGAGCATTTTTCTTTGAAAGGAAAATAAACGAGCAGGCGATGTTCAATGCGCCAAGTGGATCGTAAACATTCGATGCATAGGCGACGGTCTGGTCGTAGAATTTGAAAAAATAGCGTGAAACTTTCAATTCGATTATTTTACCATTGAATTTCTTTTTTAGCAATAACATCGTTACGCTTAATTCATAGATATAATATCGATTATGTATATTAACACAAGCTATAAGTAGATTTATTTAAAATGTTTATATTATTCTAGCTACTAAATGCACAAATTATGTAGAACGCATCAAGTCATGCGATATTTGTGCTAGAATAATTTATGAAGGTACCGAAATGTAAATTATTCCAACCACTCATGAAACATAACGACGTATATATCTCTTCTGTAATGAAATTCTCAATGTAGAGTGGACGATGATTCTAACGCAAACGATTACTAGCTGCTGCACATCCTGTGCAAACGGAACGAACGAAACACGAATAGAACATTAATTTTATCTCAGATTAAAACTCTTCGATAATTTTTCAAAGTAAATAACACTGATATTTCAAATTATATTCTGTTGGATAAAACACGAAAGGAATATCAAAGTGAGTTACAGCCAGTCACGTTGATCAACTTTATGAATCGAAAAATAAGGAACAACGATGATGTTACAAATATTGTCTTTTTAAATTCACGTCAGAATTTACCATTACTTACGCTATGTTCTTGCGATGAATGAACTTAACTTAAAATAAATCATCTGTTTTTTTAACTTTTTAATCGTATAGTCAAGTAATGAAATTAAGAAATTGATAAAAGGAGGAAGTTGATCAGTTTGACTTCTAAGAGGCTCGTTTGAATGACGCAAATGAAACTGATAAAATTTGGATTAAAGTTAAATAAACAAAACTCTGATTACATAAGTATAACTCCGATGCAGCAGGAAAATAGTTTTCAATAACGAAACAACATAAATAGCTTCCTTACGTCATCCAATTAACCTGCGTTTTCCAGAAACAAGTTAATTACGTATTTATTGATTTCGGGTCCTGTTCTATACCATCGGATTCTCCCGAACAAGCATTATAACGAACAAATATAATTATAATCTGAAATTCGACCAAACTTGCAGGGATTGTTTTCCGGCAACTACACCGATACTCATTGAACATTAACATCACAATGAGCTACAGTTATTAAATTCCTTTCGAAGTAATTACAACGAGAACTTTCCCCAATGAAAAGCTTAATCGAATCAAAATTCTATGTTTAAATTCAAAAATACGTTCACAATTTTTTCAGGAATACTTTTCATGTTACTTGACACGACGAATCAGATCCGCAGACTAAAAAGACCCTTTAGATCGAAGCATTAGATTCAACTAGAATCAAACAGACTATAAACTCTTACAATCTCTTACTCTTACAAGTTACAGTACCACGCCAAAATAATTTACTTATAATTCTCTATGAGAATTCATTGTAGAAGGTCTACCAAATAAAAAAAAAATATATTTTTCATAAGGAATATATACTGTAGTTCGTATTGTTCTATTGTTTTGTAGTATCGCGGACAAAAGGCCTAGAAAATATCGGGTAAACCCTAAACATTGTCGCGAGCCGAGGTGCCGACAGGCCCACCGATGTGTCGTCGGTTCTTCAGCTGAAGAGTTTCGTAGAGAAAAGGCTTACGTGATTCTGGCAACGAGCGGTTGCGTAACACGTGCGTGGCGAGACTAAGACAAAGGGGCAAAAGGGATGCTAAGGCAGAGAGACAAATTCACAGTCAGTGTCGGTGGAGAAGTCAGAGAGTGTGAATCGAGAAGTCAGAGAGTGCGAGTTGCTAGCGTTGTCGAGAGAGTATGGTCCGCGTGAGAGAGAGAGAGAGAGAGAGAGAGCGTTGGATCCGTTGTGACGAGAGTTGCAAATTAATTATTGAGTTGTCTAAAGTATAATACGTTATTGTAATTAGTTCATGTTAAATAACCATCGTTTCCTGTCTAATCAACATCTGTATCAATCCATTCTTTGTAAATAAACCATCATTTTATTAGTAAGTAGTATCCTCCGATACTACAATTTTATATTTCTTTATATATTATTCTATATTATATCCCATCTTGTTCCATTCATACACGCTCGCATTTTTTCCCTCCGATATAATCAATAATATATTGATTGTTTCGATCACTCGCGGAGAGACGCGATCGCGAGGAAGCACGTCAACGGGAGTCGTAAATTCCCGTTACGATTAGACGATCGACGTCACGAAATGATCGATCTCCTATTTCGGTTAGGATAATAGAGGTAGTTAAATTAAATACGACACTGATATAACAAGTTACAAATTACAGTTCATTCCAACAACTTTGTAGTGAATATAGTTACGCTGGTGCGTACGTATAAGTTAAGTAGGTGACTGATCTAAGGGTGGAAACCGATCAAAAGGTGCTGACTGTTCGAAAGATGGAAAATCAGTGAAGTTCGGTGACGATTCTGTGACGGAGGAAAGCTAAGGATGAGTGTGTCTAGCGCACGGGATCATCGGATTTGTTGATGACAATTTTGACTAAGAAAGTGAGGGCAATAGACATTGCTTCTGATTGGATAATATAACGGTTGATGGACTAGGAAAGGTCTTAGTCGCCCTCGAGAGAAAGTTGCCAACGGAAGATACGCGAGAAAAATCAACTTTCCCGTATCTTCCCGTAGTAGACAATACTTGAAATAAAAGATACTTGTTTGATCTGAAGCACCTTAACTATGAAAATGCCAAGATTTACGATGGGTTCTTAAGGCTATTGAGGGTATGCAATAAGGATGTATACACATCTGGTTGCCATTCTGCGCGCAGTGTGTGGCCTGGTTTAGGTAGAGAGTCGTTCGACGTAACATTGATTGTATCGTAAATGATCGTACAAAATCGACACGAAAGAAAACTGCAGATGATGGTGTATTTGTGAATTAAATTTTCATGGTCGCGGATATAACATTCGGCGTTGTCCCGCAGAATCCGGTAAAAGAACACGTTATGATCGGTAGTACCGCCGCGTTTGACGTTCGTTTAATTAATTACTTTGCTAATGAAATTTTTTATCGCGGGTCGCGATACCGTATTATGATTGAAGTCGTTTCGACCGTTTAAGGGTGGCCCGGGTGGCTTTACCGACGAACAGAAATGTTTTTGTTCCGGTTAAACTCACGATACTCAACGAAACTTTAAGCTTCCTTGGGAAACTGTTCTTAGGGGAAACTGTTACACGAGAAACCTGGCAAAGTTGCTTAAGTAACTAAAGAAAATTCTTCGCTGGCGTACTCAGCCTTCTAATGCAGACAGAATTTGCCACCGAGTTAATTCCAAATACCAGTATTTAGCAGGATTCTTTTAAAATAAATAGAATTATACGCATACGAAGATTCAGACCAATTAGCTAAAATCTTATATCTTGGAATACCTTGCACACTGTTTCTGGAAAAATTATGATTAAAAATTCGACATTATATGACGATTATTTCATTGTAAATAATTATAGATGACTAACGATAATCTAACTCTAGTTGTATTTTAACATTTTCCTTTGCATCGATTTCTTTCTCTCCATTGATAAATACGTACACCTGACAGTTTTATGCATTTGTGCGAATCTTAAAAGTACAAAAATGCACAGAATGCTTACAATGCGCAAAGATATTTAACGTAGAATATTCCCTGTATATTTCAATATTCGTTAAAAATCTTCGGTTTCATAAATAATCACTAAATTTCTGTGTCACACCGAAGTACAACGAAATTGGATACAAAAGAAATGAATTGTACCAAACGTCAAACGAACACGAGGGAAAACGATCGGCATCGAGAAATCTCTCCTGACTGGAAAAACAGAGACAACCTCCATTCATTTTTTGTCAGATCGTGTTGGAAGCAGCGTTTCGGTATTCTCCAGGGAATTCTCCTCCTTCTCCGCGACGTTCTTCCTTTCGGACTAATGAGATCGAATCAGGCCAAGGTATGTTCCCAGAGACCGATAGCGAGGATCGAACTGCGCTTCCTTAATTTCGTTATCCTGCGATGAACGCATATATCAAAGAGGTCGCGTTCGTGACAAACTTCTTGATTATCCACGGGTGTACTCGCCATGGGGTGAAACGAATGGCACACGGTCGCGAAAAACAGGAAACTAACGCGCAGTTAACGACCATTTGGAAACTTCGATACGCGGCGCAAATCTAATCGCATCGATCTTTTTTCGTATTGGTTGCACGGTTTTGTTCGAGTTCCATCGTAGAAAGGAAATGACATCAGAGAAACATTGTAATTAGAATTCTAAATGTCGACAAAGACTCGTTTCCTCTAACTTCGAGCACATTGACGGATCATCGTTAACAGATCACATCGATATTAATATTTTTGCGTCTAATGACGCACACGTTGCGTCGTCCATCCTTTTCGAAATAATTTGCCATTGAAGGAAAAATCCGTATAAAGAATTCTACCTCTTCGCGCGTCTCCGGTATAATTCTTACTATCGTACTAATACGTTCAAGTCATCTTTCATTCTAATCATCCTTAGCCTTTTTATAGTTACTTTTACGTTTGTCAAGATGAATATTATCTAGCCACAACGAACGGTCTCTGGTTTCTCTTGAGACGCGGAAGTGTTAGTTATTACAAGTTTTCGCTCTTCGTTCTAAAATAATTACAAACATGGTGAAATAACGACAATAATAGTTTAGGTGCTTGCTGCTCTATGTATTATCGTTATCGTTAATTTCTTCGATCGTGCTAGTGGCAAGAATCAGGCCACGAAAGGGATTACTCGCTTGACATTGTAATAAGTAGAAAAAAATAAAAAAGGAAGAGGAGGGTAGGAGGGGCAGAGAGAAAGAAACGAATAAAAAATGAGCTGAATATCGAGAATGGGAAAGGGCAAACAGTATCTACGCGTTTGGGACTTTTAAATTACTCATCTTCCGGTGTAGCCGGCCTCCAGATAAAGGGGATGACCTGAAACTCTCGTTAACGCATTAATCTTTTCTGGATCCTCGCGTTTCTAGTCATTTTTTGCACGACTCACACGGATTCACGGCACAGAAAATGATTTTCAGCCCTCGCCTCCGCTTGACGATTCCACTGCGCCCGAGCAAACTAATTGCCTCCTAATCGCGTTCGTGCAAGTCCAGGCACCTGGCACAATAATTCTTTTTTCACAAAATCGCCCAAATGATTTTACGACGCTTTTATGAAAAAGTCGACAAGATACGAGGTATATTTAAAAATATGGAACTCGGGTAGAAAATCATATTATTTACTAAATATTATAACAAGTACCGTACTTGGGGCATTCTATATATTTTTACATCTTCCAATTTCCTATAAATGCAGAAAAATCCGCAGTCAAGGTGTAACCTACATTTGATGCATTTATCTCGCGATTTTCGCTGTAATCCCCGCAGCTGGGATGGCGATCGTTGCTCGGATGCTGTACGATCGGGATTATTCGAATAATCGTTTTATTTTCTGATGCCAAGTCAATTAATTCTTTATCGTTACTTTGTAACTAATAATAACAAGCAGACGATGTATATCCATTTACCCTGAGGAAGTAACACGTATAGCAGTAAATACCAAAGCCAAATTAGAAAATAACATTTGTAATGTTTCTTTCCTCTACTTATGGACACGTACTTTACATTTTCTCCCGAATATATTTTCTCAAACTTCTAATTATCGTCTTTGAACCTTCGAATCAATGTACAAAACACACTCGTCCGCTTCGGACATCCCGACATCAATCGGAAACCAACTCCTTCGAGTTTGCACGAAGTACTATAGTTCCCTGGAACTTGTTCCGTGTTCCAAGGTGGAGCAAGTTGGACCGTAGCAACGCGGGAATATTCCTTGACCGTAGCGTCACCTGTCAGACCTTATCCCTCTGAGAACCACCTTAAAAGAAACGACAGAGTGGCCGCGATCCTTTCCATTTGCAAATTAAACGACCACGTCCTTGATTTCAATCCGTGAAACCCAATCTCAGCTTCCCTATTGTATCCGGGACTTAAGCCCGGCAACTAGGCGTTTAATCTTAATCGATCTCTCGAAAGGCAGATATATATCCGTGTCCTTTTCTCCTTTTCCTCCTTCTCCGGTAACTTGGCTTCCTTTCAGGAGAGACCGTCTCCATTCCGCTTCCTTTTTCCGACACCTTCTTTTCCGATCTCACCCAACTCTCCTCTCATCTTCCGCCATCCACCGATTTCCAACTCGAGAGTCGAGCTCTCTCTCTCTCTCTCTCTCTATCTCTATCTCACTTTCTCTCCCACACTCTGTTCATCTTCCGTTGGTCTCCTTAAAGCTGGGCGTCGTTCCCTTTTGCCTCGTCTTATCTTAATGGTTCGCCCCGGCAATCGAAAGTTTAGTTATTATCGCAGCCGTTGTCGCTCCGGTTCCGCGAGCCGACTGCAGCCGGATCCCATGAAAATATGGTGGCAGATAGGGTGCAGGAAATTGCCGGTACGACGCGTACCCGATTCCGCGGTGGAGCGACCGATCCTCCGAGAGATTCGCTCCGGGAACGATCTGCAGCTACGCTGAAAAGGAAAGTTGTATTGTCGCCTCTCTGGATAATGGAGTTCCCCGCTTCCGCGAACTTTATCGCGAACCTACGGCTACGGCATCGCGATGCGCTTCACAGTTAACGACGTTTCAAGGGATTTCGTTTCGATTCGGTTCGATTCGGTTGGGTTTTGTGGTTTCGCCATGTTCCAATTCTTAAGAATATTTCATCACATTTGCTTTGTAATACCACCGGTCGATACACATAGAAGAACGTAGAACCTAGAATTAATCCTTATAGCATTAATTAGAATTAATCATCATAGCGAGTCATACTGAACAATAGCATTGAGCGAGCGACAATAACGACCGGCGTACACTATCTCTGTACTTGTATTTAAAGTGATCTTAATATGCACTGACTATTGCAATTTTATCGTTCGTCTCTTTAGTAAATCAACGGGTATAACAGATCACCTCAGGTTAAGGATACGATGAAGTTTGTATTATAACACTAGAGATCAGTAGACCGCGAATGTTTACGTAAATTTATATTTTCACCATTACAGCTAATTGCAATGAGATTTTCAATCAAGTGTTCGATTAACGATTCGACGAAATTTCGAACGTTGCGAATGTCTGAGAGAAAGTTAGGGAAATATGTAAGGTATTTCTTTGGAAATATCCTAATTTGAAAAACTACTTTCTGTTTGTCTGCAACACTGCGCAAACGTCCTAAATCCGAAAACTGCATGTACGCAACACACGTGCCGCTACACGATCAACGAAACGCAGCAATAAAGTTACACCATTCGCTCTACGTAACAGCAATTTACGAATTAACGCTTCGACTCCGATTCGACAATTCGAAAGTGCATTGAGAAAAACTTAAGCGAGACGTTATACGCAAAGAGCTTGCGTTTCCACGGATTCATAAGGCAACCTCGGCTGGCACTGCTTTAGAATATTCGTTAACGAATAATTCGTCTGTGAAACTTAAAGTAACAACCGTGCGCGTGTTTTGGCTCGGTTGTAAATTCCGTGCGCGGAGTTTTACTCGGTGTGCTCCATTTCGCGCTTAATACGCTAATTTTCGCTACATCCGAATGCACGTCCGTATGTTTCAGGCTCGCGTGTAAACACACGTCCGCTTTATCCGGCATAGCTTCGCCATTACATCTGTTTGCCTGCAACTTAGCGCAGTAACCTTAGTTACGTCTGAGAGCGTGTACACGTGCGCGAGAACGCGGCCAGACCGAGTGGACTGTAAATCGTCGGGGAACATGGGACGAGACAGCGTCTTTTTGCCGAATGTCTGTGTACAGTCTGCTGCCGACTACCGCCGGTGAATTTGCGATAGCGCGATAGTCAAACACGAATTGCCTGGCTGAAATAAAGCTACATACATTTAAATTGCTATTTAGGTCACAGGAGAAAAATATGGTAAATATAATCAATTCGAACTTTGCAGACAATGTTTATCCTTTGAATATATTAGGTCGTCCGAAAAGTTTCTTTCGTTTTATGAGGAAATAATAGACGCACAATGCTTTTTGTTTAATATTATTTTGTCGAATTACGTACGTACGATCAATTTTGTTCCGTTGAGATAAACACCGCAACATTTCACAGATTTGGTTTCACGTTTGCACGAAGGTGCACTGTTGTATGTAGAAAACACGTTTGCGAAAGAAAGACACTTTCCGGACAACCCAATAGAAAGTTTTCTAGAAGGGCTAATTTCGAGATTAAACAACCGAATCGAAATTGTCGTTGCCATTTGCAGGTCGGAGATACTAGCTAAAAATTAATACTCGAAAAAATGTAATCTTCCCATTTCACGATGTCTAACTTCAACTTAATGGGAGTTTTTCTAAAAGTGAATGTTACGACCGTTCGCGGAGAGACGCGATCGCGAGGAAGCACGTCAACGGGAGTCGTAAATTCCCGTTACGATTAAACAATCGACGCCGCGAAACTAATCGCTCCCCTTATTTCAGTTACAGTCTGTCACACAAGAGCGTGTCTGCGATATTTCTGTAAATATTTATATATTTGTAAAAAAATTTATATGAATTGAATCTACATCTAAAACACTAATACGCTATTACAGTAGGGTGTCCAATCTCCTCCATTAGCGATTATAGCTTGACATCGTTTCGGCATACTCTCGACTAATTTTTGAGCGTAGGATTCTGGTAACGACCTCCATATCTTTCGAATGTGATGTACAAGTGTTCTTATTTTTGTGATACGTCTTCCTCTCAGCTTGCCTAATAGGACACCATGCCCAAAACGAAGATTCATCAGTGAATATTATATTACTCCAATCACGATCTCTGTTTTCATTCGCCCATGCCAGACGATTTTCGACGTTTCGCGTACGCGGCACTCATATTAAAAAGCTCTGTTCCTTTCACTGTTTCAAATGAAACTGAAAGGTATTCAGCAACGCGTATTAGAGAAGTTTTCGTTTGTTTACATTCTTTTTATCTCATTCTGATTAGGTGTCAGGTTTCGCAGATATCGCAGACACGCTCTTGTGTGACAGACTGTACGATAATAGGGGTGGTTAGATTGAAGTTACACTGAGTTAACAGGTATAACTTGAGTTTATTATGACAATTTACTGAATATACAGAGGTACTCCGATGCGTCGATGCAAAATGAAGTAAGAGTTTAAGGATAGAACCTTTTACAAACGTGTTGACCGATTTAATGTTGAGTGACGACTTTTACTTGAGGGTAGAACCCTTTACAGACTTTAGTGTTCTGACGACGAATGAAGATTGAGACGTAAGGGTAGAACCCGTTACGGAGTGTATTGTCCTGACGACGGACGACGACTATCTAGAAAGTGACGATGCTGTGTCAGAGGAGAGCTAGTGATGGGTGTGTCTAGCGCATGGGATCAGGTGATTTGTTCATAGCAATTTTGGCTAGGAAAGTGAGGGTAGTGAACATTGTTTCTTATTGGTTAATGAGATGACCGGTAGACTAGGAAGGGTCTTAGCTGCCCTCGGAGGAAAGTTGTTAGTGGGAGGCATCGCACGTGCGAAATAACTTTCCCGTACTAGACACGTGAACATTTGTTAGGCAGATGCTACATCCGGCTCGTAGGATCTTAGACAGATTTTTCTGAGATTTATGACGGGTCCTTGAGGCTATTGAGGGCCCGCGACAAGGAAGTGCGGACATGTGGCTGCCATCCTGCCCGCCGTATGCAGCCCGACCCAGGTAGAAAGTCAGGCGACGTAACAGTGAATATCTGCGAACGTAAACTTCGATTTTGAAGTTGAAAGTTAACGTTGCCGATAATGGTAGAAGATTTACGGTAACGAAACTTATTCCACCGATTCAGCTTGTTCTTTGTGGAAGGATTATTCCATTTCCATGAACGAAAACTCTTGTTCTGAATAATTATGCGAATCGTAGGTTGGAACGTACACTCTGTCTGGTCTATGTATATAAATCATGCGCAAGCAGATAAACGGTGTTCGCAAACAACGCGGTAATGAAATGTTTCCACCATTACCATTGCGAATGGTAACATCTCGTCTGGCAACATCAACTCATTAAGAACAACTCATTACCGCGAAGAGACCGGTTAGGAACGTTTCATCAGTGGCGAAAACGTTTTCTTGCCTATTCAGTTATCCGAAGCCGAGGAATCTCAAGAACGACGAATGTCTGTCACGAAGTAGCATCGATTCCGTGGCTGCTTGTAAACCAGAGCGAAGATTTTCCAAGGATTGCGAGGATTTGCAATTACATCGGTGTTCGTCGAAAGGATTTTCATTCGCGCGAAATGTGTCGAACGTCGGCAAGCGAGAATCGAGTAGATACGAGCCAAGTTTTATCCCAGATTCGAAAGTTTTTCGGTTTCACAGACTTAATAAATCGTATTTTATCGATGGAGAATGGCTTGGACAAATTTGTTTGCGATTTTTATTGCTTAGGGTGGTGGTAGCGCGCGTTCGAATAATTTGTCGAGCCGTTGTATGCGATGTACATTGGATTCAATAATTTTTCGTTATCGTGAAAAATTTGTTATACTTTGATTATTGATGCTACAAAGTAGACATTTTTGTAGATATTTTTGATCCAGTCTCTCGCCGCGTTTGCGTTCTTTGTATGTAGGAAACGAATTGAAAAGACTCGATACATTTGTATTTATTTCATTTACAGCACATTGCCACTCGTCTTAGCTTTTACCTTTCAATTTTACGTACTTCCTATGTATGACGTCAGTAGTTATATTTGTTTGATTTATAGGTATAGTCACGTTTTATAGAACGATCTCTTGTTTCATTTCTTTTTTGTATTGATCGATATGTCGGTAAAGAGGATAACAGTTTTAAACAAGCTGAACTTTGAATACTTCTAGGGCCAATAGCTCCAATTTCGCGATGAATAAAATATTGGCTGCGAGAAGAAGTGTCGAATGTATGAAGCACAGTTACCGAAAAACGTGTTTTGCTTCAGTTTTCCTCAAAATCGACGAAACAAAGTCCGAAGGATCCTAAAGATTTTAAGATCACGTTGAAAGATTTCTTTTCCAAAATATTTGAAGAACAACTAGTAAGTGCCTAAGTGAAATATGATTTAAAAAGGATGCTGGTAAAAAAGACATTTTCTTCAAAAACTTTCCCATAAAAAGATCTTCCGATGTTGAAAATTGAATTATCAACGAATTTGTTGTTTGTTCGGACAATTGACGCTCAGGATCATACGAAAATCAGATAAAATTTCAGGTTATTCGTATTTCAGATACGAAATAAAATAAGTTAAAGTATTAAATCGGATACAACAATGAAGAAAAGGAGATACATATTGGAACCTTTGGGCAAACGATTTGGAAAAACGGATCTCGATAGAATAGGTAAAAGTATACTTTGTCGATGGATGAGAACTTCCTTTACTCGCTGATACTTCTGTTTTATTTTCCGAAGGGTATTTCCACGATCCATCCCCGGCACCCTTCGACAAGTACGAGGGAATTCCTGTGAAATTTCGCCAAGGTATTGAAAAAGGACCTCAAATGCTGGCGGGGACACCGACTGATCTATTTGAGGAGAAATTTGTGCGAATTTTTGATGGAGAGGCGTTGAACGAGCCATGGCGCATCGAAGCGAAAGAACAGGTAATCACACGATGTAATTGGGTCGAATTCATTCATCGCTGGCAGCGTTGTCTTCCTCCATGTGTTTGGCATCTGTGGTCATTTTGAAATTGAAAAATCTAAAATTTCTTACGCAATTCTCCGAATCGTAAATCGAGATTTGAAACTGTTAGGTTGTCCGAAAAGTGTGTTTCTTTTAGAGACCCGTCTTTTACAACGACGTATCTTTATACGAACAGGAAACCTGATCTGTCGAACGTTGTAATCTTTATCTCGATAGAACAAAATGGACTATAGGTAATTCGATAAAATAATATAAAACGGAAAACGTTGTGCATCCATTATTTTCTTATAAAACGAAAGAAACTTCTCGGACGGCCTAATGTATTAAAATCATTGAGGAATATTACAAAGTGCAACGAGATATCGTTTCAATTCGAAATTGAAGAATCTAAAATCACAGAATTAATTTTCTATCGGTTGGAATTTAAAGTTGCATTAAAAATTAAGAGATATTAAGACACGCGTTAAATATAGAAGTTTGAGGAGTCTTACTTTTACAGTTCTAGCAACAATGCTAAAGAAGCCAACCTGATACATCCACCGTTTCGCAGTTGGAACGTGATAAGGCAAAAATCGGGAGAATTCTGTTGCCACCCTCTCCTGCCAAGAAACATTCCACGCCTGGCGATTATCATGGATGTTTCGAGAAAGTAACTTACTTCAGAACTGCGCCAGAAGAACGTAAAAAGGAAGGACGGAGACCCGAACTGCCGAACGCGAAGATTAAACCCAATCCTCTTGGTGGCCCAGGATACGCCAACATTTGTTTGAATCCCTTTCCATCGTATTCCCACGATCCTTATGACCCGCCGCAAGAACGCGTAGGTAATGGATTTTATTTTCTAATAAACTATTTTGAAAATTCATGCACACTGTAACGAAACATGTCTGCCATGATTGTACTGGTACAGTTTGACACAAATGTGAAAAAAAATATGGTTATATTTTACTATCACATTGGGAATTTTATGGATTTTTTTATAAGACACTTGGAAGTTGCAAAATGCATAAAACGAACTCGATTCGCAGAAATGTATGAAATATCCAAAGTGTAACATGGGTTATGATGTTTAGTGGGTAAAACAAACTTCCATCTAGGTTTCATTATTTAAATTGGATTCATAAAATTGCCAATTTGCATAAATATCCACACTCTACTTATTACAGTGCGAATGAAATTTCAAAATTTCGTACAACAGATACTTTTAAGTAAACGTTCAAATACGTTGGTGAACGAGCGTATGCCACAGCGTCAGGTATCTTCTAATTTTTGTACTTGCCACGTCGGTCTCGCTTCTTATTTCTTATTTTTTGTTCGTTGCTCGACCATGCCAGCGGTAGACAAGACAGATAATATTATCGAGGTAATATACAGAAGGCTTCTAACGCGGAAGAAGATTGGAGACCCACGTTCACCCTCGTTTTCGCTTTTTTTTTTTTTTCTCTTTTTCGTAGCATTTTGTTTCCCAAGCCGGTGCAACTAATTACATTTTTGTCGTAAGAGAGGAAAGAAAATGAAACCTAGCTACGCTTAGACGGCTGCTTTCTTTCTCCTCGCTCTTTTACCGTGCTCTATGCGAGCTTTCAAACTTCTGTCGAGACTAATTTAAAAGGAAAAAAAAAAAAGAGGTCTTCAAACACGCAGAATTAACTAAACCGGTGATTTTCACTAGCTTAATTATTATTAGCCTGATAGATTAATTATGTACCGGCCGCTCTGTGGCGTGTCACGCTGAATAAAGACGCTTCCTAAAAATACTACGTCGTGTTCCACGCGCGTTCAAAAAGAAAAAAGAAATGATTTAATACTCTATATTAATTAATATTCTTTCCTACGCTAATTACTTTTAAACGCAACAGCGCAACCGGGTCGATTTCTGAATGCCAGTGCGCCACTGGATTATTTTCCGCCGAATCCTTACCAGGACAAAGATTTTGGACCTACTTACGTACGACCGGTTGATCGCACGCCTAAAATAATAGGCCCTGGTGTTCTTTACGTTCCATTCCCAAAGAAACCCGGTGGAAATCACTCTGGTTGCTTCCACAAATTCCCATCGTATTCTAGCGAGCCATACGACAAAGTTATCAAGGAAACGCGGAAACCTGTTAGTATGTTTGTCAGTGGCGGGCCACCGCGGCGAACCAAGTATACTGCTAGTATAATTGATCAAGTAACCAGAACGTCTTGTAACGCGACGAATTATATGGATTATAAGCCACAAGTTTATCCCTTGAACAAATAGGAATCCTCACTTCGTCATTTATTATTTTCAAGGGATTACATTGGGAAACAATGTTTTATAATGCGCGTGTATTTTTCTATAATTTGTATACTTTTTAATAAAACAGTAGTATGAATTATGCAGTGGGCAGTGTATTGAATTTGAAAATCGCTTTTCTGCGAAAGACGGAAGCTATGACTTGTCATATTTGATCCTCTTCAATTCGTTCAACTGTACTTTCATTCACCGATTACTTCCTCCACCCTCTCTTTTTAAACCATTGAAACGCTAAAGAAAAAGTCCTTAAGACGAACGATTATTACCTACGCTACATTCTTCCACTAATACACACATTTACATCCTTAATAGACCAACGAGAGCAATTATATTGCTCGCTACTTCACTCGACTGCTCGCAACACTCGCGTGCTTTTCAGCTGAAGCAGCAGTGCAAAGGGAACAATTACCGCGACCACTAAGAACACGTGTAACACGGTTACTCCCGGTTCTGTCCTTTCTTTCCTTTCTCTCTCTCTCTCTCTCTTTCGCTCTCTTTCTGTCTCTCTCTGTCTTCGTTAGTATACGCGTTTAACAGCTTACACGCATGCAAATCGCGGGACAGTTGAAAACGGTGGACACGTGGTAAATACGAAGACGGAGCTACGTGTCTACGTACAGGGGACGGCCCTTCCAAAGCGAATCACTCCACCAGGTCTGAACTTACTAATGAAATTCTAACGAACTTGCTATGCCGCGGAGTCCACTTGCGGCAGTCTCAATTAAACGTTCTTGGCAAACATCGCGTACCAGCACGACAGCCTCGTTGCGTCACTTAAACGCTCGCTAACACGTTGCTAAGATCATGTGTTTCACTGTCTGTGATTAAGTCTATGGCTAAACTAACGCTTCCATGAACTGTTATTCCCGCGAATGGAACGATCGGAAGGCTAAAATATTCGTAAGGAATTGCACTCTTGCTCCTAAGTGTCGAGCATATTACAATTTCGAAGGAAATACTGGCTTTTTCGGGTAAATAGATATTTTATATTGTACCGTTGTTCTTTTGCAGTATCGAAGCTTAGTTAATTCTATTCTCAAGTGACAGTTGAATTTGTTATAGTCTTGTCTCTCAGGAAAAAGTAAATAAATATTTTATATTGTAACGTTGTTCTTTTGCAGTATCGAAGCTTAGTTAATTCTATTCTCAAGTGACAGTTGAATTTGTTACAGTCTTGTTTGTCAGGAAAGTACGCGAGAAATAGGCATAGCGTAAGCGCGGATAATTGAGGGAAAATTAAGCAACGAAATCCCGTGAAGCATCGATGATACGACGAGACGCGGAGTCCGCGATGCTAGCGAAACAAGAGCGAAACAAACTTCCGTTGATCCTTCCAGCCACGTACACGAAATCGCATTATGAATACCGATGGACCCGTGTTTTCCAGCCTTTGTTCCTCTTGCTTCTTCTCTATTTTTAACTTTATTTCGACGAGAAGATAGATAGAGATACGTAAAGGATTTCGCCTACGTTGTATCGGAAGATTAATTCTGCTACAGATACGAGAAGATACGAGGAACGTAATTTGAAACTTTTGTTTCATTAGCAAATTTTGGAGTGCGTGTGAGGAAATTGTAATGACGGGAACAGCTGGTAATAAAAAGATATCTCGTGCCAATAAATAAATGTCGATAGGTCTGTAGCATTCGACGTGATGTTATGGAGAAACATGAAATACGACGTATTTTAAGTAGTAAAGGTTATCACAATTATACATATTGTAGTATCGTGGACAAATTGCCTAAGAAATATCGGGTGAACCATAAACAATGTCGCGAGAAAGCCTAAGCGTTGACAGGTCCATCAACGCGTCGTCGGTCCTTCGGTCTAACGCTTACGCGGAAAAAAGATCTACCTGAGCATAGCCACGGACAGTTGTGGAACACGTACATGTTGGGGCTATGAGAAAAGACAAAGGGATGCTTAAGGGAGAAAGACGAATTAACAGTCAGTGGTGAGTTGAGAAGTCAGAGAATGTGGTCAGCGTTGTGAGAGTGTGGAAAGAGAGCGTTGGCGCCGTGGTGACGAGAGTTGTAAATTAACTATTTAATTGTCCTAATTATAGCACATTACTGTATTTAGTTCGCGTTAAATAACCATCGTTTCCTGTTTAATCCATTTTAAATAAATAATAATAAAATGCTACGATATTCAATCATAAGTCTTCGATATAAACGTTTTTCTTTCCTTCGCAAATGAATATCTTTCGGTTGAGTATAACGAAATAAATCGGCCCTAGTCAGTGATCTATGGTTAAACGAATTATTTCTCTCCACGATTAATTCAGTACACACTTTAGGTTGACCTGGAATATGATGGAATCCGACAGAGCCGAAGCAATCGAGCAATCACAGAATCTTAAAACGCGCGAAAGGAGGACGAAGAGCGAGAGAACAGAGGGTAGAATATTCTTGCATCGGGTTGCAATAAGCGTTTTCGCTCGGGCGGCAGCCTGAAAAATTTTCAAGTGGGCGTTTGCTGGCAGGCAAAAAATGACGTCAGGTAGGTATGATTCCACGAGATTTATTCCGTGGCTGAAGTCGGCCATTTCTTCGTGCCGTGTCGTTGCGCCGGTATTAAACATTCCAAGCATTGCGATACCTTCCACCACTACTATCTTCCGTTTTCTCAACCTCGATACACACCCTACACGACGCGTATACAACATTCGGCCAACACTACACACATCCACGCAATCATCTATGTACTTACACGTATTTATACGCGCGTGTACGTATACGGCTTTAAAAAAGGAGGGTGGTATTTATAACATGCGATTCTAGACACCGAGACGACGAGGAAGATCGAGGTATAAAAATGATTGAGAAGCTGATTTTTCAAGTTGCGAACAAGTCAATTGTATTAGGTTGTCGGAAAAGTGTCTTTCTTTTACAGGCACGTCTTTACAACGACGCATCTTTGTACAAACACGAAACCTAATCTGTCGAACGTTGTGATATTTATTTTGATAGAACAAAATGAATTATAGGTAATTCGATAAAATAATCTAAAATGGAAAATGTTGTTCATCCATCAGTTCCTTATAAAACGAAAGAAACTTTTTGGGCGATCTAAAATTACGATAGAATTACAGTGGAAGTAGTACGAGTCAATGAATCAGCTGGCAGACGTTTCTTTCTATTTTACTCACACCTCGTGCTTCTCATAACTCTAGTAATTGGAATTATTGAGATATGTATAATTTTACGTGATAGACTAGGTTAGATGCGTAGTAGTGATATTTGTATGTGAATATCAGTATGTGGAAGTATGTGTGTACGTGGTATCTTGAAAAATGAATGTAAATTGTTCAGTCGATTAACAGTCGGGTATGGAAGAAAGTGGTGAGACGCGTGCAAGTGTGTATCGATGAATATCTTTGAAATCGTTTATCAAATAAATATATAACTATTGTAATATAAATTTCAAGTTTAAATTTAATATTCCTATACCATTATTTCGGCTATTAAGAACCAAAATTCTCAACAGGAACACTTACGGAAAGCGAGCTTAACGTCACAAGCGGAACTTGTTAAAGCTTATAACAATTATTGTTTGGTTTAAATTTTAATTTAGACAAAGGTCAAAGAATATAAAACGAATAAAGAATTCATACGAATATGTATCAACGTTACGATAAAAATCTCATATTCGCGTATTGTAATAACGTTGAATTTCTTCTCCAATTTTTATATTTACCACGGCTCACGAGCCTTACCTTTCAATCAATCCTGCCACGCGCGTTATTAAATTCTCCCTTGTAATTCCAAATTTAAGAAAATATCCCCGAGCTTCGCATCCAATTTGTACGACGTTTTGCCAATCAGATCAAGCGATAAAATGACTCTCTTCACTCGTACGAATACATTTTATACAAATTTTTTCCTAGTTACTTCGCACGTCTAACCATCTTGTTGAAGTGGTCACCTCCTCTAAGAAAACTCTACATCTGGTCTTTTAGTTTTCTCGAGCACCGAAGCCATCAACAGCGTATAGACAAAAGACTGGGACGAAGGCAGACCTTAAACAGTAGATAGACGACGATGGCTTCAGGGCTTTCAATCGTAGGGTAACACTGCTAGCGTGCGGATCTGGACCAGCTCAAATTATATTGCTACTTATATTTACACTTCTGTATTAAAATATATTTTCTACCTTACAATTTATCCACGCGTTCCTCTGTTCACATACATCTAATAACCTCAACAGTAATCTTCAACTGTGTGATATTATTGAAGTGGTCACCATTTCTAAGAAAACTCTACATCTGGTCTTTTTAGTTTTCTCGAGCACCGAAGCCATCGACAGCGCATAGACAAAAGACTGGGTCGAAGGCAGACCATAAACAGTACACAGGCAACGTGTTTTTTTTTTCTTTTTATTTAGTAGATTATTTAAGATCAATTCTTATACAAAATTTTAAGTAAATTTTTTTGGCGTGGTACTGTAACTTGGATCGTAAAAGTTTATAGTGTGTTTGATTCCAGTTGAATCTAATGCTTCAATCTAAGAGGTATTGCCTTTTTAGTCCGCGGATCTGATCCGTCGTATCGAGTAATTGGCTAACGAATGAGTTTCGGTGGTTGTTAACTCTTATATTATATCTGTTTCTGAACTTGGTTATTTCTTCTTCGACTGTGGGTATCTTAAGGTCGCGATGTATCGTTTCGTTGGTGACATACCAAGATGCATCTATTAAGGATCTTAGAGTTTTTGATTGCAATCGTTGGAGAATTCCTGTGTTGGAGTTGCTCGCTGTTCCCCACAGGCAACGTTGGCTTCAGGGCTTTCAGTCATAGGGTAACACTGCTAGCGTGCGGATCTGGACCACCTCAAATTATATTCCGATTTATATTTACGCTTCAGTATTAAAATATATTTTCTATCTTACAATATATCCACGCGTTCGACTGTTCACACATTTAATAACCTCAACACATCTAAACGAATTATCACGTCTTATGACAAAAAGTGCCCTGATACTTACGAACGATGTACATAAGTATCGATCGCTTATTTTTATACACCCTATGTATGGAAATACAAACGCAACGACTGTGGCTGCGCCTGAGTTTCTTCACGGGTTAGTAAGAGGAACGCGCCAAGAATAGGAGCATCGCGAGGCAAAAGCAAAGAGGATCGAAAAATATGCGAGTTCGACGAATCCAGTGAAATCTCTCGGAGTAGTCTTGCTCAGCAGGCAAAGCTCTATCCTAGTAAACCGAGGAGATGCTTTGCGGAAGCACACCGGAAACGGCGCAGCATATGCCACTCTCTAAACGTCGACATCTTTACGACGAGATTTCGGGTTTTACCCCGAGACTCCTAATGTTTTCTATATGTTTTGCTTGCTTTATTCTTTTATTCTATTTCTTATCGTCTCGAATTGTAAAAAATGAAACGAAGATTTCAGAGCGTAGGTTAATCGACGATAAAATAAATACAGAGGAAATGACTGACATTGAAATACAGATACATATAACGTTAAACAAAATACTACGATACTCGAAATAAGTTACCTACAGATACATATATGTGTGAGAAGTATAAGAAATTTCTTTATTTAAGTTTCTATAACTAAATTACACGCGAATGAAAGTTATAAAATTTATTTAAATCAAGGAAACGTTTCGTACCGCTGTGAAGGTAGCGGATCAGCGTCGTGTTAATAAAACTGAATAAAAGTTGAGCGAAGGCAGAGAGTTGCCATCGAGACAGGTTCATTCGTCAGAAGAACGAGGCGAAGTAAATTTTTCGCGGGGCATACGATCGCAAAACAACGCTAAGGGGATCATCGTGATAAACGATATCCTTTTTAGCAAGGCTTCCCGATCAGGAATCCCGCGGGATCGTTCAGCAGAAAATTCCATTTCCCGTAAATTGTAAAGGCAGCTCGCCGCAGCCAGCAAACGTAGAAGACCGCCAGGGATATAATAATTCCACGCACGGCCATTTTTCCAGCTCAGCGAGGCCGAACTGCAAATTATTAAACATCCTCCTGCTCGTTTTCCCCTCACGGGGCTCGTCTACCGGTTATTATCGACTAACGATATTATTCATCGCTTCGAAGCGCGTACCTTCGGTCTTATAATTAAGGCCAATGAGATTAAAGTGACATTCTCCTCTCTGCTAAATTGTCTCGCTTCCACGTTCCAGTAGAACGATGAAAAATAAGGAAACGCACGAAAGCGAATATGAAACGAGGCCAGGAATAACCCTGCCCGTCTTAAAACGTGCTTCTCTTCATCGACCAGTTATTTTTGTCTCTTCTTCTTTTTTTTTTTTTTTTTTTTCTTTCTTTTTGGAAATCGAACGCTCGCGGTCGCCTCTTTGAGCAGGGATTTACTTTCAGATCCGCGGTCGCATTGTTCGTTCGTGGAAACGCTTGGAAGCTCTTAGAAAATAGCGGGCATGCTTGAATTTCACGTGATCGATCGTGTTCCGACATGGTTTATTGGAAACACGGCATTTCGAGAGTGCAATGCTAGGCAGATCATTTCTGGCATCCTTGCTACTTTCACGTTCTCTTCGACTAATGTAATAAATAATAACGAAATTTGCAAGTCGTAACGGTACGTGCCACGATACGAACGAATTATCTTACGTGACTAAATAATAGCTTCGACTAATTGTTTGGAAACGAAACAAACGAGATTCTAGTACAATTAACAAATTAATTAAGAACTTTGGGCAATGCGTAGTTTTGCTGTCGTAAAAATAAATTGGTGATGCGTGTGTGAGTCGTTGAAAAGCGATATCAAAAAGTAAGGAAAAACGCGTTGACATGTTTACGGTTGTCATTTTCTTCCAATAAATGAACTTATGGAAGTGGATAATTAAAAGTATCAAATGTATTCGTATAAAAAGCGAATGGTGGATAATATTTCATTAAATAAGGTAAGAAAAATAATACGCATTGTACGTAATTGAAAGGTAAATGATAGAGAGGGAAAAGAGTTGCGAAGGAACGACAAAGTTGAGGAAATAATTAGACTAAGAAATGAGGAAGATAATCAACGCGTGGTATCCGTACGAGGATAAGACAATGAATAAAGAATTGCGAAGGTCCAGCGAATAAAAGGTGGAAGATAACGAGGAGGGGGAACAATCAAGAATATTCGTAATTTAATGGAAAGAAAGCCATTAAAGAGCAAAGAAAGCGCGGTACAAACAAAATGTAACGTAAAGCAAGAAAGATCTTTATCGAAACGATAAAGAAAACGAAAAGATTTAATTTCGCGATTTAAGATCGCGATGTAATGAATTCTTTTGAAGCATTGTAAATAATCTTTGAGGAAAATAATCGCATACGAAGTTACGCGAGAGTGATAAAAGAGGGTTGAAGAAAGAAAAAATGAGGTCGAAGAAAACATAGAAAGGGATCGGAAGAGAGAATAGAAATGGAAGGCTCGGAGAGTTTGAAACGAAAGAGGAGGGCAGGTTTCAACACGAAAGCCGCCGTAAAGCCAGCCGTTTCAGCGAATGTTAGGAATATCAATCTCCACGGGCTAAAACTAACATACATATCGTAAGAATGGGTTGAATGAGGATCAGCTGAGGCTTGCAAGAGTATCGAATATCCGCGAAATATCCTGCTTATTATCAGATAAACTGAAAACAAGACGCGGTTCATCGATTCATGCGGCGCGGCTCGCCTGTCGATTAACTCAAAAAGCACTTGCTGTGAAGTAATTCCTTCATAAATGTTAAACGTCTCTTTCCATTCGGCGATTTTACCGAAAAGGGGATCAAGGCAACCTGAACTATAATAATCATAAAATAACGATGGTAGGAAGGTAAAAATTACTCGAAAACGTGCATGGGTGTATCTGGAAACTTCCCATGAGGCAAGATTTACAAACGTTTTCTGTAACGCGTAATAATTACCAATGAATGAATTACGAGAGAAGCGTACGATAAAAAAATAATTTTTTAAGCTAAATTAAAACAATTTACCTTACGTAGCCTATAACGAGATTAATTTTGAAAGTAACTGTAGGTAGAAAAAATCGAATGTCTCTCTTTATATATATATTTATGGTATTAATGCCTGATACTAATCTCGTTAAAAGTATGGCAACGCGATGTATTTCAATTTTATTCATTCTCATATGGATAATTGTGTAACAACATCGTTCTGAAAAATAGAGCCGTTGATCTACATATCGGCTGGAACGTGTTATTTTAAGCATCTATCATTTTTAAAAGGGTTCTGATGGAGTATATTTCTTTCACAAAAAAATATCAAGTTCCTCGTAGTAATATAGGAATATTGTCGATGCTTCTTCTCCTCTCGTTAATTATTTACCAGCAAATTCAATCAACCGGAAGTGATATCGCTTTTAACAATTTCAATCGCTTTAGCTCAATAAAGAATGCCTCTTTTTAATATGAAAAACCAATTTTCGGCAAAGCCTTCGTCAATTTTTCATTGATGTTTCGATATTTTTGATTTTATTAGCTCCTCGATGAAATTTCTATAAATTGAGTTCATGCAAATTATTACTCTTCGATTGAGTTCAACATTTTTTTAGTTTAAAATTTAGCCCGAAAGGCGACTGCAATGATGTCTGAAATGAATGTAAAATTTACCATTTGATGTCCAAAGAAAAGTAGCGTTATGTATTATTGAAAGTACGTACATTATAGAAAAATTGTTCGCTGATCGACATTGATAACTCGTGTGTTAAGAGCATAATTGCGCCCTCTGCGAAACGGAAATAGCAGCTTAAAACAAATTTACATTGGCGGATATAACTACACGAAAGAGAGCCAGGAGTTGCGGGATACAATTTCCGGATGCATATCGTACAGCACACCGTGCGTAGTTATTGTCCCCTCGACAGTTATCCGATCATTTTATCGGGCTATGCTAGAATGGTTTATATAAAATAATGTCCGAGAAAACCGCTCCAAATGACTGGCCATTGAACGTGAGTCCATTGAAAAACCTTTCGAAACATTTTTTCCCCATTCGTCGAAGCTGCTCCATGCACTATAAATCGCATTCCAGCCGTTCTTTTACGCAAATTGTGGAGAGAGAGAGAGAGAGAGAGAGAAATGGAGATAAACGAGGAGATCGCTACGGAGTTTTTGCGGATGGTATGGAGAAATTTAATGGAGAATTTCCGAGGAGAAATTGGTACTAAGAAACTACGGTACGGCAAAAGAGTTTGCAGTAGTCGAGAGGATAAACTGAAATTATGAATTCTAACGAGGAGTCGAGCGATACCGAACAATTTTTACCATCACGGCTACTGGGATTTATTAAAAATCTTATTCGTTGCGATTAAACAAAGCGGAGAAGAGAAGAGAAATTATTCTCGAACGATGCGCTATATATTTCGAATAATTTATGGTCAGTAAACTATGGGTAAACGAATTTTTTTATAAATACAACTACGAAGCTCTAAATAGAAATTAATTTGTTTCGTTACTTAAATATTAGAAGGAGAACACTCTGTATTTATTTATTTATCCATTTAGATTCGTTATAAGCGTATAAAAGTGGACGTGAGAAAGTGTTGAGAAAACGTAACCAATTCAGCGGAATGTAAAAATTGAAATATTTTCGATAAAAGTTTTATAATCGTCGGTACATTTATTTAGTAAAGTACGTCACTGCAAAGAGGATACTGTGCAAGGCAAATAAAGAGTGACAAGTATACTTTGTGCAATACCAAAGGAACAAATTGATAGCACCGTATATTTTTCCTCTTATTCCTTTTAAATCAATTTATCGTTACGGCTTAGAGGAGACAATGTTTCCGAGACAACTGCTGTCATATCAAACTGTCGTTTTCTGGGAAATATTACGTTCGATTATCCGGAACTTTAAAGAGCCAGAGAGAAAAAAGCTTGCTATATCTGAGGAGCTTCTTCAAAATATCGGAGACTCGATGGAAGCAGAAGCAGGAGGCAATATTAATGTAGAAGTTTATTAATACGCAACTTTTAATTCTCTTGCGATTTGAATAATTCTGATATTGCATGCCATGCCATAAACCGTGTAATTTTCCTGCATCCTGTTAAATTATGCCCTTTACGACCATCGCGTCAATCAAATCCGAAATTTTCAATAATTATAGACAATATGTGTCAATCTGAAGACTTCGTCCATCGGTAAATCCATAAATTATAATATAATATGGTTCAATCAGGAACTTTGAAATAGATATGAAGTACACCAACAGACGAATACCACGATGACTAGCATTACGGAAAGCTAAAAGATTCCTCATACATTTTTCATAGCATAAGAACAATAAGAGACAAGCAGACATTCACAATGCATATGTAAAACATACAGAACATGCATATGCAACGACAAACAGTAGGGCACCGGAAACGTGAAACAATACTCAACCTACCGCAGGGACTGCGGGTCAGCCAAGACCAAGCGAAAACCGCAAGATACGACTTTAACCACCTAGAACCCGCGGAAGAAGCTTCAGACGTATCCAGAAGCGTGAAATATGCATCAGAAGACAGAGGGTCATGCGAGATGCCTTGGACTGCCACGGAAGCTACGGGACATAGTATTAAAGCACCCCGGAGTACTAGATCTTTGACACGTGTATTCCTGAAATCATGAAAGTCCAGTCGAAGTGTCAAGGTGCATGGGGACGCTCGTAACTCTTCGATCGCGCTGATTGGCGATACATTCCAAAGAATGAAAAAAAAGGAAGGAATTGAAGAAATTGTTTCGTTTGAGGTCTGCTAGTGGACTAAAGCACTCTACGGTCGATCAGCTCTATCGAAGTAGTAGATTCTTCTATTAGGATAGCAGCCTGTCAATTTAGATACTGAAGACCAAATCCAAAATTATATATGTAAGGGCAAATGGAGTGCCTGTAAGAATTACTAATAGTGAAAATAACGAAAGAATAAAGGAAATAATGGAAACGGTGATTAAACTTTGCCTAACGTGGTCCAAGGTAGTCCAAGGTATAGTGTTCAGTCGTTGTCCGTTTGATACGATAAATTTTCAGGCTTACAGAGGGGTTGAAACGTTGTGTATAATGGTCAGCATAATGAATACAAATAATTCTCTGGCTGTTCTAGATAATATTTCGTCAGCAATGAAAGCAGGATGGTAAATGGAACAATCAGAAGCATCGATGAGTTTTAATCGGTGTGATCGGACTGGCGCAGCGTACAGAGACTCAAAAGAACGCAATCAATGCGTTATACGATTTTCAGTTCTGCGTTCGTTTTACACAGCAGCAAATAATTGTGTACGCCGATTGGATAAAAGGAAACATTTATACCGACGATTTTACTTGTTTTTTGCCACGTTATTTTCTCGTGGTGCGGGTTACTCCAGTGAAAAGAATGTGTTTATAGCTGTGGGAATTGCATTTATCCAACGGTCTAGTTCGTAAAAGAATTTCGTTTAAACTGTATTAAGCGAAAGTGGAGGATTTCTTAAAATATTTTTGAAGGCTTTTTAATTATTGCGTCTGTCTGTACAAAAGATAAATGTCGATATTTGTCGAATCAATTACAAGGTGATAATTACGAGTATCTGGAAGAAACGCTTACGCCCTTCTGTTGCCGGAACGTTCTTCAGGAGACAATGAATTCAATTGTCTTGAGAATGTTTCCGTCTTAAACGAGCCGTAGATTTACTCCACTTGTCCGCCCACTCGCTTCTCCTCTCTTCTCCTTCCGTCTGCTGTACCTTCAAGCTGACAGTGATAAACCGGGTGTCTCACTTCTCTCAATATTGCTTAGGTAAATACCAAGACACTATCTACGTTTTCACGTTCGATTACTTTATTTAAAAGAAAAAAGTGTCTTAAATTAATATTTAAATCAGTTTTACTTCTTATTACAAAATACTACTGATCTTTGGGAGAAGCTTCAAGTTTTGCTTCGTTGATACAGTTTAATAGAAAGTTTCAGCAGCTCCAACATTTGAGTAAGGCCACTGATCGTAAAAAATCTAAAAAGATATATGTCATTAAACGAAAAGCTGCATTGGATTTACTTTTACGGTGCAGTAACTTGACAAATATTATTTTCATTTAATCTGAGAGAGTATACAGTTGGAATAGTGGTAAAAATACGAACTATCTGGGGGTTAAACATCGATTTTCAAGATGGTATTTTGTGTTCTATCTTCTATTCAATGTAATTTCTCGTTTATTCGTTGCAATTTTCAATCTTTCATTAGAAAGGAATCAGTGCGCACTCCAGGATTTACATTTGCATTCGTTTTTTCATCAGAGTTCCTTGATATTTAATCGTCTATGAAAGAGTAAGAACCTCAAAGAATGTTTTCAATTCAAGAAAAATGTCGCTTGCTTACACATTAGCAATTAAACGTCAAAGACGTTATGTAAGATATCAATTTATACCTCTTTCTGCAAATGATGTAATGTTTTACAGGGCAGATATGTTGAAAGCGGACATTGAATGAAATTTTTAATTAATCGTTACTATTAAATTTATGAATAGAATGGCTATAAAATTCGTTGCATGTAATACCATCATAAGCAAATATATATCCCACTTTCTTTCCCATTTTCTAAAAAAGAAATACAAAATAATCACTTTCTTTATCAGCTGCGTCCAAACGAAAAACATTAAATCTAAATGGATTCATAAAAGTCGATATTTTAAACAGAAAGAGCCGTTTGTCGATATCAGATTTTCCATAAGTTGGCTTACAGATCGTCCAACAGTCTTGCTTTTATTTCACTCTCAATTCACATTCGTTAGAGAAATTCAATTTGCATAATAGAGTTTATACACTCGAATATAATACTTTAACCAATATTGCTAATATTGTAATTTTTAATGTGAAAATTGTTCTCATCTATCGTCCAATAAACCACGTATTTTCATTATGATATGATGATATAAGACGTTATTGTAGAAGTAAAGACTATTATTTATATATGTGAATCAATTTTCTTTACGATACGAATTCTATTTGCAATTTAAAAGCAACGTGATTCTACGCGGTTTGTTTGGTTTACACTTTCAAGTTTCCTTCGGCAGGTTGTTCCGTTTGCCTTGCGGATGCAATGGCAAACTCAGGCTGTGGTCTGTTCCAATAGCTTGCAAATACGTACGCAAATATGTTCACTTTCTATCAGAGGTGCAGACTGCTGCGACAATAATTTCGATAATCGTAATATCGGTTTATCCATTTAATGAGGATCAAAGGAAATCCATACAGATCGGTACAATTACATTTTCGTGAGCGTTTAGAAGTTTACCTCTCGAGTTTCTTCTTTGTTCTTTTCTTTTACAATTGCAAACTAATTTTCCGCCAAATGTTTTTCCTTACAGATGTTGTTTATAGTTCATTGAACAGCAATTAAAAAATAATCAAGAGTTAAAAGGTTATGAATTAGTTGGGAAATTTATATTCGTTAAGAGGAAACTTTGCCGGCGTAAGGTAATTTGCGTATAGAAAGAAGTTTCAGTTAAACGTGTGAAAAATATACAAATGTAATAAAAAAAATGTGAAAACTGGAAATTCAGTAAAAGCTCTTTCTTGAATAATATTGATACTTAGTAGTTTGATCATTTAATTAAGAAATACAAATAATTGAAGAGGAGTCTAATGTCCTCAACATCGACGAAGATAAATTTAATTAAGAAATAAAAATAATTGAGAGAGAATCTGATACTCTCAGCATTAATGAAGAGAAATAACAATATCGAACCGTATTAAAACTTTGTATAAATTGAAATATTTCAAAAACGGTATGATCATTATTCGTTCAAATTTGCATATCTTTTCCAAATCGAACTGTTAGAGAAAATTAATAATCGGAAAGTTATATAGATAAAAGGTTTCGTGCACCATTCTTCGTCTAGGTGAAGAATTCTCGCGGGAAGTCATCCAACTGTAATTACTTAGCGAGTTTTGGTTCTTCATAGCTCTCCACTTACATTCCGCTCTTTTTCGTTCTCTTATTTCATTTTTCGTTTAGTCGCGTACAAACTAGCAGGCAGTCGCGTTTCGCGTTAGAAGTATTAAATATTTTATAAATTGCTGGCAGAGGGATCAATATCTCTGGCATCGAGTTAATATTTTACTCATTTCAAACTCTGAAAAAATGATATTAAGATACGCGAGTTTATACGAAATGATAATTAATTCCTCGTTCTCGTTTCTTTTTCTTTTGTGACACCAAACAAGTGCTATTATTTGCATCATAGATGTAAACTTTCGCTGCAGTATTTTACGATAATACGTCAAGAGTTTATTTCCGAGAAGACCACTTCCTCCAAAGTCAACGACACAATGCTGAGAATTTAGCAGTGACGAGTTGCTTTCTAAGAGTTTTGTATTATCTCTCGAAGATCGCAACTATTTCAGCAATTTGACATTTATTGCGTTTACATCCTTAGCACTTAATAAACTTAATAAAGCACATAAAAGTGGGTTTGTACTTACGTTAACAATTTCATTTTATTCCTCTTTATGCCACGAGCAATCAACTTGTGACAAACTACGGTCGGTATGGTACACACATATAAGAACCAAAGAGAAAGAGAGAGAGAGAGAGAAAATAAAAAAGATGTTAAAATTGTTGAAAACAGTGATTGAAAGGAATGCATCTTATTTACGATTACTACTCATATTTCTGAAATTCTTATTACATTGTTAAAAGATTTCTAAACTCCGTAGAGTCGATTGAATGTGCAAAACTTGAAAAGAAAGAAACAGCCTCAGTTTCCTATTCCGTTTTGCAACTTTTCTTCTATCTTTTAAAAAATGAAGTTGGAAGGTATGAAAACAGAGATTTCACTCTTTAAAATAAATCCAGGCGGACTGTTGTGCGATGTTTCACAAGAAACTGCAACAGTTCAAACGTCGACAATTTTTCGATCAAAATTTAGCGATCCTTCAATTCAATTCAAGGTGTACTCGTTTCAACGACGAAAGATTTGTTTTATTCGACATATCATAATCGATCCAGATTCTCTACGACACGTCTCAAGATTTTAGGGACTCGATTAATCTTAAAATAAGCAAGTTACTCGTCTGTGAATATCTGCATCGTCAATTTGATACGTCGCGTTGACAAAATACTCTCTGCCAAAACTTTTCCCAGTTTCTAATCTTATTTCAGTGTTGCGACCGTCTAGCAACATTATCTACGGCAAGTTACTCGCACTGCGTACCAGAAAATGACTTAAGGCAGCCTGTTTCCTGGAGATTTCCTGGAAAAGTTCCAACAGTCAGCTGGGCAAACCGGTTTCCACAACCTTGTTCTCTACATGTTATCTGGTTTATTGAATCACCAGCCACTGTTACTCCGACTTCTATCCCTGCGGGGCAATCTGCCATCTTTGCGTGGCTGCGGCTCCTATTTTTTCCCTCCCCTTTCCGCCGCACAACTTCAGCCTGCGGAACCTCCTACACAGGGTGTACGGTCGCTAACTCTCGATTTTACGACGTCGCTACCATGCCTCTCGCATTTCAACCGCCAAATCCGTTTCGATTTTCGTTTCTAGCCATTTCGAGTTTCCTGCATCGAGCGTCGAACATGAACCACCCCAACGGACTCGTCCAATAAAATGTCCACCTTGATCGTACGTTTCACTGCTCGTTATTGCGCGCGTTGATTCTATTTTAAATCGCAGTTCGTGCATCCAAGGATCTGCAGTTGTGTCGGAAGTTAAACCATCGTGGATGTCTCGTTTCCTTGCTTGGAGATCAATTTTGTATAAAGGTGCGTTTTACATCATTTACGAGGAATTTATCGTTATCGAAGAAAAGAGGTGAAAGAGCGAAGGAAATTCTTGGCAAGTTTGATACGAGAAAGGTTTGAAATTTTAGGTGTCACGTATACAGCCCACACTGCTGTAATTCATTTCGTATTCTTCACTTCGGATACCTTAACTCCGCAACTCTCGCTGGTATTATTTATTTTATGATCGCTCCACGGCAATTCATCAATAACAGGCTGTTGGAGAAAGAAAACATGAACTTTATCTTGGAAACTTCGAAGGTAGAATCGAGACGTTTGAAATGCCAAACATCTAGCGTAAAATCCACGACGCTTTAATTCTTTATTTTAGATTTATTCTACAACCAATTTACGATTAATCATCGCAAAAAGAAGATATGAATTCTGTCCTGAAGCCTTTAAAACGAGAGCATCTTTCAAATTGTAAGCACGCAAGTTCGTTTCGCGAAAATCCGATGACGGTGCATTATCTTTCGCGATAGGAATAAATAGCTAAAGCCATTAAATGTCAATAAATGTAGCGAGCATCGATGGAAGAAAAATGACAGCAACGGTTACTCTATGAAGAGAGATTTCAAGCTGATGACCACCGAACGAGCTACCGAATTGAATTCCTGCGATAATCTTACGATCAAGCCTCGTATATAGATGGAAGGAAAGACGGTCTGTATAAGACAACTTTTTTACTGGTTTCTGTTTCATCGACTCTCTGATTTACGCGTTATCGGCCAAGAAGAAGAGCAGTCGAACGAGCAATGTAGGGAGAAAAGGGGAATTTAAAGAGTGAGGTTTGGTACGAGTGGCAAGCAAATTTGATAGGCAAGAAACATCTTAACGATGATTTTATTCTAACGATTCGCTAATTAGTGGAATCTGCATATTACGCGGCTTTTATGTTACTATGTAAAAACGAATTACTGGCAAACTTAAGGATCGAAGTTGCTACACCAAACGCGGAAAAATGATCGGTCATTTCGAAAATAAAAATTGGAACTTTGAATTAAAAGGTGAATATGAAAGTTAAGCAGGGGAAGATTATTAGTTCCATTTATCAAGAGTTATGAACTGCTATAGCGAAAGAACATACTCTTAATAGATTTGCTCTTAACACTTTGTAATACTTTCTTGAAACGTGCTTGACTACATCTTATCAAAACTTCATCGAATATGTAGACTACGAGTTATTAAATTCTCTTAGATTGATCGAGCTGCACACCAAAGAACCTTAATCACAGTGCTTTTCATACTTTAAAATTATGCAACTACGACAGAAGATTTAGAAAAGAAAGTATATAAAGGTACTATTTCATTAAAATTTAGAACAATCATCTACTTTGACCGAGTCCTTGCATTTGGCTAATTCTTTCTAAATTTGCTTTTACTTTTTTTTTAGACAAAATTATCTCCCGATGGAATTCGCTCAGAATTGATAGAATTCTGCGCATTTGACTGGAGCATGAGAAAACGAAGCTCTCAGAATAATTAGAAACGACGCCACTTATTATTTTCGGATGGACTTTCGTTTTTAATCGCATAATCGCTTCTCATTATACGCTTCTCCTATTAAATTTATTTCTCGCGTGAGCCAAAGCATAACTCTCGTGAAATAAGCTCGGAAGCTTTTAGATAGATAAAGCCATTATCAGAGTCAGAAGTACGACGAGTAGCAACCTGCTTCGCATTATATAGATAGGATAACTCAGACAGTAATTATATTAATTGCGCTATCGAAAGTTATATCATACAAGTAACACCGATCGATTATTACCTGCTTTAATTTGTTCAATATTATCATTTCCTCTCATAATGTATGTAATAGTCTCAGTCGCTCGATCAGATGAAATTTTCATTAATATATCCGATCGCCTATACTTCGTTCATATTACATTTTCGTATTAAATCTGATGTCACAAAGTTCTGCACCTCTGTACGTTTAAATTTCCCATAAATATATGTGTCGTCCAGAAGCCACACTGATCAATATTCCAATCGTAGTACTTGTTATAACATTATATAAATGAAACAATTTCTTGACTAGATCCTACTCTTTTAATTGTATTTATAAAAATATGAAATTGCATAAATATCCGCAGTATACTCGACTGAAAAATTTCAAACGACACATCTTAACGCTTCACATCTACACGTCCTAATCCCAATGATAACCCGACATATATACAGTCTGTCACACAAGAGCGTGTCTGCGATATTTCTGTAAATATTTATATATTTGTAAAAAAATTTATATGAATTGAATCTACATCTAAAACACTAATACGCTATTACAGTAGGGTGTCCAATCTCCTCCATTAGCGATTATAGCTTGACATCGTTTCGGCATACTCTCGACTAATTTTTGAGCGTAGGATTCTGGTAACGACCTCCATATCTTTCGAATGTGATGTACAAGTGTTCTTATTTTTGTGATACGTCTTCCTCTCAGCTTGCCTAATAGGACACCATGCCCAAAACGAAGATTCATCAGTGAATATTATATTACTCCAATCACGATCTCTGTTTTCATTCGCCCATGCCAGACAATTTTCGACGTTTCGCGTACGCGGCACTCATATTAAAAAGCTCTGTTCCTTTCACTGTTTCAAATGAAACTGAAAGGTATTCAGCAACGCGTATTAGAGAAGTTTTCGTTTGTTTACATTCTTTTTATCTCATTCTGATTAGGTGTCAGGTTTCGCAGATATCGCAGACACGCTCTTGTGTGACAGACTGTATATCTTTCCTTTTTTGTGAAACGTGAGAAATAAAACCAGGATTGTATCCTGGAAATTGTTTCAAGATATATCATACACTTAAAACTTACAAAATACAACGATAATGTAAATAAAACTGGTATTTAAGTGAATTTCTTTCTTCCTTTATTTATTTAAATTGTCTTGTTTTTTAGTTAAAGTACATTTCAAATAAAACGCCTAAAATCGTTGGGAGCTGCTGGTAACGAAATTGAAATATCTGGGGATCTTCCCAAACATTTCGAAAGAAACGCCCCGACGCTCTTTCATCTCCGACATATAGATATATTTTTCATAAAAAAGGAAAAATGGGACTGAAAGAATGTCCAGTGGGACTTGACACAGGAGCTCCCGAGATAAAAACTAATGTCGAGTCACACTCGACATAGGAATGCAAAAGGTTAAATATCCTTGAACGTAATATAATTTTAAATATGTATTTCCAACAAAAAGTTAGATCTTTCTGTATCCGATCGAGAAATACGAGAAATTTTGATAATAAACTCCGAATTCTTCTACATTTTTTCATACTGTTAATGGGTTAACTAAATATTTACAGCGTCGTCCATCTAGTGACTCATCGAACAGATATAGCACACGCAAAATGGTATCGACGAGGATGTTTCGGGCTACGTTTATCTGTATGTAAGAGTGCTAGATCACGTAGATACGAACGATAGCTCAAAACGAATTGCCTGGGCAGTCCTGTGTGCGTGATTTTTGGTAGAACAACCGTTAGAACATCCGGGGATTGGCCGACATACCTGATCATGAATTAAGCGATGTAGGGTAAGCCTACTGCCGATCGAGCATTCTGATACTCCAGAGGTACATAACGCAATATGCCAGTGTTCTGCTACACATACTAATCCCTTGAAACGGACCGATTCACTCTATCTGGCACGGATGTTTCCTGTCTGCTATATCATTCTCCCGTGATGCTCCTATAGCTTCTATCCTTCCTCTATCTCTACGTTTCTATTTCCTCCTTCTCCTCGGTATCTGTTTCGTTTGTGAAAAAAGGTATCGTTTCTGTGATCACTCTACAAATATTCACTATTTTGTTGGAAGTACAGAGAAATGATAAATTTAATATTAACAGATGCTTGAGAAAATGTTCATCTAATATTACGATTGGTAAATATTTTAAAAAAAAAGAGCAAGCTTGCGTAAAAATGATAAAATTCTACCTGTCGTTTCAACCGAGTCACAACTATTAAAACGGTTTAGTGGTTGATTGTAAATAATCAAACGAAAGGGGAAATATTCCAATCTTCTACGATTATCCATTTTATCTTTCCTCTTTCGTCTTTCTGTCCTCTTGATTCCCAACATTAAAAATTGATTATTTCAACAGAAATGTCTATCGCCTTTGAAACTCGTTGTTAACCGAATTAGTCCGACTCCTCGATCTGTCGAATCGTTAAATATCAGGAACGAAAATTAAATGTAGACTTTTATCAAAGAAACAGCTGTTTAATCTTTTTTCGCTCGACTATATAAGCAACGATTGTTCAGCTAGAATGAATTGGAAAATGTAAAAAAGGACTGAGAATATTCAGAGGTCCGAAATTCTTTCGAGGGATCGCGGTGAATTGAAGAAAGGTATTTGCGTTTCAACGGCAAAGATCAAATGCTAAAATTAAAACTCATCAATGCGTGAATCGACCCGGCAAACACGATCGATAGAGATTTAATTAAAACGCAGTCATTCGGTGTTTACCATGCTCGGACTACGCAGAATGTTTCAATGGGAGCGCGAATGCATGTTCCTACCTTTATAACGGATCTGCTCGAGCGTAACGATATTCAGACCGATATTTCCATCTATTACGGATAAAGATAGAAATATTACACGAGTCGATGTCATTCACGCGATTCTGATTGATTCCCGCAATCCTTTCAACATTTTCAAGAGCGGTTCAACTATAAAGAGAAAGAAGGATCGTTTATAAATAGTTTTTTATTTTTTTAATTCTTTTAATACATCGAAACGGTTAAAAAAAGAATTTGCTTATTGATGGTTCGATTGGAATTACGAAAGAGAACTTTTTGATAAAAATGAAAAATGGCTAAAAATACACGATTATTTCGAACTATCGTGATTCGTGATTAGATCGCGCGTGATTTATGCAATTTCAAATTTTTTTTTTTTTTTCATGAATATAACTAAGAAATGAAATTTATATGGATATTCGTTCCGACCACTAAACTTTATCACGAGCGTTCCACTTTAAACACTTTACATATCCTTCCATGTTATGTATATTTTTACATTTTTAAATTTCCCAGAAGCGCAAAAATATCCGCGATCTACTTCTAATATTAGGTTATACGTATGATATGGAAACTAAAATTTTCCGATTGTAGAAAATAAAAATGACAATTCGACAGCCTCATCTGGGATTTAAGTGAAAATGTCATATCCTTTCCGGAGAAAAAATTGTTTCCAAAAGCCTATCGTCTACGAGCAGCTTTAAATGCCTACTTTTACAGCTAATACATACTTTTCATAATCAGAATTACTGAAAATACAACTGGTTCTGTAATAAAAAGGTGTGCAAATATTTCTCTGAAATTTGAATACGCGAATCTGAATTTTGATTTCTCAGCATTTCTATTCGGTTACTAGCGGTTTCTGTACACAGGGGGAACGATGATATTACGCGATCATTTTACCATACGCGTCGAAATATCGATTCTCTCAGTCAGGTACGACCTATATGTCAATTAGCCACGAAGCGGAATCCTCGTGCTAAATTCGTGGCTATTGTTTCGAAATATGGTCTAATATATTTCTGACCCGGAATTAAATAATTGGCGGAAAAACTGGATCACTTGTTAACCTGAATAACTAATTTGAGTGACGAGCAAAAACATAGTCGAACAAAGATTTTCGTAGAAAGTCAGCCACGTGAATTACAAACTCTGCATTAATATATGTTAGTTATGCAATGCATACTCCATATTAGTCGCATAATATATCATTTGCAGAAAGTCACAGTCGGACCTTTCAATGAAAATGATATTTACGTTCCCCAATGAATGAATTATTCATTAACACTAATAAAGTACTAAATAAAACAACTGACCATACAGTTAAATTGAATAACTTTGAATACATGTTCTGAATACACAGAACAAATACAAGGCTTTCTCATACTAAATTAAGTATAACATGTATGTAATAAATGTTTTATTCCAACTCTTTTGTATTCATCATCAGAGGGAATGAAGATTGAAACCGCGATTCTCAAGATTACGTTCAAACGTACCGTTGTAGTGGGTTCCACCTCAAGGAAAACTCCAAATCTTCTCTAATGTTTAGTATACTTAGTCCCCGAAGCCATTGAGTATTATTTAGCACTAAATCGATTTGAAGAGCCTCTCAGCCTCGCAACCTTTTCTAGGAACATGCCTTGCACGGATGGTGCAATGGGGTACAGCCAGTTTTTCGTAATTATACAAAACCCATAGACCCATGGCTTCGAAGCTCTTCTGTAAAGTAACGTTGCCAGCGTGAGGATCTAGACTGGCATAAACATTCTACTTAAACTTACTTAACACTAGAACTACCGATAGTTAACACGAAGCTATGCACCAAAACCAGTGAAAATTACTGGTCTTTGAAAAATACGTAATAATAGAATATTTTTGTATTTATTGATTTATTACTTTCTTACAGAAGAAATTCCATGTTATGTAGTACGTTTTTTGGTATTATTAATCCATCTCGGACCATGATCGACCTAAACGAGGGTTCACACATTTATAAAATTGTAGAACCAATCATTTTGGCTGGTATTGGTATGAGTAGCCTTGATACAAAATTGTTTTCACTTTGAATACATAAAAAAGAAAATAAAATTCATTATATTATTCTTTTAGTTATCGTTGCGAAAGTCATTACATCATTGTGGAAGAAAATATAACACGATGTAGGAATCTTAAAATAAAATTGTAAAACCAGTCGATTTGACTGGTGTGGTAGTTCTAGTGTTAAATATTTCTATTTCTATTATACATTGATGCACGTATTTTCTTTTTCTATTCCAAGATCCCAAACAATTACGCGATTTTTAATTGTCAAAAAAGGTACCCAGTTTTGTATCCAGATCATATACCGTAGGAATAATAGCTGGTGAAAATGCACGTTTTTAGATTTAATACAAAGTAGGTGGTTGCGCTTTGAACTCGTAACTGTAACTCGTAGTTATGGAACGCCACTCTCTGAATACGAAACGGAACTTGGCCAGGGTTCGTCCTGGAAAATAAATGATCCTTGTCGGATTCACATGCTGAAACATTACAGGATCGCGTGACAGGATCATCGCCTCGCTCAAACAAACTATCGCCCATCTAAATCGATCGCGCGCCCAACACCGTACTTCTGTCAATTTCCTCTTTCATCCTCTTTTCCTTCTATTTTATTCACCTTTCCGCTGTCCGTTTCTATCTTCTAATTCTCCTCTCGCTTTCTACGTATCTTCTACCTGGTAATCGCCTTCTCGATAAACTCGATGGACTCTCTTCTTTTCGCAGTTCTTTAGTTTCCCATTGACCTTCCTCCGCGATTTTGCTTTTCTTCCTTGTTTCACGCAATTACGATGTAACCCCATTCATGGAACAACACTACACACAATTTCGTTTCGCTTCGTTTTATTTTATTTACTTTCTCCGTCCAATGCCTCATTCTCCCTCGATACCTTGCCACTTCTGTCTTACTCTTTTCTCAGTCCTCTTCGTCTTTCCTGCTTTCGAACATCGTTGAAGCTATCTCGCTCTTAGCTAGTTCCTTCCTCCTCCTGCATCACGTTGTCATTATACTTCCTGGTCTAAATGGGCCGACGCATTACGCTGGCTTACCTATCATCGTTTCTACCTGTGATATCCAGGTCCCAGATACCGCTCGAAAACTGGCTCGCTTCCGTCCGTACGTCCATTCGTGTCGCTTCGCAATTACCTGGCCGCTAATCCGCTGTCTCGTCGGCCATGAACGACCGTTTAACTCGGATCGAGTGCCCCATTGTCGGTAAGTGACTTTTCGGCAAACCGACCGCCTCTTTTCAACGTGTTACGATGGTTAAGCGTTCAGCGTCATTGTTTCTCGTCGGAATTATTTCGAAAAGGTCAGTTCGCTTGCTGATCTCTTGGTTTAAATTGGTTCGTTATTACTCCATGGTTACATTGTACGGCCATACAACGTCGATAGCTGATATCAGGTATACGTGTTGCACGATTGTTCCAAGCACAAAAGTTCAAAGTTTTCGAATCTCAATTATTGGATTTCTGTAATAAAGTTTGTTCGCCTTTCATTGTTGCATATATGTATGTAGTAACTTAGAGATGGTGTTTGTTTTAGTTTCTAGAGCAAGGACAAGGAATGGTGGTTATTGAGAGTTAAGTTCGTTTATTCGTGTAAGCAATGCTCAACATAAAGCTGACTATAATCGTCGTGCGTCTTCTACTCGGCTTCCAGCTTCTCAACTGACTTAACTCAACTGCTTTGCGTCTTCTGTACAACTTGACTGCTTCACGTCTTCTTTTCGACTTCCTCACGTCTTCCGCCAACTGCTCTGCTCGACTCCTTAACGTCCTCTCCTCTCACCCCCAGATGTGCCTGACCCATTTTCAGGTAGATCCCCTTTAATTACCCCGATGTTGTAAAGGGCCTCAGGTATGGCCCATTGTCAGGCACGTTCCTTTTCCCGATACTACATGTATGTGTTCTATAGAACGTGTACGTATGTGTACACATGGTGTACGTGTTACTAAATTTTTTAACGAAAGATATATGTTTCTGGAGAGTTGAAACTACCGATTGATCATACACAGAAAGATTTTATACGAAAGTAGAAATGACACTTTGTGTGCTCTTTTAAGAATAAACTCGTCGCTTAACCACTCGAGAGATGAAGCGTTACGGTCGAAGGAGAAGAAACTACTTTGAAATAACCACTTCACAGCTCGGAAATACATAGCTCAGTTTGATTTATTAAAACGACGCAGTAGAGTGACGATTTAATTATTAACAGGAGGAAAGTCAGGAAGAATGCCAATAGCGAAATGCCGAGGGATTGTCGTGACGACAGCCGACGTCTCCGCGGAAACAGTAGATTCGAACTAAAGTCGAATAACGGCGTGCTGTCTCCCCTTGTTCGCGATCCCCTTCAGACGAAATTGGCAAAAGCAACGCGAGATATTCGAACAGAGAGTACGCCATATAGGAAAACCTACAAGCAAAAGAAAGACAGCTAGGCGTGGAAGCTGTGGCGTTTCGAAGTGTGTGCACAGATACACGAGCTGCAAACTACATTATGATTTAATTAAAAGCAAAGCCCCCTGACGGGGGTAGGTGTGCACGAACGTTGGAACGTCAGCCTTGTTTTCGTTTCTATAGCTGGCCGAAACGTTCGCAAAACTGTCGACAAATTAGCGGATCTCTGTCTCTCGAGGCCAAACCATCGACCGCGATCCACCCGGCCGATCCCGACTTGATAAACTTCTCAATTATCAGAATTAATTAAATTTGTTGACTCGATGTTGCACCAGTTTCGTCGCCGGAGCATAACGGCACGATTACGCCAACGACTGAGGGACGAAAAACTAACGGAACTTGGAAAAACGAACGATACATTTCGTGGCAATATAAAGAGAAAGCGCGAGAGTTTAAATAGCCACTAGTCGACTAGGAAAAACGCCAATTTCTTCCAAAATTTTTAAATATTACAAACGTTAAAAACATCTTTGTTCGATAAATCGTTTAATTCCGATACTCCACTTTTAATGTCTTTCCCTGGAACGTAAAAGCAACCTCGAAACAGGCCATAAAGAACAAATAAACGGTGGTTACCGAGGCACTTAAACGTGCAATTGCATCGCAGGTAATTAAAAAAATCACATCCTCTGGCTTCTGTTTCGAGGAAGGTGCAGCAAACGTTCGTTGGTTTGGGCTTGATTGTTTTTTGTTTGTTGTCGTTCCAGTTGCACTGGGCTGAAGTTAAATCGAGCATTTCACGAGCCTCGGCCAGTAGTAATGGAAAACGTATTACTGGAGCTGTAAGTTTTGTCAGCAAGAACACAGGCGGCCGACGTTATAACACGGATGTGCAGGCTGTACTTAACGACGAAACTCAGGAAACCTGAAAACAGTAATTTTCGTCCAAGGCGAGGAAAAAGCAATCGCGTTGTTGAAACCTCGGGAAAAGACGTTGGAAAGGACTCGTTCCGCCCTGCAAATGCTTCACACTCTGCGTAAAATACCAGGTATCGATAAGTTAAACAAATGGGACGTCGAAGCACGACATTTCACCCCTTCAGGCTCATTCTAACCCTTGTCGTTTTCAACAGGTTAGTTTCAACGTTCGTCCTACGTCGTAAGTTTCTGGAAACCAGCTTTTCCAAAGTACACGTAAAGATACACCGTGTACATTTCCCAGAATTGCCTCGGGTTTGACAATTTAATTTGTACAAAGTGTACTTTCTTTGATAATTTATCTTTGCAATTGAAACAATTAGGTAGATGGAACATAACTGCGACACGAATGTCTTTAATCTAATAATTTAATCACACACCTTTAAATATTACTTCGAACGTAATATTTTGAGGAAATATAAAATATTAAGAATGCACATAATGCACATAATGTGAAAAAATATGTGAAATATTCAGTGTATAGTATTTGTTATAATATTTAACGGATTAAATAAATTTCTACTTAAGTGGAACAGAGTATACAAAATGCTTGAGACAAAAATACCTACAATTTTAGTTTCCCTATAATGTAAATAAAATATTACTTCAAAATACAGCATCGAACCTTTCTCTACTTTACCTTCGTTACGTGTCCAATAGACTATGGTCCAATAGAAAATAGTTTAATCTTTATTTATTTAAAGTACAGTCAAAAATAATCTTGAAACGAGTACCAAGTCCTATCCAACATTTCTGATTTATTCTTATCTATATTTATTTGATGCAACGAATTACCTGTCATGGTCAGAAATATATCTTCTTCTTCCCCTCTACACCTACTATTTCTGAAAATCAGCTTCTCGTGTCTTGCACTACTATTTCTGATTCTATTGCGCGTCGTATATTACCGTGTGCTCGATTCTACTGCGTGTTTGGTTTTACGTGGTTGGACGGCCTATTCTACTGCGAGAACCAGATTAGACAAATTCTATCTCTTAAGTTGCGTTGCGTAATCCTTTAACTCAATCGCCACAGAAATAGCGACTCACGAAATTTTCGGAATCCTTTTGATCCGCGTGACGCGACACGCGCCAGAGTTGTCTACGCTTTTGAAAACCATCGCGTGCCGAAGTAAATTTGTAAACAAGCGAATTGACATGCCGCGTGGAAATTGCTAGTTAAATCGAAGTCCAGAAGCAAGTACGGAGTGCGAATCGGAAGGATGAAGCCAACTGTGACGCGTGTGTTTACTGTTACAAGCTCGTTCAGAGTGCTTAATTTCCAGAAGATCTGCAAAGTGGCAAAACTTCCGGAAGCTACGACGCTTTCAGCCGGAAGTCGCACGTACTTGCACACTTTCAGCCCCTTTGCCACGTGCGCGTTCACGTTCCACGACTGTAATCTTCACCGAAGAGGAATTGCGTACGTCCAAAGCCCCGGATCAAAGATCTAGCAAGACACATCGACGCCACGTATTCGATTTGCCTGGATTTTACGAAAATAAAAGTTATCCTTGTGCATCGATATTGTCTGTCGATCGAGTGAAATAAATACGATGTAATTTACTTCCGCTAGAATATGATAATAACGCAACGTGCAGAGTATGAAAATTTGATCAACGAGTCAGTTCGTTGTGTCCGGTTAACGGGTTAATGTTTCTATCAATTCGCCGTGTGATTGCTTCGCAACGCGTTTACTTTAAATATACCCCACAGTCGTAATAAAGCAATCAATTAATATGAAACAAGTTGTCAAACAAATTTCAAGCACAAGCGTATACCTCATACCACACGTAAGTGAAGTTTTACGCGAAAGCAATAATATCGTGCATAAAATGAATGTAGAGATAACGCGTTATGACTAATTAGAGAGAAACAAGCTGTATCGTTGCAATAAACGAGAGGATATGGATATTTACAGAGAAATTATTTCTCAGTGAGTTGTATCGTGGCTCGTACGAAGTTTTACCTATGTCGCATTTTCCCGTCGCGCTAAATAACCATGCAAAATTATGCAGTTACCGATCCGACGAAGACCTGGCTCTTTCGAGCAGATGAGACATTAAAAATATTTGAAGTAGTTTGAAGTAAATGGATATTGATCGACAGAATTGAACAACAATCGAAAATAGACCGTTTAGTCTTCTTTTTCTCGAGTTTCTCCCTCTTTTCGTTCCATTCTGAGGAATAAAATTCTAACTACGCGCGCAAGTATCTCGCTTTAATTCAAACCCGTGCAACTGTGTAATTTATATTGCCGTAATGCATCAAACGGTGGGACGTCTGCCCCGAAATAATATGCTTCTAGCATCTCTTACGGTGTCCGCCTCTAAACACTAAGATCTTTCCTTTATTCCACCCTTTACTCTGCTTCTCCTCTACTTCTGTTTGATTTAATTTGCTCTACAGCTTCTCATCGTTCAACATCGCCTGGGAATTAAAGCGGTCCGATTTAATAATTTATCACTCTTACGCGGCTTGCTTCTTCTTCTTCGTTACACTGTATCGTCTTGCATACGTTCTCGCCTTCGCTCTCTTCGCTCCATGAAACTTCCTAATCCATTTTAAATAATTTACCGCCCCGCTCTTTCTCAGATGCATACTTAAGCTCTCTTCGAGTGCGAGATTCCGTTCTTTTGTTCGTTACGCGGACAGAGTGATTAAGTGCCACCGATGAATGGTGTTACTTGTTCTGTTGAAATTTCAAATTTTGATAGAAGCTAATTAACTGAAAATGACACGTTCTTTAGACTTCGATTAACAACACTCGCTGTTATTCCATTTTTGTTTTCTCTTCTTTATGAAACTTTCTTTGCTTTTGTAATAGGAACTTTTGAAACTACTTTGTTAAAAAATATATATATATATAATATGCAGCTGCCTTCTACCCTTAACTAAATTTTCTTATTTATGAATAAAATAAGCCGATTTTTTCATTGAATATTCTACCTGAACATTCCTTTTTTATTCTTTTTTTTCTAAGGACCAAACCAGGTCCAAAGACCAGGAGAACCAAATATTAGGTTGGTCGAAAAGTTTCCTTCGTTTTATGAGGAAATAAGACAACGTTTTTTTTTTTTTGTTTTATATTACTTTGTCGAATTACGTACGATCCATTTTGTTCCGTTGAGATAAACACCGCGACATTTCACACACTTGGTTTCACGTTTGTATGAAGCTGCATCGTTGAAAAAAAAAAAAAAAAAAAACACGTGTGCGAAAGAAAGACACTTTCCGGACAACCTAATAGAATACCGGAAAACGAAAAATTTAAAGAAACTTGCAATTAAGAAGAGAACAAGATACGAATTATTTGAAATAACGCGTGATCTGATTAAATCCAATTCGATTACCGCTTGATCTGTACAAGAAAGTTTGACACGTTAAAAAAGTATTAGTGACACGAGGAAACGAGGGGAACGAACGTCGTTTTACCACTACAATACGTCTCACGTCTGATTCATCGTATACGTCAAGACGTTGACTGTTTCTCTTGACAGCGAACCGACATCTCCTCTTTTATTCTCTCCATCCATCTTTTTAATACTCTTTCTATCTGTTTCTGTCTGCTTCACAAAATCATTACAGGAAAGAACACTCTTAACGAAAGAGTTGCAGAAATATTTGTATCTTTCGATCGATCCAAAACATATTTATCCGTCTGTGATATCCACGTTTAATCTTACGTTGTACTCGTAGCGAAACTAAACGCCGTTTAATCTTTCATTTTCCTTCTGCCACTCACCTTCAATTCGAACGACGCGTCGAGTTTTTTTTTACGAATCGTTTCGATAGAGCAAGAAAACGGACCAACGAAAATTACTTGGAGGCAATGTTGGAACAAGAGTGCTTGACGAGGTGGCGAGTTATACAGAAATATCCCATGTGTAGGGATGCGTACCGACGGAAGCAAACAGAAAAAGCCAGACAAAACCAACCTCCACCCACCGGCTCGACCGTGACCCGGTCTGTTTACTCTGACCGAGAGTTTCGCACTCTCCGTAGGATAAATGCCAGCCTCGTTGTATCTTTTTCCCCTGAAACGGCCGGCTATCGTTCTCCAAACTTTGCCCTGTTTCTCTTTTCCCTTCACTCGTAATATCGTTCGACTCGAAATGAGAGTCGACCGCGCGATTCCACGAAGCGTCGCTTCGCCTCTCGGATGTTAAGCGCGCGACGCTACTCGGAGCGTGTCGGGCGCTCGATGGAACTTTCTTAAACGTTTCGGCGAGATATTTCGATGGGCGGAATAAATGGCAAAGTTTCTTTCCTCCGTTCTCTTTGGCGTGTTGACGCGGCGCGTTTGACGATCCCCACCAAGGTAAATCGAGTCGGGATAAACGGTGAATTTCAATAGGAAGTCGCGAATGTTTGGCGAGCTCCGGAGAAATCCCTGCACGAGATCGCAGTTTAAAGATACACGAGCAAATGTTAGAACAGTCGGGCCGGATATTTTGAGATTTACGAAACCGTTTGGCTCGCCATCGAGGCATCCGCTTAAATATTTCAATGCGAATACCGATACGCACGCCAACAGTGCGTCTTGATCCATGATGTACCGAGTTTATCTTCTAAACAGCCGGTTTATTTTCCATGAAAGTTAGTTACTCGCGAGAAGTCGGAATGCCAGAGTTCTCGACCAAGCTGTGTGAGGTATTCGAACCATTAAGAGAATAAGTATGCTGTACAAAGGAGAAACACAAAGCTTCTTCTTCGTGTTCGGGAAAGCGCCTTTCAACGTTTTCTCTAACGCGAAACTTTGAAACGCCGTAACTTTCTACGGAAATCTGAATCTGGAAATTAATTTGTCAAGTCACGTTTACGTGACATTTCTCCTTAACGCGATAACGAGTAAACTGCGTTATGATTTTGACCTCGGCTCCTATAAAATAAGATTTTATCTGCAGTTCGTTGGAAAGTACATCCGGCAAGTTCTTCGTCATTTTTGTACTGTGAGAGGAGAATCGTTTTAATCAAAAGGGAAGTTTTGTAACTCGAAAATTCAAAGAAATTTGAAACTGCAGAAACGGAATGCAAATGGTATTTACTAACAAAACTATTTTGGAAAACAAAAGGTAAGACAACCCGTTAAAGCAATCGCGATTATCGTAAATATTTAAAAAGAAAACCATAAGAAATTGGAAGTTCTTCGCGGTCATTAGGCTATTAAGAACTATTAAACGTTGAATTTAATTTTCTGTCAAAAAGATTCCCGAAAGAACAGAGAAATGAACTTAACAAAGGAAACAAGAATATGCTTGGAAAATACACGAAAGTTCGAATCAGCTTTCGATTCAACGTGATAATTTTCATTTAGCAATTTGCATGAAAATTCTTCGCAGGAATATTCCTCTGTCTAACCTTTGTTTAATAATTGATCCTATTCGACGTGTATAATCTTATCCATGAGGCGATTCACAGGCAACGAAAATATTCCGAACACCCTTTCTTCGCTGCTGGCTCGACTTCCTATACTTTTTATCCCACTTTATGCAGCCTGTTTCACGTGCTCCGTGTTACGTATCTTTTGTAAGTTTTCCTTAACGCGCCCGGAGAGCTGGCAGATTCTGCACACACCTAAAATCGTCCTCGTGCCTCGCATTTTACGAAGCTGGTTTCAACAAGTTTGCGCAAACGAGAGTTTTTGCGGATTAGGCACGACCGAAACTCGCGTGGAATAAAGTTTCCGGAATTAATATTACTTTATGCTTGCGCTCTTAAATTCCAGAGATAAAAGTTTTCGAAATTCCTTAAACAACAGTATTCTTTCAGTGATCCTCTTCGTATCCGAATATCAAAAAATCATTTGAAATGTCGTTTCGTTTAAAGAATCTTCGGAAATATCTTCCGTTGTTAATATCGTTGTCGTACTACGTTGAAAGGTGTCTCGATATTTAAGCGTCGTCATTCGCATAAGTCGTAAATTAGTTTTTCGTTCAAAGAATTTGAAACATGTGAAAGATATTTGCTAGAAATGGTTCCACCCGGTATCTACTTAGGCAAACTTGATTCCTGCGAATTTACCTAGGGAAATTGATCTATGTTAATTTACATTTAAGAACACGAATTATGCACATCTGTTTTCTTTAAATCCAATTCAACGTCAAATTTTATTTTCTTTTATCAGCCTCGGTTTTAACGCGCTATTTTTCTCATTCCACGGATCCACATTTGGTGTCTGGGAAAAGATGAACGTAGAAAACACGACACGTTGGCGAAACAGGTCGCCATTCAGCGGGTAGATCCAGCGCGAAATTTCTGCACGCGACCGTTCCACGAAAATTGAAAAACCCGACAAGTGAAACACACGGTCGTATAAAGTTGCTCATCTTCAATTTCCTAATCACTGGGATCATCATCATCGCCACCGTAGTCATCATCATCAGCGGCAGTTTTCACAGCGGATCCATTCCTTTTTTCTTCCTCTGGGACGAGATTCGCAGTTGATTCCGCGACTGCCGGTCGTTTTCATAATCGTTACGAGCGCATCGGCTCTCTGTCTCTCTTCGTTTTTGCTGTTTCCGCGTGTCGTTCGGTCCACAGGGAAAAGACAACGATCCGGCGTTCTTTTCATTGAATTCCCGCGCGCTCTCGCGACCTGTTTAATGGATCTGCGAACACGACAGCTACGGCAGAGAACGTTGTCCATTAACAAAACTGTCGCGAGATTCGGGCCAACTTGTCGCGTGACGTATCGCCGCGATATTTCACCGACGAATTAATTAATGAACGCAGTATTTTATGGCGGGCCCGCGGAGTCTTGACCCAGTCGCAACTGGCACGTCAGCTCACCCAAGTATTGGAACACTTGTACGTAGATTTTACGATGCGTATGATCGATACATGTGAGTATATGATGTGCATTCTAGGAAATATCTCGAGATTTTATTAACGTTATTACAACACCTATCACGATCATTTTGACAGGTTTTGGAACAAATCTGAAAATGTACGCGGAAGGTAGAAAATATTCAGAGCCTAAATATTCAGCAGGACAATTTTGCATATTCATTACGATATACAGTCTGTCACACAAGAGCGTGTCTGCGATATTTCTGTAAATATTTATATATTTGTAAAAAAATTTATATGAATTGAATCTACATCTAAAACACTAATACGCTATTACTTAGTAGGGTGTCCAATCTCCTCCATTAGCGATTATAGCTTGACATCGTTTCGGCATACTCTCGACTAATTTTTGAGCGTAGGATTCTGGTAACGACCTCCATATCTTTCGAATGTGATGTACAAGTGTTCTTATTTTTGTGATACGTCTTCCTCTCAGCTTGCATTTCATTAGGGACCACACATTTTCGATAGGGTTTGCATCAGGGGACTGCGATGGCCAAGGAAGTACTGTGATGGCGTTTTTCGCTTTCCATTGGGTGCAGATGCGACTTCGATGTTTAGGGTCGTTGTCTTCTTGCAATATCCATTGGTCCTCGGTTTGGTTGAACCAACGTTTCACGGATGTGAGAAGTCCCCTTTGGTACAATTTCACCATCTTTTGTGCATTCAGATTGTCTGTAAAGACGCACAAAGTCCCAAAACCGCGTGCGTTAAAGCAACCCCAAACATGCACTTTTATAGGGTGTTTTACACTTCTTTGAATCATCCTTCTTCCATGGATAGTCCAAGCACGCCTAATAGGACACCATGCCCAAAACGAAGATTCATCAGTGAATATTATATTACTCCAATCACGATCTCTGTTTTCATTCGCCCATGCCAGACGATTTTCGACGTTTCGCGTACGCGGCACTCATATTAAAAATCTCTGTTCCTTTCACTGTTTCAAATGAAACTGAAAGGTATTCAGCAACGCGTATTAGAGAAGTTTTCGTTTGTTTACATTCTTTTTATCTCATTCTGATTAGCTGTCAGGTTTCGCAGATATCGCAGACACGCTCTTGTGTGACAGACTGTATTTACGTGCACAACATGTATATTATTGTTAGAATTTAATCTTAAAGTTAAGATAAATAATCTGTGGAAGACACGATGTTTATGTTAAAATAATATTACGTGATATTTATTAAACAGAACTACAGAACCAAATGTAGATAAGTGAGTGATGGATTGTTGACAGTTGGCCAGTTACTCTCAGACTGACTGTAGGTAGTGACCCGTGATCCCTCAAAGATTTTGAACCCTACTCTCTATACAGAAATGAGTATGACCTGTGTAAGTGTCCTGTTCAAATGCCTGCGTAGGTGTCTGTATAAGAGTATTTGTGTCTATGTGTGTAATATCGTTGTATTCCAACAATTATACTAGTTATACAAATCGTACGTGGAAATGTGTTACAAATAGATTATATGAGCCCTAGGAAACACTTTTGTAAAATGTAATAAACGTTGAAATACTTTGGTGAGTTAGTGTAATTTTCCTGTCAGCTATACGACTCGTGTAGATAGATATCAAACGTAACGAGTTACGCGCGAGTCCGCGTCACGAAATCACCGTTTCAAGTGAAAAATCGTTAGAATCACGAGCAGTACGTGTCCTGTCGCCTCTGCCATCTCCCCGAATATTAACAACCGAACGATGGCTCGCGCACCCTTTCGCTTTGTTCCGCCAATTTCGGATTTGCCTCGTTAAATCCTCGTTACGTGTACGCCATTCCGTGACATTAACTTTGTTAATTAACGAACGCTGCCCCGTCGAGCGAAGGATATCAATTACGATTCAAGATGGTGTCTGATATTTGGTATCAAACGACTGACAAGCATTCCCACCTTACTTTTCGTAAAGCAGATTCATAAATATTCAGCGCACATTTTTCATCGACGATCGTCCATATTTAGAACCGAAGATCGAAACAAGTTTACAGCTTTTCGTTCGACGAAGTTGTTTCTGCAAAGTTAAGAACTGAAATCTGAATTAACACGATCTTCAATTTCGATGCCGAATTGAAAACATCGTGACAACATCCTTCGTTAATTACATCTGAATGTATTTCCCGTGTAAAACGACGAAGCAAAATTCGATAAAGCTCGCTTGCAAATTTCCGAACGAAAAGCGGGAAGCTATTTTGAAGATTACGAAAGAGTTATTTTTTAAAAGATCGAATATTATTTTTGTAATTTTTCACTTTTAGTCTTTGAAATCTGTCCTTGATCGTTTCCATGTTCTCTTAACGTAAGACTCAATTACACCGAGTTGTGACATTTTTTTTTATTGAATCGTAGTCACTAATTCTTAAAATTCATATTTTGGCAAAATTCACATACTAAGTACTACCACAAATCTACCGAAGTAGGTATCCATACACCCATGAGCTGTAGTATAAGTAGCTTGCACGTGTTTAATCTGTAGCTGGACGTGTGGATTAATATGCTCGTACACCGGTAGCTTTCACACGGTGAAATATAAAATATTATTTTACATTTTTATTTGCCGCACTATATCGTTCCTACTTTATTTTTTTCTTTATTCTGTCATAAAGTTTTTTGCCCGCGCTCGCATAGTTTGTGTAACGCAATCCAATTAGTATACGGACAGGTACGAGGACTAAATGCTTGTTATTGTGAATTGAAATAAACCAACATTTGTATTATCGTATTCTCCACAGATTCGTGATTGTTAATCGAAGAGCATGCCAAAAGGACATGACGATTCGTGAATATAAATTTTCTGAAAATAGGCGACAATCGATAAATCCATGAAACTTTGTAAACGATCAAACGAAGAATCACTTTTTAAACGCAGAACAAGGTGCAAAAATGCGTATTGAATTCTACAACGAATTAAAACAACAACCTTGATAACACGGAATCGATCATCGAATTTTTAAATTGTTTATCACGTTACTGTTCGTGATCTTCATTGTGATTCGCGTTCATAGCGCACACCACTGGATATCAAAATAAATCGATAAAATGTGATATAATATAATTTCTACATTTTATAGCAATATGTATCGTTTCTTAATAGCAAAATGTTTGAATTACACATGAAATACCACGAATGTGTCCTAATTTATAAGAAATTATTCGTAAGAATTTTCCATTTTCCATCGGAAATAAATCATTGGAGTGTTTCACAGTTTTAAAAAATATCGGTACGTAAATTTCTCGTATCGATTCCAAACGGAGCAGATTTGTCGACGGTACGACTGTAGTCGATTTTAGCGCAGTTTAGACAACGTTTTGTCATTCTTGCATCGCGCCGTTTACAGGTTGACGTGCTGTGTAAATCAGCTTTAAATCAACCTGACGTGGACGAGAAGAGACCGAAAATGAAACCCGAACTGTCCGAAACCAGAAGCCGTCATGTTCACACCGCTCAGCATCGGGCCACCTGCCACTAACGCGTGTATCATTCTAAAAGTATACAATTCCGTATTTTTCTTATGAAACATGCAATTTTTATTCTTATAATACTTTCGATCTTCGTCATTGCCGTTAATAGACACATATCGCTTGGACACAAAAGCAATTACAAGTAGATATCAATAAAGTTAAGTGGAACTACCACTAATGTTATACGCTTAATCCTTTGCACTGCGAATTTTATTTCAATTTCGTTAGCAGCAGCCGCCAACGCTTTTAAGCGTTTTATTTGCAATTTACTTTAACTAAAAAATAAGACAATTGAAATAAATAAAGGAAGAAAGAAATTCACTTGAATACCAGTTTTATTCACACTATTGCTGTATTTTGTAATTTTTAAGTGTATATCTTGAAACGATTTCCACATTGCAATCCTGCTTTTCTTTTGCACGCTTCACAAAGAAAGGTGGGACTGAAAGAATGTCGAGTGGGACTCGACAAAGAAGCTCCTGAGATAAAAATTGATATCGAGTCACACTCGACATAGGAGTGCAAAGGGTCAAGTCTGATTCGTGAAATATTCTCATAGTGTATGGATTATTTAATAAATAATTGAAATTAATATTTACATTTTCATGTAAACAGGTCGCATTTAACGAAACTTCACTGCTGCTTATTCCCGCTATCTCTTCGCTGAATCTCGTCCGCGACTCTATCTGCAAGAAAATTATTTTATTAAATTTACCAACATCTTCTTTACCTAAAAATACACGTATTATATTATATCAATAAACTTCATGCTCCTTGTTTCACTCTTCCTATGAATAAAGTATCGATTGTTCGATAACCGATCAAATATATATAATCGTGCGAAAAGTTGACAGAAAATAAAATCTAGGTTAACGTATAAATATTGACGAATGATGCGAAGAAGCAAGAAATCGTCGAAATCCGAAGTTTCGAGCAAAGGAAGGAAGCAGATCGACGAGGACGCGTGGCGGAAGCCTTTGGAGGCGATTTCGATCAACGACGAGAAGTGGTGGTGCATCGTGACCATGATGGTTGAGACGATTACCGAGCACTCGAGGTGCGTGTCGCTTTTCAACGTGGCCGCTGAAGAGGGTAGGCGGAAAGCCATTTACCCTCTGTGCTGTCAAAAAACGCTGGCCAGCGTGAGAACGTTGTCGAAGCAGAGCCTAGATAAATGTCCAACGATTCAGGGCGTTTGTCATTACGCGAACAAAGTTTTGAACGAGGAGAACGACGCGCTACCAAGCTGGCTGATGGCACGGATCATCAAGTACTTAATATATCGTGCGAGGGAGGAGAGCATCGGTATAGTGGAAAGGCTGGCTGACCTGGAGCGAGAGATAGACGAGGAGTATTGGATTATACAGACAGTTGCAGACTGGGGTAGGCGAATCGGCTTTAGTAGCTCGCGTGCAAAATGACACCCTTAACGTCTATGGGGAAAGTTATTAGCAACTGACGAGACGATAGGTGCGTTGCCATTCTAATTATGGCGATAAAATTCTGGTATAAAGTAATTTGAATAGAATTAAGGGTTAGATTCGGTAATAGGGTTATTCGTGCTTTCTTGAAAGAGTAAAAATTGCTCGTAACATGCCAAAATATAAAAAATATTCAGAGTGAAGTACTTGTTGTAACATTTAAGGAAGGAAATAAATCTTGACGCTGGCTCGATTTTCTAAAGGACTTGTGTAGAATGTTTGACAGTGAGATTTATTGGACGAGATTGCTCGTTGTTGAAACCGTCGAATATATTTAAAATAATAAATTAGTATACAGGCTACAGTGTATAAGTCGTAAAATAGGATCGCTAATGACTCGTTAATTAGATCGATAATTCGTTGATAACTGGTTGATAACTGACTGTAACTCCGTTAATAACTGATTCGCTCGCGATCGCGTCCGTTTATTTATACTGGTCGGGGGAGAGTCGGAAAATTCCAATTCGTCTTTGATCGACGGTTGCGCGTAGCGGCGACATTGTTTTGCTCGGAGTTTATTTATCGTTACGTTTCGCGCGTGAAGGCGGTACCAATGTCCAGAGGCAAAATAACAACATGAGTTGAATTGTCCTCTAACTCGTGTGCCGCTACAATTTTAAATTCTCTTATAATTTTTCTAAAACAACGCGGATGGAACGGAACAGAAATCGAAGATCACAGGGCGAAAAACATGATAAGCAATTTTAAAAATACTGCGATCAGTTTCTTCGAATTCTTCACTTGATCGTTTATAAAATCTCATGGATTCGTCACCTGTTTTCAGGAAAATCATATTCGTGAGAGTAACGAGTGCCATCGAAGTCAAGAAATTAGGAAAAATGAACTTGTCGTGTTGTTCTTGTGTGGTCTTCGATGGCAAGGGGAATGGGATCGACTTCTGTAAATTGTCCAAATTGAAATGATCGTCTCGACAGGGGCGCAGCCAGGCACGAAGAAATTGGATCCGGAAATGTTGAACAGAAAGGCGAACACGAAACTGCGAAAGCGCGGCGAAGAATGGCGAGATGCTGTTTACGTTGACGATGCCCCCGTGAATGGACCAAATCTTTACATAATTCTCACGGGCTTCCACGATCCGGATCTACCACAACATTTGATAAACGTTGGCGTGCCATTAAGTTGCATGATGCAAATCAAACGACCGAACGAGCAATTGGATCTCGTACAGTACGAAGATATCGAAGAGGAATCCATAGAAAGTAGAAAATTATATTTTCTAGAAGAATACAGTGTCAGTAAGATTAGATTGTTTAACTTTTGGACGAAAGTGAAGAAACGATTGATGGATCCTGAAACGTACCAAGAATATTGCGATATCGGTTTTCTCATATTTTGTCCACCGCTGCTGCCAGAAACTTCAAATAAGGAGCAGTACGAAGCCCTGAAGAAGGACATGTACGACAGAGTGTCGTATATCGTATACGATTTTTACGATCTTTATAGACAGCATGGTAACTATTTGAAAAGCATGGAAGTGGAGAAAGGCATCGTCGGTGAAAGTACGAAGAAAGCGAATACGGAAGTTTATGGGGCCTTGCTGGATGCGTTTCCTCCAGAGTGCGTTTCAGTTCCGCTGATATTGTTTGCAATATTGACGCAAGTTGAAGCGAATGAGGAAAGAATTACGGTGGAAAATTCCATCGACGAGAAAGGGGATGCAAAGATATCTCAAGAGGTAAGGTGATGAGTTTCATACCTATTTTTGTAATTATTTGTATGGCTAGTGTAAAAGATTAAATATGCAAACTGCATTCGCGGACCACAGTTAACTGAAATATATTAATTGCGAAATTAAACGATAGAAAAAATTTAATTTTCTGTAAATTCCATCATACGAATTTTGTATTATGGAATATGTATCGCGGAATATGCAGATTACGATGTAAATAATTTAATCTGATGAAAGTTTTATAAAATTTGTAGTGAAAGGTAACATTTTATAATTACGCGTAGCACGACGTGGAGACGAAAACGGAAGCGGAAATGACAAGTCAGTCCGTCGTCTCGTTCGTCGAAGAAAAAGTGAAGATTCTGAATATTAAATACGACCTAGATGACGTGGAGTACAACACTGATGGTGGACAAACCCCGACTGACATTGAACTAATCCTTCACGGAGATAGTCTGCTGGAAGCCATTCGTCTTCTCGATGACTGCGCGATTCCAGCGATCCTGACAGATTTGATCGACAACATTTTGCCCATTTTCCGGCATCCACTGATCGCGAATTTTCGTCGAAAGGACGAAATCTCTGAGAAAAAATTGAACGAATACGCCCGTCACATCGATAACATTCGACGTTATTTCGATGTGGAGATAAGCGCCGAAGAGGTTCGACATTATTTGCACGTTTTAATGTTCGACAGAATGATATTTCGATCGTTAGAGCGTAAATCCAAAGATTCCGAAATCCTAGAAAGTATAAAAGGTATAAAAACGAAAGAAGATTTGAACGAGACGATGCAAAAGGAAGCCTTCGCTCTTTCACCGAAACGTACCAAGTCTTTGCCGAGCCTAACCTCGAAGTTGACGCCGGAACTCCATTTTCTCAGCGATGGTAACATCGATTACGGGAAAATCGTTCCAGATATCGTCGAGTGTTCGCCGCTGTTCGACCTCATAGACCCTCGTGAATTATTAGTCCCGGGTTATTTGGAAAAGAACGTGTTCAAGACAAGAGTATTGGATAGAGCTCGTCTAGAAGATTTCAGCGACGTCGAACTATTATCGGAGGCAATTTTTCTACAGTTTCTTTACGAGTGTCTCCTTGCGTTCGATCACGTCGGTTTCCGATACTTCGAACCTACCGACTCTCTGTTGCTGTGTTTCTGTAACAAGTGGAAAATCAATGGAGTAAGCACCGAAGAAAGAATGTCTAGCATTCGGACGCCGGTCCGATTTCGTGATTTCTGCAAATACGTAGTGCCCGAGGAGAAGGATTGGCTACGCCGGGAGGAGGAGCTGTACAGATTGCAGACGGCCAAGTCCATGGAAAGATTGATGAGAAAGAGCGCCGAGATATACGAGGAGACGATGGTGTTCCGTGACGAGGACTTCATTCTCCCTGGGACACTAAAAGCAAAAGATTCGGAAGCTAGCAGGAATCTTGATAGGCAAAAAAGTAGTTTAGATGTCGGTAAGAAGACGTTCTATCCTTTCGATTCAATCTCCAGGTCTTCTTTAACCTGTCCATCGAACATACACTTTGCATATTTTGTATCATATACAAATATGCATACGTACTATGCGTGTCAATGACGCGATCCTGTTCTTTCGATTAAGGAAACTGTGCAATTTTAACAATTCTGATATTAGCAGCTGTTTAGTATTTTTTCGTTTCAAATTCGATATTTGCTTGATCAAACTATCTCGGTATCGGATATAATAGTTGAAAGATATTTATTTTCGATTACGGTTCCAGTATGAGAAATACAATAGTAATGAAATCTGTGACGCCAGTAGAACCTTCTCTCGTAGATGTATCGCCCCTCACTGCCATAGAAGAAATGACGAACGACGCAAAGAAGAGAAAGAAGAGCACTAAGGAAGGCAAAAAAAGGAACGACAAATCGTCCAGTCGTAGGATCAGTTCGAAGAAGTCAATCGTCGATGAAATCTCTCCATTGATTACTGGAAAAATGTCACTGGCCCCACCTGATACCGAGAGGGAACCAGTTTATGATTTCGTAGGTTATGATCTTGAGAGGCTACGCGTACAAGTGACAAATCGCAAGAAAACGTTTTATTCGGCCGATGATACTTTGGTACAAGTAGAAATAGACGACTGGCTTTACAAGACCAAGAACCTACGAATCACGGTTACTCTGCATGGATACAGTTTACGATTGTTTCATAGAATCGATGGTCCTGAAACGAACGAGATATTCCACGTAACGAGTAGAATCGGCATTATTCTTGCTTTCCAGAAGATGCTGACGTCGTCACGTAAGGGTCAAATATTTTAGAAATTTCCCCTTCCTTTTTAAACAGACGAATTGACGATATTATTTGGGTATTTTAAAAGTATACGGAATGTGAAGTTTTATGCATTTGTGGGCGATTTAAAAGTACAAAATTGCACATAATGTATGTGTAAAAATGTATAAAATATCAAATATATAGTATTAGTTACAATATTTAGTAAATGAAACAAACTTGTTGCTAGACTTCGGTTTTTTAATTACGTTCATAGAAATGTGAATTCGCATAAATATCCACAGTCCGATAATCAGCTTCAAGGGCATAATAGGATGAAAAGATTCAACCCTTGTACGAGAAGAATGGATTGAAACGAATTAATTTAATTAATTAAAATGAAAATCTTAAAAGGTTACCGAGGAGAGACAATGTCGATCACGCTGACTTGGTGAATATATTTCTTGTTAAATTTCATCCTGTGCACCGTGACGTACGTACCTTTTACGAGATAAATTAATATCGTAGGAGTAGCTGCAAAAGACACTATGGAAGTGACGTTTGAATCAAGTTTTGATTAACATGCAGCTTGTATGCTGCTAGGCAACAAACTTTGCAACCATGTAAGCGTACCAGATTTCATCGTGCGCTTACACGAATTGTTCCATCTCATATTCCATAACAATTTCTAGTAGAGTTAATTTACAAAAGAATGATTCACGTGCAACTTCTATTTCCTAACTTTAAGAATAGTTTCACTAAACGATCAAATTTTCCAAAATTAAATATTTCTTTGCTGTATTTCCAGCTCGTCTAAAAATAAATATTCCAATTTTCACATACAACAGAAATATTATAATATCGAAAACATCCTCTTTCTGCGCTTCGTAACCTGACTTAGTTGCCCCAATACTTTTGAGATAATTTTAGCGATATTTTTATCGTCGTCCCCCGTAATTAATTATTTGGTAAATTTGCACTAGATGCGTCAAAGAATCGTTTTCACACCTGGCGAGACACGAACGTCGAGCATAGAATCTCGTGGCCGACGGGATTACTGATTGAACCAATCATCGGTGACGGTCCGGATAATCCATATTACATTAAACAGTCCTACATACCAAAGGGATACGCTAACTCCGAAGGTGATCGTGAAATTTGCAGAAGGTTTCTGAGAAACGGGACTGTTCTAAAATATCTGGACGATGGCAGAGTAACAGTTCTTCGTCCTAACGGAGTAATCGTCAATTGTATAGCTTTCGAGGATATCCAAGTCAGGCGACACAAAAATTACGATGAGCAGGTCAACGTCCCAAAAAATGGTTCAGGTATTTGCAATGCTTTTTGAAAAATATCAAAGCAAAAGTAAAATGTACGGTTTATAAATAGAGTAGAACGCCGATTATCCGAATACAGTATTAATCATTTGCGTACATACGTATGCACAAAGTACACGTTTAAACTAAGTATCTGATGATGTTTAAACAATGCTTGCATTTTGGGACACGTGTTCTTGCTGCTTCAAATCCCTCGTTGTCTTAATGTTACTTTAAATTATTTTATTTTAAATCGTTATTTTAAATTTATGTGTTTACGTCTGAATTAACGCATACGTACAGATTTTATATATACCGTGAGTATAAAAAGAAAAAGAAGGAATGGTGTTGTGAGTACAAGATAAATCAAATACGTTTAAAAAAGGATGAAAGTGCGTGTGATTTAATCACAGAATACGATGCTGGAAAATCTGTAATTAGCGACATTAAAGATAGCGAATCAAAATTATTTAAACTTCGGAAGTACTTATATGAAGGTAGCTTGCGTCTCCGTAGAAGTTTGAAAATATCAAAGGATGATAAATTAGATCGGGCTACGTACAAACGGATCTTACAAAAACGAAGCACTGGTACAGCATCTTCAGGTCGATTAATTCAAGAGGAAGCTTTTGAATTGAATACGAAGTTAGGCAATAATAGAAGTTTTAAAGTACCTACTGGTTGGCTAAAACGATTTGAATTAAGATATGGAACACGTAAACTCGACCTTGTAGGAGGAAAATCATCCGCTGACAGTTCCACGATTAAAAAATTTCTTCAGGTTTTGAATAATTCTCGTGAAAGAAAAGGGTTAAGATTAGGATCGTAATTATAACTGTGACGAGACTGACAATTTTCCGTGCAACTTCTACAATTTCAAAGCGAAATGGTAGACATCTTTTGTTATCTCTCTATGTATCGTAACATCAGGGCTTCGTCCAATGGACCAATTAATTATCGAATCTTTCGAGAGATATTACCAAAAGAATTTATTACGATGTTTGTTAATCGCTGACGACAATAACGCGAGAGTCTTACAATTTTGTAAGAAGATTGACTTAAAAGATGGCATTGATGTGTTGAACAAAGCATGGGAAAAGTCAACGTGTAACATAATGACACACGTAGCTACGCTTAAACGAGCATGGAACAGATTGTGCAATGGTGCATATGCTAATGTGAGACAAATTGGAACCAACGGTAAATTGGAAAGTTTCTCACGCAATATATAGATATGGATTCAAAGATTGTAATAACGACGATATACAGAAGTGGTTAAATATAAATAAAAATAATCCAGGAAATAAAAGACTCACGACGATATTATTTCATCCAGTAATGTTTATATAAAAGAAGATATGACGGAATGTGGTATTAATCCATGCAGTATTCTAATACACAGCGAAGCTGAAAATGCGTTGAATATCGCGTTGCAATGGGCAAAACGTCGAAAAGAAATGGATACTGTACAAATGTTCGTGTCAGAGGGACTCCGCAACTTGGCGGGATTTAAAAGCGTTTAACTTACTCTTTGTATCGCATTTCTCTTACTGAGTGTGTATTCTTTCGCGTAATAAACATTCACATTTGGAAAATTTATTTTCCAAAGTTTATTTTCTAGTTAAATTATGACACGTTCATGGTTCTTTCGGACCGATCATCCGAAAAACCTCTTACCCGGACGGATTTGTCTGCCAATTAGTTCGGATAATCGGCGTTCTACTGTAATTTACAAATTTATGCATTCTATTTCAGGATTATCGTTGACTTTTATCTGTTTTAACGCGTATTCTGAATATTGTTTTAAGCTTTGTGAATTGAGACGAGCCTTGAAAATGTATCCGTATTCCACTTTTAAAGGCGACAGACCGAAAGAGCCGAAGGTTCTATCTAAAATCAAGAGAAAGCCAATGACTGGCTTCAAGTCTCCGTTACTCGAAGCGGACGAGGTAGATTCTGTGTCTGCACAGCAGAATTCAACGACGGTGAGTCAAGTACCCGTTAAATTTCGTTTTAACCCACGAACGAGTCCGATCTGATCTAATACGACAAGAATTCAACTCGAGGGAAACGTTTAACGCATCGACACTTGGTCGTTTATACTGGAATGTACAAACTAATTGCACAATCGGTGAGAAAATAAAATATATAATTTCTTCTATTATTTAATACGAAATATATGAACGTAATTTTTAAAAAGTTAGTCGATTACTTTAAAATCCATCAATGCCTATTCAATGGACAAAGATATTTTAATAGTTGGACATTCGCAAGGACGCATCTCGCTGATTGTACGATTAATAAAAATTTCTTTTAAAGATTATGAAAAATAAAGAAAAATAATATTCGTTTTCTTTTTCAAATAAAATCCCTCATAATTAAAACTATTTCGTTGTGCTTCTAAAAGGCAAAGATCACAAACAAATGCAAGGAAAATATAAAATATTCCTCTTTCAATCGTTTCTTTCCTATTGATCAAATGTTCTTCGTTTCCAAGCTTGAATCAATTGCTAGACAAAAACAACAATTTCCCATATTACATATGAAATCGTAACGCGATTGCAAGCATTCAAACATGTCTTGGCCTTCGTTGATCGGAACATGACTTGCCTTCAGGATCGTGACGACGGTCTGTCAACGATGGACAACACGGTCAAAGTGTCACGGTACACAGTGTTGAATGACGACGGTGGGCTGTACGAGGTGCTAGACGACTTGATCGTAAGTGAACAGCATCGATTACTCGTGAGAATAGCGTCAGACTACGAGGTCGACGAGAAATTCACGCGTCGTGCCGACGGTACCAACATGTTGCTGAATTCCAATGGAGAATTGATCGTCAGATACCCAGGTACGTTTCAGCGTACCTGCCACTTTGTGGGGCGGATTCCGATTTCTGCGCGCTATTATATTTCGTTCAATGAGATCGATACATCTAAATCGGATAAAACCTTCGAGAAGTTACGTAAGTGCTTGATAATAAACGTAACAGTGAAGTCTATACCTGTCGTCGTCTTTCATTCTGCAATTTTCCTCTTCTTACTACGAATTTATCAATTTATTCTGTCGTCGAATATTCACGCTTCAACGACCAGACACGCTAATTGATCTTACGTGAGAAAATTACATCGCAAGTGTTACGAGTAATATAAAGATAACACGGGAAAAGTACGAGTCCATTTTTACTGATCTTTTTACTTTTGCATTGCTTTCAATGTAAAACAATCGAAGAAAGGAAGAATCTGATACATTCGAAGATACAAACTTTTTGAACAAAGGCGATCAATTCGAAATGTTTTGTAGGAAAGCTTGGCTTAATTAAGAGAAAGTGATTAATTAAAAGATAGTTTTGATGTGGAAATGGTTAACGATTTATCGCGTTTCAAAATTCCTCTTCTATAGAATTCTATAGAATATAGAATATCGATAAAAGGAAGTGCTAGGAAGTACTACTTATCGTGATTTTTTACCTGTGACCTACATATCGTCGCCCTAGTTCTTAACTGTTCGAAGTTCTGTTTAAAAAAAAAAAAAAAATGTGATCAACCGATACACGTATATCTGATTGGTATAAAGAATGCAAATTCATGCTAATATTATGAAAATTTTATTTAGAATAAATATTCGGTTCTTTTATAAATTAATTTTATGAATTAAATATTCAGTTCTAAGCACACCCAATGACATGGAACTTCGTAAACTTTGAACTCAGTTTTCTCGGTTTACAAACTAGCGGAGATAGAACAGTTAACAACTACAGCGACGATATCTAATTAGAATAACGTAGATACAATAATTCAAATTTCTTTAAATTATATTCTGAAATTTTTACATTAATATCTTAAGGGGATGTCGTGAATTAGAATGTTCTAAAACAGCGTCTTTTTGTGATTTTTTTTAGAAGGGAAAGAAAGAAACGAAGTTATTGAATTTTAAGATATGGTTTTATATATATTTAACGAATACAAGAAAATTTTGTTAAAGTAAAAAAAATAATTATAACAGATTTCTAAACCTATTTCATGGGCTGCAGTTTTCAATCGGCAGGAAAGGTCCACCTCGTAATTCTTGACCGAAAGAGAACACCAAAAAACGATTAAATTATGATATATTTTTCTTCTCGATGAACTAAAAAAAGGCAGAAGATAGTGTGAAATTAAGAATTTTGGCGGGTTTAAAGAGAAAATGTGTTTTATAAAAAGAAAAAATAAACTTTAAGGTGCTACAACAATTATTTAAATAAACTTTTTGACGAGCTTTTTAAAAAAGATACGGTTCCATCAAAATTCACAGTAAAAAACATCCTCTCGATAAAGTGTCACTTCTATACGACATCTCACTTTATAGTATATTTCTATCGTGTTAACAAAAGTCTAAAGTCAAAAGAATCCATTTTTGTAAAATATCTATCTAAGCTTTTAGCGAATTGAAAAATAAACTGAGAATCACACCACAGAATCGATGAATTTCAAGCAAGAAGTAAATAGCAAATTAGCTCCCTGTGATCCAAAAACTCAGCGTTGTTAAACATTTGATTGCTCTTTTATCTTCGATGACAAACAGAATGATTTTAACACTCCGATACCGATCCGCGTTGTTGTGCACTCTGCAATTTTGTTAAACACTCTGCAATTTTGTTAAACACTCTGCCTTATGATTTCACATTATCAAACGTCGCAGCGACAAATATTTATCTTGTTCTACGCTGGAAAATCATGCTACAATTTACAATTGCATTGTACAAAGTATTTTCGTAACCTATGCGAAAGTCAAGTTCATAAACCTTCGTCCGAACTTTCCTCATCTTCGCTTGTATTTTATTTGCTCGGTTGAATGCAGTTCCTACAAACGTTTGACCAACTACTACGAGAAGTAAAGCGCGTCGATAGCACTTTAACGTAATGATTCTACTACCTTTTAATTCTTTTTTCATCCGAGGCAAAGAAACTCGTAACGAACCTCGTTATCGATCATTCTTTTTTAATCCGTCTAAACTCGATACATTTCTGTATCACAAGTATTTGTATGTACGTTCGAGAGCCAGCTGATTCATTTTGTTTTATTTATAAATGGCTCGTGGGAAGCCATAGAATCAAATAAAAAATTTTACCGCTGGGAAACTGGTTCCAAGCGAACGTGACTCGCAGTTTTCCTGTATCGAACGTTCCCTCACTTTCATAGCTTTATGAATAGAAACGCTAGAAATTTTTCAACTATATCTTTATAACGTGATCGTTACTCTTTTACACGCACACATTATACTGTACCCTTTTCTCATTTTCATATTCATTTCATCAGTGACTGAATTTTTTCTCAATCAATGATCAATAATACTATTAACAAATTAATATCGTATCATAGAGATTGTAATGTGATTATGAAAGTTTCTTTGGCTGCGTTGTCAGTTAGGTAAAGCAAATTCTTTCGTGGAACGAGTTTCTTGAAAGTTTGTTCCACAACAACATCGATCTTAACATAAACGTGATAGCCTCAATTACTTTTAAATTCATTATTTCTTAAATTGGCAGCGATTGCTCGCGAATTCGTTATTTGGTTACTTGTAACGTATATATATTTGTTCTAAGTGGAGTGAAAAACGAAACGCGCAATGTCAAAAGGAATGTTACTTCATTTCTACGTAAATAGAATTAAAACGAATATTTTCTTTCTGGTTCTTGGCTCTTGACACACATAACATGTGCCTAGCAAATACGACTTTCAACTAATAAGATCACATTCTCAGCTGTTTCTAATAAAACAGAAACCGAAGTGATCGGGAAGTGTCATTAGATCCGCTGATACATTGAAGCGAGTATTTTAAAATTGTAACATCGAATCCGAATTGAACGAGAAAGTTGTATATAGAACACGTTCAAAGTTCCATACACGTACCTATACTCTTACTAGAACAAATAATTACGAAATTGAGATTCTTGAAACACCAACTCTGACAGTATATCCACGCCCTTTTACTGCTATTCGCGTAATTTTTCCCAGAGAAAACGACTTGTGCAATAAATCGTGCAATTTAATGAATTACCAATTTTGTCTTCTAGCCTGCAGTAATTTTCTTAATTATCCATTTTATTATCGAAATAAAAAATCTCCCTCTCTCTCTCTCTCTCTCTCTCTTATGATACTGATGCATTTTTTACTTTTACTATATTTTATTAAGAAAGCTTTGGGAATATTTTCCCTGGTCATCAGCGTGAAGGCGAGATATTTTATTATTTTCGATTGACAATTTTATCGCGTACAAAACCGATAATATTACGTCGGGAAAGGAAATAACAGAAAAGATTATCGCATGGTGGAACGGTTTCGAAAGTTTTATAGAAAGATTCGTATGGCGTAAAGGTCCGGTATAATTCAAAGCTCGGTTCTAGACGGTACGCGTATCACGATCGGCTACACTATAGAAAAAGAGCCAGTGATGTGTGACTGGACCGAGGAAGAAATTCTCCTATACTTCGTTCCTGATGGAATAAAGGAAGACGAGCAGCAGCGCTACATCGATCGGTCGTTATCGAATCTGAAATACGTCGATGAAGCTTCTTTGCCGAAAGTGAACGCGGATTACGAGGAGAAAATAAACGAGCTATTGATCAGGGACAGTTTCGTCTCCGTCCTGTTGACGTGTCGCATGGAACACAAGAACTATGCCACCGTGTTCTACGATCAGTCAGCAGTTAACTGCACTTTATCGATGCCGGACGATCTTCGAGTCAGCATATCGAGAAGAGGTCATTACGAAGTTTCGATGGCGGACGGAGTTAATCTAAAGGTAATCAAAACCTGCTAGATGAGATTCGTTGGAAAACGGATATCTACCACCCGTGTGACTCTAATAGCACTTCCGGTACTCCTCGGCCTTTGCGAGAAATTGCGATTAAAATCGTATTTTAGAGTCGATAAAAGGTTCTTTAGAATGGCGAGTCTCGTGTAGCTTTTTCTGATCCAACCTTTCATGGATATATTCGGTAAGGAAAGTTTCGCGATTTTACAATTCTACTACGATTCTACTATCTGGTAATTCTATAATTCCGTATTCGCTGTATAAGTATTTTCATTTTCATAATTTTTTAATTTGCTGATCGGCAAGCTGCCGATGATAATATTCTCCCGATAATTCCTACAAAACGAGAGTGTCTATACTTTAATCTGTTTAACTAGCGATAGAAAATTGACTCGCCTGCAGACGAAGATAATTAGAAAGATAGAATCTAGGTAGGAAATTATTTCAGTGATTATATTTTCAATGTTTAATATATTTCCCTACGTTGTATGTTAATACGTTACTATAAATTATTATTCTTGTGTATTTTGACACCTTCAAATTTCAGATGAACGTGCTAAAATCCACACGCTACTAATAATATTATTTTACAAGAAAATACATTTTTACTAGATCAACGAAGACGATCTATCGTTCAAAGGCAATACGTGCACCAATTGCGGCAACCAATCTACTTCCACGTACAATTTCTTCCCTTCCGAGTCATCAGCCGTCATATTCGCCACCACTGACGTCTTTGGCAACGTATTCGAAGTAACAAACGATGGCAAAACGCGTTACAAACCGAACGCCGAAACGCTAAAGCGTCAGAAAGCAGACGCCAACGCCGTCGACTCAAAGGAAAAAGAATATTACGACGAAAAGTTCGAAGAAGACCTTGAACCTTTCTGCAGCCATGAAATGCTCTGTTTCAAGAGCAACAGAATTAATTGTAGAATATTTGCCATAAATCGAGATCTCACGGCTTACGAGTACGTTCATAGATTTACCAGGAATCAAACGGAACTGACGGCGATCTTCGATAAGGAAACGAGCATCATTTTATATCCAAGCCCCAATCGACCGACGCTTCATCGCCTCATCGCGTGTGAACCTGTAGGAACTGGATCTCGACTGAAAAACGCACTATCGTTGCCGGTTAGATTGATTAAAATTTTCATACTTTTATTCGTAGAAGAAATAAGAGGAATTGTATAATAGCGAGATAATTGCGTAAAGTCTGTACTTTGCTTAATTTGAGGAACGAGATGAAACACGAGAGGAATTCATAAGATACAACAAGACCTTTGAATCGCTACGTTCTCTAGTTCTCGCCTCATTGAGGCGATTTTAATTTATCGCAGAGGAAATAATTAAGGATCGTTTGGGTGCTTTCGCTGTTTGTTCTCATCTACTAAAAGCAGAATTTTCTTTTGTATTCCGTGCTTTGAATTATATTAGTTTCGGCATTCGATTAAATCGAACAGTCTTCACCGTTTAGTTTAAATGTTTCTAAGAGGAAACGTTAATTTTCCATTCTGCTATGAGTAACTGTATAATAGATAACAGAAAACGGTAAAGAACTTTCAAGTGCCTTTAACCAGCTTTACCGAGGCAAGTAAAAGTTTACAGGTGTTTTCAAACGCGAAAACTTTTATTTTCTTAAAAATGTTTCCAAAAGAGTAACGACAGAATCTTGCAACTTTGTTGAACAGGCAATTGAAAGCTTCAGAATTGAAATCACGAGAAAGGAACACACTCAACTACAATTTTTATATTCGCTTTGATCGTGAAATTGTGTAAATCTATTTTCTAAGGGAAATAGCTTGTTCGTATTTTTATTTCACCGCCGCCAGGATTATCAGGTGAAGCCAACGAATTTCGATAGGAGGGACATATTGCGCAGTACTTATTCGATTCCGTACGATTGGCTATTCCCATTTGGAAGGAACGCTAATGGTATTTGGAAAAATACCCATGAACTGCCATTAATGGACGACGTCGAAGCTTTGCCCGAATTATTGAGTATTCGTATTCTGCGTGGATTCAAGGAACCAGGTGGAAATGCAGTGATCGATCTCCAAAGAGCACTCGGGCGCTATTGGATGTCCGTTAGTGAATTAATGTCCTTTTTATCAACCTATTGCCAGATGTTCCAATTAAATTTACCCGATCGACCAGTCAGCCGCATTCCACCACCAAAATGCTTGGCTTTCGAGTAAATTTAATTCGTCCAAATTTCATAAAATTAATTGTTAATGTAAATAGAGATAAAGAGACTAAATTATTTGTCTCGAGCAAGCTTCTGAAATCGGGAAATCAACAGAAATATACTTCTAATCTTCTTTCTTCCTGTGATCTTTGTGTATGTACTAATAGAACAATGAAAACAATTATAACAGTGGATGCGATAATCATTAAGCAAAAGATACGAATGATCATTTTAAGGAAGCTTGAAAACTTAAATTTATACCTTATCAAAATCTAGAAATCATCTATCTTTTTCTAACTATAATTTTTAAAAATCGTATACCCAGTTGGTTCGTGATATTTTCCAATCACGTTTCTCGATGGATCAAGAGAAGAAACTCGTGCAAGAAAAGTTCAACACAGTGTACGATTATTTGGAGGACAACCTGCACGTTCTATCGTTGGGTATGAAAAAAACGATCGACGTGCAAACGTACAAGATCGGCCTGCAAAGGCAATGGAGGATAGAAAAAGCAGAGACCCGACAAAAATCGATGATATTCGACGAATTACTCGGACACAAAGCTCTGGAGAAGGAGGAACTCGAATGGTACAAACGTTGCATGAAGGAAAAATTCATTCTACCATATTTCCAGAATATTACTGGCACGTGTTTCCTTTGGGTGATAAATTGTATAGATAACGCGTTAAATATATCGGTTGGCGGATCTTTCGACGAAATCAGCGAATGTTAAAAATGCCAGAGTGCGACAAAATTTAGATTAATTCCTTGATCGACGCTGCATCCAACAGAATTTTCCACGCGATTAAATAAATTTCGTGGAAAGACTGTCGAGCCGAGATTACCCTTACAAAAGTTCAGTAACCGGGCTAAAATTGCGCGGAACTGCGGCATAAACAACTTTTGCGGGAAATCAACCGAATACGATTGTCCCAGCGCGAAAAAAGTATGATAACAGCGACGAGTTGGAAAAAGAGAAAATGTTCGTTTGTGTTGGCTAAATAGAAAAGAACGGATGCTTCTGAGCTGATTATAGAACAATACACTATTTCCATTAAATTATTTAATTTTTCTATTCTTCGTATTTAACGGTTGGAATTATAAATATTGAATTAAAAAACTATTCTTCTATAAAAGAGTTATTACGGGTTTCACCTGTTACGTTCGCACGCATAAGAGAAAAATGAATGTAAATGACATGTTTATGCAATGGAATTAAAGAACGTTTCAGTTTGCCTTTGCTTTTAACGTACGAGAACCTGACACAACGAACCGAGGAAACGAGTTCTTGATTTTCACGAAGCTTCCTCATTCGTAATCGAAACGCGAGCAGCGGAAACAGAAGGAGCGGCGAAGAAACTTGGTTTTCAAGTTTCCAAGTGTCCGACGCACGTATCAGAGCAACACGCAAGAATTTTCGATCAGCTCCTCCTATTTATCCGTGGCTCGTTCCATTAAAGCTAATGGCACTTCCAGAAACGAGCAGCTTGCCACGCGCATTAAAATGAATCACCGTGCACCAGTGATATTCGCCAAAACTCATATCACGTGATTTTCGTATCGAGCTATGCTAATTGGCCCTCGTCGCGTTACAATATCATCGAACGTTCGTGTTTACTGGTCGATACGCAAAGCGAGCAGTATCGCACGAGGAAATCGCCGATAGCGATCGAACACGTGTTTAATCCAACCGGCTGAAAAGACGGAGGATGGAGCTGAAATCGTCGATAAATCGGTTTGGGTTGGGGGAGACGTTCTCGTCTCGTATGCACGTTTTTAGCAGCTGGTGATTTTGGAACGCGTGGCGGGAATACCGGAGGGTGGAGAGTCAGGAAGGGTGAGCTGGCGTCGTAAAGGAGTAACAGCCGTCACAGTACCATATGCCTGGGACATTACTCGCGAAAGTAGAGAAGACTCGTAAAAGTACGGCACACGTTTTTATACTTTCTTCCGTTTTCTTTCCGGTTCTGTTACCATTTCGCCTTTTCCCCTTCGTTCTTGCATCGAAACGAATCGACGAAAGAGAAATCTGATTGCGAGAGACGAAAGTCTGCGTACACGATTTCGTATTTCTTTTTGTTGATATGTTGATCAAGTTCGTTGGTTTTTGTGTAATTTCAGCCTCTTCCGCTCGTTTCACAACGAAATATTAAACGTCTTGTGAAGTAGATAACGCGCTGCCGGAGTATAACCAGCATGGCGTGTAATTCCAACCAGTAAAACGGTAACAGCTTTGTTTTTATCGTATGCTTGCAGATTGCCAGAAGATCCGTAGGCAGTTGGAAGGGGAGAATGAAAATGGACATGGTTTGCATGGAAATCGTCAAGAGAATGGAACAAAGAAAGTTAGAGGATTTTTTAAACGAGCGAGGAACATTTTTGATTCGATATGTATCCGCGTAAACTATGTATTTTTTTAATTTCTTAAAGAAATCTTCGCTGCAACAGGACCATTTGCGTCTTGTTAATTACTGTTACGTTAACGTCAAAATCAGACAGAAATTTGAGTTACTTCAAAGTCAAAGTTATAGCTAACGCAACATTCGATATTCAAGTATCGTTTAAACGATTCGATGAAGATTCGTTTGTATGAACATGAAAATTTGGAACGATATTTCGTTTCAGCAAAGGAGGAAAAGCGCTCTTTTCATATTTGACGGATACCCGTTCGATATTTGTAATCGTATTTCTTCAGAGAATAATACTTTCTCGAATACGTCTGGTGAATCGGCCCTTTCATCTGGCAGGTGAAATCACACGAAATCGTTCAGGGACGCGGGTCGACTCCGTATTTCCGGTTGTCCCTTGGCCTCTTGAAGGATTTTGCTCACGTATTTTTAACCTATATCATTTTCCCGTCCAAAACGTCATATGACCTAGCACGTGGAAGAAAAAATTCCACCTCATCTCGCATTATACGTATTCCCTCATTGCAGTCGGTCTCACTGGGATCCAACCAGCACAATTTTTTACTCTTAACCTTTATTATCAACTTCTTCCTTTCTTCTCTTACATACCTGCGATAACTTCACATTACGAAGTAGAATATTTTATGAGAGACGATAAAACATTCGCGATTGTTACATAAACAAGAAATAAATGAGAAATAAAATCCGTGAAGACTATGCAACGACAGATCTAAATTTTCTACCGAAACATCAGAAACACAGTATATAAAACATACGTAAGATCCGAAACATCGCGGTATAAAAAACACCAAACGTAATTGACTAAAATGAATATATTCGCATCATCGATCAATAAAATTGTCAAATATTGGAATTTTCTTTTATCAGATCTTTTATATACAAAACTAACGATTGGTAACACGATCAATCGTTGCATTCTCGAGTATTTGACAGAACTTGTTTAGTCCAAGTATTCCTATAAATGTTAAAAAATTATGCCAACTATCTTATGATCTCGGACCTGTTGGGTTTCAGAAAAAACGTGAAAAAGCGTAAGGGCTGAGCACTCCAACCATGAGAATAAGGGGAGCGATCTTGGTAACCTCACAGTCGCCGTATAACGAATTCCACGTCCATGGTTTCATAGAACTGATCCAACGCTATTCCAAGATCGAGGAAAACCGTATATTATATCGGTGTCATTGGATACGATTTTGATAGTGTTGGAACAAGCCTATCTTGCTGACGGGTACGATATCGATCCAGTGGTTCGATATGGACTATCTTGAGATCGTAATAATTCGTTACCTGGGAGATTTGAAGCACTTTTTAGTATCGAAAAATCTTATAACCTGAGCGCAATATTCTTTAACATCCCTGTACCCTTAGAAATTTTATTTCTCAACTTTATTTTCGTTTCGACCAATTAGAAGATTTTTGAAGTTATAAAAAAGATCTTTATAAACAGAATACAAATGTGAAATTATGCACATAAAAGATAATACTTTTACTTTGTAACGATAGGAAAATAGTTTGAAAGGAACTCGGAGACCACAGTAGGATTCTCGTCTGGCGATTTTTAGATCTAATTATTGTTTATTGATCGAATCAACTTTTACCGATCAAATCCATTTATTTAAATGACAATTCCTGTCGTGTTAGGAAAAATCGTATGTAGTGGAATGAACCGATGGACTTGTACTATGTAAACTGGTTATCTTCTAATTGGTTTATATAAACTGAGTTTTACTATACAAATCTCTTTTATTATATATGTCGGGTTAACATTAGAGTTAGGGGCGTGTAACGAATCTTTCTTTGGATTAGACATTGTTGTTACGCAAGAGCGAAGACATTTACTAGTCCAATTATGATTGTGACGGAATTTGACAAGTAACCATGGTAATTAGATACTCGGAATGTGAATGGCAACGATCTTAGACTCGATAACGAATCCACGGTCAGCGGGATGACAAATGCGATAATGAACCTGACACACGTGTTCCCTGTACTAGTCGAACTTATCGGATTGAACCTCGGTCCAAGTGGAACTGCCCTTATATACACCTCTCCGTATTCCTCATGTCAATCCCTGTTTTAAGGAAAGTTATTCAATTACTTTGTACATCTGTTAGGTACACGTCCCTCCCGTGACCGCGACTACGTTCAGTGACCCATTGTGTCACTTCGAGCCCAAGTCCATAATTGTCATAAATTTCGGATAATCATAATTGACTTAGCTCATGAACAGCTATTTCTCAGTTTTATTGTTTAAGTACGGCTATAATAAAAAGTCTGGACTAAAGTATTTGGGACTTTCCCAAACATTCCGAAAGGAAGGCTCCGATGTCCTTTCATCTGCGACATATATATATGAGTTCAGCGACAGTCAATGTGAAAATAAGTATAAATTTGCCAAACACTCGTCCTAAATTGTTGCGCAAGGAGCGTTTTCGTTCCTGGTTGAACTAATATCGTGGCCTAATCCGAATACAGTGAAAATTGGCGAGACCTGGATCTCCATGACGCGAAAGTGATCTCCTCGAATCCTACGAACGCAAAGTTATGTAGTTCAATGACCTTGGTAGTGATTCTCAGCAACACTCGCTAATCTAAAATCGAAGTTCTAAGACCATAGAGTTATCTGTGACTATCCCAACGATTTCTGTGTCGTGAAGTTCGATTTACCACGACAGTGGAGATGCTCTAGGCGACTTCCACCTCACTAGCGTTAGGAATTTGGCGGACAACGTTTCAAAGTTGATTCTGTGCCGAATCCACCGCATTGGGATTATCAACTTCGTGCACTAGTTGCGTATACGTAAGTCTCTCAGAAGTCTGAGTCTGATCAATTCTGCTTTTTCTAAATATATTCCAATTTTATTTATTTACGAGATACAGTAATTATTCGTTCTTACTGTAAAAGAGTACATCAGCTGTTTCATATAAAATCTACCTAATCAAGTACCGTCATATTCGTTCCATTTCTGTATTTTATATCGTGGTTTTTTCTTTATATCTAGCGAAAGATTCGTAACGTGTATCTTTACAATTTTCAGACAGATTACTACAACAGCGTGAAAGGTGAACGAACTTATCGACCAATCCGATACTTTCATAAATTTATTTATCGCAAGAAGACGAGTTTGTAGTGAGTTTCCAATAGCAGAGAAGTAATAGAGGATCGATGACTTGAAATTGGCATGCGAAAGAAGAAAGTGATACGTCCAGCCGAATAAACGTGACCGAATATGTCTTGAAGATCGTTTGTCGAAAGCAGTTTGTCCGACGTGAATGGGAAAAATCATAAAACAGAGGAAACGAGAATATGTGACTGTAAATACATTCTGCGAAAGATGTAGACAGTCGATCGTGTGTTTCCACCATGATCTACGAACCTACAACCAAAATTCTCGTATTCTTTAACGATAAATATATCAGTAACTTTTTCACTCGTCGATGACACGCGTTACCTTCTGCATGAGATAGCGAACAAACAAAGTGCTAAGCATTGATTGCATGTTTCGAACTTTGCTGGAAGGCCCACTACACAAAAGACGACTATTACGTGCTGAAAAGAGGCGGCGAAATAACAGGACGGAAGCGAACGCTGTAATGCGTAAAACACGGAAGAGAAACGGAATACAGATTTCCAAAAATCGAGCAAATATATCGAGCTGTAGCAGGTTTAACCGGGGCGTGTATACGGACGTTTACGTATCACGTTATTGGACAAAAGTTGCACCATCGGTTCTAGACTCGACGCGATCTGATTTATCGGTCGGCACGGATTTTTCGGTACGAAAGGGAGAAACTACGAGACGGGCCATTTTTCTCAGGCTGCAGCTGGATAACGTGCCACTCTCTCATTCTCTTTCGCTCTTCCTTTTTCCTTGTTTCACCTGTTCCCCTCTGACTCGCTGCTTCTCGTTCTATCACATCCTCTTCTTCTTCTTCTCGCTAACAGCCAAATGTATAAACTGCGTACGTAGCCCATCAATGGTGAACCTCTGTCGTGTCGATACCTTCGATAAGACTAAGGACAGTTAACATATTATGGATGATATCGATGCTATAAATCTTGTCCGAGCTGGATCCGTTCGTTTCATGGGCATGTACTCGTTTTATACTGGATAATTGATATTGCTGGTTGGTAACGCGAAACGTACGCTTTGGATCGTGCTTCGACCATGTGCATTCAACGATTAGGAAACGATAGATTACGGATCTTTGTACGCGTACAGAAAAATTTAAGAGATTCGAAAATATACAAATATTCGAAGCGTCGTACTTGTTATAGCATTTAATGTATAGGTTGTCCGAAAAGTTTCTTTCGTTTTATAAAGAAATAATAGACGCACAATGTTATTTTTTTGTTTTATATTAGTTTATTGAATTATGCACGAACGTAATAATAGAAATAGAACGAAATGGAACACACCCAATTCGATAAAATAATATAAAATAGAAATTGTTGTTCATCTATTATCACCTTATGAAACGAAAGGACAACTTTTCGGACAACCTAATACGTCCCATTTCTGTAGTCGTATCAATATACGAAATTACAGAAAAATCCGCGGTCTAGCAATCGCTATCGGGGAAAACGTCAATATTCTCAACGTAACTCGGTGTGAGTGGCAATTAGCGCGATATTAGGTTGAACCGAGTCTCGCGTGTGGGGAGAAACTGTATCTGCAATTTATTTGACATATCATAACCAGCATACGCAAAGAATCTTTAACATGGTGACGCGAGTAGAATTAAAAACTCGCACGACACAACGTACAAATTCGGCGATTCTTAACCAAAATTGAGAGCAAAAGTTGAAAACGTTAATGCCTTTGCATAATTAAACGCAAAGTGTTCAACTTCTTAGCTCTCGTTTACGGTGAAAACGGTGTTAAAATTCGTGTTTTAAACGGTTGGTCGTAATGGTTGCACGTTAAAATGGAGAAAACTAGATTGAACTTCTTGCACATACGATTAACGACATTACCCGAAAGAAGTTTCTTCCACATTAGTTAGGCGACACTATCCTCCAAGCAAGTTCTTCTCTCAGCGAGAAAAATAAAAAGTCAAATTAGTGGGATTTGCTGTAGCACAAATTGCTATAAGCTACGATGTTTAAAATGAGAAGAGGGAAGAGAATAATCAGGATGACAGAGTGTAATAAGAATAGTTTTTGTTGAAATTGAAGTAGAGATAGGACGGATTTGCGTGGACTGTCCTCGTTACGGACGTGATCCGATTTCGAATTCGGTGTTTTCCATTGTGTCGAATCCGTTTCCTAATGCTAGAATCTTTAAGCATATATAATTGGAATATGTTCGTACTTCTCGTCAAACACACGAAACGGTACAATCTATTGAACGTGAATGTTATTTATAGAATATTTTTAATATATTATTCGAAGCTGAAATTTGTTCCCAATAAAATATCGAAAAAGACTCTTTCAGTAGAATATTTACGAAGCTTTACCACTCTTTAGACTCACCTGGAGCATTTTATTTATTAAACACGAAGCTAATTACTTGGTTACCTAAATAATTCATATTCCATTACGTTATTTTATTAACAACAGAAAAGTAGCACAGTTGCATGTTATTATACGAAGAAGAGACACAAGGTATACGAGTTGATACCTTGTTTTTTAGAGAGATATTGCTAAATATCTGCAGTATTATATCGTTTGCATTGCAATTCATAATTTCAAACGAAAATGCACGATTCGATGACACATTATGACGAGAGGTTCATGATATATTGTTCGACTGGCTGAAGAATTAAAATATATTGAACATATGCTTTCACTGCGTATACCTGTGCACAGGAAGAGTTACATTGCAAATAGATACGAAATCATCTACAAAACATTCTGATAAATGATGCTGGAAATAATTTCTCGACCACCCTCGGAAGATAAATATCGATATGGAAAAAAGGTTACGTGATGGAAAATAAATCGTTGGAATTTTCGTAACCAACGTTTGTCTATCCAAATTTTCGTATATTATTATTATTGTTATTGTTATTGTTATTGTTATTATTATTATTGTTATTATTATTGTCATTGTCACTGTCATTGTCATTGTCATTGTCATTGTTATTGTTATTGTTATTATCTGTTAATTGTCGCGTATTGTTTGCATTTATTTTATCCAAAATTCACACACAGGTTTACAATTGATTTTCAAACCAAACTATAGGAGATTCACCGCATTAATTGAAATTTCAAAAGAAGGTAATAATAGGACGGATCCATTGAAGCATTCTACCGAATTTAAATCATCGAACGTTGATGCAAATTTCGTGTTATTAAATTCCTGGACGTATAAATACGTATGCGCATGTCGCTTTGTTTAATCTGTCATCGCTGTTTCTGACCATAGGTGCGATAATTTTATTTCTTTGCCCCTGTAATCCCTCAGTTCGGTGTTATCTACGTTTTATTCTGTTCGCGAATTACCAACGTAAAAACGAAGATCCGCGTTCTTTATGACCGAACCAAATACTTTGCATTCTTACGCGTACCGAAGCTTCCAAGCAAGATAGAAGGGAAATATAAAAAATGGAAACTTTATCTAAGCCTTCTATTTTTCAAAAGGTACGACCGAAGCAGGCAGAATGTAATTCCTTGTACAAAGATAAATTAGAGACGCGAAATATGATTTTGTCATCCACGAAAGTATTCGAACATTTACCACGGAATCTTCTGTGTATATCTTGCGTATAATACGAAATTTTCTAAAATTTCGTAATTCGACACTGCGACGAGATACGAGTCTATTTAACTGGCAAAGTAAAATCTACCTATTTTCTAGCTAACAATTCGTAAAAGTCGCGCAGATATTGCAAATCACTTGAAAATCAAACTGAAAATCAATTGGCGTTGCAACGTTTCAACTTCTGAACCTCCATCTCGTTTCTTTTTCTTTTCGCCTGAATAAAAAATTAGATAAAAATTTCTACGTAAACCCTTAATATCCCAGAGAGCAGAAAATATGTAAATTCTTTCAAGAAGCTTTCAGCCCGAAATGCAAATCTGTAAAACCAAATTTCTCGCGTCCGCGTTTCGAATCGAAAAATAAAACAATTCTGAGACAGTGTGTCGAAGCTCTTTGAATTCCTGGCTGCATCAGATTTTCCCGGTATTGTTCCGGCTGAAATCGTGAGGCGGAGGTTTGAAATAACGCTGGTTTGTTTATTTGCAGCGCACGTAATAAGCGAGCGTTTCTGCTAGAGGACCAGCGGCTGGGATTTTCGAAAAACCAACCCTCGTGACTCTGGAAAGCTATGGCTCGACCGCAGGTGAATAAGGGATGAGGAGACGCCTTGGGATTGTTGCTACAAAAGAGGATCGCTGGTTTACCGACAAGCTACACATATACGAATTTGCATCGTAGCCGAGCCTGATTTTTAAATCGCGCATTACGGAAACACCGTCGCTACCGAATCGACCAGTTGTCGCTTTAACACGATCTTCTTCGTCGAGTATTGCGGGATTTAAAAGGAAATAGGAAGAACCAGGCATTACAGGATTATCGTGAAATTTTTAACAAAGGTTCCTTCTAACAATAAGCATCTCCGAAAATTCTGTGCTTCGAGTAACAGAGCATTAAAGAAGATAGGATTTGTAACAGTTGTGGGAGCAGAAAGCCTTTAAATGTAATTTTTTTCGATATTTTAGGCTTTATATTAGGTCGTCCGAAAAGTTTCTTTCGTTTTCTAAGGAAATAATGGATACACGATATTTTCCGTTTTATATTATTTTATCGAATTACCTATGATCCATTTTCTTCTATTAAAACAAAGATCACAACGTTCGACAGATTAGGTTTCATGTTTGTATAAAGATGCATCGTTGTAAAAGACGTGTCTGTAAAAGAAAGACACTTTTCCGACAACCTAATATATATTGTAGGTGTTTATTAAATCGTTTGGATATGTAAAACTCGAAGAGCGAGGAATCGTTTGAAAGTAAAAGTTGCGAGAATTGTCGTAAATTTTATTTGTGTGCAACTTTTAAATGTTAAATGTTCGAGAATAGGAATTTTAAATAAATTCAAATAACTTCTGATTAAATAAATTGAAAGCAGTTCCTTTCCCTCTGAGGAAAGATATTAAAGACGAACCTCTCTTTTTACTCGAAATCTATTGGAACCAGAATCTTAAAATTCTACCTGCCTTCCATGTGGAATTTAAAAGTACCCGTAAACCGAATGCAAAAGTTACATTTATGGTAAAAAGAATTAAAAAGAAACATTGCCTTTGCAAAGAGTAGCCACATCTATATTTTTAAAATTCCATCTATGCGATTATTCTTCGATGAAACCCAGACGACGGTTTAATAAAAAGTCAATGGATTGAAGCGGAACAATGAATTTGTTGCACTGGGAATATTAACTATAATAGAGATTGAAAGCAACAATTGCTTGACGAATGATTAAAAAATAAACGATATGCGGACGTTCTCTCTAGCCATTTTCATACGTTCATGAAGGTATAATTACATTGAAAATTTCGTTATAGGAACGAGAAAATTCTATAGCTCGTGCTTTCATCGAATACGATGAACAGGACCGGAGTTATTATCGTCGAGGCAAAAAGTTCATTATCAGTTTTCGATTCGAGGTCCTAAAATTCGATTAAAATTGACGGTAATTAAGAGAAGCACGCGCGCCTAGCGATAAGCTGTCACCTGGCTTATAATGCCGTTGAAGGTAAAGTGGAAAATTTGAGAAATTAATCGCCTGGATCTAATTTGAATTTAAATAAGTCTCGTCACAAATTCTCACGTTTCTTTTTTTTTTTTTTCTTTTTTTTTCAAATTATGTTCTTGGTACTTCTATTTGTGTATAACGCGATCATCGGTGTTTCTAAACTACTGTATCAACTTAATAATTACGTATTTTTGCCTATAAAAGATAGAATGGCAAATTTGAAACGATACAATTGCAAGTTCGTTGATTCTGCATAAAAATATTGACGAATACAATTCGATATGGCAATTGTAATCGGAAGAAGTAAGTTAAACGTAATATAGTTCTTAAATTATCTAATTAAATTGCACTCAAAATAAAACAAGATTAATAAATCCTTTGAAAGACTTATCGATGCACAACCACGGTATTTATCAATTCTCTAAAAATTGGACGAAACGAAAACGTTAGAAAAGTACGAAATCAATGTAACAAGGTAATACGCGGTGATTACAGAAATGAGAAAAATGCTCAACAATTTTTTAGAGCACAAACGAATGAACTCATAACGAAGAGATTTTTCGGAATTTTGTACATTTAAATATGTTTAATGCGCTAGTATTTAACAAAAGCGTAAGCCTCGCTTTAAATTCAGCCAGAAACCCCGGAATAATTGTTGGCGTTCGTTTGCGCAATTGCTTTTAGAATAACACGGGAAACTGAAATAATCAGCGTGGCCGGAAAAGTTGGTCGATAGAACCGGCGAGATCGGGAAAGAATTCGTCTTAACAAAAATCTCGACATTCGGTAAGCTTCTCCAATTATCGACTTGTTACGTTCTTGCTATACCAACGGCGGGAATCGACGTTTTGTGCTCCGAACAGCTTAAACGGGTGAAAAACTTTTGATAGCTCGGTAATAGATTCTTAAAGCAAAGCTTTAGCTCCGTAGAAAGTTGTTCCGTCTATCTACAAGAAATAGAACCTTCAAAGCGCCACAGTAATGAATCGTTACGGTTATACTTGGGGATAGTTTGGTTTAAAAAATGTCACTCTCCGTAAATGCTATTAACATAATTGAAGGCTGTGAATTTCCATTTTAAAAGAAGCCGCTTTGTTCTCAAAGATTATTCGCTTACGAATAAACGCGATGATAAGAGATTAAGCGAGAAACTGGTTCAAGACGCACGAGACTTTGTTAAAACAAAATTAATAACCGGATTAGAGATTTAATTAATTACAAGGTATTACTTTTAAAACTCTTAGTATACTCGAATTAGCGTACGCGATAATATATGAATACGAATGTTACACGCTTCTATAGAAATTAAATAGACGAACCTTTGTAACTACGTTAATTGAACCAGGCAATTTTCGTACGATCAATTTCGATGAAGAATTTGGCTTGGTATAACGTCGCTGTGATTATATAGTTCGAACTCTGGAAAACATTTCAAACCCTAAACACTTGTAATGTGATACTGTACACTGAACAGACCCCAGAAACCTTGCAGTTTCGTTATTAAACACCGAAGAGAGTACTTTGTAATCCTAAGGGAAATTGGCTCGCATAGATCAGACAAGCAAAGAAATTTCGACGAGTTAATTCCATTGCACACGTACGATTAGCTTTGCAAGCTCTGCAACTAAAGTTTTTAAAACCTCGCCGTGCAAGTTGCATCCCTTTAACGTTTCACACTCATCGCCAAAAATTCACACACTTGGTAAGTCTGCGGATTTACGAAGTTACACGTAAGAAAGTCTGAAGCGTTTTATATCGAGCCTCGTAAGATCATCGATCCTCGACTCTCAGTATCCGAAAAAATTTGCTGAAACGATGGAAAAGCAGTCTTCGGTCTTTCGGCACTCTGACGAATGTTTTTCTCCCGACGTCGCGGAACGAGAAATAATTTCATACGTGGCTTACGGCGGCTCGCGAAGAAACAGATAATCCGCAACGTAATAAAGATGAACGTCGATAAGTATTGAGAAACAGGAAGCTGGAACGATAGTTCGTTTGCGGTTGCCCGTTCACCGAGCTGCAAAACGAAAGATAATTTCATCCTGCTGTACCAGGAAATTTGGTCGAAAAAATTATTTCGTATATGGATTTATTGGAAGAGGAAGAGAAAAGAGGAAAATGCTAATACGGTTCTTGAACCGAGGGTGGAACTTTCAATACGGCTAGCTACGACACACATTTATTATACATACTGTATAGGACAATTGGGCTCAACTGTCGTAAATGCAGATTAGTATCGATTTATGCATTTGTTCGTTACAATCGGTAGACGTTTTAAATAAAAATGCTTACTTCGATACAATATATTTTATATATTTTGTATCATAGATTTCATATAATAGATTTGAGGTAGAAATATTAATTTGGTTTATTTACTTTCGTCTATCGGATACGCACTGGATAAAGTGTTCTATTGGGTTGACAACTAAGTGATTGCGGATTTTGTCATTAGGTGGTATTGACAAAACCCGCAATCACTTAGTTGCCAACACAATACATAAAAATATTAATTTAACTTTCGTGCGTCGTTTCCTTTTTAGCAGCAACTTATCAGAGGCGACTGAAATTTCAAGCGAATATACGAGACATTTTATAAGCAATAGAATAGATTCGATTATGAGACGCAATCGTATCGGACTGGTACATATGCGCAGCATGTTTATTCGAATCGTCGGAGGAAACAGGACGATCCACACAAGCATTTTCCAAGACGCTGGTACTCTAAAGTTGCCTGAGTTAAACCGGTCGTTTAAACATCGTAGACAAACAGGAGCGACGTCTATTGCTATTACTATTTCTATTTGTCATGGAATTGTTCACATAGAATTCGAAGCAAATATAATGCAGCCGTAAAGAAACGAAGAAAAATTCAACGAAAATGAGACGAAGAACAAACTTCGTGATTTTCCCACCAGCTTCTTTAACTTTGGAAACAATGTTTGGAGGACGTATATCTCTTATAGGCGCTACGTGTTTTAAAGTAATTTTACCTTCTTTTTTTTTATCGTTTTATTTCTCGAGACAAGAACACGCGCGTAAACGTGTTTTCCTTCTTTCATATTTGATATAGCAATTTCGAAGGTGGGTCAGCAAACGCGAAAAACTAAATTACTCGCGAATCTTACGAACATTTTTTTCCCGCTCCTACATTAACTGGAAAACGAATAAAAATATTGCAAAAATTCTGTCGCGTGCATACAATCGGCAATTGGTTCCTTTCTCGTACAGGAAACAATTATTCGCTGGCGTAACGTCGAAAATAAAAATTGAACGTTAATCAAACATAAATTTTATTGTGCTCTATAGAAAATTCACATTTTTATGTTTTCAAGGTATTGTTGAATCTTTTTCCCTTTATAGCGTCAGGATTCTTTGTAACGGCAACGGTTCAAAGTCGCCATTCACGATCAGAGATCTAAATACCACTTAATAAATCTTCGCATTGTTCGTTAAGGGATATCATAAATCCCACAATCTCCATAGAAACGATAAGCATTTTTTGTCTCTTCCAACGTCTGTAAATCATATCCGCATTATTATTGAATATTCCATGGTAGCAGCGAGATATCCATATAACGCGTGACAAGTAGAATGAAAGCACCACGATCAAAGAAGCGGTAAAAATAATAGCGGAAATTTCTGTATCGCTTGATTATTCCACAAAAAGGACAAATATCCAACTTTTACCGAGAAAGTTATTAATACGTGAAACACCATCGTTACGCGATAACATGCGTGGAAAAGAGATTCGATTTTCCAATGATTTTATTAACGTACATGTAATTTTGCGTGCTACACTGGATTAGCCGCGTAGTAGTGATACACATATAAGATTAGTATGAATGTGTGCGCGAGTATGTGCTTACGCAGCGTCTCGTAAAACAGAAGAATGCAACTGTACCGTACGCACGATGATAAAGAAGATGACGAGACGAAAAGAATGCTGAGACGCGTGCAATGTGTATCTACGAATATCTTGTAAATCATATATTAAATAGATATGAAACTATTTTAATATCATTTTTACATGTAATATGAGTGTTCCTATACGTTTATTTCGGCGACTAAGATGCACAATTCTCAACAGATTTTTATCTGTATTTGCTGAAATTGTCTAAAGTCTATCCGATTAAGAAACACGTAGATATAAATAAATACGGGGAATCTATCCGAGAAGAGTGACGAACCGCGCTATATTTTCCACGTTTTTGGCGGTTTAAAGAGAAGGTACTAACGCGGATAGTTTGTATCCGCGGGTTTTTCTCGCAGTTTGGCCTCTTTCGCCTCGCTGCGCGTCGAATTAGAACGAAAAAACGTAATTTTAAAAGGAAATCGGGCAACCCGTTCGTCGATCGACTTCGACGTGACTCACCGACGTGCCACTCTCCAATTTCCTACCTTCCTCTTTCATCCTTCGCTCCTTTTCTTCTCCTTTCCAACTATTCCCTCCCTTTCATCCTTCTTCTCTCTATCGGTCTTCCTCTTTCTCTTCCCTCCATGTTATAACCATCGGACCTTCGTTACTTCAACTAATTGGGAGCCTGATTAATTAGGGAACTTTGGTTGAATTACAGCTCGACCCTCCGTTCCGCGGTCTACACCGGAAACCTCGGAAACACGAAGAGTGTTTCAATTCCGAAGAGATGACGGGAACGAAAGGGTTAGAAGGGCCTGAGATTCGAGCGACGTAGCGCGGCAAGAGTCAAGGGACGTGTCCGTTAAACCTAAAAGAATGTTCGATGGTTTCGCGTTCGATGCTGTGATCGTCGAAGCTGCTTCTCGCTTGAGAAACTGCGTCCCGTGGCACCTTAATGACCCACGTCCGGCGATACAGTGTTTAACCACACGAGGAAGGTCAACGCTGGATGCTTCCATTTTACACTTGGAATAACGACCTTTGGTGGTCGTACCTGATCGAACGTCTTTCATCGCTCCGCCACGTCCAAACATAGTTTTCCTCGCGTGCAATTTTGTACGTCGTTGTTCTTAATTCCTCACCGTACGATATTGTCTGACCAAACTGTTCGGAAGTGTTGAGGCTGACTGATGGAATAACGAGTGGATGAATTTGTAGAAGAAAAATATATTGAAATAAATAAAGTATAAGTATAGGTATAGCGTATGCTGATCCAGATCCTCACTCTTATAGTGTTGCAATACAATAGAAGAAGCAATGGGGAGCACGTTCATGTATTTACAGCAAAGGACATTACCAAAAAGTTAACCTCGTAACTCTGGCTGAAAGCTACAAGAAACAGCAGTAGAAATCTACTTATAGCTCTTTTGTTTCTAGACATTGTAACCCAAAACGTAATTTATATTCAACGGCACAATAATATGGACCTCTCCTTATTTCGAATTTTTAGTTTCACGAAATTCTATTCTCTTCGTAACAGCAGTCTCCAGCTTACGGATATACAAAGGTAAAGATGTAGAGTTTCTCTCGAAGTAATTACTTCAACAGAAAGTACGCTTTCTTCGGTGACATATCTTAAAATTTGATTACAATTGTTACGGAAGATCGAGCGCGTTTCAGTCGGGTACGAGCATTAAGAATTCTAATCAACTTCCATTGCTATTTCTGTGACTTAAACTGTTTCCAATACGCCGGCTTCGATTTTTCTCTGCGAGCTTGCTCGCAGAACTTCCTTCGACCTATGCGTATAACAGAAAATAACGCCATGGAGGGAAACTACGAAACACAATCTCAAAGCTGTGCAAACTACGTGGAGTCGCAATGCCGAAGAAACTTCGTCCGATTACGAAAACTCGGATTTCTAAGATAGGTCTAAAGCAGCTCGTTTTACAAGGCTGCCGGATCAAATGGGACATAGCGGGAATTGGAGTACAACCGAAAGAGTTCTCGGTTTTACGTGCTCGTAGATTCACCAAATGACATACCCATTAGCCACGCTGGCCTCCTCCGAGGTTGCGTCGATATCGTTGTACATCGGTCCGAGGTTCAAAAGGTCTACGAGTAACCATCCCTAGATATCTCGCAGCCGATATCATGCTCTAGTAATACAGCATCTCTTTGTTTGTCTCCTCCTTCCTTTCTCCGCGTATCGTTCCGTATCTGCTATCGTTCTATCAATTCTTTTTTTACTCATGCTCTCGTTTCGCCCGTGCTTTCTTCTTTGTCTCTTCGTCGCCGAATCGTCCTGGGACCCACGGATCACGATTCCAGCTACCAACACGATTGTCGCTAGGAAAAGAGAACGAGCGTTCCTCGATATCGTTATATATATATATATATATATATATATATATATATATATGTTCTTTGTCCTCGATTGAAAAATGGGATCGAACGAGATGATTAGATTTTTGTGGTCATCCGGTTCTCGATATGTCGCTGACCGATAACGACCGCCTCCCCTGTATTCTGTTTTGCAGCTAAAGTGATTGTGTCGTTGATAGAAAGTCTTGTAACGCGATAACGACTTCATTATCATCGGCAGACTACGGGTTCTGATACGTTTAAGCGATGTTTAAAGATGCAGAAATGCACGGAGTACGTGTAGTATACGAAAATATAGAGCGTGGGCCTAAATTCGTGATACAGAGGAGATTAGTTAGACATGAGGTGGTATTGGGTGTAGTGCGTTAATTAATCGGTCGGTGTTTAGGTCAACGATTGTCTTCTTTTGATCGCGTCGCGTATCGCTCTCGGTTTCGCTAGCCAATCTCGCTGCGCGGTTACAACTCGACTTTATCGCTTCCTGGTTGAAACTTAACTGTCGATCGGATTCGATTCTTTTCTTTTTGCGGCCCCTCGATATCCTTACTATCTACGCGTTTATTAGGCATCCGCGACCGTTGCCACGCACTCCTTCTTCTCGAACATTCGATTTACTCGAACAATCGCGACTCTCGTTCGTAAGAGAGCGAGAAAATTCGATGCAAGAGACGCTATGCAGACCTACGAACGAATTTAGACCGTCCCGCAGCTTCCAGAAATATAACCCGCTATTATTCAGCCCTGGGTTTCTTATTATATCGAGGCCGTCTTCAAGTGCAAGCAGATCTTCTATCTTCTGCAATTTCTTGCCCCCCTTTAACCAGGCGTCTTATAACGGGCCTTACATTTCATTGTCGATTCAAACAGCGGCCGTCCAATAGCAGTTGCTATTTCAAACCTGAGAATATCTCGCTTCCGTGCTCCGAGGTTTGATATTTTCCTCGCCACTTCCTTTCTTTCTTCATTTCCATTCATACAGTTACAACCTTGCGACAAGACGATTTTTACAAGAATTCTTAAAAGGATCGTAGATCCTCCAAAGATCCTCTAAATAGTAACAACGATCGTTACGCGAATCGATATCCTTTCAGCGAACAACTTGACAACGTGAAAAATCTCGTTCCTCTACATATTCCAAAATGTTTTCAAATGTATCATACATTATAGAATTATTAATTTATTATTTTATAGTGTTACTTAATTACTATCCATTAACATTATATATCAACTTGATTAAATATTATACAGCAATGTAAATTTTGAAATAAAATGTTCTGTTTCTAAGCTTGCACATAACAGTTGAGTCAAATTAAATAGTATTTTTCTTCAAATTTTGCTTCAAATTCCATTTTATTTTTACGTCAACGGGTTAATGACGCCCGCGTCGTAAGGTTTACAGCTTGGACAGGTAGACAATTCGGATTTTTTCAAAAAAGGCACGTGCATTATGCAAATCATAAACGAAAGGCCACTCCAAATTCCAAACAATAACAATCAGCCTGTATTTCTTATAGAAACTACAGCATAGAATATGTGTAAACACCTTCGAGCATAGAAAATATCCAATAGCTATCACAGATTGGAAAAAAGAAACTTGACAGAGCAGAGGTACTTTGAAATCAAACCTCCAACAGCTAGATTCATTTGAGTACGAGGGTGTAATCACGGTGTAATCACGGCGCAAGGTGTAGTCACGTTCGACGAGGTGTAAAAACCAAGCCGCTTGCCAACCAATGCGTCGATAAAAATTCAAAGTACGGGTTGGTCGTGTCGTGTGCTTTCCCTTTGTACCATTGTTTCTCTATTCCCGAATCGTTACCGATCTGTTTGGCTCGAGTCCCAGCGCTTTTTATTCACGGGCGTGTAAAAGGCCTGGTAAATTTGCAGAGTGAGAGATCGAAACGACAGTTCAGTGTCCTCTCTGAGACGACACCAGAACCTGGCTGTTGTCCAGCCTTCCGAGATTCTCAGACCCATTGATTTTGTTAAAAACACCGCAAATTCTTCGCTCCCTGAGGACAGACGACCGAAATAAGTCTCAATCGTTTTTCGCTTAAAATAACAGCGTTCGAACGTGATATTATCGCGTATGTCGTTGCAAAGTTAGACAAGACCAGAGACTATGGCAGGAAGAAATAGTTCGATTATTAACACTTTGCACTCCAATGCCGACTGTGACTCGATATCAGTTTTTATCTCAGCAGTTCCTTTATCGAGATCCACTCGATGTTCTTTCAGTCTCGCCTTTTTTTTTTTTTTTTTTTTTTTTGAACGTGCGAAAGAAAACCAGGATTGTATCCTGGAAATCGTTTCAAGATATATCATACACTTAACAATTACAAAATACAACAACAGTGTGAATAAAACTGGTATTTAAGTAAATTTCTTTCTTCCTTTATTTACTTAAATTGTCTTATTGTTTAGTTGAAGTAAATTTCAAATAAAAGCTGCTGGTAACGAAATTGAAATAAGATTCGCAATGCAAAGGGTTAAAAGACATTGAAATCTTTTAGATTTCTAACGTTAGCTTTATATCCTGAGGTGGATTACGTTTGTTTGTTACTGGCTGGGAGATAGTTGTGGTGATAGTGCGCTACTGCTCGTGTGTAGAGTGAGACAGGTTCTGCTGGGAGTCGCCGGTGTCGCTGCTGAGGTACTGCTGCATTTTTCTTCTCATTTTTGATGCCGCGGAAGAAAAATCGGAAAACTACGGTCGCCGGGATTTGAACCCGGGTTCCGAACGTTCGCAACCTAAGGCGCTAACCACTGCGTTGCCGTCGTTTTTTTTTTTTTTTTTTCGTAACGTTTATTGACCCAGAAAGATTATTACATATCTATAGAATTCACAATAAACGATGAATTTCGGTTGTGGGGTGGATTAGGCAAAAGTACCGATACGTGACGGTACGACATAGCCATACAATTTTATTGCGTCTGAATTATATTTTTTTTTCTTGGCATTATAATTTATAATTTGGATTTAAGACAAGGTAGGACGGTGCTTATATGATATTGTTTTCTTTTCTTCTTAACTCTGTCCTGAAAACCTGGTCGCAAAAACAGGGCATTGCGCTGCCGTCGTCCGACACTAGTTAGTGTCGAGTGGTGGTATTTTTGCTGTCGAATGCCACCACAATCCTTAGAACGTTATGTTTTTAATGTTAGAAACATTTAATATAAATTATATTTAATTACGATTATAGTGCAGGTTAATACCAAGAAATAATTTTTGATTGGAGACAAATACCGCGTTATTATCGAGAAACCATTTCGACGCTAAAGTCGCCGCTATTTAATCTTCGTCGTAACGAAAAGTTATATTTTGCAACGACGCCACGTTTATACGAGTTTGCGAATTATTTCGTTTCATTGCTTACGGGTTAATGAAAATAAAGGAAGCGTTTAGATATCGAGGTCTTGCGAGGTAAAAGTCGAGACAGTTTCCCTCCTTTACTCTCAGCTCTTCGAGTGGCAGCAAAAGTATGTAAACGCGAGATACTAGATATATTCTGTTGACATAATCCAGAAGGGTAGCTTGTAAAATATTCCTGACAAGATTTTTAAATCTCCGCCTAAGTTTGCCTGTGATAAAGAATTTTATCTTTCCGTTAACCTCTCCTTATGAAACGTTCGTCAAAGATAACTGCAAATAATCCGCTCGAACGAAAGTCTGTAATATCTGCGTAACGAGGATTTTACATAAACATATTCAGTATACGGTGCAATAACGGCGTAGCAACATCGTTTTATCGCAGCAACGATATAATATCAGCGCGATAACGTTGCAGTGGTAGAACGATTCAAGCGGAATACTGCATCGCGATGCCTTTTCGAAAATCAACGAGAATATAGCATTGATAGAGGCAGGAACGCGAACGTATGCGCGAGATACGCGAACGTAACGTGTCTGCAAACAGTATAAAGACGATTCGAGACGAAAGTTTGTCGTTCGAGGGTCGGATGCGTTTGCGTTTAGTTATAATGTTGAGATATCTTTATGCATTATGTAGATTAGAGATAAAGTCAGAAATATCAGTAGCAAATGGAAAGCAGTATTCGACGATTCTTAGAAGCAGAAGTTTCATGCAAAGTACTGAATAATTATATTAGACTCGTCGACTTGATATTTTATGTGCGATTAGCTTTCAACGAATCTGCGTTATGCAACGTTACGGTGATTGTAGGAAAAATAATTGCAAGAGTTTACGTAATATCTTTTGGTCGTTTGTATATTTTCACAGGGTAAGTGGAACGTTGCAAACGTTCGATGGTAATGTTTATTAAAAAAAAGGTTTACTGTATGTTAAAATAATGTTGGTTAATGTAAATTCCACCTGGATATCAATTAAAACTCAATCAAATTTTGTATGTATTTAATTATTAGATACTCGTCGAATTTTAATTAATAACGATTCTCCGTAAGGATATTATCGCAGATGAAAATTGCTCGGTAATGAACTAACGTTATATGTAGTTTTTATAATAAATATATTTCATGGAGGAAATACAAAACTATGAAACATAATAGCCGAATATAACACCGATCCAAGTTGGCCCAGTTGAATAAAATCGCTAGAATTCCCTCCGGTAAGGGAAAATCCACTGCCTTTAAAAGTATTATGGCAGAATCATGAAACGACAGCTTATCGCGACGGTGCAAAAAAAACGAACGCAAGAAAAGGGACGACCAGGATAACTTGGAAAACCCAATTAAACGTCCTGCATCCGAGTTGCATCGAAAAATTTCGTCGATCGCCTTGGAAATTAGTTGAGAATCGAATATTCTTCATAATACACGATCTTTCTCGATTTTGTTCCCTTAAAATAATTCCTAATTGCTAAAACAAATTCAAATTTATACGTAATATTTGTATATGTATACTGCACTCGTCCACAAATTCTATAGAATCGCGTGGATTTGACAAAGTTTCTGCAACAAAAACCATCCGCGATATATCGAGTTGGCAACTAAATGACTGCGGGTTTTTTCATTACCACCTAATGACAAAGTCCGCAATCATTTAGTTGCCAACCCACTGCGTCCATAGCATTCCGTTTTTCGATGTAAAAGTTTCTACGAGAAAGCTGAATTTCAGGACGTGAGGCTAGAGGCTTTACCACTTAAAATGTTCAGAGATCGACAATTGTTCGATGAAAATTTCATTTTCCGAATCAGTGTATAATGTGTTGTAAAAAAATATATGTAAATTCACAAATTGGTTCTTTGCAACATTGTTACGCGAAGTGGTACAATATATTTTGCGTATCTTCGTACTAAAAAAGCGAAGCTTCAAATACATTGGAACTCGGTATCGTTCGACTTTCGCGAGTCAATCGAGCGCTTTGACGCATCGGTGATGCGGTAGCGCCGGATTTGACGCGTCTCGACGCTGAATGCCGCCGTTCCCGTGAAAATGAACGGCAAACGAATCGGAGTTTCGTGATTGCTTCTCTTCTGTCCTTCAATTCTACGTCGAAAGTATTAAACGATATCGGAATAATATATGTCCAGTGCACGTTTGTGTTCGTAAAAGTTGAAAATGCAAACTGCTGACGCGTCGACGAACTCTTAACGACGTCGCCGTATCGCGAAGATTAACGAACCTTGCAAATCAATCAACGGATGTGCTTCTACGTTTAGCGTGTGCAAGAGAATCGTATCGATAGACAAGCTTTCGATTCTGCTTGAAGTGATTCGTGTGGTAAAAATCACTGGACTACTTCTTTAAACAATTCCTTTGTCAAATCGATAAATAAGGTAATAAATGATTTTAATAAAAATGTATGACGTTTATGGTACACTTATTAGCGAAAAAGGAATATGTACTTTGATGAGATAGCTCAGTGATCTGTCGTAACGAACTGTGATAATGTAGGAAATTTCTAACGCGAGTATCGCAAGTAGAAACGGTCGAGCACAGATCGAACACCGCGTCTGTGGAAAGAGTAGATTTTCTACTCGCACTCGTATCAATTTTGTTTTATCAACGAAAGGGCAGTTACCCGCGATAAGTAAAGTTACACGAACTGAAATACCAACTTTAAAAAAATCAATAATTTCTTGCGTTAGCTACAATTGATTATATTGGGAATTACGTTCGATCCGAGTTTCAAGATAAACAGATATAAGGAAACTTTCTTCTGTATCGTGTATTTACACATCCGACGAGAGTAGATCTACCACTTTATACTACTATTGCACTGCGTGTTAGACACACTGAAATATCAACCACGAGGATAATCCGAGACTTCTTACCGTCATTGACTTAGGGCAACACAGATCTGTACACTAAATGGAATTTCGTGTCCGAGGTTCTGAAATATCGACCATGAGAAAGATCAGTGTTTTTACGTCCTCTGAGATTTGCTACAAGGAATATATGAATTATATTCAATTCAATCGTCGAAAGCGATAAAACTGGACTTGTTACTGGATGGTCGTGTTACGGTACGTCGCATCGCATGTTCTGTAATACCGATCATTCAGAAATTTATTACGCTCTCTGCAATTAACAACATGGTGCCGAGTGAAATTAGTCCATTTGAACGCACTCCGTTTATTCAAACAAGACATTGCCCGATGCTCGATTAAATAAACTTCTGGTAATTGAATTCATTCATCCGAGCAATAAATACAATTTATCTGTTTAATAACAAGGTATTTCGTTGTTTAATTCCGCTCAAGGTTGCATCCATGATAAAGAAAGGCTGTCAGTAAGGCTGCGATCTGACGTACCTTAGAGATTAGTATCTTCAGTTGCCTCCAAATTCTTCTAAAATCGTCCCGGACGTTAAAGAATGTAAATTGGATCTTGGATCTTATTTAATTCTTAAGTTTAAGTAGGTTCTACTTTCAAGATCTAAATTAGGTTAATTCTAAGCCTTATTGTCGGAGGAAGAGTAATTTATTTTTTCTTTCAAGCTCTAAGCTTTAGTTTTAAGTCTCGGCTTTAAGTTTTAATTAAGCCCTACGTTCAAGCTCTAATTTCAAGCCTCCACTTTCAAGTCGTGTCGTTAGTTTTAAGACATAATTTTAATATACTTGCGAACATTCATATACTTTATCGATATATTTATCCACAGAAGAAAGTCTCTGGTGATCTTTTTCCTCTCTTCATCCGTTCAGATTAGGTTTCGTTTCGCTTTATTTTAGCCAGCGGTACGGGTGACTTGTCCGTTGAGGATCATCCATCGTTAGCAGATCCATTGCCGCTTGTTCAGACTAGACAAATAGATACGGTGCGTTTGTAACGCAACCACTCGAAATTATCAAGGTAAATGAGGTTTTCAGACAGGCACGTTGAATTTAACTAATCGTACGGCGGTTCGGTGGCCGACGCGTAAATAGTCAAAGTCCGATTGCGACGAGCGTTCTGCGGTTTGGTCGCGGCTTGAATCGCGGCCGGTTTGAAAAGCGGCCAAATAATACCTTTAAAAGATAATTAGGCCGCGATTCATCGCGGCATCCTCACGTTCCCGTGTTTTCACTTTCAATTTGATGCGACTGTTTACGTTGGCGGAGGAACGTGCGTGCATCGATCGTGATCGCGCTTCCACAATGACGCGTTTTGGATCCACGACGCACAGCATCAGAAGCAAGCCGAAGCAAGAGGCAAAAGAAAAAAAAAAGAAAAAAGAAACAAAAAAGTTATTGACAAGAATAACTCTAAATTCAAAGAACGTGAAAAAAGAAATAGTTTCGTCTGCCCAAAGCTTTGCCTCTATATTTCTATGCGGTATAGGGTAGTTTACATTTCAAAAAATCGCACTGAATCCACTACTCTTCCATTTTGCTCGTATTCGTCTGCTGGGGCGAAAGTCGTTTATTACGAAAATTGTTTTTTCCTCCCATTGGAAATATGCCAAATAGATAAATTATCGAGCCGCGTACACTCGTCCATTTTGTCTTTCGCGGGCGTCGTGGATCCACCGTGCAGCCTGACGAGAGGCAATTGACGTTTCCATCAAAAACGATGACTGACGACACTGCGTCGACGATTTTCAGCCAAACCGAATCGAAAACGCCGAAATAAAATCATTGTCCTGTTTTAATCGATTTCGATAATGGCACAGCAATCGCGACGCATTCCACGTACAATAACGAATCTTTACGTCCACAATAGCACTGAATCCAGTTTTGCTTTTTTGCTATTTCCGATGGCTGTTTCACCAGTGACCTCGACGTTTCTGATTATACGAAAAGGAGAATGCATGGTTGTCGCGTGGTTTGTATTCCTCTTTCTCGTGAAACATTTGTATACCTATCGCTTTTTAAATTATAATTTTCATGTTTAAATCATAATTTTCCAGAGTTTCTGCCATTGGGGAGAACTGGTTTTTTCTTTTTTTTTTTTTTTTTTTTTTTTTTTTTGAAGCGTTTCAACGTGCCTTTAGTACAACTTAACGCGATGATTTTAATCGCATTCTGAAACGTCCCACGTAACTTTTTTCTGGGGTGCATCAGTGTCTGTTAAAAATGTAATTTCGTAATTTATTACCATGTTTCCAACTCTCTTGTTATTTTACTAATTGCAAGATATTCATATATGTATGTCGCTGGTACTCTGGTGTGGAGCTTGTTTGATTTTGTAATCGCAGAATATAATAGAGCTAATTGAATTAGCTCAACTTCTACCAGAACTGATTCTGTGTAACTGTTCAAGAACTTTTAACGATGCATGTGCCAACGTTCGTACGACTTCTGCCCTTCTTGTTTCATTTATAACGTCGACCTTCAAAAAATTATCCAAAATCCAAACTGTTATAATTGAAACAAACGAATAATAATGAAAGTTTAATCATTTGATGGATAGGTACCAAATGGTAAACCGTTAAATCGACTATTCCTTCGCCAACTTCGTACGATAATTAACCAGCATAGCATTGTTCACAATAAAATCTCGCCAACTTTCGATTATTTTATTAGGTTTTCCGGAAAGTGGCTTTCTTTTACAGACACGTCTTTTACAACGATGCATCTTTATACAAACAAGAAGCCTAATCTATCAAACCTTGTAATTCGATAAAATAATATAAAACGAAAAATGTTGTGCATCCATCATTTCCTTATAAAACGAAAGAAACTTTTCGGACGACCTAACACATTGGAACAAATAGAGAAACTTGTTTTCCAAATAATACAAACAAAATATCGTAAACAGTGAAACAATATAGCAGAAATGTATACGAAAGGAACGTTGCCGTAATTCTAAAAGTTTGATTGTTTGCACCAGGTTTGCATATTACGATCGCACGTTGTCCCCTTTGTTTGTTGCAAATATTGCGCATCTGCGATATTTGCAACGTCCGTAAGGGCGCATGTGTGGACGCACGTGTCCAGACGTCGAATGATTACGGCGGACGTACACGTATACGTAGTTGGGTGTACGGCCCATATGGGGCACTGCGGCTGACAGGGAAATACTGCGGCTGCTAACTACTGCCTTTTGCTCTAAGTTATAGATAGCGTCGCGCATGAATCCGCGTTCTGCCATTTCCGCTATTTCTCTATATCCGCTCACTCTTTTATTTCTCTTTGTTTCTTTTGCTTAATTTCGTTGCTGCAAAAGTGCCGCCTAAAAAGCATCGGTTCGTAACTATCGTAGGCGTAGAGGATGATTGGTCGTGTGGTTTAAACGACGAGATAACTAGATGTTGAAACCGTCGAATATATTTTTAAATAATTAATAAATACAGAGAATGATCGCTAAGACGCTCGGTACTAACTGATTCTCTGAAATCGCTCGAGTCTGAGACCGAAAAACTGGTTCGTTTATTTATGTAGTAACTTACAAAGGTGTTTTGTTTTATCTAGAGCAAGGACAAGAAAGGATGGTTTATTCAGAGTTAAGTTCAAGTTTATTCGTACAAGCAATACTCAACACAAAGCTGACTACAATATCGTCGTACCTCTTAACACTCGGCTTCCAACTTCTCAACCGCTCAACTCAAACTGCTCCACTCAACTGCCTCTACTCAACTCAACTGACTCTACTCAACTGACTAACGTCTTCCCTATGTTCTCCAGATGTCCTTGACCATTCTCAGGTACATCCCTTTCAATTACTCCAATGTTGTAAAGGGCCACAAGTATGGTCCATTGTCAGGTACGTCCCTTTTCCCGATACTACTGGTCGGGAGAGTACCGGAAATTTTCAATTTCATTTTGTTTGACGGTTGCACATAACAGCGACATTGTTTTGCCTGGAATGTATTTATTATTACATTATGTGTATTCTAGCGATGTTGATACTCGCAGGCAAAACAACACGATTCGAATTGTCCCGTAGCGCATGTGACGCTGCATAGGTAAATGAAGTCGATGTATCTTGTCGTTGCCACACGACTCGAAATCTTCAAATTTTTCTGAATTTTTAAACCCTCCTGATCATTTCTATTCGAGAATTTATCGTGGTTTCTATCGTAGTATCGTGGACAAAAAGGCCTAAAAATATATAGTCGAAGTTCCGAGCAATTACAAAGCTACACGTATATCTGAAGCAACAGCCAATGAACGATATTTTTAAATATAACTTTTACCTCGTATTTATTCGAATAATTTACCTATAACTTTTAAATGATTCCACGACAAATCTACCCCTTCAAATAAACTAATAATCTTAGATTAATAAATCTTAGTAAACAAATCTGTAGTAAAGTTCTTTAGTAAACAAATGTTAGATCAAATCATGCGCGTTATCGTTTCAAAAATCCTGTCCGTAAACGTGTCAATTGTTTCTGAAAACTCTGTACGCTAGAATTTACTAGGAAAATAATCGCTGACAGCGAAAGGCTGCAGATACCTGCCGAGGAACATTATCTACGCGTTGCTATTCACCTTTGGATTCTTTAATTCCGCTACAACAATCTCTATAACATATTGCCAGCCTCATTACCATAACAAAACTTCGCCACGCCATTTTACAAAAAAAGGTCTGAACTTCGAACGAGAGAAGTACGGCGAAGAAAAAAGGATCAGAGGCAGAGAGAAGGAAAGGCAAATTTCGCGGTGCGCCCTGGAGACAAGCAACGCTATTTGGGAGTCCGATTTATGTAACGAGGGACCAGCTTGAAATTTTAATTCTATTCCATTCTGGGTTGCGGTCTGGGCACAGCGCGACATAATTTAGGCGCTGGAACGTTATTTACAGAATGACGTGCTCCGAAAACGCGAGCTTATACATACACCGCCGACCCATGGTTATCGTTGAATGTCAAAAACCGCGATTTGTCTCAATTTCGGTACGAGATCCGTGTGCCTGACATGCACCTGCACACGCGTGTCTAATACCGCGTGCAATAAGTTCTTCCTCGTGCTTGGTCGCGACATTTATGTCCTTGGTTTTTATAAATTCATTGGGCTAGGTTCACATTAACGAATTCAACGGGTTCGAGCAACTTGAAACCATTTTCGCTCGATCGTAAATTACCTGTCGAGTTTCCAAGCTCGTCCTCGTTAATTGCAAATTTCATGGCCATTTTATTCTATTTTTTCCGTTCTCGAGAAGTCCAGATCCTTCGAATATTAGATTCTCCAATAGAAAATAAGTACGAATAACGTAAGGAATAAGACGAGAAACTAGAAACGATTGTAATTGTAAATTTAGATAAACGCGCCATTTATTTGTCTACTTTGCTTTTATCGGATACTGTGACTCGTATAACGAGCTTTCGTATGAAAAAAGAGATCGAATTTTAACTTCTGTATGCGATAGATGCACCGATGGCGAACAGTTGACAGATTATTTCCACTCGCGTGCTTCAATTCCGCCAACGTTTTAGATATCTGCTTTCTATTGGGCACCCGCTTGGAGCAAGGTCGTTTAAACCGAAACAACTTTATGTTAAGTGGCTTGACTTATACGAACGCGAAGCTGAACCTGTGTGAACGGAGACTCGGATTCAAATAACTTGACTAATCTGCACGAGGCTTTAGGGAAAAGAGCTAGACTACACAGAATCTCCATTCCCGCGGAATAACGAAACGCGTTCCCTTTAATCTATGCAATTCGAAGGAAGAGTTCAAATTATTTGCAAGTGTAACAGAAAGATACATATTTTATAACGTATTCTCTGCATCTTTTCCGAAACTGTACTTTCTCCAGATCAAGATAACGTCGTTGGGAACGTGTCGTTCGATCAGCCGATTATTTAATTAATGAAATTCACTTAATGATGAAAGACAACGTCTACGTATAATCTCTAGAATGGTAAACAGTGGTTTAAATGCACCTGGATAATTGCACAGGTACTCTAATATTTAAACGAAATATGAGGGTCTGTCGATAGAAAGTAATCAAATTAGAACATTATCGATGTTGGTAATGGAATTTACGAGTAGTTTCTATTTTAGGTTCTCCAATGGAATTCTTCCTCTTACGAAACTGAATGAAATTTTCTATGTCAGTTCTAAGGGTTAGATATGTTTTTCTTTATTTAAAGATCGGCAGATAATATATTTATTTCTGTAAACAAAATACCTGATCAATTTAAAATACAACGTTCAAAGATATCGTGAAATTTATTACCAGCCATGAACAGTAAGTAGCAGGAATTTTAAATCGCTCGCTTGGTTCGAGCAATGACAATCCTCCTTCTGTTATCTCCTTCGGTTCTCCAGCAGCTTCTGACAATATTCGACGTAAGACTGACGTAATAAGGAGTTTCAACAACGCGGAAGAATGTGATTACGTGGCTATATTTTTAAGTCAAGTGGAGATTACGCGTAATTTATTGTTTCGTCGCCCTTCTATCTCACCGAACACGTTCTGTTACGCGGTAATTCATCTTCGACCAAGTAATATACGACTGTAGTGACGTCAGCAATCGGGTAAATGGCGCGCAAATTGTTATATTTTCATCAAAATGATCGAATTATCGACGAATCGTATAAAGTTTCCAGCTACTGTATACCGTTGGAAATTTTCTCATTTTTTAATAATCGTATTATTTAAGGGAATTTCGTTGGACGAAGATAATCGCAACTAGCGAACATTGCCGCGTTTAACGATAAATTCGACAAGTTTGTCGTTAATGGAAGTTTCTACTTCTGTCGAAACGAATCTAATCGAATACTGTCGACGAGGAATATGTACGAACGAACGTACTCTGTTAAAAATCTCGAGTCGCCATATGAATCTACAATAAAGTATAGTCTCATGGTTGCAGTAACGGTATTTCACGCTCCATATCCTACTAACTTTCCAATTGCGGAATTATAGTGCTCAAAATATCGCAGAACACGCGGACGAAAATCAAATTATTTCCGGTGAAGTTGAGCGATCTGATTTTATTTAATGTACATTCTTGTCTCGTTGAAAGCGATACGCGCGCATGTCCACCGGCGTAACTGGCTTTTACTTTCGACATCATATATCACTTAAACCTTGTTTCTCGTACAAAATAATATCGCATAGAACGAAACAAAACTCTAGTATTATATTGGGTTGGCAACTGATTGCGAATTCTGTCATTACCATTTAATTACAAAATCCGCGATCACTTAGTTGCCAACCAAATAAATAAATCGATAAAGGCAGAAGGTAGACAATAATTTTCTAATGAACTGCCTAATTTTCTAATTAGCTTTACGATCTTTGACCGGGAAAGTGCAAAACGTTTCACTCTTAATTTCCGTTAGACGTGAGTAAAAACAGTTTCATAAACGATATAACCAAGCACGGTGTTAATGTTAAGCAGCAATTTGTAAAAAGTCTCGGTTTTTCTTGCCGACTCGTAACGCGAAGAACAGATCGAGGGCTGAGAGAACAACAAGCTCGTTCGCAGCAGACTAAACTATTCCCGTAGGCTGATGACGTGCGTTACAATTAATCAAGCAAAAACTGTCAACTGCCAGGCCCTGGTGTATACGTCAGCCAAGCGGGAAACTATCGACCGCGAACAATGTCTAATGCTACGAATCGTGCAATAGACAAAACTAGATCATCTTACGTAGTTGTGCGTCTGTCCAATCAAAATCGTTGCCCCTTCCCTTTAAATCTCTTTTATTTTCCTATTTCCTCCGTTCTTTCGACGATTAACTTCCTTCTTCGATCTTTGCTTCCTATACGACCCACTCGCAGACCAAACCGGTCAATTTTACTTTTTCATAATCTCAGTAATTCTCTCTATTTATCGTTTTGCAAAGTATTCGATAGATGAGTAATTCATGTAAATACCTGTATACTCGTCATGTTAATCCCATTCCTTAAAATTGATGTGTGTATCGTATAGTGTAGGTTAACTCATTCAGAACCGAGCAATAGTTTACTATGAGATCAGAACTTCTTTGGAATTTAACTTCTTTAAGTTTAGTAAAATTGTAGAAACTAATTATAGCCGCAATGTAAAAGCTTTTCGTGTAAATATCTGTATACTCGTTATATTAATCTTATTCCTTAAAATTGATGTGTGTATCGTATAGTGTACGTTAACTCATCCAGAACCGAGCAATAGTTTACTATGAGGTTAGAACTTCTTTGGAATTTAACTTCTTTAAGTTTGATAAAATCGTAGAGGCTAATCGTAGCCGCAATGTAAAAGCAATTCGTGTAAATATCTGTATACTCGTTATATTAATCTTATTCCTTAAAATTGATGTGTGTATCGTATAGTGTAGGTTAACTCATCCAGAACCGAGCAATAGTTTACTATGAGATCAGAACTTCTTTGGAATTTAACTTCTTTAAGTTTAGTAAAATTGTAGAGGCTAATCGTAGCCGCAATGTAAAAGCAATTCGTGTAAATATCTGTATACTCGTCATGTTAATCCTATTCCTTAAAATTGATGTGTGTATCGTATAGTGTAGGTTAACTCATCCAGAACCGAGCAATAGTTTACTATGAGGTTAGAACTTCTTTGGAATTTAACTTCTTTAAGTTTGATAAAATCGTAAAAGCTAATGGTAGTCGCAATGTTAAAATACAGAATTCGATAACGCGAATAAAATGATTGAAAAAAATTGCAAAAAGATTGAACCTTAATGGGTCATCGCAGAAAAATGTTTATAAAAACGGATCGTCAAATTATTTTCGAGTCGGTTTGAAAGTCAACTTCTTCGTAAAAGAATTAAGATCGCTGTTTGCCATTGCGTGAATGCTTCTGGGTTCTCTGGTTTACTATCGGCGGAGATTGTTCTCGTCAAATTCGTCAAGGCTACTTCAAAAGTAATTGCTGCATTTTAGTCGTTTTAAAGTTCTGCAACGAAAATATAGTTGAAGTTTTACGACGACTCGTATAATGTGCAAATTCTGCTCAGGATGAAAACTAGACGATTAAATTTGAAAAGAAATGTCAGCATATAAATGTCACGATCTACGCGATACGAGTCACTGGGACCGAAAATCTAAAGTGTCATCGAGCGTACATCAAATAATTCGCTTTATTCGCGACCCGAAAAGTATTTCGAGTTTCCCTTAGTGGTATATCGAACATTTTCCTCCGCTTTTCGATGCGACACTCCGTGAAATTTTAGTTTCGTCGAACAAAGAGAAGCACAATGTTTGCATACTTTTAGTGCAACCAGAACAAGTGGACCATAGAAATAAAAAAACCTCCGGATCCTCTTTCTGTCCCTCTCGCTATGCGCGTGTGTAAAGTATTGAACTAAAGGAGAACACTTTCAGATACGAATTACGTTACATCGACATTCTATTTTCCGTGTAATTCGAGTTATTTTTCGCATTAGCCAATTCGTGATTCTCTCCTAATGAAACGTAGTAAAAAGAACACCGCTAACAGAATCTAGTTTCAAACACACACGCCAACTGTACATTATCTCTGTAGTATCGGGAAAAGGGACATGCCTGACAATGGGCCCATACCTGGGGCCCATTACAACATCGGGATAATTAAAGGGGATCTACCTGGAAATGGGTCAGGCACATCTGGGGGAAGTCGAGGAGAAGACGCGAAGACGTGGAGTTGCAGTTGGGAAGTCGTGAAGAAGACGTTGGGCAGTGAAGTCGAGACGGAAGACGTGAGGAAGTCGAAAAGAAGACATGAAACAGTCAACTTGTACAGAAGACGCTATGCAGTTGAGTTAAGTCAGTTGAGAAGCTGGAAGCCGAGTAGAAGACGCACGACGATTATAGTCAGCTATATGTTGAGCATTGCTTACACGAATAAACGAACTTAACTCTCAATAACCATCATTCCTTGTCCTTGCTCTAGAAACTAAAACAAACATCATCATCACCTAAGTTACTACATCTCTAAAAACAAAATATATTTTGTAGATCGGACTATTTCTCACCCAAAGAATTTCATTGTAGTCTGTCGGATGTTTCGAGATTTCATCTGCATCTTCTTAAGATATACATAGACCCAATTTGCAGATTTCGAAAGGATTACCATCAACTGTCTGTGTAAAATATATAAATATTTCAATCACGCGTTTTCTATTATCAATACAACAATTATTATCGAAACCGATGCGTTCAATGTCTGACTTATCTTCTTTATTCTACTTAAGCTGTTAGTCAGGTCGTAGCTAGAAGTTTCTATAATCACAGAATAAAGAATTAATAAATTAGGTAAAGTTAATAAAGTTAAATTGCGCGAGAAAGCTTAAATACAATGTATCTAATTTATTTTAACAGAAAATGACAAATACCTACGCAAAAGAATTATCAGGTTGTCCGAAAAGTTTCTTTCGTTTCATAAGTGAAATAATAGATACACGACATTTTTTATTTTATATTATTTTATGGGCTTATGTATGATCCCTTTAATTCTATTAACTACAAAATGGATCGTAATTCAATAAAATAATATAAGACAAAAAATCTTATGCATCTACTACTTCCTTATAAAACGAAAGGAACTTTTCGGGCAACCTAATACTATACTCAATGGATTAATAATAACAGAGTAATAATAACTCTGAGTAACGAGTGTAAAAATAACATTTCTCCTAGCTAAATATTTTACTTAGTCTGTTACTTTAACAACCAGTGTCTATTCATTCGTCAAATTTCCTTCTTACAAGCAGACGGAAGGAAGAAGCGTCGATCGAGAGCTAACCGTGCCGATGACTTGCACCGTGAAAATTGTCGCGTGATTTTGGCAGCGAAATTTCGAAGAAGTCTGCTTGCTACGTTTCGCAGCCGCAGCTCTTTTAAAATTTCAGGCACGTTCAGTAGCTGGGTGCGCAGGGTGGATTCTCGGCCTTACGACTCGTGCAATTTCCCGCCAAGAATCGCGTCACAGAGACACGCCGAATTTCCGAGTGCATTTAGAGAGCTCTCGCGATATGGTGAAACACGGCTTCAATACCAAAGGTCCGTTCGCCAACCTTAGAAAAATATGTTCCATGGAAATGAGGCGAAGGTGGTGATAGGTACTGAAGAATCACTCGGATACATTTAATAATAGAAATTTATTAAAATATATTCTCTGTGTACACGATGCGTTATATCGGCGGTTCGCGTTTGTTATTAATAGCGGTTCGCGATTCGCGATTACAAGTTCGACTTCTGGTCGATGCATTCTGATGCGCTACATATATAAACTCTGGTGATGATTGTCTAAGATGCCAAGGAACTCTGATCAATTATTATGAACTGCCAACTATTGTTTCGGACCGATACGTAACGACTGACTTTCCGTCGCGATGATACCGCGAAGGAAAACTGTGTTGGGGTGTGTCTAAGGATGCGAGATCATCGGATTCGTCGAGGACAGCCTTGGTTCGGGAAGCGAGGGAAACGGACGTTGTTGTTAATTGGCTAATTTTGTGTCGGTGGTTGGAAGAGGATGCCAACAGCCCTTGAAAGAAAGTCGCTAGCGGGAAGCATCGTACGTGAGAAAAGCAGATTTCTCGTATCTTGCCGTAGGAGGTGATAGGTTTAGGGAGTGCTAAGAGAAAGACTGTTCGTCCCTTTGGAGAACCTTAGCTAAATAAATCCTAAGATTTATAGCAGGTCCTTAGGCTATCTGAGAATATTCCGTGAGGATGTATCGACATCTGGCAATCATTTTGTCCGAAGAATAGGGTCTTTGTGTAGCGAGCCACGGGACAGAAACCGTAGGAAAGTTTACTGTCGAGTGCCGCTACAGAAATGCAAAATAATTAATTGATGATAATTTTGGATCTTAATTGCCGAAATAATGGTATAGGAACACTAAATTTACATTTAGCATTTATGTAGTAACCTACAAATGTGTTGTTTTATTATCTAGAGCAAGGGCAAGAAAGGATGGTTTATTCGGAGTTAAGTCCAGGTTTATTCGTACAAACAATACTCAACACAAAACTGAACACACGGCTTCCAACTTCTCAACTGCTTAATTCAAACTCACTACATTCAACGGACTCTACTCAACTGACTCTCCGCAACTGACTCTACTCGACTGCCTAACGTCTTCTGTCTGTCCTCCAGATGTGCCTGACCCATTCCCAGATAGATCCCCTTCAATTACCCCAATGTCGTAAAGGGCCACAGGCATGACCTATTGTCAAGTACGTCCTTTTTCCCTATACTACATTTATATTAGAATAATTATATATTTACCTGATAAACGATTTCAAAGATATTCATCGACACACGCTTGCACGCGTCTCACCTTCTTCCATACCAGAGACTGTTAACTGAACAGTTTACATTCCCTTGCTTTCGAGACGCCGCACACACATATTTCCACATACTGATATTCACATACATGTATCACTACTACGCAGCTAATTAGCCTAGCACATAAATTTATACAGATCTCAATACTGATAAATGTTTAATTCGGCTAAAAGGCGTCTATAGTTTGCCTAGTAACTTCTGACGTAAACATTTTTATTTAATCTACTTAATTCTGCAAAGTTTCACTTCCAGTTCCATACGTGGAGATAATTTGTCTTCGTCGATAAATCAATTTGGTTTGAACATTTCCAGAGAATCGCTTACGTTGTTCCTTCGATTGCTGCGAAACGTTGCGTGTAAAGCTAAAGAAATGGACATCTTCTTGCAATTTTACGGTAAAAGTAAACGTCGCGTAAAGAATCCCTTTTAAAGACATTATCGTGCGGGTATTTTAAAGAATCGATTTTGGATAATTGCTGGAAACTCTCCAGTGTTTTCCATTGGCAAGCGGGAACCAAGTCCCGCCGAGGGAAGTACACGGAACGACAAAGAAAACAAACATAACCGCGATAAAACAAACAACGTAACGTCGAAATCTGATTTTCACAGAATGGAAGATTGCTTGACAATTGTGTTCCATAGCCGTGGTTTCCTCTTGAAAAACGGACATTCGCTTCACATTCGCTGTTGAACAGTTTGTCCCCCGGTGATTTTATGTTGAGCAGTTAGGAAATTTACGTTAACAAAAACACGAGCCATCCGTTGTATGAACGGGTCAGAGTTTTTGCCTCCTTGTTATTTTACGTCATACAAGTTTTTCGTGCACTCGTGACAATGGAAATGCAACGGTGACACGTTAAGCACAGTTGACAAATGAAAGCCAGGTAGGGTCAAGCATGAGTTATTAGCTTCGAGCCACGTCACGCTGCTGCTTTAATTTCGTATCTTCGATAAACGGTTTGCAGGGCGTACTTTATGCAATTAATGCGCAACTTGCCACGAAACACCAGTAATTAGCGGAACAAAAATTCCCACCTCTAAATCTCACGAGATTTCTTTAACAAAAAGATCGTTTAGGCGAAGATTTCCGAATTGCTTCTCGCCTCGCACTAGCGATTATGCAACTGGACTAAGCTACATTTATTAAAAAATACTTTTTCACTGGTCGATGAAACGTGTAATATTCCAGATGTACGAATCAATCTTGACAGAGATACAATGGACGTGAAAATGAAGTGGAATTGATACATTTACATTCGAGCATAGCGTCAAAGTAAAAGCTCCTCGCATAGATAATTAACCGAGATGCAAATTTCGGTTGCTGTAGATTCTACAAAGTGAAGAGCTGTTTCTATGTAACGCGTTGCATGTAAATATGGAAAGGGCTTGAATGGTCAGTTTATTGACTCGCAAATCTCTCGAGTGCGTCCACGTTTTTAAAATTGAGAAGAAACTTGCTATAAAATTTCACGACAAAATTATGTAGATACATGAAAATCAATAACACTAGACGTCCATTTTCCGCGAGTCTTCGAATTTTCGGTATCTCTGGAAGTCTTCGAAGCGTGTGCGTAACATAAAATACAGAAATGCGCATCCTGCGTAAAGTATTGTAAGAAGATATTATTCACGAATTATAGCAAATCAGCAAAAGTTGACTGAAATTGTGCGTGTAAGATGAGCAGCAACGTTCCTTACAATAACTTCCGGTTGAATTCAGTTCGTGGGACAGAAAATGTGAAAGCTCAAAGCCAAATACGTTCTCGACATTTTTCGCGTTCCGAATCGATCGTTACCTCGGGAGAAGAAATTCGAAGTTTACAAGATTGAAATAAGCGTGAAAAAGCTGAAAAACCGAAACAGATTCTACGGAATAAACGTGTTTTCCGATTTATATTTAAAGAACCAATTCGCCTTTTTCCTTCGTAACGCGTGGAATGAAACAATCTAAGAGACGGCAGCGTCACACGCAACTTGATTTACGTTTATCCCAGCGATAAACTTTACCGCGATGGCTTCAATTTAAAACGCTTTTTACCTTGTACTGGAAACTCATCGTCTTGCCGTGGATGAACGAGCGTTAAGAAGGCCACCTACAGGAATCGTTATCGATAATCCCCGTGGGTCGACTTTCAGAGCGCGTGAATGCGTGGATTTTGCGTACACTTTAAGACAAGGATAACCATTAATCATGGTTCCCATGGAAGTCGCAACTTTTTATACGGTTTCTCGGAGAATGAAGAAAGATGGTGAGGGGAAAAATGACAACATAAATCTTATTCGGTGCATGTCGCATAATCTGTGACCGAATACGCTGTTGTACGGGATATCAGGAATATTTCTTGCGGTGCATATAGACACGGGAATAATACATAGGGCAAATGTAATTGTATATGTAAAATGTAACGGAATAATGTAATTGTACGATAAGATTTTGTAATTCTTCGATAGATTTAAATTGGCCAAAATTTAATTTCTTCCATCGCGTACATTTTAATTTCTATATGAAACAAATACAGTGGCCAGGAAATATATTTACACGCCGTTGTATTTATTGTGACGTACTAATTAATTAGATCCGCGTTTATTAAATTTCGTATCATTTTGTATCATTTTCCTTTTTCCCTTTTAATCTATTTTTTGACGCTGAAGAATAAAATGAAACTGATGAAAACATTCCGTTGGAAAACGGAGGCACGCGTAAATACAGTCTGTCACACAAGAGCGTGTCTGCGATATTTCTGTAAATATTTATATATTTGTAAAAAAATTTATATGAATTGAATCTACATCTAAAACACTAATACGCTATTACAGTAGGGTGTCCAATCTCCTCCATTAGCGATTATAGCTTGACATCGTTTCGGCATACTCTCGACTAATTTTTGAGCGTAGGATTCTGGTAACGACCTCCATATCTTTCGAATGTGATGTACAAGTGTTCTTATTTTTGTGATACGTCTTCCTCTCAGCTTGCATTTCATTAGGGACCACACATTTTCGATAGGGTTTGCATCAGGGGACTGCGATGGCCAAGGAAGTACTGTGATGGCGTTTTTCGCTTTCCATTGGGTGCAGATGCGACTTCGATGTTTAGGGTCGTTGTCTTCTTGCAATATCCATTGGTCCTCGGTTTGGTTGAACCAACGTTTCACGGATGTGAGAAGTCCCCTTTGGTACAATTTCACCATCTTTTGTGCATTCAGATTGTCTGTAAAGACGCACAAAGTCCCAAAACCGCGTGCGTTAAAGCAACCCCAAACATGCACTTTTATAGGCTGTTTTACACTTCTTTGAATCATCCTTCTTCCATGGATAGTCCAAGCACGCCTAATAGGACACCATGCCCAAAACGAAGATTCATCAGTGAATATTATATTACTCCAATCACGATCTCTGTTTTCATTCGCCCATGCCAGACGATTTTCGACGTTTCGCGTACGCGGCACTCATATTAAAAAGCTCTGTTCCTTTCACTGTTTCAAATGAAACTGAAAGGTATTCAGCAACGCGTATTAGAGAAGTTTTCGTTTGTTTACATTCTTTTTATCTCATTCTGATTAGGTGTCAGGTTTCGCAGATATCGCAGACACGCTCTTGTGTGACAGACTGTATGTTCCATTTATTTGCCATCTATTTCTTTATTAATATCCTGCTGGAAATTCTGTTCTTCGTAAAACTGATAAAGTTCGTCTATTCTGTTAATAAAATAAACTAAAAATGTTACGCGAAGAATTTACGGAGAGATGAACCATTAATGACGAAATATAGCGAATTTGTGACTTAAATCTAACGATCGTTGGTATCGTACGATAGAATCACGTAATCTACGTGCCAGGCGAGTTATGAAGGAAATTTTCCCGGTAGAAGGTGACGATGCGCGGATGCAACAACAAGGAAGGCCAGCGAGGGGAACAGCTATTGATCAACGATATAGCGATTCTCGATCCAGATGCCAAGATAAACCGATTAAGCAGATCCTATCGATAAGTTTCGTAACCCACCTTGCGCAGTCGGAAACTTTTCAGTCGAGATGTCACGTAGGAATAGACACGGGCAACTTTCGATTTTTGCATGTATACTATTGAGATATGTATCGTGAGATGTGTCTCGTTATCGTGATCAAGCGTTTTCATTTTTAACGCGGTACACAATAATCGCCGATGAAAACAGGTTACGCTATCGCGAATTTATGAGATTTACAAGGGTGTATAAATCTTTTATCAACTTGGGACTAGAGTGGATTTAGAAGTCCCGAAGAGAAGTAAAAGCTTTTCGAGCAAAGCTTCGTTCGAATTCGCGAAACACGAACAACTACCCTCGAATGTTTTCGTTTGTCACGCAGCCAGACATAGAAAAAACTTTATGACGTAATATTTATAAAAATATATCTTGGCTTTTCGTATTTAGAAAAGCATCTACGATCGAAAACTTGAACGAATAAACGATTCGTTATAATTTTGTGTGCTGAATGCTAACCAGTAAAAATAAACCAAAGTGATTTTGATAGCAATAAAATTGCGTATCTTTCAAAGAATACGATGATACAACGTGATGGTAACGAAATAAAATAAAAGCGAAACAGAGCAAGATTATAGCTATGCAATTCGTATGTAACATGGTGTTGCAGAGGGGATTAAACGATGCTTAATTACAGCAAACTCGATACCGGTAAGACCTAAACCAATGTTTTGTTACAAACTGGGAAATCTGTATTCTACGGGTACTGCCACGTTCCAACTGATCAGCCCTCTGTTCTAGGCATTTCATTAATATGCAGTTCAATTTTGACGTATCGTGCCCTTAATAATTGATACGTGTAAAAAGAAAAAAGGACTTTGTATTTCAACGTGGAATAGACGTATCGATACCAAAGGTTATAGCGAATATAATTTTCTGCGAATATTTATAAAGTATAATGTTCTGTGTATGAATAAAAGATAGAAAATATGTATCGTCAATTTTAAACGTTTACGTTTTACTGCACGCGCGTTACGATGTTTTATCGGGCAGAATATACGAGCGGATGAACATTTTTAATTCGTTTCATCGTCCAGTGAAAGCTGATTCTAAATCGCATATCGTGTCGAAGATAACGTTTAACGTTTCTTAATAAACTCCGTGTACACCACACGCGCAGGTAAATCGATATAGGGAAGAAACCGCGACAGAATTTCAATTCCCCTTGGAAGAACGGTCGCGTACGCACGACGGTAATTTTCCTAACATCGATACGATAAAGTAATACAACGTGAATGATTTCCTCGTTATAAATAAAAATACAATCTCGAAACAAATGCGGCAAAGGGAAGATAAAAATCGCGACGAATCTTCTGCTTCCCTTGCTTCTACGCCCCGGCTTCGTCTGAAAATTTCTCTATCGATCGAAGGACTTTAAACGAGTTTTTGAACGGATGGACAAGCTCAACAGCTGCCAGAGGACCAAGTACGCGCGAGTGTGTCACGATCGCGTAACACCACGGACGCAGCATGGAGAATAATTAGAAAAAGAGCAAGACGCGGAGAAGAAGAAAACACGCGGATCGGAGAAGCGCGGCAGCCTTGTTGTAGGTCGACGACCCGAAAACGTCGAGCGACGATTCGATCGTGAGATTAATCCGTCGAATGTAATTGGAAGGTCGCAAGCATGTCACAAGCTCGGAGATTTACGAGCACGTGTGTCCCACACAAGTGATTCGTGCTTTTGTTTTTGTAGAGAGAATGCTAGCCGTATACGACGAAAAAGACTATTTCGAGGTCGAAGGAACCACCGCGAAATTCCGGCGAATAATACCACGCGAGCGATACATTCAACCGAAATCGATCATCAATCTTCGTCAGCTTCGAATGTTCCTTTCGTTGGATCATCCCTGGCAAATATGCAGGAGATCGAGCGAGATTTGCGAGAGTTTCGTCGCGATTAAACGACCGGTGATATTTCATTTCGGCTGATAGATAAAACCAACGATCGGAATCGTTTTCCCGTTTCCCGTTATGCTGCAAGGCTCTAACTTTTGTAATTCGCGCTTTGAACGCTTTCGCTTTGGCCGTTTGCGATACGAGTTGCTTCCAGCAAAGGATCTAATTTCAATTAACGCTTTCGCTATCGGCGTCTCCTTTTTCCGTTCGATGTTCATCGCAACGACAGCATTACGCAAACTGATTTTTCCAGGCTTGTTTACGACGTTCTCGCGTTAGCTATTTAATAGAAATGAGTTGCTTCCGACGAATTTATTTTTATTTCATCGAAAAATCGAAAAGAAGCTTGTCCCTATACTTGGTATACACAATTGCGCTTCGAGAAAATTCAAAACACATAGCCATTCCATATTTTATTACGAAAGCATTTCCAAACGGAGAAATTCGAGTGGTTTGTTGTGGTCGCCCATTCGCGTAAGAAATGCAGTGAAATGATTCTTTTAAATGAATGTTAAAGGGAAATAGTACGATGACCCCAAGGGAAAAACACGATAAATCGCGCTTCTTATTTTCAGCGTGGAGGCAGATTTAAGGGTGGATACGTTGCCAATCTTACGTTATCAAAATTGCCTGTATACTTAGTTCTCCCTCGTCTCCAAAATTTTCAAAACGTCCCTGATGGCAACAAATTTTTGAGATAGTCTGTTCGTGAAGCTAAGTTCAACGCTTGGACAAAGTATCGATTTTAACAAAGCAGAAACGTAGCTGGCAAAGAACAGAAACAAGAAGAGGGAAAAAAGAATTACGCGTGGCGTTACCGTAAATTCCTGTAGGTTGCCGCAATGAATGCAAGTTGCAACTAGAAACGGATTACCGCGGCCGCAACGACAAAGCCCTGTCTTTTATTTGTAGTTTCCAACGTTGGCGCGTTGATCATCGAGGCGATATCAAGTTGCTGGATCGGGTGTTGCGGCTTGGAAAGCTCGAGCTTACGAAGATTTTCCAGGACAATGAGGGCTTCGTAGGATCACCGCTTACGGCGTTGTAGTCGCCGGATCCATCGGAAGCACGTGGTGGTGGCAGAGGTCGCTTCTAAGACTTGCGAGCTTTCAAACTGCGAGCAGTCAGTCGCCAGCCGACCGAGCTGCAAGAGTCGTGAGTTATGTTGTCGTGTTTTGTCGCAGGAGATATCGTCCTCGTAATACCGTGACAGCTTTTGAAACCGCGAACTGTGCATCGTTGTCGGTAAGTTTAACAAGAAAAGTAAAACTTTATTCGTTGAATTGCCTGAACTTTGTCGGACGATTAAATTAAAATGACTTTGGTTACACGAGAATCACTTCGTGACAGGAAAAATGTTACATTTCGTGTCTAATTGGTCGGAGAGATTTGTATTTTTCAGCGGCTTTTATCCGCAATTTGCTAGATGTGTTCAAGCTAAACGTTTACACGTAGAAATCGCCGGAATTGACATTACACAGAGAAATGATCGGCTTCTTCTTTTGTAAATTAGCGCGACGGATATCATTCGACCAACTTTTGGCAAAGTTTCCAACTTTTCGTATGGAGAACTTGTTTGCGCGGGAAAGTTCAGAGATTCTGAAGATAGCCATGCCCTGTCGTATTCGTTTAGAAAGTTTTAACTCTGTCGGAAAAATCGAAAGACCTAAGCTTCAGCGAATTTTCTTTTCACGACTTACCCTTTCCACGCACTGCAAGCTTCTTTTTTTTTTTTTTTCATTAAACCATAACGATAAATAGAAATTCCATGTTATGAGGTGCATAATAATATCGAAGAATTTATTAATTTCACCATCATCTGTTTCTACAATATATAATCTCATCGTATCGACAGCGTCTAAAGAATTCTGCGAGGAATCAGCAGCGATAAACTAATTGCTGTCCACACGCGCGATCTTCTAAATATCTGACGATAATTTAACCAGCCAAAGACACAGTGTCGTAGCTAAAAATGTGAAATTCCTGCATGTAGCCCACTTCCATTGCCAGAGACAATAGTTCAGCCGCATATGCGATCGCCGTCTAGACCTTCGAGTCTCGTTTGGCTGGCACAAGGAGACTCCGGTACCTCTCGTTACAATCACAGTTTACATTCAACATGTATACGATAATATTCGTGCGGTGACCGTGCATCTTTCGCGGGGAGATCGATACGCGGCTCGAGTCCCCAGCGGTGACTAATTACGTGACTTCTTTTTGTTCGCGCGACGCTCGTTATGCGGTAGCTAATTAGTTTCCTGAACGGTGTCTGGGAGAAGAAAAAAAGAAATGCTCGGGACATCTTAACTCGTGATAATTATGACGTATGCGGTGTCAGAGGGCTGGAGATTGAGAAAGCGGCGGAAAGACGCGGTGCGCGGCGAACGTTGACGCGGTTCACGAGCACGCGCCAACTTAAATAGAAAGCTCGAAAACTCGTCTAACGACCGGTCGTCTCATCAAACACTTCGGCAAGCCTTGTCAAAGGCTACACGAGGCCAGCTACGACGCTATTCAATAACAACGCAGCTGGGCGCTCGTGAATTTAATCCTTCGTTGCCAGTCGCCATATCTCGAATAAAAGTGACGGCGGAAATGTGATCTGAAAACTGCGTATTAGGAGGCGCAGCAACTTTGCTCGCGAGATTTTTATAATAATTTCTTTATATAAGAAAAGTTAAGGAAAGTTTCGATTGTCCCGATCGGGTCGTCCCGGCGCAGCTTGAACCGACTGCTTGGCAAAGTTGCAACGATTGTTTGATTTCGATTTTCCTTTTTGCTTGTTTTTGCTCGCTCCTTGCTTTTGTTCCGTGGGATTGAATACGCCTGCGACTTGCGTCGTTACGTTGGGATCTTGTTAGCGCGAACAACTGCGACGGTACAGCGGATGAAATTGCAAACGTCGTTCGGAGAATAATCGATGATTTTTGAAGCGTCGCGTTAAGTTTGCAAGAATTACCTTTCACCTTTCGTGGCCACTCGATTTTCATTTACAACGTCTTATCGTTAATGTCAATCGTATATAAGTTAATCTTTGTAGCATTTCAGTCCAATAGTCCACATCTTGAAACATACGCTGCAACGATGAGCGAAAATGACACGTGACTTTGTAAATGACGGAAGAACGAAAAATAGTTACGTAGCTTCAGTGACGTTTAATCAATTCCTTGTATCCTTTTATTCTCCTGCGTTCCGCGTTCTAATAATTTCATCTTATTTCGTTCGAGGTTAAGAAAATTTGTGGTACGATGTTGATGGATAAGTTTGTGCAGTTTGATATGAAAGTGAAGTTTAATGTTTCTCGTTACTTACAGTGTTTCACTTACTTTACCATTTACTTTCAGAATGCGCATAATAATTGACACAAATATTCCTCTAGGAACGAACATTACGCTAATATATTTGATACATCTCTCAAAGACATGTTTTTTGTCGCAAAAACCAACGGCCTATAATTCATCTGGTTACTCGTATTTTTCGGTAGTAGATCTTCGACATTTTATTGGACCTTTATTCCCTCGTAGATCCGCTTTTAAAACACTCGTACAAAGAACAATTTATTAAATATTAACCTGGAGATATGAATTACGCTATTACAAAGATGTTTGCGGTATTAAACACGATCTTTCAAGCCTGAAACATTATTTTTTAGATTAAGATTACTTTCGTTGCTTAACGGCGTGAACAGAAAGTTTCGTTAAAAAATTATTCTAACTCGCAAAACGTACGAGACCTTTTCCATAACTTCCTTAGAAAACTTTGTTAATATGTTGGTATTGTTGGCTTGGCAACTAAGTGATTGCGGATTTTGTTGATACCACTTAATCACACAATCCACAGTCACTTAGTTGCCGACCCAATGTATTCTATCGGAAATATGCAAAAGAACGTGATCGGTATGAAAGATAAACATGTCGTTAAGAATGGTCTGTGAACACAAGCCATAGAAGTCTATTGCAAGCTGGACTGGGTCGTTCGATAATCCATAGAAATTTTCATATAGCTGATATCGAATTCGGATATCCTGATTATCCGCGCGAATTCGCGGCCTAAAAATTACCGTTCATCGAAGCTCGAAAAATCTAGAAATAGAGAGAGAGAGAGAGGGAGGGCACTTAGGTTCGATAGAATGGCCGCAATTTGAAAAGCATCTCATTAAAATTCCTTTTTTTTTTTTTTCGACGAACAAAAGGCATTTTTCATTACGTGTTCGATACGTGCACGGTGTCGAAATTGAATCTTCGTCTAAAACGTGGTACGTTCGCTCGGGATTAGCATAGAATTAGAGTTCGATAGACTTGGACAAAGTTTCAGAAAAACAAGGACAGCAATTTCCTCCTCCGCCGGATAAAGTGACGGCGCTCTCTTCCGTTTAGAAAGGTTTCCACAATGTTCGAGAACATCCACAAACAGAATTCAATTCACCCTTCAGAAGCAATTTGTCGCATAAACACAGAACCGGAAATAGAGAAAATCGGAGATGGGTCGGCGATGACCCCGCTTTCCGTCCCCTGGCAAATGTAAATCGCCACCACGTTGCAACGAACCGCCAACCATTCGGCATTTTCTTAACGTTCCTGACAGGATGTCGCGCCTTTGCCAGATTCCCAGTATGCAGAATGCTAATTGTTCCTTTAACAAAGGCTGCAAGCTCGCGCCGTTCCGCTTCCATGCTTGTCCATTCCAGTTTACCACCGACCTGAGAATAGCTTCTGCGTCGAGAGTCGCTTCTCCTTAGCTCCTCTCGTGTCCTTTCGTGGCAATTTTCACGTGAAATATTTCGTCCACCGACGATCGACGCGTTATTCCATGGTCTAATTCATCGAAGAATCGAAGAATATTTTTTTACATGCGTATCTTCAAATAATATCGGCAGACTATGGATTTTTATGCGTTTATGTGCGTGTAAAGATTGAAAAACGCACAGAATGCGCGTAATACGGCAAAATATGCGACACGTAGTGTACTTGTTACGATATTCGGTGTGAAAGACAAACTTCTGTCTGGATTTCATTTTCTTAATTATATTCGTAAAAAAATATGAACTCGCGCAAATTCTATTGCATAAATTCCACGCTCTAATTATGATCAACAAACGAGAGATGCATCTAATTCCTTTTGATACATATATATATATATATAAATTGTTACTATGGAAAAATGAGAACAGAATAAAATTGAATGAAATATTGGATAGAAATATGCTCTTTTGTCCCGTGTATCTTTTGTTCAAAAATTCTTTGATATTCTATTTGGAACAGTACAATGGAAAACTTACAGAATCCGCGTAATTTTCCCGTACGTGGTTAAACTTACAGCGATTCCACGATCGAAATCCGCTTGTAATATTAACAGTGTTTTTTTAATAAGCCGCTAATATTGAATGTAGTTTTTGAAAATATTCCACCAACTTTTACATCGTTAAAATTGCAAAATATGTTATAATAGAAGACTAAGACTTTTTTAAACGTTGAAGAATTATAAAGTTAAATTATGTTAAAGAACGTTTCACAGGACTATTAATTACAAAAATAAAAAGGTGGTAAGATTGAGCTATATTTCTGCTAACAGCGGTGACTTGCAGCTTTCCGCGTTTAGCATATGAAGACGATAAAATACTATATATACGTATACATGTACATGCATATACATGTACATATACATACACAAATAGAGAGAGCACAGTGCAGTTAACATTGTTACTGAAATCACATCCTGAATTTTTAAAACAAATTTCCTAGAAAATGGAATTTCTTACCGAGTAATTAAACTTTTCATATAAATCTCGCAGGTAAAATTATCATAAACATCTAATTAGAAAGTTGATTATAAAAAAAAAAAACTACTATGTAAATGTAATAATTCAGCCATAGAAATTGGAAGGATCGAGATATCTAAATTACACGTGTGTCGGGTATTGCCACAAGTGATCGATCGATTCGAACCATTATCTCCAAGTTTATTACCCCTAAAATTATAATTCACACGCTTAATGTCGAAACTTTATGTCAATTTCTTCGATCGATCGTAAATGCAATGGATAATCTCATAGCACGTGAAATTCTCAAGTACGCGGGGCTTAAACGATCGGCGAATCGAAACGATACGAATGAAGGAAGTCAGGTTCCTTTGCGTCGATCATCCGAGTTTCAACTATATCTTTCTTCTTTTTCCCCGGCATCCTGAAGCCGAGAAATTTGAATGTGACGAGCCGTTCTGAAAAATGATGGCGCGGTGAACTGGTCGATCCTTTGACACGCGAGCCTCGCGTTTCATCTGGAACGCGACGCTGATTTCAATAAGACTTTATGAGTTTTATGGTCGAGGTGGCAAGATCAAAGTGTCAGGGGAATTTGCGAAACCGAGTTTTCTCGGACCAAGCGAAGAATTACTTTTGGAAACGTCTGCAATACGCTGTAGAGGTTCGATAGGTTCGATCAGCTGAAGCATACACGTGGCAGTAGACAGTGAACGGACGCGTTATTTCGATAATCGATTCCACGCGCCATGTCGAATAATGGTTTACACGATCGGTGATCCATCTTACTCCAGTCTAGCATGTAAACGACTCGGTACAGCGAACGGAGCTCGTAAGCCGTCCGTTCAATTTCCATCGAACCTGTACATGGGCAGGAATAGAGTCGAGCTTGACAAACGTGTCAACGTGAACGGCGCAATCCAACCTGACGATTTCCCTCCACGTAGAATCACGTGGAATCCATGATCGTATCGACCGAGATACCGATACCGATACGAATTTCGATCATCGGACACGTTACTTTATTGATCGAATAATTAAACGTCGGGCCCCACTGCCCGATTTAGGTCACCGGTGAGAAGCATCGAAGTAATCGATATTACGAGCCAAAGGATCAGCATTAAATCGTTTAAGATTACTGGGATATTTTGTGCTATTAATCCTCGGGTCAGAGGTCCTTGTAATTTCTCCTTTGCTATCCCCTGCATTCTTAAAGTTATGCCAGGTATTTCATAATTGTGTTCACCATCTCTTTTTCAAGTGAAATATGAAGTCTCTGCATAATAAATTTCGCTCTCGAATGATTTGGAATGTAGGTAATTTAAGAAGGAATCAACGTTAATTTGAAACCACGAAGGATAAAATATCGGACAGAGTAGACTTTTGATTATCAAAATACCGATTTTAAGAGAACCAACGTCCATCGGAACGTGGATTAATGAAAAACTTGGGAATGGTCCCGTGTAAGGAAGATTGGAAACGAGGATTGCGGAAGGTTATTGTTAAAGAAGCTTTACAGTATTTTATACTTTTTTATATTCGTGCCTTTCCACGAGATGTTAAAACGAAGCTCGTATAACGCAGTATCGAGTTACATAAACATTTGCCTCGGCTTTTTCTTTTTTTTTTTTTTTTTTTTTTTTTTTTCTTTAACAAACACGCGAGAATGTTTTTCATTTCAAACGAACTGTTTGTTGACCTCGAAATCTCATTTGCTTGTTTGAAAATGAGCGAGAAATGGCGAAGGAGTACAGAAAGGGAGCAAACATGTTGCAAATTGCTTATTTTAAACGACTTTAACCTGTCAAGATTTTCGTTAAAATATTAAAACGGTTAAAAATATACGGAGATTTTATACAAGGTGTGCATGAGACTCGATTAATTTAGAGTTTGTTAATAAATAATATTGTGACTAATTACGTCGGTGTTTTCGAACGAATCGTCCAGTTTCCGGGGAATTATATGAGTTTTCAGGTATCGAAGTTTTAAAGTACGTAAAGGATTGGCAGAAAATGCTGCTGACGAACTTAAAAAAAGTTAAATTACTGGAACAGATAAAGAGCGCGAGGTATAGGAAAATAGCTTCTATAGAAGAATTTTACGCGAAATTGATACAAAATATCAGTGAAATAGTACGGATATAAAAGTATATTTTAACGATGGTTCCGCTGAAATTTTAAATACTTAAAAATGTTTAACATTCCCTCGTACTTTACACATTAGTACATGAAAATTATCTGAACGCTCGATATCGCATTCTGCAAATCACTTTCGTTACAAACATATTCATACAACACGTATAACATGCTAAATCCTGTTTCATCGGCAAATTACAAAATGCACGTTTAAAATTTTTACTCATTTTTATTCGGATACCAAAGCATTCTATAGCCTATCGACCACTAAAGTTTCAAACTTTTATCAATTTCATTTTCAATTTCCATTTATCGCAAGGCTGTTTATGTAACATTTGCTTAAACACGCAAAGTACAGAAACTAGATTGTATAGAACTGTTTTAATGTCAAATATCGGGCTTGCCATTAGGTTGTCCGAAAAGTGTCTTTCTTTCGCAAACGTGCTTTTTACAACAGCGCACCTTTATACAAACGTGAAAGCAAGTGTGTGAAATGTCGCTGTGTTTATCTCGACAAAAGAAAATGGATCGTACGTAGTTCGATAAAATATAAAAAACATAAAACAAAAAAACGTTGTGCGTGTATTATTTCCTCGTAAAACGAGAGAAGCTTTTCGAACAACTTAATATTATTCCGTTTTATGATACAAATAATAGGTTTTTCGAGTTTACGACCCACTTTAAATTTATTTTCTCCATTTAATAGTAGTCATTTTAATCCAACTTCTTTATTTTAAGTACTTGAAATACGATGCAGGAAGCAAGCTTTTTTCTTCGTAGCATAATTTATATCATTCTTATTAACAGAGTACTGCTCTTGTTTTAATATTACATACTGCAGCGTTGTCTACTCTTCAACGTTGAAATTAGTAGAATATAATTTCAGTATTTTGAAATAAATCTCGCGTAAAGTTTTAGACGAGTTCCCGTCGAAACAGACAGTTGAATAAAATAAAAATAAAATGAAATCTTGTCTTAGTAGACGTTTTCAAGTTGACGAAACACGATATAGGACCTGGGTATTACAATATTAAATTGAATATTCAGAAACACGTATCTCAGTCGCTATCGCATACTGTTGCCAACCAACAACTAGTACAAGTCAAGCAATGGTCAGACACAATGGTAATATTCATTTTCCGGCCGAATTCGCTTCAAATTCATATTATCTATACGCTTTCGCGATAATTACTAACACGTTGTTCTGTTATCGATCAACCGAAATAATATTTACGTTGCAATATTCTGTGTTTTGTGCAAAATTTCAACTTTCTTGTATTTTTTAACGTCTTCCATTCGGTTTATTCAGATTTCACGGTTGTTGTTTATTTTTCCGACAGCCATTGACGGAACAATGATACGCGTGGATAAAATGAAGAAAACCGCTTTGCGAACGATCAAAGCAGTCGGATGCAATCAATTGGAATTGGTTGTGATGGGTTGCTTACTTCCAAATGATATATCGAGTAGGCTTTGATTGGCGTTACCTTGATCATCTTCTAATCTATCGTTGGCTCGCACACAGCCATCAATCGATCTGTTACGTGGTTTGGTATAATGAACGCTTTTGATACTGTTTATCGACGGCCAGCGTTCCACTTCAACGTCGATATCCTAACAATTAAATACCGTAGCAAATATATGTTGTGATAATGGCGCTATTAATTGTTCGAATATGCTATCGAGGACTAAATATATGTACTAAATTAATATCATGCTGCAGATGGATTTCAAACCTGTAAAATAAATGCTACTATACATCGTGTTTAACCTTATTTCTCTTTATCATATTTCTCCCAACTACGTTCCATACACGCAAAATTGTATAATGGAAACGGAAGTACAATTCTTCCGTTTGCTCCAATGTGCTAAATTGAAATCGAAAAAATACGGTCGATATATCTCTTTTCAAATGCCGCGTTTATGCATGTGCATGGCTCAATCAGAAAAAAAAAAAAAGAAAAAAAAGAGGTGAAATTTCATGGAGATACCTTTACTCGATTTATTTTCGTTATTTTCATTTATTCAACTACTATTACGAATACAATGTATTTTACAAAAATATTGCCAATATTCATTAAAACATAATTGAGGGAAAACTGGGAATGCTGAAATAATTTTGTTACGAATGTTGCAATTCTGCGTAATAAATATCCAATTATGTTACCCAAATTTAAACGTAAAATTCATGCGAACGCGTGTAGAAATTCCTCAACTGTTTCGTTGTAATCTCGCGTGAAATATGTTACGTTAACATTTCGTTAAAAACACTCTATGGCTAATAATCTACGATCGCTTGCGCCGATGAGTCTATCAAATTTTTCAACATCTCTTCCTCGTCGTTAACCTGCATCCTAATTCTAATTCCATTCTCCATTCTAATTTAAAATCTAATTAATTTCGTAATTTCTAATCTAAAACTAAAAAATTTCTAATTTTCCATTAAGAACGCATTCGGACAAAGATTTCCTTGTGTATTCCTGTCGACAAAGAAATAAGCTGTATATTCTTGCGATGACAATTTGTGCCATCCATGGCAACACACGTTTCTTATTTCCTCCGTTCTACAGATTCCTGGAGGTGCCAAAAAGTGCCACGGGCCACGTGTGTAGAGCAATACACTTTCGAGTTATAGGAAGGTGAACGAAACGTTCTTCCCACCATGAAATTGCGTTAAACTTTAACGTATTCCGTTCGAGAAGCGAGGAAATATATCGCGGAAGGCGCTTCACTTTTTTCAGCCTTTTCCTTTATATTCGCGCGATAACCCGAGCCAGTGTTTCATCATCCGTAGGAAGTCGATCATCTGTCGATAAACTATTTCCGTCCGCCATGCCGGCGTAAGATTAACTTCACGTGCTACGTTAACACTGGAATGCGTCAATGGCATTTAGAAACAACGATAGAACTGGAAAAAAGCCTAGCGCGTTTTTCCTGGACGTTTTTCGTTTCCCGCGAGTTTTTAACGTAACCAAATTGTACCGAAAAATAGTTCATTTCTCATAAACAACAATATCACGATCAATGTGCGAACAGTGCTTTTGAAAATCATGTTTTAGAGGAGGATTCGTCTAATACGTAATTACGAATTCTATTTTGTACATACAGTAACGAACAAAAACATTGTTAAATTATTTTACAAGCGTGTTAAATTTTCTATTAAATATTTTGAAATATCGTATCGGCAACATAACCTATACCGGCATATATGGACATTACATTGGTTCGTTACTCTCGTCAAATATAATTTCATTTTATAAAATTATGGTACTTTTTCGTGCCATTTCTCTCTCAAATTTATTAATTTCGTCCGCTATTGCGTATCTAACGAAAGTGATAGCCATCTTCTTATACGTGACTCGAGTATTTTGCGTTTCGCATCTCGTGATACAAATATGTGTCACGTACTACTGAAACTCGCGTTACTTGAAATTTACGTAGAACAGTGTCTCGTGTTCATCGCCGTACGTTTAATTCTGAGTTATTACTGTACGTAAGTGTAGCAATGCCTTATGATGAAAGCGTACGAAGGAGCAAGATGAAGATTTATTGTTCTTATCAGTTTCGAAATAACATTCACCGATGACTAATATGCCTTAGATTTATGTTATTTCCCTGCTATATACAGTCTGTCACACAAGAGCGTGTCTGCGATATTTCTGTAAATATTTATATATTTGTAAAAAAATTTATATGAATTGAATCTACATCTAAAACACTAATACGCTATTACAGTAGGGTGTCCAATCTCCTCCATTAGCGATTATAGCTTGACATCGTTTCGGCATACTCTCGACTAATTTTTGAGCGTAGGATTCTGGTAACGACCTCCATATCTTTCGAATGTGATGTACAAGTGTTCTTATTTTTGTGATACGTCTTCCTCTCAGCTTGCCTAATAGGACACCATGCCCAAAACGAAGATTCATCAGTGAATATTATATTACTCCAATCACGATCTCTGTTTTCATTCGCCCATGCCAGACAATTTTCGACGTTTCGCGTACGCGGCACTCATATTAAAAAGCTCTGTTCCTTTCACTGTTTCAAATGAAACTGAAAGGTATTCAGCAACGCGTATTAGAGAAGTTTTCGTTTGTTTACATTCTTTTTATCTCATTCTGATTAGGTGTCAGGTTTCGCAGATATCGCAGACACGCTCTTGTGTGACAGACTGTAGGTTAAGTAGGGAATTATATACTCATTACGTGTTTGCTAAAACGAGAGATTTTAAATTAACGTGACACACTTAAGAATAGAACTATCGACGATCTTCCATGATAATTCAAATTTACGTGGCCTGAAGAAAATAATCGAGTACGTTCGCTGAACAATGAATTTTTGCACATTTATGAGAAATTTAATGGTGGAGAAATGTATAGTCGATACGCAAAGATATACATAAAATATCCATAATACCTGTTATAGTATTTGGTAAACTGAACAAATGCTAAAACCCTGTTTAGGTCACATTCTTCTAGTTGCGTTCATAAGAAAGTGAATCTGCGTAGATATCCGAAGTCTGATAACCACGTTTTTATTTCAGTAAAAGGAGAGACGCGATCACGAGGAAAACGCGCCAGAGAAAGGCGTAAATTCTCGCCACGATTCTGATGATCGAGATAAACTTATATATTTAACAATATTTAAAATTATAATGAACACGTCACAAATGATTTAACGATGACACAATTAGTTTGTTACAGTAATTCGACTCGATCTATTCGTTAGACTAAGCGACCTCGATTTTATTCGTCCGAACCTCTCGATGCATTCCGTTTGAATCCTCGAATGACACTGACTGCCCTTTGATTTTTTCCTTTGTCTTCTCTGGGAGACGACCCCCACCACGCTCGCATCTCGCAACTGTTCGTGCCTATGATCACGTATGCCACCTTTTTGTGTAAAACAGCGGACTGAAGGCTAATCGATGTTTCTAGAACTCGCTGCTCGACGACAGCTATGCGCTTATCGCTACTTTGGGTATATTTCGCCGGTCATGTAAGACGATCTGTCTGCGACACTAATACCAAGGAAGACAGGAACCCGGCCTATAGTAAGCCTCGGGGCGTAACAAAATCCTTAATAAGAAACGCGTCGATATTCTGGCGTCCGTTAAGAACAATTTTGCCAATTTACAACGAAACAAATAAAAAGAAAATCCTAATGATGTTTCTGTAGATAGTCTCGAAAGAAGAGAATCGTAGAACATAGAACGTTCATAAAAATACTGTTGGCTACTTAAAGATCCAACTTCGCGCTTTATTCGTTTCATCGAACAGTGAAATCATACGTGTAGGTATTTTGTAAATGTGAAGTAGTAGTTTGCTTGCTATAGGAACACGAACGGGTGAACACGAACCGAGGCTCAATAATTCGAGGTCGTGTTAAAATTTTCACAAAGTTCAACGAAGCGATACCGCTTGCAAAACTTTGCTGCGGCAGACCGTGCGTCGGGGAGTTTCGGTGCATCTTTTATTACGTGGGGGAAATCAAAGACGTAAACAATTTATTTTCCTAGCCCGTGCATCTGCCACGATGCAGATCTATGCATTCTGAATTCATCCGGCGTACCTTTGACACGTACGACCGCCAAGTACCAGCGTTCGGTTGTTGAAGTTGCTATTGCTGACGCGTGATTTCATCGTACGTAGAGGGAAATTTCTGGCCAACGCGATGCCACGATACAAACGCGAAAAATGATACGCCTTAGGCCATGCGAAAAGAATAGCGCGTGCCTTTTGTTGCGTGTAGACGAAAAGCGAGAAGAAAGAGCAGCGCGAATATCGCGGCAAAAAAATGCATTTCCTCTATCTTCGTTTCTATTTGTTCGCTAATGGAAACTGGAGACGTTGAAAAATATGCGCGAAAAAGGATATTACGGAATATATACCGCGAAATTTACGTGTGAGATTATTTCTAATTTTATTTCCATTGTCTTAGAAGGAACGTTTTAAGAAAGAATTTGTTCTTCGTAGAATACGAATATGTAGAGCGATCGCGAAAAGTATTTGATTTGTAAATGACGAGTAGTTTAATTCGTTAAAGACGGGATAACGATATAACCTGTATAACGCGATCCATCGAATCTGGCCATTAATTCTCGTCACAAAGCACAAGACAGAAAGTTGATCGGACGAAATTGCTCGCTGACGAAAAGCGTAGCTTTAAAGAGCGGAGGCGCGCGATTACAGGACGAGGATCAACGTTCGAAATTGTAGTAAGCGCGTGGCTGTGAAATTTAACGCGGCCAGTTAACCCCGTTCAGACTCATTAATTATAGGCGTGGAGTCGCATTGGCCAGAGAGGCACGCGACACGCAGACAATCTAATTGAAAACAACAAACGTTAAACAGGCATTCGGGCTTGAAAAGATAACACGGCGTCGGCGCGGCTGTTGGCCAGAGTTGTCAACTGCAACCCTGTCAGCTTGCCGGGCAATGAGAGAGAAACTGTTGGTTAATTAGAATACCGTTTAGCCGATAATCAAAAGGGAAATTAACGGTTACTTCGACGACGTTTAATCAATGGAAATTAGATCGATAATAAATCGCGTAACGTTAAAAGCGATGAAATACGTCTACCGTGAAACGACACGCTGCGAGACTTGGGATATTTTGCGGTGAAAGCCCATAACGAGAATATACGGCACGTAAAAGCTGAACGTTGTGACTTATGAAAGCTATACTTTTATTAAACTCTGCGTTCACGACTTGGTTGGATCGATCAACGATGATATGACATTTGCTTGGCATTCGTTAGAATAAAACAACCATCACACCATATTTGTTTAATAGCATCAATTTCAAAGTGGCCGAATGAGGCTCGAAACCCTTGAAAGCTGACAATTTATTCAAAGCATTCGTCCGTTTCAAATTGTTGCTTCACGCGTTGCTTCTCGATACCCTGCATGGTTCCCCGTCGAATCGTTTTTCACATTTTATTTTTTTCAACAAACACTTTTATATACGCATATGCCGATTTTTCATTCGTTTAACCGAGATACGGTTGATTCGTGCATTTGTTCCGATTTTTTGTTTAATCATAGACCGTTTTGATTTTGCGTTAGTTTTCTCATGTTCAACTTTTATCTTTGCTTGAAACCAGAAATAAAATCATACGCTGATAATTATCGAAACCGTTCCGATTCTATTAAATTGTAGATTATTCGGTTATCTGTGACAACAGACGCGATGTTGAAAATTGATATCTTTGCGAAAAACATTTGGAATATAACAATTTGCTAATAATATGCAAACTGTGTTTTCCGTAACGTTCTGTTGCCTTTATCGCAAATATTGTTACGAACGACCTAGTATCTCGTAATTAGTTTCTACCAATAATTAGCTTTGATGACCGTATGACTTACAATTAATCTGTTATACAGTACATAAATCTATTCTTCGATATTAATCAGCGAAAAGCCTGAAGACATATTTTCTATATATTAAAAAGAATAGTGGAAGGGACAGACAGAGAGTTTGTGTATATGTGAGCTTCGTATTCATTTTCAGAGAAACAACAATATTTGCCTTTACATATAACGAACGCATCAAAAGCGATTCAGCGAAAATCACTTTTTCGCTCTTGTCAAAATTTTCGCGTGTTTTGCGACGACTAACGTATCAAAAGCTGTCGGTAGAAAAAAAGTTATAGTTTTGAAGTATTGAATTCAATTCTGAAATCGAAGTTTGTCTGCCCCGTAGAATTTTATTCAAACACTTTGCTGAATAATGTATTTTAAGACAAAGTATACCTGATCGATTCTATTGGCAAAAAGCTGTTAAATTTATATCGTTTACAACCTGAAACAAAGATCAACGATATTTAAACTTCATATGCGTCTTGCTATGGAAAAGTCCATGGCGCGTTGCGTATCCTTTCACGCGTGATCTACACACAGTGGCGCTGTTTGGCCAAACATAATCCAGCGAAATAAAAGTGCTGCTCTTACCGCGATACAAAATAGAGAAAAAGTTTGCAGAAGGCGACTGATGAACTACAGTCCCTCGAAATGAAAACTGCAGACTCATCAGGATCAAGCCGTGGCTGGCCGCGTGTACGTGTGTGTCGGATTAAAAAAATAAATAGGCTTTCGGTGGAGCCAATAGAAGAGATCGAAATTACTTGCAAGCCAGCGATATCGAAACAAGGCGAGTGGAAAGGTCAAAAGAAAAATGATCGAACGTAGCGAAGTAGAACGCTGGCGTTTTACAAACGTTGTTTACCTTCAATTTCAGCCGAGCTGATATGCAACACACAATTGGAAATAGTTCTCATGAAAATTTAAATTTATCGGATCTCTGATACAAGAATGCACGACCCTTTTTCCTCCTTTTCTTTTATCGTTACGCGCACCAAGCAAGCAATATACCCAGCCGTGTACATATACAAGCGGAAACGGATTTCAACGGAACTTCAAACAAGGAACCGTGCAGCATAAATTTACTCAGCGAAAAGTACAATGAGTAGATTCTTCTTAGCGTTCTATCGAATGCAAGCGTATCTGACGCGCAAAATGGAATATATTAGCAATAATTTTCGAGATACTTCTCGATAACGAGGGAAATATAAATATAATATATATTTTTCCAATCGAATGGTTTTTAGATCGTGGTATTTATGAGCAGAAATAAAATTCTCTTTAAAAAAAGAAGCGACGCGTATTATTACGAATCGGAATTCTCGATAATAATAAACCGATTAAAAATATTAGATCAACAAAGCAATGCATCAAGATAATGCCAGTTAGAATATTTGATAAAAAAAAATCGAAGAATTAATTTTGTATTACGTATTTGTATAAATAAACGAGTAACCTACTAACTCGGACGTGATTTAATCATTTGACTCGCGTTGATACAATTTTTCAATGTCCCTGACATATTCCGCATACAGCCGTCGACAAAATGATACCTGTAGAGCAGCGATTATGCATTTACACTGCGCCACCACCTTCGTCTACCTATTTTTATAGCAAGTGTTGTAACGAAGTATCGATTCTCAGGTAAATAGGAGGATGTTACAATCTTCCAGGTAATTTACATTAATGCGCTTAGCTGCAAGATCTTGTTACCGCGTTGACACGATCATGTCTATGAAGTTATCTTGTCTATGTAAGGAACAATTCGCAAATTTCCACGATACTTTATGATGTCAAAGTGGCGCGCTAAACACACTCGCGTTTCGACTGGTCGATACTTTCGCAGATGTTTACGATTCGTAAAAGCTTCTTGAGTTTTATTGAACAAGTTGCATAGTACGTTACAGCGTTAATGTCCATTCATTCGTTCGTTGTCTGCAAATGAATTATGCTCGTTATCTGATCGTCGATAAATTATTACTGCAGTCATCGGTTATCAAGCACACTCGTGAAAGATTCGATAAATATGCACCGAGATTTCAAATGCTAAAACAACTTCACCGCTTCTTGTCGCTAACAAAAAAGATTCTAATTTATATTCCCTTTTCGCGTTCCGGTAATCCATTCGTTACGTGTTCGTAGATAATTCTGTATGCGTTTAAGCGTGATACACGGTACGTATTGCATCGTTCGTGAAAAATCCCCTCGCTAGACTTACGTCATATTTCTTGTTTAACACGCGTGCCACACTTGCACGCACGCTAACTATAGCATGCAGATACGTAATGCCAGAGAGTGAGAAAATTATCCGAGACTTTGCGGCTATAAGAAGTCTATCGGTGATGACTCTAACTGGCGATGCACAGTTTCGTGACAAGCGACACGACACGCATGATTTAATTACGTACGAAGAGAAGTTTAATAATATTTGTATACTTTACTAGAATGCTGTCACCGTGGCTGATGCTAAATATTTAAAAAGGGGAAACCACGTCGACCCTGGCAGAAGATTTCATTAGAGAAGAAGAAGAAAATAGCGTAACAACTGAAAGATATCTAAGAAAAATCATACGTGACTCCAGTTATATTCAAGAAAAATGGTGGTATGCCGTGCGCCGGTATTACCTGTAATAGAGACGTTTTTTCTCAATGGAACGGAACAGGTGTCCGTGAAAAATATATAAACGAAAAGCGGGAGGAAAATTATAGCTTGGCCGTACACTGTATGCTCCTATTTATGCTTTCCTTCCTAACTTCCTGAATATATCATCGTAGAAGCTGAGTATACTTTTTAACGTTAATAAAATGTAGATATCCAAAGTACTTTACAACAATATTAATTTAACGATTCGCAGCAACGAGGAGGCATGTAGCTGCGATATTTGAATCGTGTTTAACGAAAGAAAGACAACGGCTGTAGGTTCCATGTTCAGAAACAGAAAAGTTTATTATTGCGAATATTAGGTGACTACGAATTTGTAGGACGCGTGAAAAAATATTCGAATTTTAGTTCATTTCCGTTGATTTACCCCAGTTATTAAAAATGCAGCTGCCTCTCTATTACAGCAACTTCTTCAATTAATATCATTTCGTGTATCAAGTACCACGTTGAGGAAAATATTAGGTTGGTATGATCACTAGTTCTCACATGCAAAGTTAGTACGACTTCTAACGACGCTCTTTTGTTTTGGCGTCCGCCATGTGTTAATTATCCGAGTGTATCCAGTGTGTTCATATGGGCTGTACATGGTGGTGAAATACAGAATATTAAAACTGAATCTCTGTGAATCAATTAAACATCGAACTCCAAAACCTATTTAATAACACATCAAATACCATTATCTACCGCATTTTATACTTGTATAGGGAAGGACGTATCTCACAAATTTCATTGATATCGACGTACATATGTCATTGTAACTAAAGTCAGGCGGCTGTTATATGTACAAAGCGAAATTATTCGGAACATTAACCTCGACAAACATATATATCAAGATCGATGAAATCGGTGAGATTTATTGAAAAAATATAATTCACTTGAGAAATTCATGGAAACCTGCGAATCATAATCGTAACGATTTTCTTCGTTTCGCGTGTATCGTGTTATCGCAAACTACCTTCCTTCTCGTAATCCAATGCGAAAACATTTATCCGTCAAACAGAATCTACCCTTCGAAGATTCCACACGATGGTTTTCCATTCGATCATATTGCTAATCAATCGGCCCCCCCCCTACGTAATTCCAATAAAAAGGGAAAAAGCGATCAGTAGTGCTTTTTCCTCTTTTGCAAGGTAAAAATGGCTCGCACGTTGTGGCTGGCGTGTACTCGGTGATCCCTGCTATAAATTCGCTGGATTACGAACTGCTAGGTGATGGCGTTGGTGAATGTTGGCGCAAGGTTTCGCCTCGCCACCTCTCGCAGGTTAGTTTCAGGAAATACGGGCCGGGCACACTTTGTCTTCGGTTAAATGACACCGGAATTGACCGGAGCCAACCTTTTAAAGCAGTATCCGATAAACGAAACTCGAACGAACAAAGGTGCATACCAAGGCCCCGAACGATCGGCCACAATGAGAAGGCAACGGTAAAAATCGTTGCTGCTTTTTGCCTTTGTGCCTTCGGCTCCTTGTTTCCTTTCGTTTCATGCCGTTTTGTTTAGAACGTTTCACGAGTTTAATATTTACGCATGAAACGTTTCCCAAGCGCTTTTATACGTTCCGCTGCGCCGTTAACAGAGCTGCAAAGAACGCGATAACTCGACCAGCTAAACCAGAAGTTGCAGCCGAACTTTGATAACGACTTTGTTTTAAAACTCGCGCGCAACAGTTGACGAATATTAGGTGTTATTGGAAGCGCGATGTAATACTCTCCGTCAACTTTTCCTTTGCCATTTTTTTTCTCTATCGATCTTTCATCGTCTTCGCCTGAATCGAAATTTCGATAAGAATCGAACTGCGTATATTACTTTGCAATTATTTTTATTTCTATACTTCATCGAGCATTAGAAACGTTACTTTAATAGTTCTGTTACGCACATCGAAACATTCTGTCGCTACGTTTTACTTATTACGTCTACGATTTAATTTGAAGATTTTCAACGATTTCGATCGAAAGCCTGCTCGCTTGTTCCGTGTTTCACATCGCTACGAAATTTTCTGATTGCGTGCAACGCGGTACAAAGAGGTCTTACGACGCTTCTACGTCGTAAAATTATTATCCTTCGATTTTCCAAGACGTGATATCGTTAGACGCTCGATTTTCCCACGCACGAAATTATGATCGAACGATCGAAATACAGTGACACGAGGTAAATGACGTACGTCCACGACTCGTTCCTTCGTCACGAAGTATCGTCAGACGTATAATTCACAGCTTTGGAAACGAACTGACAATTTCACGCTGGCACACGTACGCAGAAAGACGAAACGATATCGAACCTATCGGTATCGCTTGTCGCCGTCTCGTTTTCGAATTATGAAATTCGAAAGCCGATGCAGGGTAGTCGGTTAACCGTATGCAATCGTTATAATCAAGAACGGTGAGGGATGGTAGCTCTTCGTATAGCCATTTAGGATCGTTGATATGGGCGCACACCGAAACCCCACTCAAAGTTACGGTCTGCTGTTGATAATTACATTAAATAGACATGCAGAGACCGTACCTCGCGCTTCCCTTGGGCCACCCTCCTGGAATTGAGTTTTTAATTAAACGCGCACCACTCATCGGTCAGCTCGCGGTCTGGATTAACGAATTTATTGGAAAATCGTGTTATCCTGCGCGCGTCAATGCTCTCAAATTAGGCTGTAGCCTTAGAGTGTCTGAATTTCGTCACACAGATTCTCAGACTCCGGATTAAACTGTGACAACACTGTGCATTTGACGTTTAATAAATTCCTATCGAAGGTTAATGAAACAAGGAGATCGCTTTTCCAAGTAATACGAATTGTCGAAGTAACTACTTCGAGAAAAACTCTACATCTTTATTTATGTATATCCGTGACCTAGAGACTGTCATTACGCAGAAGTATTCTAAATAAAAAGCGGTGCATATTATTGTACTCTTGAGTGTACATTATGTTTTGGATTGCATGGTCCAGGAACTAATAAACAGATTTCTATTTATGTTCCTTGCAGCCTTTAGCTAAAGTTATAAGGTTAACTTTTTTGGTAATGTCCTTCTGCTATAAATATATGAATGTGCTCCCTATCATTGCGTTGTCTAGTAACACTAAGAGAGTAAGGATCTGAATAAGCATAAACTTATACACTGTACTTATAGTTATACCTTTAATTATTTCAATATACTTTTTTATTACAAATTAATCCTCTCGTTCCTCAATCAGTCAACCTCAACACGAATAAACTCTAATTTTTTCCCCTTTTTGGCAGCTATTATTTATAGAAGATTGTTTTAAACAAAAGATTGCTTAATACTGGAAAAGCCAGAGAATATTTTATGCAGTTTCTTCTTGGAATATATGTCGATGTTTCTCGTAATCTAAACGTTAAATGTACGTAAACGCGAATCTCCGACAGGAAAGCTTTGGAATCATACAGTTCTAGGATGAAAACGTAGGGATAAAACGAAATGTCATGAAAAATGAACGATAAAACCTACTTCGAATATTATCGACAAACATACAGAAATAGCAGTCTTGTAATAATTAATGATTAAAATTAATCGAATGAAAGATCAAGGTGAGGACGACGAAGGTAACGGAGGAGCTGATATAAAATAAAATCCTCTGCGAGCTACCAATTTGTATCGCGTGACTGTGGAAAGAATCAGTAATCCGTGCACGTAACACGAAATGCATCCTGAAATTGTAGCACAGTGGTCTGTGGTTCGAGTTGGGGCATTCTCGATAGACCGTCGGTGAATGGGCGCATCGCAAATGTCCATTTTTATTATTTTGTTCGACCATCTGACCGAAGTGGCTCGATATCGCGATGTACTTACATGCTGAGAAGGTACGTTCCCGATGCTGGCGGAACATGAAAGGGAATTTTTACGAGCAATCTCGGATCGTGCATAAAAGCAATATATTTCTGTGTACTTACGCGTTCTATGAGAAATCAACTACAGAGTGCTACAGGGAATGCTGAATAAATTGAATTATTTGCCAGACAGAAGTCTCTTATATCGCTAGGAAAATATTACTTTTAATACTTTTATTGGAAATATCGACAACTTGAGAATGTTACCTATAGCGGCACATAAGCTAGAGAACAATTCGAATCGCGTTGTTGTTTTGCCTCGGAGTATCAACATTGTTACAACATACTACAGTATCGTAAACTATTATGATTAATTTACAATGAATGGATTGTACAGACGTTGATTAAACAGGAAACGATGATCGTTTAACGTGAACTAAATACAATAACGTACTATAATTTAGAGAACTAAATAGTTAATTTGCAACTCTCGTCACCACGGATCCAACGCTCTTTCTCTCTCTCTCTCTCTCTCTCTCTCTCTCTCTCTCTCTCTCTTACGCGGACCACACTCTCTCGACAACGCTAGTGTCACGTAATAAATAACGAGGCGTTGTACGGAAAGGGCGAACACTTTATTGACACGACAATTTTACAGATCAATTGTAGAGCACAGACTAACTTACGGGCTAAAGGACCGGGGTTTTTATATCTTCATTGTGATTACGGGTGGGAGTTTGATTATTGTTTTATTCCAGAGGTCGGCAGATGACCAGAAGTGGGCAGATGATTATCGTTATCGCATGACTGGGTGTTGTCAACATATCCACAGGTTGACAGATATCTGGCGTTACACTGGCAACACCATCTCGACAACGCTAGCAACACCATCTCGACAACACAACCCGCGCTCTCAGACTTCTCCACTGACACTGCCCGTTAATTCGTCTGTCTCCCTTAGCATCCCTTTGTCTTTTCTTAAGTCCACCACGCACTTGTTCCGCATCTGCTGGTGGCCGGGGTCACGCAGGATTTTTCTACGAAACTATTCGATCGAAGGACCGACGATACATTGAGAGGTCTGACGGCGTCTGGCTCTCTCGCGACACTGTTTATGGTTCACCCGATATCTCTTAGGCCTTTTGTCCAAGATATTACAATGCATAATGTAATAATAAATAATGCAAAACAATGTCGCCGCTACGTGCATCCGTCAAACAAAGTGGAATTTAGATTTTCCAGTACTCCCCCGACCAGTATAAATAAACGAACCAGTTTTTCAGTCTCAGCCTCGAGCGATTTTATTAGTGAATTAGTTAGTACAGAGCGTCTTGGTGAACATTCTCTGTATTTATTAATTATTTTTAAATATATTCGACGGTTTCAACATCGAGTTATCTCGTCATTTAAACAACAACTCGACCAATCATCCTCTACGTATCTATATTTTCGTGCCCAATGTCCATTGAAATTTAACGTCTATTTCCAGTCATGTGGAATAATTACATGGAGGCATCATATAAAATCAATAATAAACAGAATACGTGAGAAAAGGAAGCAGATGTACTGGTTAACCAATAGAAAATCTAAATTAAGCATAACGAATAAACTAAATATATACAAAACAATAATCAAACCAATCTGGACGTACGGAGTCCCACTATGGGGGACGGCAGCAACGAGTCACGTAAGTAAAATAGAAACAGAGCGAGCAAAAATTTTAAGGACAATAGTTAACGCTTCATGGTACGTTAGAAATGAAGACTTACGAAAAGATTAAAAAATTCCAACAGTCGAGGAGGAAATCGCTAGATACGCAAAAAAGTATAAAGAAAGACTTGCAACACACCCAAACCAGCTGGCTACTGAAACGAATAAAACCATAATAGAAAGAAGGCCGAGGAGGAGGCATCCCGCAGGCCTCGTAATAGAAATGAAATAAACAACAAGGACGATGGAACCCCGCTGGGGGTAACCATCCACGTGTTATATGCCACTAAACTATAATATTTTACCAAATGTCCTACTGGACAAATTGTAAAATTTAAATAAATAAAAATGTGGAGTAATTATTTTTCATCTGCAAAGAAGATGTCAGAAGTCAGGATTCTCGTTCGCTAGAGATCTGCTTGAAACAAAAGTTCTTCCGAAACGAACGTGCCAAATTTATGTCCGACATCGGTGAACAGCAGCAGAGCAGCAGTAGTTCCGTGCAATCTGGCGCCATGAAAATCAGTTGGCCAAACACGCGGTTTAAATGACCGTAATGCGCGTCCAGCTGTCCGCGAGATTCAATTAAACGAATGTCGGAATGCATACCGCGAAACGATTGTTTCGAAGGCGGGGCGGGTGTCCTATCGTCGCGCGTGATCACGTTTAACGGAACAAGGGTAGAAAGAATCCTGTTCATTTGCATTCATCGACGAGTTTGCAGTCACGAGATGCATATTGGAATGGTAAAAGCGGATCGTGTAGCTTGCAGCCCGAGCATCGACATTAGCACCGTGAACACGTACATTATAGATTTCTGTTTAACAAGATCTTTGTCGTGCGCGTTTAAAATTGAAATTCACGGAGCAAACTTCTTCCGAGTAAATAAAATAGGTTCGTTATAGACACGCGCGAGGCAAAGAGCAGGTTGCTTTTTCAAGATGAAGAATCTAGACAAGCTAATAATTAATTTTTTCAACGTTAACGCGTTGATCGTCGAACAAATTTGCTTTGACTTGTACACAGAGATAAAATGCAGTTCCTTGTTCGAGCCTCTCAAAAGCAAAAGCTGATCGATTCATTTTCTGTGAAGCTGTCAATTTCGTGAATCAGACAGGCGATTAGAACTTCAAATCTTAAGAAACGAATTACTTATATTCCTGGATTTCTTTATCGTTGATCAGCAGAGAGGTAAGCGAGCAAATTTTAGAAAATAATATTTATAATTGCGTCAAGTTATAAAGTTGACCGGCGTAGCTCGTAAAAAGCACGTTTTCAAACGTCACGTTATTGGTTCTAATAAAAACGAAATTGCCTGAGCGCTTTAAAAGCATCAGAATATACCGAGTTCCTCGTATTGTTCTACGTAAGTGCGGAATATTCCTAAAATTTTAGAACGCGATAAAAGTTATTTGTAACACGGTTTGCTCTGCCATAGAATATCGATCGACAGGAAACAGGTCGATCTATTTTATGCGTGGAACATGATGAGGATAAAATTTCCAAGCACTGGCTATTAAAATCAATATTCATACGCTCTTCATACGTATGCATATCGAATGAGCAGCTATAAATTGCAAAAGATGCTACGAGAAAAATTCGGAAATTTTATAAAAACGCACAAATTGCAAGATACTTTCGCGTAGTAATGTATGCAACGTAGTGTCGAATATTCTTTGCTATCCGTACGAATCGGCTGTAATATTCTAACATCGAAGAATAACGTGTTTTTTTGCGATACTTCTGATTTATTTGTCGATACAACGATACGATGTTCAATTATACACACGATACGCAATGAAATTTAGTATAATACTTACTCTTAATTAAATTAAATTAAATTAAATTAAGTTAATTAATTCAATTTAATTAAAACGAGGCTATGAAAATAATTAACGAAAACCAATGGAAGACAAATATCATGAAAATAATATTGTGAAATATCGACAGGCGATGATTTAATAAATGTGCAAAACTAATTTGCCACAGATACATTTAATGAAACATCCTTTATCGTACGAATTGCAATTGGACTGCAATTAAAAATAACAACAGATAAACAGATTAAGCGACTCGAGCGAGGAAAATATATCTTAATCGTATCAAAGTCAATGAATATGAGAGAATAATGCTCTAACGATGCGAATAATAAAAAGGAGCTAAAAAAATTATCAACTTGAAGCTTCTTGCTGCGAGCTCACAGTTCAATCAGAATCTATTTATTTCAGATCGTTATTTCACAAAGGATTGTAAGACTTGGTATCGCGTTAAAAAGCAAGGAAGAATTACGTGACTTTGATATTCCTTTGCATTTCTGGCCACAGAAAAAACGAAGGTATTTCCATTACTGAGCTGCCTTCGTGAAAGCAAACATTCGCGTGTACATTAGGAAGAGAAAAGCTAAGTATTGTTCCATTTTCACCTCGTCATGATAACAATGACAGAGTGTTGCATTTTTAATTGCCTTTTATTTACCTTTCCCTTCAAAGTTCACCAGCTAGCTTCACCTCGAAGCTCAGGCTAACGTTTCAACAAGTTGCTGATTGTCACGGAACAACCATATTATATCCAAGCATTACGCGCGATCACGTACATTTAAGAAGTTACGTTACAAATGACGAATCTTTCAAACAGTTTCAGTTTCGTTACAGACATACGGATGCCATTGTAATGTGGAAGGTTCTCTACAAATTGCAATAGCGTACGTGATACTGTTAATAGTATTCCTGCAGGAAAACATTTTCGTTCCGCTCCAACCTTCCATTTCAAGTTCTCGTTGCTCGATAGCTTTTCAGACTTTTTCTCCTGTCGAATTTATCTTCTGATTAAAGTGCCGATTAAAAAACATATGCGTTACAACCGTTCGCGAAGAGACGCGATCGCGAATTAGTCGTTTGCCTGTTTCGATTACGATAACAGAGGTAGTTCAAGTGAGTTGAACACTGAATTAAACTTGTGTTTTTAACAATATTTAAGATTATAATAAACACGTCACAAATTATTTAGCGATGAATACAGTTGTAGAGGCGTCGTATGGTCCGTGATAGGTTGTAGTAGCTGCTGGTGGTAGAGGTCGCTGCGGGGGTAGGAGTCGCTCTTCTTCTCGATTGTATCGCGGAAGAAAATATCGGACTCCGGTCGCCGGGATATGAACCCGAGTTCCGAACGTTCGCAACCTAAGGCGCTAACCACTACGCTGCCGTCGTCCGACTCTAGTTAGTGTCGAGTGGTGGTGTTTTTGACTGTCGAGTGCCCCCACACAGTTAATGTGTTACAGAAATTCGACCCGACTTTACGATATCTCTCGATGAATTCGTTAGACTAAACGACTTTAATTTTATTCGCCAGAACCTCTCCATGCATTCCGTTTGAATCCTCGAATGATACTGATTGTCCTTCGAATTTTTTCTTTGTCTTCTCTGGGAGACGACACCCACTACGCTCGAGTCGCGCCACCGTTCGCGCCTATGATCACGCAGGCCACCTTCTTTGTGTAGATGAAATAACGGACCGAAGGCGAATCGACGTTTGTAGAACTCGCGCTGCTTGATGAAAAATATGCGCTTGTCGCTACGTGGTATATATTTCGCCGGTTCTATAAGACGATCTATCCGCGACACTATAGTACCACGAGCGACGGTTAGAGACACGGCCCTATGGTAAGCATCATGGCGTAACATATGTTTGCATATTGCACGTGGATTCTTCCAAATTAGCCAATCTGTTGTGTAATAAAGGGCGATGGAAACGAAAAACGTAGCTCGAGCTGCGTCTCTTCGAAGGAATGCTATTCGATCGTTTCGAACGATCCGAAACTGATTAGAAATGCAAATAGTATATGGAATGTCAGTTTAACAAGACGACAAGCTAGCTAAGCTGTTTATTTACTCGTAAAGAAAGTCGTTTGCAAGAAAGGCAAATTTCCAAGCAAGGAAAGTCATCATTACGCGAGGTCGAGTGTGCGACGTAATGTTGAAATAACGCAGTCGCGATAGTATCCTCTTGCGTTTACGACGCTTTTCTATAGCTTCGCTGTTTCGCTATATTTTACCTCGAGCATCGACCGTCTCGCTCGTTAATTTTATTCTTTTCCGTGAACCTCTTCTCTAAATTTCAAGTCGCTCTCCGCATTCCATCGTGTTAAAACGCCAATGATTCCAGCCCGGTCGCGGCAACGCGTTCGTTTCGCACGATGAGACGGTGAAAAAGTTTCCGCTTGTCGTTCCCCTTAACTTTCGCGTAGCCGTTTTTGCGATACTTGAACGTTGTGCAAGTGCGGAACGGTTTCAGCGAGTTCTTCTTTAAAAATTTACCGTGTCTTGGGAAATGCCAAGAGAAATGAGAGGTGGATGACGAGACACATTGTAGGTGGCAATTTCTTCGTTAAAGCAGGTAGCCTTTTCTCTTTAGTGAACACGATTTTTGAACGTTGTCGAGTGATTCTCTTTACAGAACCTCACAACGATAATTATAAATTACGCGCGTACACATGCAAAACGTGGAGTTTCGCTCGCCCTACCCAAACATTTCCCCACAAATATTTGTCGGATTTCATTGGGTCGGCGAAACGAACGCGTAACGTGAAAACACGAAAGGCACAGACGCCTGTAGTGGCGATGAATAATTGAAAGGGCGCGGAATAAATTGCATATACTTCGTTCGAAATTAAAATTAAGTCGCTGAAACAATTTGTATTCGTAAAGGCCTCGTTTCGCGTCGCGTCTCACCGATACAATCAAATATTTCAATAGAGGAACGGCAGACTACTCGTCGACGTGTCTGCTACGCGTTTTACGTAAAATACAAGGAATCGGATTTCTACTCTTCGTTTGGATACCCTGTTCATCGAACGAACGTCTTTGGACGACTAAAAGGACCAGGAGACACTATCGTCGGATCTCGTGAGAGTTTCATCTCTGAAAACAACCCTCTACCGATCGATTCTTTTTTGCGCAACGACCAACTCGCATTCTCTTCATTGCGGTGGTTTAACAATGCTCGGAAGGAACCTAGAAAGAACTAAGGAAATGCTCGCGTTACATATGCGCATAACCGATTTTACGAGAGAATCCCAGCTGGCGATCGTTACAAGATCGAGTCGTTAATATTATAATTTGCCTCTTAACCATTTCTCGCTTCTTTCTCTGGCTAATTCCATTTACTGTCATACTTCTGATTCTAATATTTTTATTTGAATTCGAAATTTGGAGAATTTTAAATACTTTGAAGTTTTCAATATTTCTGATAATTAAGTTTAGTCAATTTTCAACGATAGCGAAACTGCTGCTTCTTTGTCTATGTTTCTTAGGAAAGCTATCATTTACAAGAAAACGATACAGGTAATAACGTGAACCTAGTAGTTTATGCAACGTAATAATTTAAAGGTCCTGTAATTTGTTACGCATTAACTCGGATTCTCTAGAATTGTTGTACACCTGCTGTTCATATTTCCAGCTTTTTGCACGTATCAAAATTCCGTACAACTTTGAAATTTTACCTATGAAAATCCAGCAGCTTGTATCGTTGTTGCCTGCTATGGTAATTCTGGCCCCTTTGTTTCGGCCCACCTATTGTTAATTGTTCTGGTTCAGTAGTTTCATGAGATATATCCCTATAAAGACCGGGTTACTTGGTCCTTGTAAACGTCACCATAATAGCACCCTTAGTGGGTTTATGCAATAAGGATGCTGACATTCGATTATATCTGTGATACAACTTACTGCTAATGAAGCTGCTGTTGTCGACGACAGAGAATTCGTTATATCAAGATCATTCGACCTGTGACGATCTATTAAAATGAATTTCATAATCAATTGACGAGCGCCAACGCGGATTAAATGGATTGCTCGCTAGACGAATGTCTAGAGGATGAGCAATAAAGATATTTGCAAAACAGTAGAACACACGACATGTTAATCTTGCTCTTGGGTGAGAAGCCAGAGAGTGCGGATTGCGTTGTCGAGATAGTATTGTTAGCGTTGTAGACAGAGAGTTGATTCTGTGTTGACGAGAGTTGCTAATTAATTATCTAGTTGTCTTAATTATAATACGTTGTTTCGATTAGTTCGTGTTAAGTAAATTGTTTAAAAATTGTTTTCTGTTTAATTAGGATCTGTTAAATCCATTTATTATTAATAAGTTAATTATAATAGTTTACGATACTACATTATTTTATCGAATTACGTATGATCCATTTTGCTCTATCAAGATAAAGATGACAAAGTTCGACAGATTAGGTTTCACGTTTGTGTAAAGATGCGTCGTTGTAAAAGACGTGTCTGTAAAAGAAAGACACTTTTCCGACAACCTGATAGTATCAAATATAGGTACTGTACACACGATATTTCGATCATCCAACACAGAACTGGAGGAACAGATTATTTACAGAGCATAACCCTATGAATAAATGAAGACAACTAAACTACTGCACTGTAACCCGTATTAATCAAAAGTTTAGCAAACAACTGAAATGGCCACTGGGACGAGGAATGCAACCAAGTGTCATCCGACGCGATACGAGTAACCTCGAGGACAGATGACCGGAAAGATCAGCCCAACATAGAGAAACTACGGTAGCCAGAGTCCAAGAACCAAGCAAAACGACCTGGTCTATCTCTTACAACTCTAACATCCACGACCTCGGAAACAATAGGTCCAACCTAAGTTACCAAAAAGCTACAGAGACCTAGCATTCGTCATATATATGTATACGAAGATCAAAGGAATCGATCGAGACTGTAACTTCGCTAAAGATACGATTGGAAAGACAGCAACAAGGAAATACCTGTTTTTCCTTTCTCGAGACTACGGAATTTTATCAGAATAACCGTTAGAATCGTAGACCTCGATACATACAACGTCTTAGCTCAAGAAATGTGGTTCTAGTAACCCCGATATCTATGACAGGGGCTGATCCTTACAAACCCCAAGTGATATGTTGACCTACAATAGTGTGCATCGAGTTTCTCGACCTCGAAATTATAGGTGTCAAGGTTCTTCGATACTGGAGCGATCTAGATCGGCTTTTCCAATCTTGTAACGGCAGATCTACAGATGACACAAGACCTGGATGATTTAAACAAGGTTCCTTGTGCGTCATTAGACGTTTGTATCATCGTTCTGCGTTAACGGTGATATATCACGGGTCTGCGATCATGAATATTGGTATTCCCGCGTCGTAGTCTGTTGTATTCCTCTTTCTGATTGTTTCACTCGAATCTATGAGAGTCGTAGGCTGATAGCTGACAATACAGGGCTCTTACGATATGTCTTGCAGCTTGGAAATGGCTGGTAATAGGTCCATAGGCATCTTATAGAAATCTGTTTCCGTGCGATTATAAATATTGGGCTTATCGCACCTAAGGTGGCTAGAGACTGTTCTTTCGATGGCAAGATGGTTCGTCTAGCGTCCTTTGGTCCCCAACTTATATACGTCGAACATCGTTGGTCTTACCGTGGCCTATCCCAGGATCCTCGTTTTGCCAACGTTTCGGATCTTGTTCCTTGTTTCTAGGATGTTGCGAATCACGTCTCTCGCTTCGTCTATGCAGATGTGGTTTTCCAACCACTTGTTGTGTACTATTTCGGTACGATTCCCTATTGTCACATTTGTGGATGTCGAAGTAATACGTATTCACTGTGGGAAACGCTATCTATCATCAAAGCTATCGTCTGAGTTGGAAATTTGCTTCGAGTTACTCGCAGCTGTAAGAAATGATTAAGGTTGAAGTAGCTTTTTGAAGTTACTGTTTCTGTGCGGTAGAGGAGGGAAGAATATTTGTAATTGATTAGAAATCCTTTTACGATTAGATATATTGTAAATGTATTTAATTTCTATTTCAAACTTTCTCTTTAATTCATTGGTAACAATTCATCGTAATAACTCATTCATTTCATCAATCTCTTGTCTTTGGAATTTTCTGTCCTTCGTTCTCCTCGATTGCAAAATATCTTTCACACACCATCGACAGTTTTTTATTCTTATAAAGTTACGGGTATCTATGTTCTTTTGCTATTCGCATGTGCGACGTATTGGTACGCTATATCTGTTTCTAAAGTTCATTCAATTTGTCCGAGTTTCTGTAACATTTACTTTTGCATGGAAGCATAGTTACGCGGTTTTGTCTGCAGAGTGCTTTATCAAACAAAATGTATTTGCAGCGGTAATCTAACCGCTGTATATACACCGATGGTTTATGCCAGCAATTCCAATTGTCAGATAAACAGCCAACTTTTTTTTAAACAATTATTCTTGTCGCAACGTACGCAAAAGTTGAAACAAATCTGAATTCATGTTAATTAGAACCTCGTACCGATTATTTTTTCTTATTTCGTTAATAACAATATTCTGTTAATATTTGTTTATTAACGATACGTGCGTAAGATGCTCGAATCTCGTAATTAAGAAAATCCCACATTTATTATTCTCGTTGGCAATTTTATTTTACGTCTGACATAATTAGACGTTTGATTTCATCTGTCTCGTAAAACAACATTAACTACCCTATTTACCGTTTTGTTTCCAGATTACAGAAGGGTTCCACCGTTGCTTAAGCTCCGTTTTCACGATTTCCCTCGCAGGGAGCAAACCTCGTCATAAATATCGTTACGAAACGAGCTTCCCAGAGCGTACTCCGTTCTCAAATCCGAAAAGACCACAAGCCGTTACTCGGACTAAAATCTTTTAAAGTCTCACGTACTACGTTTCTATTATATGTACACACGTGTTTGTTTATCGTTCCGTCGTATTTGCATTTTCAGCGCAGGAATGGTGCCAAGGAGGGATTTTATCGCATTCCGAGAAGATAATGTTGGCGGATTTTGTCGCGAGTCATGGAAGGATACTTATCGCGCGTCCTGATTCTTAATAATTCACAGCCGCTGTTTCACGAGTTATCCGCCTGTATTAGCAGCTTTCTTTAAATCGAGAAAAACACAGACTACAGATGACGATTATTTTGTAACTTTTCACGAGAGAAGATCATTTTTGTTTCGATGGAACACACTGGTTTTACCGGATTTTAAGAGGATGTTTCAAAGGATGAAATTATTAGAAAATATTGGTGTGTAATAAAATATTTTTCTGATAACCAGTGACCATTATCGATGAATTTTATAATCGAGATGATTCTGATCGTTAGAGAAGAGTAAGCTTCACTTCCCAAGAAAAGATTACACTCCATCGATCTTCGATATTTCTCGGGATAACAAATTTCCGCTATCGGTAGATTCGCTAACGCTGCCAAGTTTTTCAATCTTCGCTAGTTTTAGAATGTTCTCCCTGCTTTCTTCAAATATATTCGAAAAGTTCTCGCGTGTCCTCGATCTTCAAAACTCGAATCAAGGAATTGCGACACGCGGCGAGGCTTCGGTATAAGCGCAACCAGTTTGCGATACTAATTTCCTCGAATTAACTTTCAAAGCATGAAGTTGATCAATGTAATTAGAACGGCTGTTGCTGCCTTGTTCTCGGGTCCCTCAACGACGCGCTGGCAAAGCAAGATTCTTCTGTGGACGCGTACACTGAAAATTATTCAACACCTCTATATCTTCATTTTTCTCGTTACATCAACTATTACGCATATGTGTGTTTATGCTGTCTGCTTTATTGCAACAAACGAGCTACACCAACGCTTTGCCCCGCAAAGATTCTCGTATTACAGGAATAAAACAACTCGTAATTCGCGACCTTTCTGTCTCCATAAAATTTCTATCTTCTTGCCTTCTTATTGCGCTATTATTAAATCATAATTAACTTTTTTATTAATTGCATATCTCCGATAAACGTAGTGATTTCTATGCGAATTTTTTAATTGACTTCGAATTTCTTCGATGTAATTAAGATGGCCGAGTCTCGTTACGATGTTACATATCGTAAAAGTTTCATGTAAACCGCATTTATATAGCGAAAACAAATTCCGTAACAAGCGTTTGAAGAGGTTCGCGAGCCACTGTAAGTCAGGATATAATTCTAGAATTCAATCTACAAAATTTCTTCAAATTTCAATCTTGAAATTGGATTTCCAACGCCGCTTCCTTCACAATGCGATCCAAGAATTTGCAAATCACTGGAAAGCACGTGCCAGATTTAAAGCTGCTCGTGAAACTGAACGAAGACGCAAGTTCGATCCAGGAAACGTGAAACTTCGTTAAAAGACGTGGCAATTCGATGCGTACGCTCGAAGAACGGGCAATGCACCGTTTCAGTTGCTTATATAAGACCCACAAACTCTGCATTGCAAATGCATTTACTTTATTACGCGGACACAATAGTCCGGCTGCCTAACGATGCTAACCAGGCGCGCGCATATCTTAGGACGAAAACGGTACGACGACTCGGTTGTTCGGGTGGAAAAGTCGCGGTTTCCCGTTTCCCGTTTCCGACCACCACCGGTTACAGCGAAATCTCGTAGAAACTGGAAAACGCCATCGCGTATCCTAATTCCATCCTGCAAGCCTGAATCTTATTTCCCTTATTTCCACTTCCTTTTCTCATCTTTTTACTTATTTACCTGCATCCTCGTCCTAATCTTCTATTATTTCTTTTCTTAATCTCCGCGCTGATACCTTGCATATATTATTCTCTATTTTAACCCGAATTCTATCTTCCATAATATTTTTCACTGTTAATTTTTCGTTTTCGCGCTTCCTGCAAATATATCACACTGATCCGCCGTTGGTATTTTAATTTTAATGCATTAATTTTAATGAAAATGGTTTCTGTATATGTGTGTATGTGTGTGAAATGTTGGTAGTTTACAGCTTCTAGCGTATTTCCATAATTGCTCAGCTTGAGAAGGGGAAGTTGCTTCCGCTGAAAGTTTTCAGCAACTATATGCAATGTTTATGAAACATTAAGCTCACCATTGTGCTAATTCCCTTTCGTAATATTCGGCGTGTTGTTTATCCGCGAAAGTCACAAAAATTATATCCAAAACGATAATACATTTTCAATAACGACGCTAACCAGCTGAAAAGCTACCTGTGTTTGTTTGATTCGAATTATTCTAATTAGAAGTAGCACATAGCATTTTGCAAAAAGTTTCACAGAGTTTCAAATTTTATTCAGACACTTTTTACAACTTTGCATTTTCAATGATTCTTTAACGACCTACTTTTTCAACAAGTGGGAGATTTTAACCGGTATCGCGACTCTCTCTGTCCACTTTCGATCGTTTTCGTGCTATTTCGTTGAATCTTCCCTTCTAATCGCCTCGTTAACTTATTTTTCTCGTTCTCAGTCAAGCGGTTCGAACGCTGCAAGCCTCTTTTCCATATTTCCTAAGCTCTCGCCGCCTATCTTTAAATTTCTGTCTCGGTTACACGCTGACCTCCTTTCTTTCTCCTTCTCTATCAGCTTACGGTAGCGTTTACCGTTTGTCTAATTTCAACTCCACGTCACGTTCCCATTCCTTTTCCACTTGTAATCCCTTTTTTTCCCACCCAACTCTCTAATTGTCCCGTGTTTCCACTAGGGAAACGTGCACGCAGGCGTCTCACAGAGAACAGCTACAAGATCGGTTCCTTACTGCACATCTACAGCTTTACGCGTGTTATAAATTGCCAATTAACCTGGTCGATTTCTATCGATCGACCGATTCACGTAGACAGAAAGTAGCTGTTTGAAGTCTCGAGCAAAGAAATTTAATTAAGAAAAAAGAAGATTAATTATCAAATTTTCTTTCTACGAACCGTATAGTTACGTGCACTGTGCCAATTAACGATAAGCGTCAACTATTAATTTACGTTCTATATTGTTCGATTGTTCTACGAATTAAAGTTTTCCACAATGTTTTTTTATACCATCTATTATTTGTTTAATAGCGTGACTCCTTGTAACAGCAAAACGATACTTTACGTAATAAAGTAAATTATTTCAAGGAATAAAAGTTAGTTAATGAAGGCAAAACTGAGGAGAAACTTCTACATCATAGTGATCCATCATCTTAAATTGGATACAGCAATTTGAAATGCAAACTTTTCCGAAGAGAAAAATCTTCTTTATTACGAGCAAATAGTCGCGTGTATTAATACATAATAGCGGATTATAAATTGACATTAATTGCAAGAAACCATGTCCGTAGTTCCTATATAGACGCCAAAGTGTCACTTATTTTAAGCAAGCAGTTACAATAAATTAAAAGTTACGAGCAGAAAGCAATATTGGAAAAGAAGCCTGTTATCGACGTTCATTGCATACGTTGTCTACCCTTGCATTAAACTTTAACACATTTACTCTATAAGCATACATTCCCGCCGCCTGTTTCTTCTATAAGAAGCTAGCTCATCGGTCGTTTAATTTCGAAAAATATTTCTACGATACTTGATTAACGATAAACTCTAAGAAAGAGAAACGAAGAAAGATCTTTTCTTACCACAAAGCGTTAATTAACGCGTTATAACCAGCATGACTAATTACCGTTATATAGAAAAACGTTCTTTTACCTATTTCATGTTACAAAGTTGTTAATTTTGTTTACCACGTTGATGGGTGTTCTACACGATGAAGAAAATTCAAATTTTTACTTCAATATTTTTCTGCGAGTTTCAGCCACAATTCGATGGTCCAAGTAAAATTTTTAAGCTCTTTGATGACAAACAATTCAGTTCGTATTTAAATTACGGTGGAAGGTTTTGCGTACTGCCGAATGAACAATATTTATTCGTGAAATTTATTGGGAAAAGAACGTTCAAACAGCGAATCGCGATTAATTCGTTTCGTCACGAAACGAACGAAGCGAAAGAGAATTCAACTCGCGTGTTTACGCCAACTTTCTCAATGGGAATCCCATTCAAGCGATACACGAAACTCGCGCGAAAAAGGTGGCGCGAGCGCTATTCTCTTTCCCATCGCTCTTTCATTGTCCGGAAATCCACGTTCCATCTAACGGTCCATCGTTCTGCAAACTGCAAATCGAATTGACATCGAATAGCGAACCCCTCGTACTTACGCAAACGATATTTCCCCCCGTTTCTGAAGCTTTCACGCCTGTATACGTGCTAATCCCGGAAATAAAACGCTCCAAGGCACACGAACATTTTGTACTGAGAATATAAATGACGGAATTTTGTGATAATTTCTGGAGAAACCTTTGAACTATTACGAAAAAGTGTTTGATTTAATCGTAAAACTGCTATGCGTATATTGGGTTGGCAACTAAGTGATTGCGGATCTTGTCATTGGATGGTACTGACAAAACCCGCAATCACTTAGTTTCCAACCCAATATTCGATATTACTGTAAAATCAATCAAATGAAATGTGGGACGAACATTTTCTAATTCCGTTTATCGAGACGTGTGTAATTTTGTGTGCTGGACTAGATTAGCCGCGTGGTAGTGACACACGTGTGTGAATACGAGTAATGTGGAAGTATGTGCAACTGTTCCGTTGGCAGTGTAATATGGAAGATGCTGAGACAAAGAGAGTGCTGAGACGCGTGCAAATGTATATCGACGAAGATCCTGGAAATCCTTCATTAAATAAATCTAAAACTATTTTAATATGAATTCTAAGTGTAACCTTAGTATTCTTTTACTTTTATTTCCGCGATTAGATCCACAATTCTCAACACTGTTCCTTGAAACACGGCCGATGCTCTCACTTTCTTATCCATTGGTGGAATCAAGTTAGAGGGCAAAAATATATAAAAAGACACGACGAGATATTTTTAAAAAAAGATAAATGATACGTGAAATGATAATTTGTATTTCATATCATGTATTACGCGTATTGCATATACAGCGAAGGATCAAATGTATTTGGTTTACATACGTCGATCTTAAATTACGCTGATATCTCTCTCGTCATCCCCTCATTATCCTGCAACTGATCGGCAGATACTGCTGCATGAATGGCTGTCAGAAATTAGATCAAAGTGTTACAGTTTGGTTAGGATCACGACTGTGCGTGTCACGTTGTGGGTCTGTAACATGCCACATATTACTGGCCTCGTAATTGTAGCTTATGAGACGCTCGTGTAACAGTTCCATCATACATACATATCGTAGTACACGGTTTGTAGATGTACTCGGATGAAAATTAAGCTTCGAATAAAACGCTTTTCTTTCGTATCTCGCATCTATTCTTTGTATAGAAAATCATCTCCCGGCCGCTTGTATTAGATTGTCCGAAAAGTTTCTTTCGTTTTATAAGAAAGTAGTAGATGCACAATATTTTTTGTCAAATTCGAATGCGACATAATACCCTTCTTAAATATTAGGACACTTGGTTTGACGTAAAATCGGCAGTTGGCATAAATAATTAAGGAAACCATCAATCCGCCGTGATTCCCGTAACTTGGTTTCGAATAATAATGGTGCTATACAACGACCGGCGACATTTAGTATCCTCGAACCGGTTGCTTGCTATTCTGATAGATACGCTTGTCCACCAAATGCAGATAGGAGCGTGACATTTAGCCGCAGATATTTCGAGTGGGTGATATTTCAACGAAGAATAGATATATAATCGATGTCCACGACTAGACAGGTCGAGTGCAAAGCGTCGTACTAAGATAAGACGCGTTGTTAAGTTTTTAACCGGTTGCTTGCCTCGTTATTCTCGCACGCGGTTTTCACTCTGTTGAACTATTCAACGATCACAAAAAAGATGTTCAAGCCAGTAATTAAATGGATGAAACTGCGCTTGTCCCTATACATTTTCGAATTTTCATCAACAGTCGAGTCGCTTTTCGCGCGACTCATTACGTTGCCAAGCGGCTATGTTCTTCACGTGCTTTTTCTTTCGCTCTCTCTTTCAGCTGGTCGAGACGAAGCGATAAAGATCGGCGTGATGATTAAAAGAAGTCTCGTCGCTTCAAAATTTCTCGAATAAATGCCAGTTAAACTTCACGTAGGAAATGTAAAACGTCTTTCGACTATTGTTCGCCAACGCTGTCCGGGATAATTCGCTTCGGCCTTGTCGTTACACGGATCACATGAACGAGATGTGATTGAAAAGAACTGCATGGTAAATTTCAAAGGAATGTTTGTTTAACGCGATTCTATTTCCGGTGCGTAAGCGCGAATTACATAAATAGCGTTATATTAATTGTCGTTAACAGCTATAAGTCGAGCCAATTATCCGATGTTAATTACGGTCGCTGTCTCTATCGAGATATAATTTTGTGTGTTGGACAGGATCAGTCGTGTTTTAGTGACACACGTATGCGAATATGAGTGTGCACAGCGTCTGGAAAAGCAGATGAATGCAACTGTTCCGTTAGCGGTGTGGTATGGAAGATGCTGAGACAAAGAGTGTACTGAGACGCGTGCAATCGTGTATCGATGAATATCTTTGAAATCGTTTATCAAATGAATATATAACTATTCTAATTTAAATTCCAAGTGTACATTTAGTGTTCCTATACCATTATTTCGGCTATTAAGATCCAAAATTCTCAACATATACCATGTACGACGTTGACATCGAATGAGAAACGATATATTTTGATCTTCATCCTTTATAATTACCATTGAGATATAATTTTGTGTGCTTGACCAGATTAACTGCGTAGTAGTGATACATGTATGTGAATATCAGTGTGTGGAAGTATATGTGTGCGGCGTCTCGAAAACAATGGAACGTAAACTGTTAAGATAAGAGTCTGGTATGAAAGAAGGTGAGACGCGTGCAAGCGTGTATCGATGAATATCTTTGAAATCGTTTATCAAATAAATATATAACTATTCTAATATAAATTTCAAGTGTATATTTAGTGTTCCTATACCATTATTTCGTCTATTAAGGTCCAAAATTCTCAACATATACCATGTACGACGTTGACGTCGAATGAGAAACGATATATTTTGATCTTCATCCTTTATAATTATTATTGAGATATAATTTTGTGTGCTAGACCTGATTAGCCGAGTAGTAGTGACATATGTACGTATGTGAATATAAGTGGGTAGAAGTATGTGTGTGCACAGCGTCTGGAAAAACAGATGAATGTAAACTATACAGTCGGTTAACAGTCGGGTATTGAAGAAAGTGCTGAGACGCGTGCAAGCGTGTATCGATGAATATCTTTGAAATCGTTTATCAAATAAATATATAACTATTCTAATATAAATTTCAAGTGTATATTTAGTGTTCCTATACCATTATTTCGTCTATTAAGGTCCAAAATTCTCAACATATACCATGTACGACGTTGACGTGGAATGAGAAACGATATATTTTGATCTTCATCCTTTATAATTACAATTGAGATATAATTCTATGTGTTAGACTAGATTAGCCGTGTGTCGTGACACACGTATGCGAATATGAGTGTGCACAGCGTCTAGAAAAACAGATGAATGCAACTGTTCCGTTAGCGGTGTGGTATGGAAGATGCTGAGACAAAGAGTATGCCGAGACGCGTGCAAATATGTATCGACGAAGATCCTAGAAATCGTTTGTTAAATAAATGTAAAACTATTTTAATATGAATTCTAAGTGTAACCTTAGCGTTGCTCTACTTTTATTTCGGCGATTAAGATCCACAATTCTCAACAGTCCCTTTTCAAATGATAATTCTGGCGAATCTTTACCCTTTGGGAATTCAATCAAAATTTCCATACAAGTCTCGCTGAAATTTAAGAAACCTGGAGATATGTTCTTCGGTATTCTGATTTTAAACGATCTTTATTTCTGCTTTTCATTCCTCTGCATTCCACGCGAGGAAAACATATCGCGTCTCTTCTTAAACATCAAACGCAGTGCACCGTGCACTCTTGTTCGAGTCAAGCAATACAAACTAGATAAGAGCTTGGACTTGACAGTCGACATATTGTAACTCGTAGTAAGCGAATAACAAATAGTTATGCCATTCTATAAGCAACTCTTCAAACGATCGTAGGATTTATCGTTATTCTGGCTAATTTCTAACCTACGATCCCTTAAATTTAAGATTGCAAAGGATCCTCTGTCCTACATCGAAATACTGGCATTTACCCCTGAAACCCTGATTCTTTCTCGCAAACTTTCTCGCGAACGTGTCAAAGGAAGAATAGGTGTTTCTTGGTCGGCGAAATTCGCGTCGATCTTCGGCCAAGTTGCACGGAGTTTCAGCGATTTTTCGAGATGCCACGGGGATGAAAGGGATACGCCGACGACCTGGATGCTTGAATAGATCATTCTCGGTCGGGCTGCCGAATGTTCTGTGCGGTGCATCGACGGATACTTCCATCTGTGTAGGGTGCATGCAATGGCGCGCATTCGTACTTTGATCACATCTCCGTTAGAATAGCTGCCGCCTCCTGCCGTCTCTCCCGTCCCTGTCCTCTGTTCGTCGCTTTACAAGCTTTGAATGATCGCGGCTTTTCGAAACGAGACTTTGACAGTATTTACGCGCTAGCGAAAAATCGTTTAGAGTCGATCGCTCGTGTCAAACGATGACGCGCTTGAAAAATTACTTGACCCAAAAGTTAATTTGTCGCGTTGATCGCGTCGTATCTAATGCATCACGCTGACAAGTGCAGTCGGGCACATATAGCGCAAACAGATATCGACACAGTTAAATACGAGTTGTTTAGAAAAATGTGAACGTTAATTTCAATTATTCAACAAACGATCTATGTACTGTAAGAATATAAAACTAAAAACGATAAATAAAACTAGCGTTGGTTCGATCTAACTTCATCGATATTCGCTCCCATCGCCTGTCCACTTGCGCGTTTCTTCCCCGCTGTATTTTCCTTTTAGTCTCGTGTTGACTCGACGATCAACATCCACACAGAGTCACTTGTGTCGCATGTTCGCAGCAACAAGATTCGTTCAACCGTCGACACGAGCCTGTCTCGTAGCTGTAAACGTAGCCGTAAATTCGATTCGAGATGCGGCAGCGAAATTGCATTCGCGTTCTCTAAGTACTGCACCGAGGAGCAGCTTATCTCGTAAGGGATAGATCGTGTAGAAGCATGTGCGCGCAAGTAGATTGCCAGGGATTGCTGAAATTTTATACCGCGTTGCGTGGTAAAGAGCGCAGTGGATTACACGCGAGAAGTTCGTGTTTTCCATTTGCATCTTCTGTAATTTTTCTTCGCTAACGAAATGCAAATTGACTGTCGGCTACAAATGTTTATTATGCGGATTAAATCGTACAACGTTTGTGAAACTTGTGCGAACCGGCGTACCACGCGTATAACCGCTTCGTGAAAATATTCCTGAAAATTGTGTATCTCGTTCGACGATCGCGTTTAATCCATCGTTGCAGGCTTTCTGCCGATAATTCGCGTTCATCTGGAGGGAATCGAGCCATAACTATGATCAATGAGAACCGAATCATACGCCAAACGCACTTCCATTCGCAATCCAAGTTATTATTGCATTCTCGACAACGTTATTACCAACTACGTATGATTGCCTGTGTTAATAGTTATCTGACTATGATAAAGCGTTCTATAACGTAACGCGATTCCATCGGTAATCGCGCCTTTTGCTATCGCCATATTCGTCGTCGTATCATCATCGTCAGTTTTTGATAAAACGTTCATTCTATTATATTCCCGCCGTCGACGAAATTGCCAAATATAATTGTTATTTCGATGAAAACTTGGGTCGTTTTAATTTTACCAGCACGTTCGCACGACCTGTTACTTCGCATCGTTTTATATGTTACGGTATTTAGTTTACGAGCAGATCTCGTTTCAACGTAACGTAGTGTCTGAAACGAATAGAGTAATTATACTTTGCGTGCCGATGTATCGAGTTTCGCATGAAATTTTACAAAATGAAGATATTCTATCCTGACCTACATTTGTAAAATTATATTGCTATTGATCTGTACCGAAGCGGAAATTTATAGTTTTGGTATCGTTGCTTGATATTGAACAAGCATAACTCGTATTCGAGAAGCCACACATTGCGCGATGGATTAAATTAAACATGTGACAAGCGTTTGAAATATATATTTCCATTATCTTTTAGTCGCAGAATGCCATTTTTCTTTTCTTTTTTTCGATAAACCGGAGCAGCGGTAAAAAAAACTTTGTATCGCAAAGTTGCGGTAATTTTTATTTCGCAGATGGCGAATATTTTCGCAAAGGAAGAACTGAATATTTCGTTATGCGCATAAATTTCGCCTGTTCTTTTACATATTTTACGCTGCTCAAATATCCGCGCTCTACTAATTATTCCAATTCGTATTATTTCCATCCGTCTCTTATCTCGATTTTCCAGAAGTCGTAGAAAGTCTTCATCGTGTAAATATTGATCCTCCACTCACTCCGGAAAATGGACAAACTACGTCGCTGGTGATCTAACCAAGTTCCGAATTTTCCCGCAGTTCTCGACCAACAGACTCGCCTCGGTACCGTATCAACTTCCTTCGTCTATTAAGATCAGCTGGCAAAAATCTTGCAAACGCGCAGATGGCAAATATCAATTTCCCAGCCGCTTTCTCCACAAAGTACATAAACTGCGCCGCTTTTGGCGGGAACGCGCATTCGTCGGATATTCGCTTTCGCGAATTTTCCTTTAGACGTCGAAGAAACACCGCGATGGCTACCGCTGTTGGACTTTCAAGCCGCTGTTTGGATTTCAGAGACAGTGGAACGGCTGGGATTGGGTTTCCGTCGGTGGCCCGGTAAAATCAACAAACGCCGCGAAATATCAGAAGCTTCGGGGGATGCGAAAACCGGAGGACGATGTCGATGAGACCGGCCTGGGGGCCCAAGTTGTTTCTCGTGCTGGTGACGACCACGATCGTTATCGGCAATTATCAGCGACATCGCGAGAGGACTCATTTGCGCGAGCAGCTCGTTAACAGCCACAAAGTCACCAGGAACGTCACTCGATTGCAAGGTAAGTTCTATTTAAACGCGAGCAATTGCTCACTTCGATAATTCACTTTCCGACTATTCATATTCGTTCGATTTTAGAAATTTTGTCCGCTTAGATCTTCCAAACCTCCATTTTATGTGCACCAGTTGTATCACGAATCCGCGTTTTTACCTAAGAATCTTGAAACTCGAACGTGTCTTCGATATAGCGGTACCTTCTAATTCCTTCTTTTCTCTCTTTGTCTTTTAAAGATATCAATTCCAATTGTTGAGAATATTCGCGTACGATGGGGACTCTTGTCGCGAGCAATCTCGTATAGAACGTGAGTTAACAATGTGGACGAGGTTTCCGCCAATTCTCTATATTTGGACACGCCCAACTGATATTGTTACGAGCGAGAAAACGTGCGCCGAATACGCGTGTCGAAGCTACCTGAAAAATATTTCGCGAAGAAAACGACGCGTCGAGTAAAAAGATTGCGCAAGCATAAAGCCAATCGTTTAAAGTGTAACCCCAAACTCTCAAGCCTGACGTCACCTTGAAGGGCCACCTCTAGACATTCTCCAGACAGTTAACACATTGCCTCCTGGATAGGAAGCTTCCAGGAAAATATATCCCTACCAACATTTTCCATCGCTCTCCCGTAGTATATAATCCTCGACTATTAACAGGCAAACGAGTCTAAATTTGAAACCGATAGCTATACGTTGTAACGAGATTGTAAGTGGTATTCGAGAGTCACTCACTCTCGAGAAATAAAGTTTTTTTATTATCACGGAAGTTTTTCTTTTTACGTGACAACAGACTCGTCGTTCTTTCGGAACACCTTTCATCGTCTAATCCGTTACAATTTCTTGTTCAGTGATTTCAATTTGGAAAAAATTCGGGGCAAACAGTTATAGCGCAGTTGTAAACCGTGGTAATCGAAGCGGAAGTAGCAAATGAGACGATCGCTATATAGACGATAAGTTGTTCGTTCGTTTAAAGCACTACTAATTTTTCTGCGGTCGTAAGTGGAACGTATGCAAGCCAGCTATACTATTTTGAGTCGTACTTTCGAGACTTTTTTCTAACCGTGCAACAAAAAACGAGCCGCGCAACTGGACTAAAAAAGCACGGCAACGTATGGTTTACGTCTTTCCAAGCATTTTGTTCTTTTACTGTTCTCAATTTACTTCCAACCGTAACAAGAAAAGGCGAACAGAAAACGAAGGCACAATTAGAACACACCAAGTAAAAATTCGGATAATGTTGCTTTTAGAAATCATATTGTCCCTGTACGTAGATTGCTCTTTTCCTCTAACATACGACAGCGTCGTATTCGAGCTATAGATCGTAGTATCGTAAACTATAATGATTTATTTACAATGAATGGTGTTACGTCGGCCGACTTTTTACCTGGGCCAGGCTACACACCGCGGGCAGGATGGCAGTCACATGTCCGCACTTCCTTGTCGCGTACCCTCGATAGCCTCAAGGACCCGTCATAAATCTTACGAAAATCTGTCTAAGATCCTGCGAGCCGGTCGCATAGGTATGCTGCTACTGCTTAGTTACAATTTTTGATGACTATGGTATGCAAAGAATGTGATTATCCTAGCGCTGTATTCCCAGACGCCTGTGACAAGTGCCGCTGCATTCAGTTGCCATCTCGTAACAACAATCTTAGCAGCGTTATGGTAACAATATAATCTCGTAATTTTAAAAATACGCGCTAGGCAATATCTTAACATCAAAGTATCTTAAACAACGAAGAAATGCCTGTGGCGATAGATACTCTGTAAAACCGTCGTCTCGGGTAACAGCTAGGCGACGGGAAGTATAAACACTTGAGACAAGAGACCGAACCCAACGATTAGCGGGCGGTCCACAGAGACGTCTTCGAGAATCGTTTACGACACACAGAATATTTCCGACCGGCACATCGAACAGTCCGACGAACAGCTTGTACGCGCGATTTCAGAGAATAAACCTTTGTGGAGTTTAAACGATTAGCTTATTATTGCACCCATAACCACCTCATGCCAAATAGAATGATTCAACTAAGAGCAACTTCAGTTGTAACACTACAATTTCTCCCTATCGGATTCTATGACGAAATAAAATTTATTTCAGGAGAGAAGAACTACTAATTCAGGAATCATCGAGATTTACACGCTACTTAGTTCGATCTCTACTGAGAAACATCGATGTCGCTAATTCGTTCTTCAAACATCGTTACATCGAATTAAAATCGTTTTGCAAGCCATGCGTTACGAAGAGCGTTTGCAGAGTTACTAGCTCTCCTATTATGCGAACATTTCCAAGTAATGGAGAACAAATACGGGGAAAGCCAATGACGAAGAGGACGCGTTTAAATACGCTTTTGTCGAGAAGCGGATCATCTCTTTCCTTTTCCAGGGCGAATTATTTTACTCGTTTAATCTGATTTTGTAGCTTCGTTTCCCGCCTCGTCGTTAAAGCATGACGTAACTCATGAACCAGGCTTGCACCCTGACAAATATATTTACGATTTTATTCCTTTATAGCGTTATAAATCGTACGATTGGTGTCTGTACAGGCTTGGAAAGAAGAAAACGAGAGACAAACGAACGAAGGACAGTTTTGTTTCGTTCTAATTATCTGCCGAGTTGGATATTGTCATTCATCGCGTGAAAAAAACGGCGCTAGCTGTGTCGGCAAAAACTAAGTACATATAATTAACTGTTATTTAACGCCCCGGAACCTCGTTACGAAGTATCGCAAATTAAAAAAGTTTTTCGTGATATTGTGCCTTGCGTATTGTTCTCGTTTAGTTGCGAAGTTAATAAATCCACGATAAATTGAAGCGAAAAATCAGGGGAAAATGTACCGCTTGCAGATGCTACAGGTGCGTCATCGAAAGTCATAAATTCACGTCAGCTTTGCTTAACTGGACAGATGGAACCAACTATGTATTTATCTACGTCGTCGTAAGTGAAATTCATATTTTCAATCTTATGCCTTCAACAATATATTTCGATAGATATCCTCCGTAATCGTGATTTTTGCAACAATTTCTATAGGATGACCAATTATCCGAATTCCTCTTTGGGCGATTGAAATTCTTACGTATCACGCTGTCGTTTACAGCGCTCCGATTCAATTAAGTTGAACTATTCAAGCAACGACGCGTCTCTTCTAGTTCGTCATTGTCTAAAACACTGTATAATGAAACATCTTGAGTCTAGTAACTGCTCACAGTGAATCATTGAACCAGATTCAATCTACAAATAATTATATACCGCAGCTGGTCCCCATTGTCGTGTTGGAACAAAACAGACGCAAGACAATCCTGTCTCGATACACAGAGTATTCAGACTTAGTAATAATCGCGTAATATTAGTAATAATTGAAATTATATCGATGTACGAGAGTGGCGGTAATATCCTCAAGAGACACATTCAGATTCAAGAGACAGATTCAGATCGATTAACATCTCTACTTACGATCGTGTGCTTATGAAATTACGGCGCCCCTTTAGGGTTGATCGCGAAGTTCGAGATATCAGGACGTCGGAATTGTAGTTCGTACAGATAATTAGTTAAGACACTTGTTACTACGCGTATTCCGCTTTAGATTATTCCAATTTCGTTCAACAGTGCTAAAATATTTGCTTGTAAATACCTTCGATGGCGAGCAGCGAATGAATATCCATAATCGCAGGTTTGTAGAAACAATGGAGTTTTTGTTTGGAACAGTCAATTTTCATACTTCTCTAAAATACAACGTTCAAGAACTAAACAGGAGAAACACTTTTTACTACGCGTTACGCCACGAGGCTCGGTATAAACCGTATTTCTAACCGTCGTTCGCGATCCTACAGCGTCGCAGACAGATCGTCAATCTGCCCGACGAAAATATACACTGTATCGACGAGGGCATAGTTGTTACCAAGCAGCGAGTTCCAGAAACGTCGATTTCCGTCCGTTATTTCATGCACACAAAGAAAGTAGTATACGTGATCATAGGCGCGAACGGTGGCGTGACTCGAGCGTAGTGGGGGTCGTCTCCCCGAGAAAACAAAGAAATGATCGAAGAGCAATCAGTCTCATTTGAAGATTCAAACGGCATACATCGAGAGGTCTGACGAGTAAAATTAAAGTCGTTTAGTCTAACGAATTCATCGAGAGATATCGTAAAGTCGGGTCGAATTTCTGTAACGCATTAACTGTATTCATCGCTAAATAATTTGTGTCGTTTTTATTACTATATAATTTATTGTTGAATATACAAGCTATATAAACCTGTCAACACAGTGTTAAATTCATTGAACTATCTCTGTTATCTTAACCGAAACAGGGGAACGATTAATTCGCGGCGTCGATTATACGAATCGTAGCGAGAATTTACATCTCTCGCTGATGCGTTTTCGTCGCGACAACGTCTCTCCGCGAACGGTCGTAACACTACGCGTATTTCGCTTTAGATTATTCCAATTTCATTCAACAGTGCTAAAATATTTGCTTGCAAATACCTTCGATGACGAGTAACAGATTTCCATAATCGCAGGTTTGTAGAAACAATAGAATTTTTGCTTGGAGCAGTCAATTTTCATATTTTTCTAAAGTACAACGTTCGAGGACTAAACGGGAGAAAGATACTTTGGGAAATTTCTTTAACAAAATACAATAATGTTGAAGTGGTCACTACTTCTAAGAAAACTCTGCATCTGGTGTTTTTAGTTTTCTTAAGCACCGAAGCCATCGACAGTGCATGAACAAAAGACTGGGACGAAGGCAAACCATAAACAGTAGACAGGCGACGATGGCTTCAGGGCTTTCAGTCATAGGGTAACACTGCTAGCGTGCGGATCTGGACCACCTCAATTATATTCCGATTTGTATTTACACTTCTGTGTTAAAATATATTTTCTACTGTTTAGTGGATCGTTTGCGGAGAGACGCGATCGCGAACTGAAGCTTACACTGAATTAACACGTATAACAATGTTTATTCCAACGACTTTGTAAAAGAGGATAGTTACGTTGATGCGTAGGTACACGTTAAGTTAGTGATTGATTGAAGAGTAGAGATCCGTTACAGTTATGTGTTGGCCTGGTCTAGGTAGAGTGTCGCCGACGTAACATCTACTTTACAATTTATCCACGCGTTCCTCTGTTCACACATCTAATAACCTCAACAAATAACATGCTACGATATTTGGCTCTGCCATTGTCGACGTCACATGGACCAATAGTTGATGCATCGTTTCTTGCGACAATTACCGAGTTCTCGTTTTTTTGAAAAATTTTAATTCGTTTTAATTTCTATTCCTTTATTCGTCCTTCTTGTTTAAATAACTGTTCGAAGATGCACGTTCGCCGAATTTTATACCTTCGCGTCTCTCCATAATAATAATACTTGCACCGATTAACGTACCTTCGTTTGACTACGCTTTCGAGGAAGCTTTTAGTCTTCAGATTCGTCAGATCGATGGAGTATCTTCACGGATCAGGAAAGTTCATCGGTAGATATTTTACGGTAGAATAACGGCCCGGGCCGCGCAATTAAGTGCGCCACGCCGGAGAATCTACGATTCCGTTTTAATATAATAAACGACGCGTGGGGATAGGAAGTCGAAGAGTAAGGAAGCGAGCACGTTTAATTACCAGCTCCCCGGGAGTCGATCAATGTACGCGGCTAAGCTCAGAAACCGAGTCGAACATGGCGGTGATTCGTCTAGCGGGAAAGTTACAGCCAACTTTCTTACCGGCCAACTATTCGAACCTACGGCCACCGGAACTTTCGTTTCGCAGCCGCCTTTTACGACATAACTCCATCGACCGACCACTACGCCACGGTCCATGCTAAATAAACGCGGTTACTATCCTTACCATTGCTGCTGGCTGCTTAATTTTCTATCTCTCCCCTAGTTCGGTCTTCCTTTTTCTCTTCTTCCTTTTTGAGGTGTAAAACAGAGTACGTAAGGCGAAACCTGTGACAAACAGGTCATCTGAATATCTAAAAATAATCCGGAAAACGGAATTTTTTACCGTCGCGTGTAATGCTCTTGAAATAGCACAACTGTTTTGACAAATTTTTTCATACGAAAACAAATAAAGCAGATTCGCTGACAGTCGGAGACAAAAATAACACAGGTAGGTTTTATTTATTATATACTTTTCTGCTTCAGACTAAATAATTGAGAGAAATATGTGTTAGGAAAATGATACATTTACACTGTACATGCGAATGCGTGTGTAAGCGTCAGAGGGCGTCCAGGCCATAGTTGGGACAAAAGACGATTGGCAGTCGTTGAGAAGCATCTGGAAGAGTCGGTTGACGACAAGCGTGCGTGCGAGTAGGTTTACGAGGTCTTCAGAGTATAAGATATGTGTATAACTGTTGTGTGCCGAATAAAGTGAATTATTTGTATTTCCGAATCCCTCTGTATATCTTTACAGTATGTACAGTTTTGGGTAAACGAGCCATATTTAACGAAATTTCGTCGACACTTGTTTTCTCTGTTTGCTGCTTACCTTCGTTTCCGACTGTAGATGTTCCGTTTCTCGTGATTCACCCTATATACGATCAAGTTGAAAGCTAATTGCCCTATCGTTAGCGTATTTCACCGAGATTCACAAGGAGAGAACAATATTACAGTAGCTTTTCAAACAAATGACGAGAAAAGTTGAAGAAAATGGCTGGAATTTATTCGGAGGAACTTTGCGGATAAATACTTGAAAAGCGTTGAACGCGTCCGAGCGTCTGCTGGAATTTCCAACGGTGAATTAATAATTTCGCGTTCATCTTCGAATCATTTGCCTCCTTGTTCACGCGCTTTTCATCATTAAAGGGAATCGAAGCGAGAATAAGAGCTTCACGGTACTTGAAATGGCAAGGGATTTGATTTTACGATATAAGCCTCCCTTTAATTTGCAAAAGTTATTAATCTCGCGGAAATTAACGAGGAGTAACTGCTGCGAAGATCGTTTTCGAGAAATTCGATTTATAACCCAAGTTTCAGACTGTGTTTTAATCGAAGCAGGATCTTAAAGTAACACCATAATTGATAACAAGTATAGCAAGTGTGTCCTATAGGAATAATCGTTTCGTGCGTGTAGATATTTAAACGTGATACAATCTCTTCAAGTATAAATATAAATTAAATATCGTCGCGAAGAATCTTATTCTTTTATCATCCACTTATTATTATCGAAGGAATTGAAAAATTGAATCTTGTCTTTTCTTTTTGTTCCGAATGTTTGGCAAATAAATCAGGTGGTTTTTTCATTTTGAAACGACGTTCGTCGGATCGTTTCGAGTTAAATTTCAAAATACTTGGTTAACAAAAATCATAGCCCTGGTCGTTTCTATGTAAACAAAAGACTAAGAGAAGATTATGTTTCATAATAATCTCGTTTCGGGAGGGATTGGTTCCTTGTTGTTGAACTTCTTTACAACTGGGTGGCAAATAAACTGCGCAGAGCGGCGAAAGCTCCGCGTGAGATGTGCCGTAAGATCTGTAAGCTACGTCGTGAAAAGTTAGAGATAAGTGGATAGACAGATACGGGGAGACAGAGAAAAAGGAACGACGTTAGGATGGCACCAAGACGAATTGTAAAGACATTTTATGCGGTTCCGTCTTTGCGACCGGCACGCCGAAAGGCAAAGGCTACACGTCCTATACCCTCTGTCACGACTCGACTGGTATTTCCTTCAATCTGGAGCGCAGGATTTTCCTGAAAATTTGTACGTCGTTGCATAGGGTCGTATCGAAAATTTTCTTTACGCGAAAAAGTATTTCGACTCGAACTTTTATTGAAAAGACTTTTTCGGCCCATTAATTCTGTCGATACTGTTAATTATAATTTTAAAGCACCTCTGCTATTGGCTCTGTTAAAAGGCTTACAGAAGCTTAAAATTTTCGTAATTCACAGTAGACTAGGTTCCGTATCATCAGCGTGTATTTAAAGAATGATGAAATAATTAATTAACCGTACACTTTTCTATATTCGTCGATCAAAGCAATTAGCGTTTCATTATTTATTACAGACCGCTGTTAATACGAATTTAACGTTGCGAAATACAATGTAGAAAGCGCGTGTATGTAAATTTTATTAATATACACATTTATTAGTTTATATTCTGTGCGTGAAACGTTTCGTAGCGAGATAAATTCCCCAGAATATTACAATGCAGCTTTCAAGCCGCTTCTCGTGTTTATTATGGGTTGAAGTGTGCTTGAAAATATTAAAAAGTTACGCTCGTAAAAGGGAATTATATTTACAGCGCGAGGGATAATTAGGCTTAAAAGATCAAGTAACGTTAAACTGGCGATTGTATCTTCTTCCTAACGTTATTATCGTAGTATAACGTGTATCGGGTCGTCCGAAAAGTTTCTTTCCTTTTAGAAGGAAACGGATGCGCAACATTTTTCGTTTTATATTATGTCCAGGTTATTGGATGTATGTGAACAGAGGAACGCGTGGATAAATTGTAGAAAGTATATTTTAATACGGAAGTGTAAATACAAGTGGGAATATAATTTGAGCTGGTCCAGATCCGCACGCTAGTGTAAACCCAAATTCTTTTACGTCACCTTAACCGGCCACCTCTAAGACATCCACTGGACATAGGATACCTTCCCACCCTGATAAGGAACTTCCAAGAAGTATAACCCCGAATTGTTTTACGTCACCTTAGCCGACCACCTCTAAGATATCCACTGGACATACCTTCTCACCCTGATAAAGAACCATCATTACCATTGTTCTCACCTAGTATTTAGACCCCGAATAATGACAGTCAAGTCAGTCTGAATCGCGAAACGCTACTGGAATATTGTAATATTGGTACTCGAACGCTCCTGAGAAATAAAGTTTTTATACATATCATCGCGAGAGTTATTTTTTACGTGACACTAGCAGTGTTACCCTATGACCGAAGACCCTGAAACCATCGTCGTCTGTCTACTGTTTATGGTCTGCCTTCGTCCCAGTCTTTTGTCTATGCGCTGTCGATGGCTTCGGTGCTTGAGAAAACTAAAAGACCAGATGTAGAATTTTCTTAGAAGTGGTGACCACTTCAACATATTATTTTATCGAATTACGTATGATCCATTCTGTTCTATCAACATAAAGATCACAACGTTTGATAGATTAGGTTTCACGTTTGTATAAAGATGCGTCTGTAAAATAAAGACACTTTTCGAACAACCTAATATAATGAGTCATATACCGGGTGGAACTAATGGTAGGAGAAACTAATGGTATGAGAAAACAAGTATACTTGGAAGCTAGACCGTGCTTTAATAGTTGTCGGTAGCAGATAGTATCGGGATAAACGCCGAAGAAGTTAATTGCCGTATAGAACGAGGGTTTAATACGAGAAACTTCCGAGCGGAAAAGTTCTCTCTGAATGAACAATTCAGCAACCATTTTTCTCCCAACGTGAAATTCCATCGCAGACACTGCCTTGATGCTGCTTTCGTAGAAAAAACGAGGGGAAAGAAATGAACGACACGGGAAGAACAAGCAATCAAACGCGAAACGAAATGTACCGAGTGTTCCCCGCGATCGAGCCAAGCCATAGACGTTCGAACGTTGAGAGAAAATTTCGCCAAGCAAAATTGAATTGTTTCGAGTGGTGCGTCGTCACAAATCGCCTACGCTTTTTCCCAAAGTGTAGAAGTCTAAATAACTTTTCAGCGTTGTTCTCAGCTTTCACGATTACCTTTTTATTTACCAATCGATGCGTCTTTTTATTCCGTGTAAAAAAAAAAAGTATTCAGAATTAAACTAAAAAATTACTGAAAAAGCTGATGATCGTTTCCAGACACAACTATCATAGGAAGAAAAATACGCGTCGGTTAGTTTAGTAATTTAAAAAATGGAAGTAATCTTGGACTCTTCGAAACGCATCGAATGCCGAGATAGCATCGTACGAGACAATTTCATTTAATCCACTGCAATTTTCATTTATTCTTAGCGATATTTGTAATCTTGGCTTAGCCATATTAACAGGACCCTGTATACAATTTATCGACTTTATCAAAAATTTATCAACTCTTCCGCGTGAGTTGAAAGGAGATCGATTTGAAACATACGTCGTTACATAATTGAAAGTGCCAGGATATTGTTAAGGAGGATAAACGTGCCTCGGCTGGTTTTTCGGTTGCTGTCGAAATCTCATTGAAATTAATCGTCGCGTGGAACGACGCAGGACAATCGTGGCCAGATACGACGAGCGGAAACGTTTGCCACGATGAATAATTCTGAAATCGCGGCCGTCTGAATACGAGCATCATCGCCCTTATTCAACAGTTAATCACTTTGCTTTCGCGAGCGTTACGCGTTAACGCGACCAGCATGGAGTTTCAGCGAATGAGAATGAAAGCTGATTAAGCCTGGTCCGCTTAGCGAAAGTAAATTGTATCGTTTAACGAGTTTCGTTCCACGGGCTTTCTGCTAATCGGTCGAGATTTCTCTACGCCATCGTTCTACTTTACGTTCAGATTTTACACGTGTTTCTCAATGAATATGCACCAACCTACGTCACTCTTATCATCCGGCGTTTTATCGCAACAACTTGCGGTGCGGTTGTTCAAACTTTGTAGTCGAGGGTTAAGGGAGTGTCCTGAATTAGATTGTTCTAAAATAGCGTCTTTTTGTGATTTTTTCTTAGAAGCAAAGACTAAAGAAGAAGATAGAAAATAGTGTTAGATTAAAAATTCTCTACGAGAATTGATTGTAAATTAAACGCAAATAAAAAAAAAAAAAAATAACAAAATATCCGCCTCTGATACACAGCCCACGATAACCCCTCCAAAGGGACCAAAACCTTAATATAAAAACCCTCCCAAGTCAGTACTCGATATTCTATTCTGTTCTGTCAGAATATTCTGTACCGTTACTCTGTCAGTTTATAATAAATCTTGCAAAAACGACCATAATTGAAGTACGAATCTCTCATCTTACGTGCGGAACGTAAAATAATCTCAAATCGACGCGACAAAGCCAACGTCGCCTGTCTACTGTTTATGGCTTGCCTTCGACCCAGCCTTTTGTCTATACGCTGTTGTCACACACTCAAGAAGACCACCCGCTCGGTAATCAGGTAGACTAAACATTCTGCATACCACAGCTATCGAAACAATAACGAAAAAGCCGCCTCTGATACACAGCCGACGATAACCCCTCCAAAGGGACTAAAACCTCAATATAAAAACCCTCCTAAACTAGCGCTCGACACATTATTCTGTCGTAACACTTTGAACCGTCACTCTGTTGGATTTGCCATAATAAATTCCATTATCATATACGAAGTTCAAATTCTTCAGCTTATTCGTGAGACGTTCGAACTGCGACGCGAGCAGATCACCGGCGATCTGTTAATTTCGCGATTTCTTGTGTCTCCGACGTGACACTTTCAACGATAACAACGAACGACGAGTAGCGACACATCGGTTAAACAGATGCACGGCGTATAACAGTGAGACGCACCAATCACGTTGCGCTAACGAGAAATAGATTTTGCGAAGAACACAGAAAACGTCTTCTCGTTAACGATCGTTATAATGATCGAAATAACGGCGGATTAAAGGGAAAGCGAAATTATTCGCAGATCGTTCGATAACGGCGATTGAATGACGTTGAACCCCCTGTCACTCCGTTTCAGGGGGCACTGGAAGAGATATTTCGAAAAGAAGGATGCCACGATGGCTAAATTTTAATTGCAGATCTCTCGATGTCGACCAACCTTCTCGACGAGTGATTCCAATTAATTCGGTATTGACCGGCCGTGAAACGGAGAAAGAAAATCACGTTGCGCTTTGATCCGTTTCTCCGTCGATTAGATCGTCGGTAGGAACGCGACCGACGTTCGCAATTAACCGAGCGGACGTAATTAAATTCACGATGACGAAGGAAAGGAACGACAGATTTTCGTTGATACGGTTAAAGGCCGCGTTAAATTCTGTTAAATAGATCGTAAGGTACATATCGGATCAAGTTTGTAAAATTAATCGTTGTTCGTTCAAATATACAGCTATGGAGAACAAAGGTAGTTCGTGGTTAACACGATAGAATAATTTAGAAAGCGTGAATACGCAGACGATAAATATACAGGTGATTTCTACGTTTGTTCTCCCTCTTTGCTTTGTCTTTCGTTCGTAACTGAGCTTAATGAAATCGAAAAATTAAGCTCTCGTTATATTTGGAGAAGCTGATATTAAATTTATCGCGTCAGTTTTATTAATATCGGGAAACGATGATTATAATTAATTATGAAACGACGATTAGCGGTTAAGAGAGGAATGAAAGAGAGTTTTGACATGGAAAGGAAATGAAATTCAACGATGCGATGTTAAGAGGTGTAATTCCTCTGTTTCGAGGAATTTTTGCCGAAACGATTCTTACTTTAAGATAACTTTCATTCCTCGCTCGTCGAAAATCGGTCTGGAAGAAAGCTTTTCTCAAATCTACTAAGTGTAAAATAATTTACCGGCTTGACCCAAATTTCCCTCTTTTCTCTATGACGGAAAGTAGGCCGCGGACAGAAAGGAAAATTATACGACATCGTGTACTTCAAGTTTTTTTGTTGCTACTCCCTGGATCTGTATAATAAAGCGAAGAAAAAAAAAATATGGCATTTCAAAAGTTCCTTACGTTATCGACGTAATATCGATCGTGAATAAGCCTCTTATAATACGAACAAGTCTTTACTTTACGATATATAATTCCTTTAAAATTATTACGAATATTTTACAAAGAATTTCTTTCGTAGAAGTACATTCAACGCGTACGAGGACCAAAGGTGAAGAACACGATAAGACACGTGTCTCATATTATATAAAAAACAGATTTTAAAATTCAGTATGTCGTCAAACAACATCACGTGAAAATTATGTTTAGAAAATGGGAATATTTTTAAAAGCCAACCTATCGTATCTTTCCCTTTATATCGAGACGATGTTTAACACTTTGACTGCCACGACTGGCCATCGTTTCTCCTATAACGCCACGGTGGTCATTGATAACCTGAGCGATTGAACTGTTCACAATTGTAAAAATTGTATGAAAATTCACAGTTAGAGCATTTTGAATATAACCGATAAATAGAAGATACTTTGAAGCGAAAAGTGCTCCGTTGAACGATTAAACATTTTTATTACAACATCGATAACAAAAATGAGAACAAATGTTGCATCTAACGGTGCACTGTATTGAAACACTTTAAACGTAAATGTGGCTCGTCGATACAAACAGAACGATAGGTGGTCACCTTTTTGGTCCGATTCTTAGCAATTTTTCATCCTAACTGTTCAACATTTTTTTCATACCACTCTCTGCAAAATTTCCCTGCCGGATACGCTTGCCCTTCTTTCTTCCGCATTTCGTGTCGCGATCTTCGTCGAATAAGTGTATTTCACGGCTCTGGTGAATGGCACCGTGTAAGGTGCATCGCGAGTGCCATTCTAAAATCCGATACTCTGATTTTTGTTTTTCTTGCTTGTTTATGGAGTATCATCGCGTTTGAAATTGATGCATTTAGCAATAACTGTAAAGCTAATTTTATCTACCACCTGAGGGTTCTTCTATGTGGTGTAGAATATGCTATCATTCGATCTGATAAATCTACGGCACATGTTCCTCTCTTGTGATCTACCGCTACCATTGGTTTATCGCAAACATAATTTTTTTACCTCTACCATTTCGGCCGAATGTTTCGTCGAAATCATAAGAATAATCGTAATACCGTTTACTAATATCTTCTACGCGTTTCAACGATACATTCTACACGTTTTGCCTACGACGAAATAACGAAAGCGAATGGTTTGTTGAAATAAACGAAATCTTGTTATAATATGTCGCTATCGACTGTTACCAAGGCGCCAAGGTGGTCAGCCGTGGCCAGCAATAAGATAAACGGTCCATCGAGGAAGAACATTGTCTTACGTCGTCGGTTTATTATTCTTTTGCCATTATATGCTTCGAATAATAAAAATACTCCCGCGGCGTCCTGAGCGAAACGTGTGATTTCGGCGTGGCAGTCGAGGCGTTGAGAAATATATTCTAGGAATATTTCCAGCAACGAACTCCTGACGCGTATCACCATCGTTCTTAACAGAATTCTGCAACAGAGTATACGACGAATAAAGTTCGACTTTAAATCTCAAAGATGCTTCAAAGTATCGATTCAACGGAATTTCTAATTCTTTAACGCACCGTTAAATTCGCGTACTAGATCCTCGTGAAACTCGCGACGCACTGCCAGTTACACGTTCACCCGGCAAAAGAAACAAAATCCTTTCGAAGAAAACTAAAACTCGGTTAGAGGTGGGTTTTCGGCGTTCGCTACTTATCCTTGCACAGGTGGATCACAGAGACGAAACACAGACCAAGTGCAATAGTAGTAACGAGCAGTGTCGCAAATGAAATTGTAACGATAGGTCAGGACTGGATGGTGTGGACGAGTCGCGTGCTACGAGCCGCGCCGCGCCGTCGCCTGCGCCCACGCATGTATGCAAATCGCGTGCATGAGACCGTCGCTCGACTACAGAGTGGCACTCGACCGTCAGAAATATATCGGCGCTGGCACGCCACTTTCCACGCCAGAATTTATCCGAACGATGCGTGCAGATACGCGTGATTTGTCGCCTCATCGAGCGGAAGTTGTTGAAGCGGTTAACCAAGCGAAATTCCGCCACGATGTCTGTCGAATTGCCCACACCTCTACGTTTATCATCGAAACCGTCGGTTTTTTAATCGTTTTCCCTTTGGCGGTTCATATTTTTGTAATTATTTCTTCTTCGTTTAATTTTTTCTCATTTATTTACCACATATTCCTTGAGCAAAATTTACTTATTATTATCAGCCTATTAATATACGTATACACAGTGAGGAATAAAAATATCGACCAACTCCCAGATTGCCATGTAAAATCTTGTATAAATCTATCAAACGTATTGTTCATTCTTTTGTTCGATTCGTATGGAGTTTTTATGTTGAATATTTAGAAAAACTGACATTAACCGATTTCGCTTACGAGAGTAAATATCAAAGCGCTATTTGCAACTATATCGTCGATATTATATTTAACAAGGAAATACTATTTAACTGGAAATTTAAATTTCGCCAGTTAACGCTATAAATACCACACCAGGGAAATAACCGGTTCTACAATTTTATAAATGTGTGAATCCTCGTTTAGGGATCATGGTCCCAGATGGATTAATAATACGAAAAATATACCACGTAACATGGAATTGCTTCTGTAAGAAAGTAATAAATTAGTAAATATACAAATATTTTATTATTACGTATTTTTTAAGGACCAGTCATTTCGACTTCGTGTTAACTATCGGTAGTTCTAGCGTTAAGCAACTACTTACAGTTTCTCCAATCTACTGACCGTGTCCCTGAATTTGTAGCAACCGTAGGAAATTAGTTTGGCGAATCTCGGAATTTCGTTAAGCGTGTAACCTCGCTAAGTTGTTCGAAAGAAACAGTAACGAAACCGGGCGTTGAAGCCTGCGACAAAGCAAAAATTCCATCCGAAGGCCTCGGAAAGTGGCTCTTCGTCGATATTCTTTTTTTATGGAAAGCCGTTAAAAGCCATCCTCGTCTACCTATTTATGCACACGTTCCAGAATTACGGGCGTTCGCGCTTGCAGCCATTTACGAGCGCATTCCCCAGCGGCCGAGGGATTCAATCCTTTGACAACGTTCGATAATAATTCAAGCGCGGCATAATGCCTCTCGTACATGCATCAGACCGGACAACTTGGAGACTTTTTCGGGTCAATCCATCCCACCGACGTCCGGTTTCATAGTCTACGTGGGAAATTCGGTAATCGATCGGCTGCGAACCAAACTACTGGCTACTGCGGCTCCGAATCAACTTCAATGCAACCGGTCGTTGCATGGTTTAATCTTGTAAATTACCGATCGTTGGTTAGATTCGACCCGAACAGCCGTATTGGCCACAATTTCCGACTGTAACTTCGACAAATGAAATTCTTCGATCGATACCATTGATCGTCGTCGTCGTCGTCGTCGTCGTCGTCGTTACTAGTATATCGAGGTATAACGCGGTTTCCGGTTTGATCGGTAACGTTCGGGTAGATCGGTGGGATTTTTCATGCACGTTAATGGATACGATAACGAGAGCGGATCGCTCGTTAGCGCTAACAATTGGCGCGTTTAATTGCTCGACGTTTGATAATACAGCGCGATCCAACGATGTTGCTGTATTATGAGTAAACGAGCAAAGTGAAAGAGCTCGGACTACGGTGAGTTTGAGCGGTTCGACGGATAATCTGCAAACTTGATATCTGCCTGTATCGTGCGCAATCTTTTACGCGAAATGATTTTTCCCATCTCGAGACTCGAATGTTTAACGGAACGTAATGGGAAAATTTTAGCGGCTACGCGTTATACCGGTGACCATGAAATTTGGAAAAAGATACGGAAGATAATTTTAAGTTATGCTCGGAAGAATCGTCTTGTCGTGCTAGTGGAATGAGCGTAGAATTTAATATTTTGGAAAACAAATTGGGACAACTGTGACAGTTGTTCGTATGAAAATCATTCGAACCGACGAAACGCACGCAGTCGTCCATCGTCTATCGTTAATCGTTCAATTGCTCGATATTAATTTAACCGGCAACGTTCGAGAACACATGGAAGGAAATCGCGTAAGTCGAAACTTTGCGAGGAAATTATTCCGCGTGATTTGGCTCAAGACCCGACAAATACTCTAATTATTATTAAAACGAGATAGGATAATTTCCTCTATCTTAATTATGTAGAGGTTTATGTGTAGAGCATGGTTGGTCGGTGAGGTTTAATGGACGAGATTGCTCGTTGTTGAAATCGTCGAATATGTTTAAAATAATAAATTAGTATACAGGCTATAAGCATAAGTCGTAAAATAGGATCGCTAACGACTCGTTAATTAGATCGCTGATATTTGTTGACAACTGGTTGACAATTGATCGACAACTGACTGTAATTCATTTCCTTGCGATCGCGTCCGCTTATTTACATATACCAGTCGCGGGAGAGTCGGAAAATTCAAGTTCGTCTTTGTTCGACGCTTGTACGTGGCAGCGACATTGTTTTGCTCGCGGTTTATTTATCCTTACATTACGTGTGTAGTAACGTATAGGTGGTGTTTGTTTTATTCTCTAGAGCAAGGACAAGAAAGGATGGTATATTGAGAGTTAAGTTCGTTTATTCGTGTAAGCAATGCTCAACATAAAGCTGACTACAATCGTCGTGCGTATTCTACTTGGCTTCCAGCTTCTCAACTGACTTAACTCAACTGCTTAGCGTCTTCTGTTTAACTCGACTCACTAACGTCTTCTGTCTGTCCTTGACTGCTTCACGTCTTCTCCACAACTTGACTGTTTAACGTCTTCCGTCCAACTTGACTATTCGACTGCCTCACGTCTTCTCCACAACTTGACTGCTTAACGTCTTCTTCTCGACTTGACTGCCTAACGTCTTCCGTTTGTCTCGACTGCTTCACGTCTTCCCACAACTTGACTGTTTAACGTCTTCCGTCCAACTTGACTATTCGACTGCCTCACGTCTTCTCCACAACTTGACTGCTTAACGTCTTCTTCTCGACTTGACTGCCTAACGTCTTCCGTCTGTCTCGACTGCTTCACGTCTTCCCACAACTTGACTGTTTAACGTCTTCTTCTCAACTCCCAGATGTGCCTGACCCATTCCCAAGTAGATCTCCTTTAATTACCCCGATGTTGTAATGGGCCACAGGTATTCCCATTGTCAGGTAGATCCCCTTTAATTACCCCGATGTTGTAAAGGGCCACAGGCACGGCCCATTGTCAGGCACGTCCCTTTTCCCGATACTACACGTGTATCCTAACGATCTTGATACTCCGAGGCAAAACGACAACACGAATTGTCCTCTAACTCGTGTGCCGCTACAATTATATTTATTTAACGATTTGCCATCTTATACGTAGCGTGGCGCATCGTAAAATACGAAAATTGTACGCAACGGCCATTTACGCGTAACGTACGTCCGAGATCTGCAACCATCGAGAGATAGTTCCATCGAAGAATTTTTTTCACTGGCACGAATCCGTAGAAACAAATTTTCGTGTAATAGAAACGATACGAGCGCAAGTTAATCGTTGTACGTACACAGTGTGGCTGACATTACGGTGGCCTGTTTATCGCTAGCCAGGCAACCATCTACCTCGAAATCCTCATGAAAGTCCAATTTCGACCCGCGTTGAAGGGATTTCTTCAAAGCGCCACTTACACACTAATGCGATGTAATTTCGCGGCGGAGCTGCGGAAAAATAACTGTACCGATACACTACATTACGCTAAACACGTAAAACGAAAGACGTGTAATTTCAGCGAGAGCTCTTGCATCAAACCGTAATAACACGTCGACGTGAAACGAAAAATTTATCCAATAACCTGATCGTTTTACTCGAAAGAACGAGAACGGCAGCTTAGACGTTTGGAAAATTCGATGTTACGCGGCATAGTAAATTGATTCAACGCTCTTTCGAGATTTAGAAGATATCAAATTCTCTTTTAACTTTTAGGGGAAATTTTTCAGGCTCTACGAACATCGATACCTGAAACATGACGATGATTAATAACATTGCCGCCAAGTATGTCTCTATCAACGATATTTCCAACTCTAATTAGCATTACGCTCTTCCATATTCTTCGTTAGTTGTCCTCTTCTTTTAACGAATTGCCTTTCCCCTTCTTATTTCAAGCTTCCTCTTAAAAAGCAGAGTATTCTGCAAAAGAAGGGATATACTCTTTACGATCGAAGTAGCGGGTAACTTGGAATTAATTTAATGGGTTTAAAGCCCGTTACAACTAAATGAAACAATCACGACTTTAAAAGAAAGATATAACACGCTTGTTTCGTGATAATGATGTTATATTTTTAAATATTTTTCTTATTACTAGCGCCACTATCAAATTTAAATGCAGTCCCGATAGGTCGTCGACGTAATTACTAGCGCAAAATTATCCCAATTTGTACAAGTTAATAAAGCAAAGAACTCGCGATTATTCTAAATAGCGTCATTATGCGGAGCATCGGAGCAGATGCTCCGCTCGTTAGTTCAATCAATGAAAGACACTTCCTCGAATAGAAGTTTTCAAGTAGTTCCATCATAGCGAACACGTCGGCCGAGCAGATCACGGGCACCAAGTGCAAATCGATTTGAAGGAAATCGGCTTTCGAATCTGCGCAGCCTTGTAAGGAATTATACGTTTAGGAAAAAGTTGGCGAACGATGGGAGAAAATGTCGTAACCCCGAAAGAAATCTAAAAGCTCTCCGAACGTCTGTAGCGGCTCGTGGGCTTTCAGGGATTAATGTCACCTTTCATCGGTGTTGATAGTGATTGATAATTCGGAGCTGGTGCCCGGCCAAGAAAGCCGATACATTCGAAATTTTTCACCGTATTACGAACAATTCGGCGTACGTGTAAAGTGCATAACTTCGATGGACTTCGCGCCAGTCGTTTAATGCTTAAAATACGTCTAAAACTTTTGGCACAATCAATGGAAGCTTTTTACTTGTAGAGGTGTATAGACCGTGATAGGATGTAGTTGCTGGTAGTAGAGGTCGCTGCGGGGGGTAGTGCCGCTTTTCTTTTCATTTTTGCATCGCGGAAGAAAATATCGGACTCCGGTCGCCGGGATTTGAACCCGAGTTCCGAACGTTCGTAACCTAAGGCGCTAACCACTGCGCTGCCGTCGTCCGACACTAGTTAGTGTCGAGTAGTGGTACTTTGACTGTCGAGTGCCCCCACATACTGACTGGCGATTTTTAATTTGTCGCGTTTAGTCAATCAGTTTCGCGAAAACTCGTAACTCAGTCTTTTCTATTGTCAACTGCAGATATATGCATGCGTACCGTAATTCACGCTTCGATAAAAGGGAATTTAAAGGGGAATTTATCAAAAAGGAACCTATAAATCACGATACGATAGATTCGTATTATTTATGGGTAATTGTTTGCGAGCGACGTACGCGTCAAAGTGATTTGTGTGTGTCCTTTTTTTGCCAATATTGGTTTATGAAACAGATAAATTAAATGTATTGTATTTTGGACACAGTATCTGTGTGTGCTGTTACTTTTTGCTTGAATAACGATATTAAATTTTCCCAACAGCTCCTTTGCATCCATAAGATATCGTTTACCTCGAAAGAATCATTAATTCTTTGTTATAATTTTCCTTTTTTTAGACATTTATGCATTTGCTAATAATTCTTCGTTTTCAAAACATCGCGAACCCTTTCACGATTACCCTACAAACCAAACCGTACGCGATAAGGACTCAAGTGCACGCTGCATTTTCTACAGAGAATGAAAGGAATAAGAAATTCAACGAAATTCAGGGTCCGAGGACATGAGATGAGCTGATTCGTTAAGGAACAGATTTCGTTATGAGAGAGGGAAATAGACTTCGTTGTCAATTGGTTATTTGCTGGGTTCGTAGGTGAGGAAGGGTACTAGCCGCCCTCGAGACGAAGTTGCTAGTGGGAGGCCGCATACGCGAGAAGAACCAACTTTCTCGTGTCAACCCGTGGTGCACAATAAGCTTTGGAAATATAATTCGATGAAAGAATGTTTGTTCGGTATGAAGGATCTTTAGCTGGAAATTCCTGAGGTTTATGGAGGGTACTTGAGACTATCGAGGGTACGCGGTAAGGACGTGAAGACATCTGGCTGCCAGCTTGCCCACGGCGTGTGGCCTGGTCTAGGAACAGAGTCGGCCGTCGTAACAGAACGCTATAATGCTCGATGAGCCGAGCCTTACCGGGTGTGCGGGGACGATAATCAAAGTCGATTAAAATTCAAGTTTTATCCATGTGCACGATATACGAGACGGAGGTATTTTTTCTGGCGTAGCCAGTGAAAAGAGGCGTACTTTTGCGTCGAGAACACCCCAGGACACAATGGTCGTTGTCGCTGCCACAACTTGCCGCTGGCTATAGCATCGTAGACTCTTTAGATTGTAAAGTGTCCGTGCAACGTTGGTTCATCATAGCGAATAACGTCGGATAATACGCACATAGCTTCGCGAATCGCCATCATCTTACGATTTTCAGCTCGCTCGAAATTCTTCGTCCATTCTTATCTCGTCTATTCTATTGACGAACCAATTTTTACGTCAACATGGTCGATGCTCAGCTTAAAATGTCGTCATGATTGAAAGAGGTCCGCTTAAACGTGGTATCTCGATCTTCATAAGTATTTAAGACGAAAGAAAAGAAATATCGTTTAAAGAAGAGGAATATTTTCTTTCGCTTCACGAACTTACTGTAAGTTTCGTATTAAAATTGAAAATGAATTCATCGTGCAATTTTCGTTATTTCGCGGTCGTTTGAAAGTATTATAATGTCTAGAAGTGTGTAAAAGTGTCTAAGAACGGAAACTGGCGCAAGAAGCGAAGTATCCAAAGCTATTAAGTATTTTTAGAAGCGAGAAGTTGCTGGAGATCTCTTTCTTTCGAACTTTCTTTCGAGTCGAAAATTGTACGGTAAACTTCACGAGATCTATTTCTTCCTACGTTATGTAACGATTCTACGTAGCATATGACAAATATTACACGATTAATAACAAATGGAAGCAATTTAGCTTCGTTCAAGTCGAAGATCGATGATCCTCCGAGAGAAAAAAGGACGTCGACAAACTGCTGTTCCTCGAGTAATTGCCGTTTTGCATTCGCGCGACCATTCGAACGCGATTTCACAGCTCTTGATGAAAGTATTATTTCCTCAGGCGCTCGTTAATGCATCACGTTTCCCAAACAATTTCGCGCGTCTGGAAATTGACGATAGACGGAAGCGCGCCGCGCCGCGCAAATGAACGGTAGATAATGTCAGTCGTTGGTCAGACACCGACGTACATTAGCTTATTGCACTTTCCTACTAAATCAAGGCCGATAACGATCGCTGTGCATACACTTTGTCGTGAACGTTCTACGAGGTTCAGACTACTTCTCTCGATGAATGTCCTTTTGTCGATTGTCTCCAACGAAATAATATTTGCATTCCCACTGGCTGTAAAATCCTGTCAAGCGTTATAACCATTGCCATTCGAATCTTCTTAATAAATATACCGTTATACACGAGTAGACTACCAACAGTGTTGCGAATTCTCGACTAGAGAGCAACCGGTCAGGTCAAACCGATCGGTCGATATCGCGTACCTCGAATGACTTGACGTTCAAGGTGGAGAGGGTTTAATAGATCGAGCGCTAGATTAATCTAGAACTGTATTTGCACTTGTTGTATAAAAGTAACGTGTGATGTTATGAACACGGCGGTGGTAAGATCTAGTTGGGAGTGAAGTATTTCACCCGCACGGTACGATGTCTGACGATGAACCGTCCTCCTACGTTGCTGACTCTCCCTACCAGCCGTTGGGTTTCGTCTGTCCATCGTGCCGTTCCGGCTGAGCTTTTCCCGGGGGTTTTTTTTATCTGACCTCGGAGTCGTTAGCGTAGTATCGTAAATTATTAGAATTTATTTACAATGAATGGTACAGATGTTGATTAAACTGGAAACGATGGTTGTTTAACGTGAGCTGAATACAATAACGTACTATAATTTAGACAACTCGATAGTTAATTTGCAACTCTCGTCAACTCTCGACAACGCAGCTCGCACTCTCCGACTTCTCGACTAACACTCTCTGGCTTCTCCACTGGCACTGCCTGTTAATTCGTCTTTCTCCCTTAGCATCCCTTTGTCTTTTCTTATTTCTTCGTTATTCGATCGAAGGACCGACGACACATTGATGGGCCTGACGGCGCCTGGCTCTCTCACGACACTGTTTATGGTTCACCCAATTTCTTAGACAATCTGTCCACGATACTACGTTAGGTTTACAGCTCGGGGAGGACATGTAATTCGGAATTTCCAAAAGAAGGGAATGGGCCTGTTCGTGTCATAAACGGACGGCCACTCGAAATTAAGAATAAACAGACTATACAACAACGTTACAATAAACAGCGAATTATCAATAGAGAGGTTTTATATTGAAAAGAAAATTAAATAATAAAACTCTAGACATAATCTGCCTCGTATTCACTTCGCCAAACATATTACGCGTAATAGCAAATCGCTCTTTGCATTCTTTTGTCTTCCAGTCCTCGTACGAAAGTCTGTACAAGCTCAACGACATCTGTTAGATCCGCGTTTCTCACCAACAGGATACTTTTGATCAGACGCTGGTAAAAGCAAAGTACAGGCGTATCGTTGGTAAGGCGTACGACGCTCGTGAACAATGGTGTCCGAAATGGTGCACATGGGCACAGAGAAACCGGAATGCAGACATCGCAGTTTCATCGATTCGTAGGTTCGACTGTGCAAAATGCGTTCCGCCAACGACTATATATGCAGCGAGTTGTTGATTCGCAAAGGTAGAAACAGAACAAACAGCGCGAGAGTGTTGACAGTGGAACGGTGAGGTCGCACTATCTGGTCGCAACGAGCACAGGGACAACTAACAGGTAGACAAAACATTCGTCGGATAGTGGAGCACTGTATCAATCCGCGTCAAGCCACCGCCGTTTTCCATATCTCTCTGGCGATGGATTAAAGTATTAAAGTACAGTTTGTAGGTTTTAACGTGATCGACGTTTGCTTCTGTTTTCGTTGGAAATTTACATACCGAGTGTGACGATGTTCCGTATTGCCAGACAAACGATTAAATGTTGCTCGAACCGTGATTAAGCATTGTCTTACACCGAGTATTGTACTTGATAGCATCGTGAACACCGATGGATTTATTACAGCACGATCTCGTTTCTTAGCGACAGCAATTTATCTCGCGTTCAGTACTAAAACTGGAAAATTATGAAATTAATCGTAATCGAATGCTCGCTGCTGCCTTTCGGGCGCTTCAATGCGGAAATTACTTTAGAATCTCGCGAATAGAAGTCGATATCGAAGACGATTAAAAAGAGAATCACGGTACTAAACGATCCACTAATTTGCAATAATTAATATGAAAACGTGTCTTGTAAAGTAGGGACTTGCTGGGAGAACGAAATCTCGTGAGATTTAATATCGTGCATCGGCTAGAGGATTACAGAGAGGATTACGTGGAAAGTTTCATCGTTACCGAGAAACATGTCGCCTTGCCAGAGAATTAGTCCAGTGTTACCCGACTATACACACCCCTTTTCCTCTATACTAAATCTTATTATCCAAAAATGATGGCCAGGGTACGTTACGAGTGTATCATTTACGATATTTCGATGTTCAAGCATCTGATTGAACAGGAGACAACAATGTTCTACGACGACGTATAATTTGAGTTTTTTATTCCGTAGATATGTATGTAGTATTGGGAAAAGGGACCTACTTGACAATGGGTCATACCTGTGGCCCTTTGCAACATTGGGGTAATTGAAAGGGACCTACCTGACAGTGGGTCACACCCGTGGCCCATTACAACATTGGGGTAATTGAAGGGGATCTACCTGGGAATGGGTCAGGCACATCTGGGAGAGAAAAGACGTTAGGCAGTTGTGGAGTAGAGTCAGTTGCGGAGAGTCAGTGGAGTAGGGTCAGTTGAGTTGATCAGTTGCGGAGAGTCAGTTGAGTAGTGTGAGTTGAGTGGAGCAGTTTGAGTTAAGCGGTTGAGAAGTTGGAAGCCGAGTGTTAAGACGTACGACGATTGTAGTCAGCTTTGTGTTGAGTATTGCTTGTACGAATAAACTTGAACTTAACTCTGAATAGACCATCCTTTCTTGTCCTTGCTCTAGATAATAAAACAAACACCTTTGTAGGTTACTACATGTATTTAGGAAAATTCGTATCCAGTTTGAGAAATTAGTTTTTAAAGTAACTATGACTCGAGAGAAACATAACTACAGGTGCAAAGAAGACAGGTAAGAACGTAAATACGATCTGAGAGTTGTTTAACACCTAAACCGCGAATATGTACAACACTTGGTAGAAACTCGTGAACTTAAACAATTTAATTATCAAACCCTGCTATTTGTTTCTTGAAACTCTTCACAAACACGTAATCTCAAGATCTCTGTCCAGTTTTGTTCATAAATATGTACGTTTAGATATCTACCAACTATTAGGTCGTCCGAAAAGCTTCTTTCGTTTTATAAATATTGAGGTTGTTAGATGTATGTGAACACAAAGGAACGCGTGGATAAATTATAAGGTAGAAAATATATTTTAATACAGAAGTGCAAATACAAATCGGAATATAACTGAGCTGGTCCAGATCCGCACGCTAGCAGTGTTACCCTGTGACTGAAGACCCTGAAGCCAACGTCGACAACGTTTCCTTAGAAGTGATGACCACTTCGACAATAAAGAAATAATGGAAGCACATTTTCCGTTTTATATCATTTTATCAAATTACGTATGATCGATTTTGTTCTATCAAACTAAAGATCTCAACGTTTGAAAGATTAAGTGTCATGTTTGTATAAAGATGCATCGTTGTAAAAGACACTTTTCGGACAACCTAATAAATCGCTGAAACAAATCACAATGAAAGAAAACAAAATTAAAAATTAATAATCGAGTATTTTTTGTGGACTCGAGGAAACCTATATCTGTTCGTAAGGTGTACGAACGTTTGAAGAATCTTCAATCTATTCAAATTACGTGCTGTATCAAGAAAACGAAATAATCGAGTAAAAGTTGAATCGATCCTTTCCTCCGACGATAACTCGACGCTTCTTCCTCCTTCTTTTTTTTTTTTTTTATCGCGTACTTCGTTTACGAAGTTACTCGATTCGGTTAACCATCCAGTTAACTTTCTACGCGTATTCTTCGACGACGTGCGCCAAATTTAAAAATCTACCTCGCTACCGTGCAAGAATTGTTAAAATGCGGCTGCACGTTTTCATGCAATTTCTGCTGTTTTTGCAGGACACTTGTCTCGCCGTTTAAAGCAACAACCACAGGTTTCCCTGACTCTAATTAGACTATTCTTTTGTCCTTCAGATTTCCCGTTCTTTCATATTTTACGCTATTTTCACACTTAGCACGAATGAAGATAGGAAAATTAATTTCCCTTTGCCAAAGGAAAATTCTTTTACTAAGAAAAAGTCAGCAAATCCAGGAGAAAGTAAAGATTCCTACCACGATCGCATCGTGTCTTTTAATTATTTAAATACATCCGCGAGAGATTTTCGATAACGAAGCCGAGATAACAGTTGATGTTAAAATTAATCTTCTGACGAGATAGCTTCTCATCGATGAGATCGTAAGTTCGAGATAGATGACCTTGGCGCGTCAATAAGATCAAGATCTTTCTTCTCGAGTTGGTAAACTTGATCCAAAGATTCGCACCTAATAGCGAGCGAATGTACTTCTTGAAACTCTCTATCACGCGCAGTCATGATGTACTTCCTTGATTAAACAAGTTCGTATCGGCAAAGTACAAGTACGAAAGTTTGCGTTGCTCTGGATAAGATGGGTAATTATATGCCCTTATAGTTACTAATCCACGTCGCCCAGCTACTAATATCGCGTGCGTTTCCCAGCCAGTCTTCGGATGCCTCCTTTCCTACGACTCTGCTCGTTCGTCCAATTCAACGATGATTTTAAAACAGAAAAGATTTGTCTTACCAAAAAAGAAAGAAAAAAAAGAAAGAGAAGGGAAAGAGTGAAAAGAAAAGAAAAGAGTAAAATTCACGTTAGATTCGAACCTCTGCTTTTGCTTCAAAGATACCGCAGATATTCGAAAATAAAAGTTTGTAGAGAGAAAAATCCATCCTAGGGAACTTGTCGATACTTTACAGAGATAAAGTGAATGAACCAATTTTGGAAAAAATATACTCGACCGAGGAAGGATTAAAATACGATAGCACGGTTACGAGACGATCATAAGAACTTTGAAAGTGCGTTAGAGACAATCTTACAAATTATGCAAATCGATTAATTCTATTTTCTTAACGAGATTGTTAAGGTAATTCGAGGAGAAACTTAGAATATCGTGAAACATCTTGAATGTTCCCGTTTTCAGATTTTCCTCCGCGGAATTCTAATGGTTTCACAGAATTCCTTTAGGGGCTGTTCGTTCAATCTTTCCGATTGAATGTACTTTTCGAGATAAATCCGCTCATAGATGAAAATAGGGCATCCTATGTAAATTTGTTGAATTTCTTTGTGAAAGTCTCGCACAGGAAAATGGGTCAAAGTGGTGTCGACTGATTCCCAGCGAACTGATTCACGATACTAATAAATTATTCTCGAAAACCATTTATATCTTCGGAAGCACCTACCATATCGTTTTATCAGCATTTATCGAGATATAAGTTGCTTCGTTCAAACAGCACGAGATAAATTTAAAAACGTAAAGAAGCTTTTAAACTTTTTACGGAAGAATTAGTCCTGTACCCCGAGAGAAGGCTACGCGCAACGCAATAATCCACCAAAAATATTTCAACTGCGATAAAGCTCGACTAGAAACTCGAACGAAACGCAAAGAATATTAAATTTGCATTCGCGCTAAAAGGAAAACCACGACTTTCCACGACATCAACAGTCGCCGTACTTGTTAGTTTTCTAGATATACCGCGCTGTGTAACTTCGAAACAGGCAACGAAATAGATGCAAAAATTACAATTCTCTTCACCGTGTAATCCTAAGCTACGCCAGAACATCGGACATTTAGCCACCGACATAGTCGATAGACTTCAACAAACGCCAATTTCCACGCGTGTATCGATGGTTTTCGCTCGCTCGTAGGACTAACGTCAGTTCCCCTCCACTACATCTACTTTGCACTCGCCGCGGTCGAGTCTGTCAAGCTTTTTACCGTCATTTCTCAAGCGTGGAAAAAGATCGAGAGTGGCGGTCAAAGCGCGAGCAAGAAGCCAAGAAACAGTAACACTTAAAACTGAGTTGCCGCATCCTGTCTGCAGCTTTCGAGTCTTTCTTTCTCACCCCCCCCCTCTCTCTCTCTCTATTTCTATCTCTCTCTGTCCATCTCGTCCTCTCCTTTCGTTTCATATATTCGCGGTACAAGCTTAAGGAGGCAGTTGAACGTCATTTCGGTTGGTACAGGAAAGGCATCAGCGCCACGGCTGCTGGCACTCGCCCCGATGAAAAACGACCGACAAGACGAATGGTCTTCCACCGTTTGCCCGCTGCTCTCCTCGCCGTGAGGCAATGTTCGGAAACAAATGACGTCTTGGTTGTACATTTATTACATGGTCGATGGCGAGCCGGAACGTCTGCGACGACCTCGATTACGAGGCGTGCGCTGACCTCGTTGGATGCGTCGGTTCCGCGCGCGGAAGACCGAGACACGGGAGGGAAAAAAAAAAGAACTCGGAGGACAAAGGTTTCCTTGTCGCAGCGTTTCTTTCCAATGAAACGTTGCGCTGTCGCGACCGAGGAAAATAAGGGGACTCCGGCACAACAACGACCTGGATGGGATTATTTCGCTGACTTCACTTGTTACGCTTCCGGATATATCCTCTGTAGCGTTTCGTTCCCCCCATATTTTGCAGAAATAGGCGGTTCTCCAGCACTCAAATTTCACGTTTCTCGTGAAACTATCGGATGTTCTGATACTTATGAACGAGAGCCAGGCCTCGAGCAGCAATGTGTAACGGAACATATTGTTTTCTACGGAGCTAACCGGGAAAAGACTAGCGAGCAAGATAAATTGAGAATTTAAAGAGGCTCGTCGACTAGATATTGAATAGATTGGTTCTTATTCAGGAACTTTCTTTCAACACACGACGTCGAAGATCGATGAATGCAAATTTATTCACTTTTGTCCTTACAAACGCGAATACGATAATATACTTTTAATACAAACGTAACAATGCACTAAAGAGATTGGATATGTCTGGCTAAATGAATTGTTACATTCAAAGCAACGGTGATTCGGGCAACGAATTAATTCGATTTCTTCCGTTCGTACATCGAAGGAAGTGCTTTTTATGCAGACATGCTTTCGTCGATTGAACGAAGTCTATTAATATCCCTGAGAGACCAACGTGTTTGCTATCGACTTATCGAGAAAGGGCAATAAATACATCGTATATATACTCGGCTGCGTGTTTCATGGTTTCATTGAGAATTTTCGATCTTAATAGCCGAAATAATGGTACAGGAATACCAAATTTACACTTGGAATTTATATTAGAATAGTTATATGTAGTATCGGCAAAAAGGGACGTACTTGACAATAGCTCATACCTGTGGCCCTTGACGACATTGGGGTAATTGAAGGGGATCTACCTGGGAATGGGTCAGGCACATCTGGAGGACAGACAGAAGACGTTAGGCAGTCGAGTAGAGTCAGTTGCGGAGAGTCAGTGGAGTTGGTCAGTTGCGGAGAGTCAGTGGAGTAGGGTCAGTTGAGTTAGTCAGTTGCGGAGAGTCAGTTGAGTAGAGTCCGTTGAATGTAGTGAGTTTGAGTTAAGCAGTTGAGAAGTTGGAAGCCGAGTGTTAAGACGTACGGCGATATTTGTAGTCAGTTTTGTGTTGAGTATTGCTTGTACGAATAAACTTGAACTTAACTCTGAATAAACCATCCTTTCTTGTCCTTGCTCTAGATAATAAAACAAACGATTTCAAAGATATTCATCGATACACGCTTGCACGCGTCTCACCTTCTTTCATACCAGACTGTTAACTTAACAGTTTACGTTCCATTGTTTTCGAGACCCCGCACATATATACTTCCATACACTGATATTCACATACATGTATCACTACTATTCTGATAATCTAGTCAAGCACATAAAATTATACATATCACAATACATAGATTCGAACGGTTTTGCAATTGATAAAATTTTGTTCGTTTCTACGAGATGTTTCCAACAGGAAATTTTTTTAATGAAATTCAAATCTATAGAAATTAACGCGTAAGCTAAGTGAAGCTGCTCGATAAATAAAGCTAGAGACAGCGAGCAAACAATTTCCCCCGTCGTCTGCGTGATTCGCGATTGAAACAGAATCGACTTGAATAAGTCAATATAGATATCGAGAATGCGCGTTCCATTTTTAATTCACGACTTTATTCGTAGTTGTATAGTGCTTGATGATAAATTCATTCGTAATTCTGTTTATTTTCGCGTCACAACCTTACTGTACGTTGCAAACTTCTATCAAGCTGATACGACGCCAGATTTGTAAGCGTAAAAATAGAAATGAAAAAGATAGAACGCAAACAAATTTCAATGAAACGTGTTTGGAAAACGTAGCTTAAATCGACGGATTTATCGGAGAATGATTTATGAGTATTTTCGATTACCTATGAAACAAGGAGTAGTCGACGCTTTTGCACCTTTCACGCGAAATTGTTTGAGCCAATAATAGAATTTCGAAAGGACCGTCTGAATGGAATTTTTGTCAATACGATACGCTGCTAAATAATCTCTTGTATTTGCACTTTATAGTTTGATATCGGTTCGAATACGCGTGCCTTTCTTGCCGCGAGTTTGCCTTTTCTTTTTCACAAATTTTCCGCGTTAATAGACTGTGACGCTCCATTTAGAAAATAATCACCGCGCATCAGCCGCGAACAAGTGAGTAGTCACGGTTTAATAATTCGTCGTGCTTATGAAAGCCGTTTTCCAAGGGTTCTTTGTTTATACGGTGAATAGTAGATTGCGGGTCCTTTATGACGACAACAAATCCTTCCGCTTTAATATTTTCCAGTGTGTAGTATAATAGCGGTAGATTAAACTTTAAAATCACTCTCCTCGAACCCGCTTTTTATATCATCGCTTATAAATATTCCAAATAGCATTATGAACGACCGTCGACCTCTTTAAAAAAACGTTTCCGATATTATACGTAATAGGCGATCGTAAATTTCACCATATTACGAACACTCTCAACATCCCAACAAATAAGGATCTCTTAGCACACGAATACAAATTTATTTACAATACATTTGCTCGTTTATACGCTTCCAATACTGCTATGGTAAATTATACCAGGCTTCCCGGATCGTGCGAGACTTTTTTTCTTAAAGAAAGCAAAGCCTCGTTTTCCAATTGTCGAATAATTCCCTTCATAAAAATACGCTTGTGTCACACTGTTCGAGAAATTCATAGGGAAATTCAAGACAAATTCCGCAATCCGTGCTGGTTAAATCTGTAAATCGAGATACGGTCGAGATAAAGACAACAGCGTTTAGCGGATGCTGTATTTGAGACTCGTCGTCTTTGGTAGTGCAACGGTGCTAATCAGCAAATGCGAAGGTTGGTGGTTCGATCGGCGCGAAACTTCCGATCGATGGCAATGTGCTGTTGGACGAGGCGCTTTAATCCCGATCTTTCCCAAGAATCGACTGGCAAAAAAGGGATGGCAATGGGAGGAGAGGAAAGGGTTGGGAGAAAGGGGAGAGATTTTTCAGCACGAATTCAGCCGCTTCCCATTAGCGCTAATGAAAGATCCGTGCAGCGACTTCGTTCCTCTTTTTTCATCCCACCCCGACTATACACGAGTTTTCGAATGCCTGAAGGACACGCGGAGCTTAATTAATGTTCTTTCGGGGCCGGACCACCTTCTGTGATACGCGTCAGCCGAGGAAGCAGCCGATGAATATTTCGCGTGTCATTGACGCGCGACAATGAGCGGAATATTCGGTCACGGGACAACGGTGTCCCGGTTTCATGAGAAAATTTTCCATAAATGGCACGAACCTTTTGTTCCCGCATATTCTAATTAATGAATATCGCAGTCGCCATCGATAGGTGAACGTCGTTGGACCAGATCGATGCTGAAACACGCTACCGATCTGGTAGCATACGAATAATACGACGCGTTAATTGGGGCAAATTAGATTCGTTTGAAAAATGAAAACGTACGAGAGGAAGTGGCGTTGTCCACGGTTGAAGATACAACTTCGTTCTCCAAGCGAATCGATCTCGTGCTTCCGCGCGCGGTTTAACCAAATTTCCCCCATCCTGAATTATCCCTTTGCATCGTGCAAAGTTTCATAGGTTTTGTCGTGCAATCGGCTTTGCTCGATTTTCGGCCACAAATACTTTCTGCGACGCTTGACCGAATACTTTTTCACTTCTAACGCGTATAACACGATTGCATTTTTTTAACTATTTCGATAGTTTGGGATTTTCGCAGTGTACGGAGGGTTTTGTTTTCGTTGGGAAATCGAGTGGAAACGCGAAAGTATTCCAACGACTGCCAACCTTCCCGTTAGCTCTGTTGAAAATCCAGATAGTAGTTGATGAATTGTCGATTTGATTCTGTATCCTAAAATACAGAAAACCGTTACATTTCTTTTCAATAGACACTTTGTCATGCTACCGAACGCCCGGAAAATCAACTCCTCCACAGTTTAAATCGAACCAAACGAATTGAATCTTATCGATATTTTTATTTAAACAAAAAACAACTAAATCTTTAGTTAGATACTTTGACTTGCTCAGGCATCGACCGTATAACGAGCGCTATATTTCTCTTTATCAATTATCGTACCTACGATCTCCATTCGTATGGTTTCCTTCATAGCAGCGTATTAATTCTGCCAGTGAAATATTTCTAGTTCTGCGCGATGTTTTGTCCAATTTGGTATGCTAGAAAATCAACTAGCCTTCGCGCACGTTTTCATTAAGCCAACTTTAAGAAAGAAGAACTTCGTACAGTTTTGTCTTTTCATGGATGCAATTTGCGAGCATTCGCTCTCGAGTATTGCGTGTAGTTAATTTAATCGCCCGCTTGGCGCATAGTTTTTAAAAAAATTATGAGTGACTTGTTCCCCGCGAAAATGAATTAAGCGCTTCCGTCTAGCACGATATATAATTTTATATTTATTCTGTCCGTGCACAATTTCCTTCGGCTGCGTTGTGCATTAGTTAGCGCTCCATTTAATTGAATTATTTTTAATTGTTTCGCGTTAAAAATTCAGAACATTTTAAACGTCAGGTTTATTTGCCACGTGACGAAAGCTATTGGTTTTTAAATTTAATATTTATTTGAAAAGCGATGCGGTCTTTCTTTATCCTGCCGTAAACATACGCGTCAGCTTTTAGGGGATAATTTAGTACGAACAAAGTTGCGATATTGAAATAGCATTTATATCTACTATTCAGATATGTATAATTTTATGTGCTAGACTAGATTGACCGCGTACTAGTGATACATGTATGTGATTACGAGTGTGTGGAAGCATATGTGTGCGCGGCGTCTCGAAAACAATGGAACGTAAACTGTTAAGATAAGAGTCTGGTATGAAAGAAGGTGAGACGCGTGCAAGCGTGTATCGATGAATATCTTTGAAATCGTTTATCAAATAAATATATAACTATTCTAATATAAATTCCAAGTGTATATTTAGTGTTCCTATACCATTATTTCGGCTATTAAGATCCAAAATTCTCAACACATACCATGTACGACGTTGACGTGGAATGAGAAACGATATATTTTGATCTTCATCCTTTATAATTACCATTGAGATATAATTTTGTGTGCTTGACCAGATTAACTGCGTAGTAGTGATACATGTATGTGAATATCAGTGTGTGGAAGTATATGTGTGTGGCGTCTCGAAAACAATGGAACGTAAACTGTTAAGATAAGAGTCTGGTATGAAAGAAGGTGAGACGCGTGCAAGCGTGTATCGATGAATATCTTTGAAATCGTTTATCAAATAAATATATAATTATTCTAATTTAAATTCCAAGTGTATATTTAGTGTTCCTATACCATTATTTCGGCTATTAAGATCCAAAATTCTCAACACATACCATGTACGACGTTGACGTGGAATGAGAAACGATATATTTTGATCTTCATCCTTTATAATTACTATTGAGATACAATTTTGTGTGCTAGACCTGATTAGCCGAGTAGTAGTGACATACGTATGTGAATATGAGTGGATAAAAGTATGTGTGTGCACAGCGTCTGGAAAAACAGATGAATGTAAACTATTCAGTCGGTTAACAGTCGGGTATTGAAGAAAGTGCTGAGACGCGTGCAAGCGTGTATCGATGAATATCTTTGAAATCGTTTATCAAATAAATATATAACTATTCTAATATAAATTCCAAGTGTATATTTAGTGTTCCTATACCATTATTTCATTGTGATTAAAAGGAACATTTACAGAATTTGTTGAAACAAATCTTCTATTTGATCGATGCGGTAGAATTCGTACGATAAATCGTATTGTCAAAACTGCTGTCAAACTGAAAAGAGAATCGCAACTGGCGAAAGCTATTGTACCTGCAAGACTGTGATATTAACGAATCTTGGAAAAGCTTTCGAAAAAATCCAGTAAAGCACGTCCAGGCCTGTTTGTTTCTAGGACCATTCATAGTATCGATATCGACGTTGTATCGCTCCAGCTGTCAGTTTCTCTATTCGTCATTCTTGTGAAAAGAGTAACGCTCGAATTGCGTTGTTCACGATACATTGACACGTTCTATTTGACGATCGTATTTTCTACGTGACTTTAATCTCGTGGAGAAATTGACATCCGTGCAATTTTTCTTTTTTTCTTTTCTTTTTTTTTTTTTTTTTTTTTTGTTTCATTCCAGTTTAATCTCGTAACATACGTAGATTTAACTTATTAACTAAACTACGAATTTTTGTCAATTATTACTAGACACGCAATATACGAAAACATATGAAATATCCGAAATTTAGTATTCGTTATTAGTATCTTCAGTGAGTTGGAGGATTCTACGCACGCACGTTAGCGGCGTACAGTATGCGTCGTCAAACGCGCAGTAGAATATGCTGAGATCGCGCTGTATGCGCGACCAGACGTACAGTAGAATATGTCCATAATGCACGGTCTTCTCACGCGCGTTTCAAATGTGCCGCAATTCAAAATAAACTCAGTCCTGTGTCAGAGGAGTATTTAATTCAACCATTGTGTCTAGGATCTATTCATTTTGTCAATATGTACCTCGGTAAATAACTCAATTTGCAAATCATTTTTCGCTTTTCCTGAGATTTGAAACGTGCGTCGCTTTTAACATACGTATACGACATGTCGAGTCGACGCATCAAGTTCGTCCGATATTTCAATAAAATACGACAACTAGCTGCCTTTTTATTAAATTTCTACCAATTTGAAGTAGGAAAAATGAAAAATTCTAAAGACCTATAGTCGTAGCCGTGTAAAATCGCGTATCGATATTCCTGCTATTTTTACCGCAATTCTTGTTATTTATCTCTCCAACTGATTTGCTTGAAATTACCAAATATGTGTCGTCGAATCGCGAAAAGTTCAAAGACAAAGTTGTACATCTTTTCTCGAGGGATGTATTTAACAGACCGCGACGAGTTTCCGGTGGCCCGCCGACGATAAATCGCGTTTCCCGGGACTAGTAGATCGCAATTACAATTATCGGCTCTTTGTCCGCGTGCATTTTTCCGCCAGGCTCGATATCTCGCGAGTGGCCCGCTTTGTTCCGTCCTCCAAGGAAATTACCCATCCGTTGTTGATTCGATTGTGCCAGAGTACTCGGGGTTAACGGAGTAGAGAACTAAATGTCTTCGGCAATGGGTGCACCCTTCGCCCTTTCACCCTCCTCTCTTCTCCTCGTAGGCCCTTCAGTCCTTCGGTCGCTACAGGAACTCGGTCGTTCGACCCGAAACGATCCATCGCTGTGTATTTTCCTCTCTTTTTGCCATATTTTTTCTGCGCTCGTCGAATCAATAGCTCGGCTATCCAATTGTTTACGTCCGATTGTTTACGTCCGATGCCTTCCTCGATGACAATCTCGTTGTTTCGCGAATTAAGAGTGGCCCGGTTTATCGTTTCTCGTTCAAGACTATCCTCTTTAATCGAATAGGTGGAGGCGTGCTTTTTTCTTCCGGCTTTAAGCTTTAATGGAATTGTGAAATAGGATACAGTGCAGCGGACGCAACGAGAACCACGATGCAATTGGAAAGAAGTGGTTTCGCGCGTTCAAAGGTGAATCGAAGTGGAGAGATAAATTCTTCTTTACGCGATACTTCGTCTCACGACGTGTTTGACGCATGTGTGTTCGACGAATCTTCCAACCGGTGAGTTACGAGAGCAAATGCCTCGGTATCGGCGATCAAGCGAATCGCTTTTTTCATTTACTTAGCCGCGTTAATCGTTGTCTCCGTTCCTTCATTCTTCCTGCTTTTTCTTTTCCGGCGTTATTTATGTTGTGGCACGATGCAGCATCTCGGTAGATAACGAGTAAAACGGATAACAAAAGAACGAACGAAAAGCATCATTACGATAAACGTGGACAAATTTCTCCACCGATTTATTAATGTACCTTACTTTTTCGATAGATGTTTAAAAAATAATTACCAGTGCGACGATTGCCGCGTAATATGTCGTAAAACGTTCAAAATTTTCTCCCGACGTTTTTTTTTTTTTTTCACGAAACGCACAGCAATTTTTTACCTCATAGCCAAACAACAATTAAAATCATGATTTTCCGTTAATTTCGCTGATTTATACCGCCTGAATTACGCTTGATCGTTTAATAATAATGGAATCTTCGCATACGTAAAAATATTAACGTATAAATTTTCTGTTTATACGAAATCTGCATATATGGAGAAGAGCTTGCATATTTATTCACTTTTTCCGTTACACGTTTCATAAAACTTGACCAGTCTATTGAAGAAAAGGTAGCAAGACTGTAAAGGACAAAGCAGAATTCCCCTGGGATCACCGTTCATAAATCTGGATGGTGAAGCTTGTCTCGATAAGAAAAACGCAATTTGCAAGTAAAAGTGCACGGGTTTGTCAAACAGATATCTCGAGACCAACGTTTCCTGCAGATGTTTAGAAAATTTTTGCTAAAAACAACGCGTAGGCTCCTATCTAGCTTCCGGAGAGTTTTTAACAATTGTTCACCTATTTACGTTTTAACTGTTTCCATGCAAAATCATTTGCAATTTTTCCTAAACGTTGCAAAGTAATACGTTCGGTAGAGAAAAGTAATACTTAAACGAAATGAAATTACGTCCCTTTGACCATTTTTACATATTTCTACCGTTTCGGTATATTTGTTTTCTCTGCATTTACCGTATTTCTACGTATGTCCACGACTTAAATAAACGACAGTAGATAACTGAAAACTTGTCCGCCGTGATATAAATGGAAGACGGTGTGTTTGAGTAACAGAGATTCGAATGTGCGCATCAGATGACGAGAGAGATTTCGTTGTCGCCAAACAACATTAATTAAACAGCATTAATTAAAGATAAACAGCGTGATGCTATAATTTAATGTAACGCGGCAAGTTATTTGCATCGTCTGTTTGTTAAAAAGTACCTGAAATATAAATTATATCTTCTGTGAAATTCACTGCATTTTAAGTTAAAATTTATACATCTTCTCCTTCGAAGTAAAGATATTTCTACTTTGTTCGCGATTCAGCTGTTTATTGATATTAATTAATACTTATTGAAACGTTCGAGCTACTTCGCCATGTTACAAAGAAGCCTGGTAAAGTTAGGAGAATGCAAGGAACGAGAGAAAAGGTGGAAGATGAAACTTTTTAGGTATCTCGTTTTTTGAATAATTTTAATTAAATTCTGAAAAGTAAAATGTTACACTCTGCGAAGCGAAGACGAACGTACTTTAATTTTTCAAAAGAGTTTGGCGAAATTCAACGATGAAGTTGCAGAGATTGCCAGTTTTTTTGTTCAAATCTGCGAAGATACGTATAATACTCTAAACAAATATAAATAATATTTGAAACGACAGGAACGAAGCTCGTACAAATCACGAGAAATACAAAGATTCGAATTAAAGTGAAAATGTTTATAGAAACTCCTCTCTTCGCAAGACAAATAATCCCGATTTTTGATCAAATAGATTTTCCTCAAAATTCTGTATGTAATCCACTCGGTTGTTCTCGACAATCTTCTGTCGGTTGAAAATGGACTTCTTCGTATGAACCGTAGGCGTAACAACGTATTGGATAGCACGTTCTCGAGGTCCGAAAGAAAATCAGGGATTGATCTCGACGAACTCTCCGCACGGAGCCTGTTACAAGTTCGAAAAGTATCATCTCGACTCGCCCTACCTTTCAATAATATAGTTCTACCAGCGGCTTGGGAAATATCCAAGAAAAAATACAACCGCGTGAAATCTTCTGTGAACGACTGGTTGAAATTCGCAACGTAAAATGTGAGTGATTCGTTGTGATTCGCTGTAATCTTCGTATTCGTGTGACTGCAAAAATTTAAGAAAAGTTGTCTTACAAGTTCAAGCGCCCTCCACTTTGTACCGCTCGCGTGTATATTTGACATTAAAGGGTTACGAAAACATAAAGAGAATAAAATTACGACTTAATTAAAAAGTAACGACACCTTCAAGGGTTGAAACACGCGGCCAAGTTCAGATTCTCAAAGATTTGTCTTAGACCGCTATGATTTTTGGCTCCGTCAAATGTTCGTACTCGCATCAACGACCAGTCGATGAAATATATTTTTGTTAAAATCAACGTTAAAATTACCACACCTTTGACGCGTAACGTTCGGTGGTAAGACGCAAAGTTCTCTCGTTTAAAGATGTCATTAAACGTCAAATTTTCGTAAACGAATCACGTTCTGCGGCTTTTCACGAGTGTATCGCGCGCAAACTTTGTGCAGATATTCTACGGCCAGCGAATTTCATAACCGTGTATCCGTTATACAGCAATGACCGTTTCAGCGCACGCGACGAATGCATTAGAAAGCGCCGGTTTACATGTTCTACAACTTTAACAAAGTTTAATTACTGGTTCTTCATGACGTGGGTAGCCATGCGGACGAAAGCGTAGCCTTTTCACGCTCCACGTATAACCACCACATTTGAGAAAACCCTCTGTTAGTCGCCTAACCGTGCAACCAGAAACCACGAATTAAGAATTTCGCGCTTCTCGGTGTGTCGACACGCGATCCACCCGATAATGTCACGTGCTTTATCGTTCGGATGTTGATTGGATCGTTGAACGCTAATCGTACACGAACTAATTTGCCTTCTCGTAAACTATCAACGACGATGATACGATCTCTACCTGACAGACGAGTAACTTTTGCGACGTTCTTTCCATCTCCTTTCGTACCACGATACCAAAAATATTTTCCCTTTTGGGAAATGGAAATAATCGTTCGAGGAAGTCGGCGAAAGGAATCGAAGAGGATGCAAACTTTGAAACATAGTCGAAAGCAATCGTCGAACGTTTTATAATCTTAAAACGAAGCGAGACCTAATAGCACGATCGATTGCGGGAAACGTAAACTTTGTGTTGACGACATAAAACGAACGGATGAGAAAAACAAAACGGAACGTTTCCTTTCTACCATTATTTTTATCAACTTCGTACAACTTCGAAAACCGGTGGGATTTCCTCCCTTTTGTATTAAATTTCGCAACTTCTGCTCCATTCACGGGGACGTAATTATATTTCCTGTTTCCCCTCGAACGCGAATCCTAAGAATCGTTCCAAGTTAAATCCACGCGAAAGGTCGAAAGGTTAAGTGGCGAAACGTGGATCAGACCCATGGTCTCTGCGATTTCTTCCATCCTTCTCGCTCTATTCTGTCCTTGGTCAGTTTCGATCTTCCATCCTCCTTTGTACTCTCCGTATTGCTTCGATCCACGGCACTCGTCGTTTCAGAATATTACGGCGTTATTAAATAATTAACAAAAAGAAAAAGCTGACTAATACAGAAGAGAAACGATTTCTCCGCTACCTTCCTTCCACCCTGCACGCCTCATTTCTTCCGCTCTCGGTTTTCTTCGCTTTAGTACCTTCTTTATTTCTTTCTCTCTCTCACTCTCCCTCTGACTCTTCCTATCCCTGTCTCTTTACACGTAGACAAATTTCATCAGCTTTGCCATGACACCCTCTCGTCTTATCAAGGCCGCTCTCGATTGTTCTGGGATTTCGTGATTTCGGTGCTTTGTCGCGTTTTCAACGAACGTTGCGTCGAGTCGCGAAAGCGATCGCATCTGAATACTCGAAGAAGCGAATCCTCTTCGCAGAATGTCGCCTGTCGCTAGAATCGATTGGTCGATTCGTAGATTTCATCTTCGCCACAAAGGTGTCTTGTTGGTGATCGAAGGAACAGGAAATTCGAAGCGACAGTGAGCGTGAAAAATGTCTCGAGGAGCTTGGCTCGAGTAGACGTTGGAACGGAATTTCATCGGTGACAAAATCTTACGCGTAAAATGTGTTTGATAGAGGTGCTTAATTGATTTCAAATATCGACTCGACGAATGAAATTTAGTATTTTACAACGATAACGCTTACGTTAGCGAGTTCCGTATGCTGGAAATTTGATTTCGCTATACCAAAACGTTGGTAAATTTATCAAAGAAATTTCATTTAAAATAGGATATAGTTGGGCCGTTGTGAATCGAAGAAAATCAATAGAAAACGATCGAAATTTGATGGAATTTATAATTAGAGGATAGTAGAAGCTGTTCAAAAGCGACATTGATTAACTCCGTAAATCGGAAAACCGATGATACAAACGCTGCTTTTTTCATTTCTTCTCAGGATCTATATTATTTGTGTCATTTTCTTGCACCGGGCCAACTCGTGAAAGTAAGACATCTGTTTCCTCGAAACTGAATATTAATCGCGTGCTCGTGTAATGAAATTAAGAAATCGATGAACAGTGGTGTCGATCAATTTGCCTTCTGACAGGATTACTGTATACTGTTTTCCTTAATATTTGGACGCTCTTTAAAACGGAATAACTTTCTTTAAAATCGCCACCAAACGAATAAATCGTTCGAGTTTTCTTGAGACATTAGAACAACTAGTTTAATGGATAACGCGTAAAAGAAATTTTGCAAAGAAATAGTACAAATTTCTCTTTACAACCATTTTATCTAACGAATCTATAATGAAAATTTAAACGATTCCTAGGTTTATGTCAATTACAGACATGTTATAAATCTGTAAATTAATCTAAATTAAACGCTGAATTATACTTGAACTATAATCAATACGAAATAACAGGTTTATAGTATCGAATAGTCTCAGTCTGACTGTGTCAGTTGAAGAAACACGTGGATGAAACGAGGCAACGCTATAACGCGATCTATCGAAAACTCACACGATAAACAAATTGTGATAGAACTGGCGGAAAATGAACGTGCGGCTTATGCACGAAATTGGTGGCTGTGCCGATAAATTCTTCGCGTTCCAGAAACCACACAACCTGCGATATTTCACTCAGCTCTGTGAGTAAATATCATCGAACCCGATCATCGAACAATCTCGAGCGTCCCAAGAATTTTACTTTTCCGTATCCCGGAATATTCTGCCAAATATTCGATCGACAGCAGTCGCGCTTAATGATCCAATCGATCGTTGTTGTTGTTGGCTACGAAAGTGCTTCAATCTCTTTGACACGTAACATTGCTTCACGTATTATTAGGTTACTTATAGAAATGCAGAGACGACATTAATTACAATTCGCGTCGCTGCAACATTCTTCGTCGTTAATTAATGATAGAGATTAAATCTGAAGCAATTATTACCGAGCAATCGATGGTCATTCGTGGCGACTTACAGTCTGTCACACAAGAGCGTGTCTGCGATATTTCTGTAAATATTTATATATTTGTAAAAAAATTTATATGAATTGAATCTACATCTAAAACACTAATACGCTATTACTTAGTAGGGTGTCCAATCTCCTCCATTAGCGATTATAGCTTGACATCGTTTCGGCATACTCTCGACTAATTTTTGAGCGTAGGATTCTGGTAACGACCTCCATATCTTTCGAATGTGATGTACAAGTGTTCTTATTTTTGTGATACGTCTTCCTCTCAGCTTGCATTTCATTAGGGACCACACATTTTCGATAGGGTTTGCATCAGGGGACTGCGATGGCCAAGGAAGTACTGTGATGGCGTTTTTCGCTTTCCATTGGGTGCAGATGCGACTTCGATGTTTAGGGTCGTTGTCTTCTTGCAATATCCATTGGTCCTCGGTTTGGTTGAACCAACGTTTCACGGATGTGAGAAGTCCCCTTTGGTACAATTTCACCATCTTTTGTGCATTCAGATTGTCTGTAAAGACGCACAAAGTCCCAAAACCGCGTGCGTTAAAGCAACCCCAAACATGCACTTTTATAGGCTGTTTTACACTTCTTTGAATCATCCTTCTTCCATGGATAGTCCAAGCACGCCTAATAGGACACCATGCCCAAAACGAAGATTCATCAGTGAATATTATATTACTCCAATCACGATCTCTGTTTTCATTCGCCCATGCCAGACGATTTTCGACGTTTCGCGTACGCGGCACTCATATTAAAAAGCTCTGTTCCTTTCACTGTTTCAAATGAAACTGAAAGGTATTCAGCAACGCGTATTAGAGAAGTCTTCGTTTGTTTACATTCTTTTTATCTCATTCTGATTAGGTGTCAGGTTTCGCAGATATCGCAGACACGCTCTTGTGTGACAGACTGTATTTAAGGAATACGATACACTTGTTGATATAAAACTCTTTATCGAAAATGCATTAAATTTCTATCTTGTGCGGAAATTAAGAAACCGATCGTGCTCGATATTAATAACCGCGTGTTTGATAAGAAAAGAAAATATAAACTTTTTAACGTTGAGAACAAGAAAGGATAGATAGAAATTTCTTAACGGAGAGCTTCGATGATACAACAGGCTTCTAAAAGCCGTACGAGTTAATTTGCTCGGATTGATCAACCGTTTTATGAAAAAGTCTTCCGAGCATCATAAATCAAAAGCGGTATATTTTAATAACGCTTTAATAAAGCGTTCTGATGATTTACGCGGCAGCAAATAGTGTTGTTAGCAAACGACGATGCAGCTGATAAATCAACGATCGCGCAATGATTCATGGAATGAGAGTGCAATTTACTTGAACGGTGTGCTCGCATTTTTCGCGCTTTTCCCTATACGAGCCTGACGCGTCCGTAAAAATCCTATTACAGCGCCGCCATGCAAGACAGATGTCTGCAGCTTACCGGAAAATCTTGGCGAAATTGTACCGTCACAGAAATTAGAATCACTGTGTTATTTTACTTCCATTTTGTAGCACGACGGGACGCGATCTTCTCTTCGTTAGGAAGATATTAGGTCGTCCGAAAAGTTTCTTTCCTTTTATAAACAAATAATGGATGCACAAAATTTTCCGTTTTATATTATTTTATCGAATTACCTATGATCCATTTTGTTCTATCAAGATAAAGATCACAACGTTTGATAGATTAGGTTTCATGTTTATGTAAAGATGCATCGTTGTAAAAGAAAGACACTTTCCGGACAACCTAATATAATACGGGCAACTTTCTACGTTTATGATGAACTGTTGAAGTGGTCACCACTTCTAAGAAAACTCTACATCTGGTGTTTTTAGTTTTTTCAAGCACCGAAGCCATCGACAGCGTATAAACAAAAGATTGGGACGAAGACAAACCATAAACAGTAGACAGGCGACGATGGCTTCAGAATCTTCAGTCATAGGATAACACTGCTATCTGGATCTGGACCAGCTCAAATTATATTGCTACTTGTATTTACACTTCCGTATTAAAATATATTTTCTACTTTACAATTTACCCACGCGTTCCTCTGTTCACACATCTAATAACCTCAACAGTAATCTTCAACTGTGTGATATTGTTGAAGTGGTCACCACTTCTAAGAAAACTCTACATCTGGTGTTTTTAGTTTTTTCAAGCACCGAAGCCATCGACAGCGTATAAACAAAAGATTGGGACGAAGACAAACCATAAACAGTAGACAGGCGACGATGGCTTCAGAATCTTCAGTCATAGGGTAACACTGCTATCTGGATCTGGACCAGCTCAAATTATATTGCTACTTGTATTTACACTTCCGTATTAAAATATATTTTCTACTTTACAATTTACCCACGCGTTCCTCTGTTCACACATCTAATAACCTCAACAGTAATCTTCAACTGTGTGATATTGTTGAAGTGGTCACCACTTCTAAGAAAACTCTACATCTGGTGTTTTTAGTTTTTTCAAGCACCGAAGCCATCGACAGCGTATAAACAAAAGATTAGGACGAAGACAAACCATAAACAGTAGACAGGTGACGTTGGCTTCAAGGTGTTCAGTCATAGGGTAACACTGCTAGCGTGCGGGCCTGGACCAGCTCAAATTATATTCCTATTTGTATTTACATTTCCGTATTAAAATATATTTTCTACAATTTATCCACGCGTTCCTCTGTTCATACATCTAATAACCTCAATATGAACTATAATAAATAATATAAAACTATGGGAAATGTGTCACGCGTGGACGCATGGTCTGCCTTCAAAAAAAAATGAACGCCTTTCGGGTCGCGGAATATGTAATGAGCACTTTGTCTATGTAAATATATCGTTTGAATTAAATTAAAACGCTCCTTCTAACGACGATTATTAATGATCTTTCGTAACATGTAAGTCAACACGTTGATGTTGCATGCGAATAAGAAAAAATATTCAACGTGAAAGAGGAGAGTAATTGGTTGAAACTGTTTTAATTTGTCGGGTTTATGGATGTATTAACGGAGGAAGATGAAGATGAAGATTTAATAACATTGGCAGAAACTCATTAAATATTCATGGATTTGTTGCAGAGGAAATAATTGCTAATCTGCCACCCCTTCGAATTCCTCGATTGAGGCATCATCGAGTGACAGATTGGGATCCGTACTTTGAAAATGCAGAAGGCCAGGGAATCAATGGATCGCAGAACGTAGCGTTGCATCTTGGTGCGACTGCTCTTCTCGATTGTCGCGTCGCAATGCTCTCTGGCAAAAAGGTATTCCTTCATAAATTTCCATATCGAAGGTACAGAGCAGGGACAATCACGAATCTGTACGATTTTCATCGAAACGCTTACAGATTACTGATCACCACTTGCGTAACAAGTATTTTAAAACACCGATGATAAAATAGAAAGATATTTATCGTAATAAAACAGAGATGAGAAAAATTAACAAACGAACGAAAAGATTCTAACTCCACGAATTCGTATTCCATCGAGATGAGATTTTATCGTTGCGTGTTAAGAAAGATTAATCGCGAAATGGCTGCGTTACGATCAAAAACTAATTTGATAAAAAGAATTAATCGCGCATCGAAATAATTTGTACCGGGAAAGTGTTAAACACGTTAGCTACGACTAGTTAGAAAGTAACAAATACTGGAAATTAGAGAAACTGCTTAACTAGTTGACGAGTCAAAGCTGATAGAAATCGCTTAAAACGACTGTTGCAGAATCTTGTAAATACGTTCATCGATCGTTAGAGAATCTTGTAAATGCGTAACACAGAGCCTGCCACGCAATCGGTGTTTTACGATGTAACTTGATTTAAACCCTCGTGTTTTAACCAAACAACTTCTCACGCAGAGTCACATGCAACTGTAGAATGTGTGTCACAATTATAGGTCATGTGGTTACGCCGCAACGCCGACTGGGCATCCCTTTTAACTCTGGGTAATACCACTCACATTTCCGATCCCAGGTACAGCGTTAGCTTCCAATATCCAAACAACTGGAGGCTGGCAATCGCAGGGGTGCGCAGGGAGGATCGTGGATTGTACGTCTGTCAAGTGAACACGCATCCTCCGAGAATGCTCGTCACTAACGTCACTGTTCTCGGTAACGCTTTCTCTTTATTAGTTACAAAATATATAGATAGTCAACCATAATACCATCACCGATATTCATCCAAGCAAATTAAACTTGACGTGATAAGAAAATATAGAGAAACGTTTAGTGCAACTGTCGCGAAATATCCAGTGCTTTTGGCGAACGAATTTTCATATTAATTACGATCGATGATCTCCTAAGGTCTAAAGTTAATGAATTTTCGATTTTATTCTGCGAATTTGACGTACTGTCAAATAAATAACATAGGCCACCGACAGGCAAATAAACAGCGCAGCACGCGTAAATTTTCTAGAAGCCAAGATTGCCAAGATTTTCGAGAATGCCAAGATTGCTGGAAATTTATCAAGATTGGACGACTAGCAGATACTCTGAATCTTTCGAGGTTCTTGAATTCTTGAAGTTCCTGAATCAATGACGTTGGTAATAAGCTTCCAAGCCTTCGGATTAGCCGACTGGATTCTCAGACCCTTGGATTTCTTTCGTTCCGTACGACATTTAACTTCCAAATTATTCGAAACTTTCCAACTTTTAGAAATCTGTTCGAATGTTCGGTAAATACAATTTGAATAAATGACTGTATCCTACGTGTTACGAGTATAACGTCGGGTAACATTTAGTGGGATTAATTCGGTACAGTTAAGCTTTCCGCAAATTGGTATCAAATTGCTCAACTTTCCAACAAATAAATCATGCTGTGCTTGTCTATAGTCATACAAGTTTAGATCCACTTTTATCATATCCCACGTGTTCTGAAGCAAGTATCTAAAGTTTCACCATTAAGTGTAATGCCTTGAGCTCTTTTATGTGATAACTTAACAACATGTCGAATACCAAAGTTTCATTGTATCGATTACCCAAGTTTCTGCATAACACGGTAGCCATCATTTTTCAAATTGCATACATTATCATTGTTATTAGAAATAATGGACAATCTATATATATATATGTCGGAGTAATGTTAAGATTAGGGTTAGGGGCGCGAAATAAATGTTCTCTTGAATTAGCCACCGAGGTTACATAATAGAGAAAGTATATACCGGTACGGATATGATCAGTACAGAATTTGACAAGTAGCCGTAGTAACTAGATACTCGAGGTACTAATGACAATGATCCTAAGTTCGATAACGAATCCACGGCCAACGGGATAGTAGACACGTCTCTCCAGAGTCAAAGTTAGACTAATCGTCAATTAAGGTATTCGCTGATCGCAAACGTTATGCTCGCTTAATGACATCGCACAAGAATGTCTCTCCGTCATCGTGATGCTGCCGAAGAAAACTATGATGGGGTGTGTCCCAGGACACGAGATCATCGGATTCGTCGAGGACAATCCTCGTTCAAAAAGTGAGGGAAATGAACGTCGCCGTTAATTGGCTAATCTCTATGTTGGTGGTTAGAAAAGGATGCTAACCGCCCTTGAGAGAAAGCCGCTAGCGGGAAGCATCGCGCGTGCCAAGGACACCTTCGGTATCTTCCCGACGAGGGCTGTTTATAAATTTGGAGGACCTTGTTTGACTAAGTATTGAGATCTGTGGCGGGACCACCAAGCCGTCCGAACATATACTGTGAAAAATGCATCGGCATCTGGTTATCGTCTTGCCAGACAAAGACTAGGGTCGGCGCGTGTGACAAGCCACGCGGCAGAGACCGTTGGACTGTTTACTATTGGGTGTCGGTACCGATATCTCTTCTTAAGGAGAGCTATGTAATTCTATACTTCCGTTAGGCAAAACGTCCGTCCCGTGACCGCGGCTACGTTCGGCGACTAGTTGTCGCCTTGAACTCAAGCTCACTATCACAACTGCAATCGGTTTAACTCAGAAAGATTTATGAGATTTATAAACGCTAAAAGTTTACACAGACAGTGCTTGACACTCTTCCAAGAATTCCAACGGGGAGGCCCGATGTCCTTTCATCTCCGACACGGCCATCCTGACTATCACACGTCCTCGTGTGTATCTGAAATATTGGATTTTCCTAACATTAGACCCGATATGACTGACGTTATTTACAATTTCAACTAAACGTTCAAATAAGCCAGGGGTCCAGTGTAGTAACAGAACCTTGATCGAATGTTCAATGGCAAAAATAACAACAATGGTTCGTGACACTATAACTAATACTCGACGTGTTAGTTGCATCCTGTGAATTATCTGTCCGGTCGCGGTGACATGATAGACCATCCTCGAATTCGCACCCAGACGAGTCTCGTTTTTCTAGATCACGCGACCAGAGGCTTCGTTCGGCGGCCTGCGAGCGTGATTACCTTTGCCACAAGTACGTTACAGGCTCCACGTGATATAATTACATATCCGCCAAGACACACATTGGGCGGCAGGAGACGCAATTACATATCCGCCAAGACACACGTTGGGCGGCAAGGGACACAATTACATATCCGCCAAGACACACGTTGGGCGGCAAGAGACACAATTACACACACATCACGATGGGCCTTACAGGTATTAAGTGGCGTAATCACAATTGCTCACGGGCGTACCCGAACTCCCCCCCCACCGGCCGCTAGTGATCTTCGAGGTCAGGGTACTCATCTCGTCATGGTCACTACTATTGCCACCACTACAAACGTCCAACTCAGCAGGAAAGCAGCTACCCGGCATTTTCCGCAACCTATCGTAACAATACTTATATGACCGTTTGCCGTCTAAAGTTTTTTTTTTTTTTTTTTTTTTTTTTTTTTTTTTGATGTACCTGTCTCCGTTCAAAATCTCTGCCACTACAAATTGGACCCTAAATTTTGGATATAATTTAGTTTGATTTCTTTCCTCATTTTCATGTAATACAAAATCACCGAGATTAAATCTAACCACTCTAGCTTTGACTTTGTCAAATCTGCACCCATCATACCCACTGCCAGTCTCCACATTCTCTATTGTCTGCTGTCTTACATCGGAGATATCTACTTCCCGTTCTTCAATATTATCGAGTAGCAACAAAGCATACGGTTTTGCTGATCCTAAGTATAAGGCGTAACTCGGCTGGTGTTCTACCTGAACTCGACTTAGGAACCTGACAAGTATGACAGTTCGTCACGAATTTACGAACGTATTTTGCTATTCCTTCGAACCAGTGATATTCGGTTAGCTTTTCGAGCGTTTTATCCCAATCTAAGTGCATAATTGACTAGCGTATATGACTAGTAACGGACCACCTAAAATCCCTTGGTACGATGGGTAAGCAGAGAGTTCTACCTCTCCTTCGTATTTTACGGGAAAAGGGTACCGGATCGCCATTCATATGTACTCGCTGTATCTTTCGCGAGCTCGTCCTTTTGCAATTTGTTGGTGATCTCTACAATTTGGGGACCGTGACGTTGCTCCGCGGATAGCCAATCTTCCGATTTTCGGCCAGATTAATTTCCTTTTCTTCAGTATTGTTAGGTGTGGCACGGTCACTGTCTACGGGGTTTCGCGAAAAGAAATCCACGTGAGTTATTCGTTTACCTTCTCGGTACGTGATATCGAAAGCAAAAGTTTGTAAGTAAGCTCACCGCCCATAAACCCTGTCCTTTAAATTTACTCTAATACGGGTTGCCTTCAACGGGTTACAATCAGTGACCACAAGAAATTCCCGCCCGTGTAGAGAATGACGAAAATATTTGACGGCGTTTACCACTGCCAACATCTCTAATTCACACGAATGATATCTGGATTCCGCGGGACTAGCTTTCTTACTATAGTACTTGATTACCCGGTTTTTATCGTCAACATTATGCATTAAAAATAGCACCGTATGCACCCGAACTAACGTCAGTAGGTAATTCTATCGGGTAATTCGGGTCGAATGTCATTAACACCGGCGCGTCGGTCAAGACGGAAATTATCTCTCGTCTTATGGGTTCAAGCTTATCTGTCCAGGTTATGTCTCTATTACCGGAAGTAAGTGCGTATAACGATTTCATGACAAATGAAAATTTAGGGACAAATTTTCTAAAATACGGAGCTAAACCCATGAACTGTCTAAGCTGTATGACAGACTTCGGCGCAAGTAAAGAATTCAAGACTCGTCTTTTTACCAGGGTTGGGGCGAATTCCTCCATGGTGAGTTAAATATCCGAGAAAGTATCGGCGTCTTTAGAAAAGAACATTTAGGGAGAAAAGATTGAAAAGAAAATCCGGCGTTTTCAAGGGTATTTAATACAGTGTACAATTTTCCCACAGTTTGATCTAACGAGTCGGCAATAATTAAAACGTCGTCTATGTCAACAACAATGTAGGAATACGCGAGGTCGCCTAGGGCATTGAAAATGGCCCTTTACAAAACGAATGGTGCATTTTTCCATTCAAACGGCATCGTCGTATACTCGTATTACCCGTCGGGGGTGACAAACGCGGTGTATTCGGTGGAGTTCGAACGAATGGGAATTTGATAGAATCCACTGGTCACGTCTAGGCTAATGAAGTACTTTGCCTTTCGTAATCTCGCGATTTGATCCGCAATAAGGGGTAGGGGGTCCCGATCCGCGATCGTATTTTTATTTAACTCTAGAAAATCTACGCACAATCTATCGGAGCCGTCCTTCTCCTTCGCGAGTAATATAGGGCTCGCGAACGGTGAATTACCAGGTCTTATGATTTTTGTCTTAATTAATTCGCTTATTCATTCGCGCACTATCCTTCGTTCTCCCTCGCTAGGTCTACAGGGTCTTTCTTTGTACGTTAGGATCAATTAAACGTATTTCTAGTTGACCCGTATTTACGCGCGTACGTGGAAAACCCGTAATGAGTGAATTCTTGAATTTCTTCGAGGATTGAAATTAGTCGGCTTTTATCATTGCCGAGCACTCCGGCGTCGACTTCGTTAATATCGATCTCGTTTCCGTCGGTTCTATTACAGGCATCGACCGCTCTTGTCTTACAAATAGTGAGGCTATTTCGTGTAATATTTACATCGAAGCTTTGGCTCAAAATTTCGCAGCCAATCATGATATCGTACTTTAAGTAGCTATCGCTAAGAACATGGAAGAGTATCTCTAACGTGAAACCGTTAATACATACTATCGGCAAAATTTGAGTTGTGCATTTAACGCAGGTATTTTCCTATTCCCCGCATTACTACCACGTCGGTCATTCTCTTGCCGGAAAGTTTCAAAGCTACGGACTCTTTAATCATTGAGCATTCAGTTCCGAAATCGAAACAAAACGGTAACGACTCACGATATCATATTTTAAATAACTATCGGCAAGGACATGGAGAATTATTTCCAATGTAAAGAAAAGGGGAAAAAAACCATTAATGCATACAATGGGCAAGATTTGAGATGTACATGTACAAATATTTTCTATTCATCGCGTTACTATCATATCAGTCGTTCTTTCGCCAGAAAATCTCAAGACTACGAATCCTCTAATTAGTGAACATTCGGCTCCAGAATCGGAGTAAAATGGAAACGACTCACCCAGATGACTTGATCTATCGGTTGGTGATTCCACTACGTAGAAGTCGACTAGACGTTCGTTATTGAGATTATAGTTTCCTTTCAGGACACTACTTGGTAAAGGGTTTTCCTCCAGGATCAGATTGACAGCTGTGCATCTTGCAACAGGATCGGAGCCCGCGGTCCCAGGGTAAAACACGGTAGCGAGAAATTTGTAGGTTCCGCACTCGAACTTTGCACTAGCGACTGAATTAACTCGCGCACGATGATGGTAAGCTTTTTGCATTGTTATATTCGGCACTGATCCCACTTCTGATGTCGGAGTAATGTTAAGATTAGGGTTAGGGGCGCGAAATAAATGTTCTCTTGAATTAGCCACCGAGGTTACATAATAGAGAAAGTATATACCGGTACGGATATGATCAGTACAGAATTTGACAAGTAGCCGTAGTAACTAGATACTCGAGGTACTAATGACAATGATCCTAAGTTCGATAACGAATCCACGGCCAACGGGATAGTAGACACGTCTCTCCAGAGTCAAAGTTAGACTAATCGTCAATTAAGGTATTCGCTGATCGCAAACGTTATGCTCGCTTAATGACATCGCACAAGAATGTCTCTCCGTCATCGTGATGCTGCCGAAGAAAACTATGATGGGGTGTGTCCCAGGACACGAGATCATCGGATTCGTCGAGGACAATCCTCGTTCAAAAAGTGAGGGAAATGAACGTCGCCGTTAATTGGCTAATCTCTATGTTGGTGGTTAGAAAAGGATGCTAACCGCCCTTGAGAGAAAGCCGCTAGCGGGAAGCATCGCGCGTGCCAAGGACACCTTCGGTATCTTCCCGACGAGGGCTGTTTATAAATTTGGAGGACCTTGTTTGACTAAGTATTGAGATCTGTGGCGGGACCACCAAGCCGTCCGAACATATACTGTGAAAAATGCATCGGCATCTGGTTATCGTCTTGCCAGACAAAGACTAGGGTCGGCGCGTGTGACAAGCCACGCGGCAGAGACCGTTGGACTGTTTACTATTGGGTGTCGGTACCGATATCTCTTCTTAAGGAGAGCTATGTAATTCTATACTTCCGTTAGGCAAAACGTCCGTCCCGTGACCGCGGCTACGTTCGGCGACTAGTTGTCGCCTTGAACTCAAGCTCACTATCACAACTGCAATCGGTTTAACTCAGAAAGATTTATGAGATTTATAAACGCTAAAAGTTTACACAGACAGTGCTTGACACTCTTCCAAGAATTCCAACGGGGAGGCCCGATGTCCTTTCATCTCCGACATATATATATATATATATATATATATATATATATATATATATATATATATATATATATATATATATATATATATATATCGGGTTAACGTTATAATTAAGGGTGGGGGCGTGCAACGAATCTTCACTGGAATTGGCCATCGTTATACAATCGAGGTAATGTTGATTAGCACAAGTGTGAGTATTACAGAATCGACGAGTAATTAGACGCGGTGATTAGACGCTAATAGCAATGGTCTTAGGTTCGATAACGAATCCGCGGTCAACGGGATAACAAATATACTTTCTTCCAAAATCTAAGTCGAACTCGTGATTGAAACGTGAAGTATCCACTGATCGTAAAAGGCGTTGTTTCCTCGCTAATTAGATCGCACGAGAATGTTTACTGTTAGGTGTCTGTACAACTATTTCTTCTTAGGGAGAGCTATGCAATTCTATACCTCTGTTAGGTAAAACGTTCGTCCCGTGACCGCGGCTACGTTCAGCGACTAGTCGTCGCCTCGAGCCCAAGCTCACTATCGCAAATCTCGGACAATTATAATCGGGTTGCTTATAAGATTAAAGTGTTACGGATATTCCTAGGAATTCCAAAGGGAAGGCCCGGTGTACTTTCATCTCATCATTTCTTTTGGAATGTTTGGGAAGATCCCCGATACTTCAGTCCAGACTTTTTATTATAGCCGTACTTAAATGATAAAACTGAGGAATAGCTGTTTATGATTTAATCCAATTATGTTTGCCCGAGATTTATGACAGTGGGCTTGAGCTCGAAGCGACATAAGGGGTCGCTGAACGTAGCCACGATCACGGGACGGACGTGTACCTAACAGAGTATGGAGTAATTAAATAGCTCTCCTTAAAAACGAAGATCGACTCGAGGGGCACAGAGAAGTACGAAGAGGAGTATACAAGAGCAGTTCCGCTTGGACTGAGATTCAGTCAGATAAGTTCTACTTGTACCGTGGACAAGTACGTCGAGTCACAGCCGAATCGTGGATCAGCGAGTCGAGTTCGACTTAGACTGTGGAAGAAATCGCATTCGTCATCCCTTTGACCGTGGATTCGTTGAGTGTAAGATCATTGGCCATTCACATGCCGAGTATCTAATTACCACGGTTACTTGTCAAATTCTGTCACAATCATAATTGTACTAGTAAATGTCCTCGCTCTTGCGTAACAACAATGTATAATGCAAAGAAAGATTCGTTACACGCCCCTAAACCTAATGATGACCCGACATATATATATATATACGTATATTCCAAACTTTTCAAAGTGTAAACATTTTCGAGATTGATAAAAAATAAATTGACGACATTATTAATACCGTATTATTGATTATCCGGATAATAAAGATGCGAGATATCTCTGTTCCAAGTATATTCCATAAATATCACGTCGAGCTATCAATCACAATTTATAATCGCTCAAACTGATGGCAGCCACTCCAAATAATTATACGTATAGCGTTTGCAAGAGGGGTATTAAAATATTATAATGGTCTGTGATGCGTTTCATCTAAAAGTAATTGAAGCATCGTGTTTACAAATTCGCTCATCCATCTATGTCTTTGGCGTTTAATAAGCACAGGTCCTTCCAATATCGCTCCTTTTCCTTACCAATAGCGTAACAAATAACGTTTGCCAACCTCTCTGTATTAAAAGGATATTAACGACGAGAAGTTTAATCAAAGTTCTTTGATTTACTAAGACCGGGGACAGCAGGAGAAAGCAAATGTTTCTCTGTTTATATCATTGATCACAAACCCCGTGGTATAATTATTTGTCAGGAAGTTTGCAGAAAGTAGCTCTGTCTAACGAATGAGTTGTTATTGAACTTCATGCACTTTCGTATACCTGTCTCGAGAGTAAATAGGAAACTAACAAGGTTCCAAGTGCAGCTAGCTTGTTAGTTAATTAGAATGACTTTTCGAGAAGTTGCTATCTATTTCCTAAGAGGGAGACAAACGCGTAACATTACCGCCCAAAATGATATGCGCGCTTATTTACATTTGACGGAATATGAATCAGCTAGAAAATTACAAACAAGTAGAGAGAAGCCTCGGAAGAGACACTTTGTCCCTCGTTCGAATTATCGTAGAATATCGCGTTATCGTACGATAAAAAGATCGCCATTGATAAACGTTAAGCAGTTGCAGTATTTTATTCAAGGAGATCGTTATACTCTGCTCGTATGATTGTCAAGCTGTAGACAAAACCCGTTTCAAAGTGATCGACAGACTATCGCGACTGATTTCAACGATAATATCGTTTACAATCGTTTGACACTTGGACGAATTGTAAATATAACTTTGACAAGATTTTAGAGAAACAATTTAAATATCACGCGATATACAGCTGCTAATTTCGGAAGAAGACACTCATTGCAAGATACTCATTGCTTTGGATCGTTAATCTGCCATTGATTCATATATTATCAATAATAGTCACACGTTGTTAATAAAAATCGTGGAAAATGTCAGAATCAAAAGTTTTACAAGAAGGTACAAATTTAGTATTCGTTTTTTCCTTCGATTCGTTTGCTCGTGAAGATTCCCTTTCGAAATTTATACGAAATTCGCAAATAAAATTGAATTTTTAATTCACTTCCACGTAAGCCAGCTACTTAAATATTACCTATCAACGCGCGCATGTATATGATCAGCTATTCATTCTGAAAACTCTGCTTCGTTTCCACGTTGTCGCATTTACCAATGCATTCTGCGCGTTCTTGAAATTTTACATTTCCTTACGAATTGCGTAAACGTCCGGGGTCTGTTTATTAGAAATTTTAGAAATCTACGAGAACGGCTGTTGAAGTTTCAAACGTTGACGAGAAAGAGGAAATAAATTTCGGCCGACCAATTGTTTCACAGCGAGACGAGACAGCAGCCACGTGGTGAAAAATGGTTAATTATGCAGGCCGCGTGTAAATCCCGGTTGCAGCGAGGAAATTTGCTATCGAGAGATCGGTATCGCGTAGCTAATCAAGTTGGCGCGCATGCGGAGGCAGTTTCAAACGACAGTTGTACCGAAAGTTCAACGCGATGGCAGGATCAGGTTTTCGCCAAGGCTGCGCCTCGAGCGTCTCCCAAAAGTACAAAAGTGGAACACGCCAAGGGGAGCGCGCGTTGATTTTATAGCGCGGCGGGACGTATTTATACAAGAATTTGCAATTCCCCGGCTGTGAATTAGATTGCGCACTTCCTTTATTCTCCCTTTGTTTCGGCGACATAATCGGCCGAGAAACTCAACGAAATCACTGCTTTCAGCTCGTTTTGTCTGATTGTTTCTTAGATTGAAGGTCCTCGATGGGTCGTAATTCACAAACCCACCTCGCCTAGCGTCTACAAATCACATTTTTCTAATGATATTCTTTATCGCCGTCGTTCGACGGCGCAAAGCGTTCCAGTTTTCGTAACACAGCCCGTGGAAAGAAAAATCTCGGATAAAAATAATGCCCCAACATCTGGAGCAAAATATTCGACGCTTCTAGAGGATTTTAGCCCTACGGGTTCCTAGCAAACCTGAACCAATTTTATCCGAGTAATTTCAAATGGCCAGTGGTTTCCACCGATTTATTTTTTTACCGCGCCTGCTGTTTCATATCAAGACGCAGGAAAATTGGAAAAATTACAACGATTCGTACGTTATTCGTCGAGCATCTTTCATCGTTTTAAAATTATCTACGTAAAAGGCGTTAACTGTAGGCTGCGCTGCTATATAAATTCCGCTTGATCGCGAAAATTTGACCGTGGTGCATAAAACTGGCAAATCGATCGACGAACCTGGTCAACGAGCTTTAAACCTTCCATTACGAAAAAGCGTTCAACTCTGATGATACGAAAACAATTCCAACGAGAATAGGGACCGATCAAACAGTAAGAACACGAGTATAATTTTAAAGAATATCGATGGGACCATATCGAGAGCCGGGTGGAAATGGACGAGAGGAAAGGCGAGTGATTAATTGCACGCACGCCGCTTTTCCGTCCTCCCTTTCGATATAAAGACCTCCTTTCGTGACCGAGTCCCCCTGAATGATCGACTGGTTCTCGCTGTTTAAATCGAAAAACCATTGGGCCGGAGGCGTATCGAGGATGCGTTCGAACACTCTCGAGCTTTCCGAGGCTCTCCACATCGAAACACGAAGCGGCTGCCTACTTCAAATTGCTATTTTCTCTTCGCGACTCGGTTTACAAATCGTTCCCCGGACCACGTCGAAACTTTTAACGGACGCTCGAGGATGGCCCATTTTAAATTCTCGTTAACGTTTACCGAGCTTCGCGAGCCAGCTTGATCTTTAATTCACCAGGCATAGCTTCGACGCTGGAAAAATTGTTATTCCGCCGGTTAATAGGAAACTCGCGACAACCCTGTCACGAGAAAGTAACAGAGTGGACCTTTTGCTCACGGAACACGACTCTTTCTTCCGTTTATCGATCCATCGTTTTTTAACTTTATTAGATGCCCCATCGAGATTAGTCAAGGGGAATTTGCAAGTTTACTGAAATTTGAAAAGGCCTCGGCCGAGTATCGGATCGAGTTAAAGAGCCTCGGTTTATCGATGGAAATTTATTCGCAGTTTCTTCTTGCCCTTCGTTTGTATACACACGACAATTGAAACAGGGTGTTTTCCTAAGGGTCGCTTTTACATCCTGGCAGAAAATGCTTACTTGAGACAATTCCTTCCAGCTCTCGTTCGCGATTATTGCCAGAGATGGCGTAGGACAATTATACGATTCCTCCGTGGAAATATAAAAAGTTCGAGTCGTAGTATAACGAAGGAAAAAATTGAGATTCTTCGTTGGGAGAGAAAAAAGGGAGGAAATAAAAGGAAGAACAGAGAGAAAGGGCGCGACGAAGGTAGCACAATTCGGTAAACGGTCGATCGATGCTATATTAACAAAATTCTTCTTCTCCCTGATCTTTATACTCTCTGCGTAATTTTAAGAATTTTACTCGTCGTAATATCAAAGCACCGGGGATACTCAAATATCGTTTCTCAATAACTCTTTTCCAAACTTTCTCCATCTATCGACTATCTTCGAAAATCGTTTTCTTTCGCCCTTTCTTTCTTTCAAGATTCTTCCCAGTTTCAACTACGTCGTATTAAAATACTATCATCGCGTGCTCCTTATTCCCCTGACAAAAAGTCACGATAAAATGACAAATGCGCGTTCTCCACTCGACGAAGCCCACACGACCTTTTTCACCCGCTGGAAAAATTCCCCGATGCATCGCCAATACGTCGCAAATACGTCGCACCGCCAACTTTGATCAATGTCCCTTTCGCTCGGCTATTCCCGCCGCACGAGCACCGCGAAAATGCAAAAATTCGCATCGACGAATTCAAGGGCAAGATATCAAAGAGAGAACAAAGCGAGAAGGAAACGAAATTGACGTTGTCGCGAGTCGCTCCTTCGTCCGAATCGTCGCTCGTCGCAGTTCGCTTGCACGCAACACGCCCCTTTTTCCATGTCTCCACGACGTTCCCACGGTTTTCTCTATAGCCGTTGTCGGAACGGAGGAAGACCAGAGAACACGGAACTTCCGTTTAATCTAGTTAAAAGTAGCAAGAGTTTCCCGCAAGATTCCGGCCGGGAAGTGCTCGTTCTGTCGGACTTCACGGAATCTTAAGCTCGACACGGTATTTTTCATCCCCCGCACTGCTTTCGACCCACCCTTTTCTCTCCACTCGCTTTCTGTGTCCATATCCAGACGGCTACTTGGATCCAGCCTATGTTTCTCCGCTCCTTTCTTTTCCCTTTCCGTTCTTCTTATTTCGTTCCAAGGCTATCGGCAGCCGGACAGTATCCGTTTAATTAGAAGATGGCCAAACTCGGATTTTTCCAGCAACCCGTCGCACATTCCCTTCCGAGTAATTTCGCGACTACGACCGCAAGTTGCCCGATCGCTCTTATGAGCAGGATAATAAAAGGTTAATTGAGAAGCTGTGGCCCGCAACAAAAGCGAACAACGCTGCCGCTTTTCAGCGGCTTCGAACGTGTATGTCGACCAGTTTTGCAGGAGCAACGGGTCAATACGTTCGATCGGGAGTCAATACGTTCCAGGTCTCCGCCTTTATGTACCGAATTAGCCGAGATTTAATGTGTTTCCGCGTGCTCGTTAGACGGAATTAAATTCGTAGAACTATAAGGCATCGAACCAAAAAACTCCAATATAAAGCAGACTAAATAAATCGCCTGGTAAACGAATCGGCAGTGTTTCGACGGTGATTTTCGTTTTTTCATCGAGGTTGAGAGGGCGAAGGTTGAATGGTGGAAGAGAAATTCGGAATACAGCGTATGAAATCGACTATTTCCATCGTTAATAGTAAAAACTGAATAATTGGATTAAATAAAATTTCAATGTACAGAGAAGAGAACATAGCAAATTTAAATGTAGCCGAAATAGGAATGATAAATTGCGATAATCTTTTAATTCTGTTAAAAGTACGCTACATCGTCTATGATGTTGGAAGAAACTGTTTTTAAAGTTTCAGCCAACATATCGTGCGCAATTTTAAGAAGATCTTCTCTGGTATACGTGTTATTTTTCAAACTTGTACAGTGTACATTTACGTGGAACCTTGTCTCTCACATACGAAATAAAGGGAAACTTTCTGTAAAAATCTGAGTTTGAATTATTATGAATTTTTGTTCAACAGAAGATTAAAATACAACCGGAGAATTATGTCGTTACGATAATCTGTTACAGAAGATCGCGGTAAATTTTATCAAGTGAGATTATATTTCCAATGTAAATAATCAAACGGAACGTTCTAGGAAAAGCTATTTGGAAATTAAAATTCAAGGGATTACTCGATTATTTCCGTCTTTGTGGTTAGCTTTGTGGAAGATTAGATTCGCGCAAAGGTAACGAGAATCTCTTTTAAATGGTTTTACAACGTGCTAATTTCGTACGAAAGAGGCGAGTGTTTCTTAAGCGAACGAAGGTGGTTTATTTAAAGATGATTCGCAACTATTTCGCAACAACACCGAGGTAAGCACGATATCTAAGGTAAGCAAGAGGCAAGGATAGTATCCGAAGTAAGGGTCAACGTGAGCAGGATGTTTCGTAGATTACGTTACAAGGAGTTCTCTGCCGATGAATAATTCATCTCTAGCTAAACATCACACTGTACGAAATACTTTTCATTTTACATGAGCGTTTGATTAATACCATGAATAAAAGAATTGCGCCAAACTGAAACACGGAGTAATCTACAAACCTGTTTACAATTTTACGTCGTCTTATTTTATTTACCACAACTACGTAAGTTGACTTTTTCTCGCGTGAACATTAATTTAATGTTATTCCGAAATTTCTCTAAATATCGCCGTCGACGAGTATTTGTGTATTCGCTTGGCAACTAAGTGATTGCAGATTTTGTCATTAGGTGGTATTGACAAAATCCGCAATCACTTAGTTGCCAATCCAATATAACGAACGCGATAGCGATTTACCTCTGGAAATTATTAGATACACATTGTACTTTGCAAACGGTTGCAAATGATTATATATGGGTTCGAGTAGATCGTATCACAGCTTCGTTTATTTTCATTTCCGCCTACCATCCTTCTAGACGCATCGATATACCATTGCCTCGTCGTTAGAGGAATTTCGCTTGCCGCGTAAAACGAATCAGAAATCGTCGACAAGTTATTACGGTAAATGTGCGTGGATCGATTGCATTATGGAAAAAACGCAAGAAGATTCTAAAAGCAAAAGGACAAGCAAAAAAGGGAAGGATGCACTCTGGGGTATTCTTCTTATCGCGTGGCGTCGAAGCTTCGATTTCAGATCTATCATTTATTTCCATCGGATTCGAGACACGACGAAAGTCGAAAATATCGGCAGCATAAACGCGATATGCAAAAACCCAGGGTGCATATCGACACCAACCGTGTCGTTCCAGCGATTTTTATCCTTTCGCGAACAGAAGCTCTGATAAGGTGTGCCACGCGAAACCCCGAAGAAGTCTTTTATCTCCAACAAGAACAAGAAAAGGAACAAACTAAACACGAACACCGTTCGACCCTTTTTTCTCGCGATATCGTTCGAAACATCTTGATCGATGGAACTCCCTGATACACTTGGGAAAAACCAACTATACTATCGATCGAACGCGTTACTATTTAGAGTATCAACGGGGCTAATACCATTTCCATCCGATAAGCTTTCCCTCCGCTGCATATATCAAGGAAATAGAAATACATTTAGTCCAGTCTATTTCAAAGATAATAGTTACTTTACTCTCGTTCGTTATGTTTTGAACGATTTTCGTCGGCTTTTACTTTATTAACAGCGGACTATCAAAGTAATCAAAATCGAATTACACAAGCATATATCAGAGATGAAAGGACATCGGGCCCTTTCTTTTGGGATGTTTGGGAAGATTCCCGATACTTTAGTCCAGACTTTTTATTATAGCCGTTCTTAAATAATAAAACTGAGGAATAGCTGTTTATGATTTAATCCAATTATGTTTGCCCGAGATTTATGACAGTGGGCTTGGGCTCGAAGTGACATAACGGGTCGCTGAACATAGCCACGGTCACGGGAGGAACGTGTTCCTAACAGAGGTATGGAGTAATTAAATAGCTCTCCTTAAAAACCAAGATTGACCCGAGAGGTACGGAGAGGAGTATACAAGGACAGTTCCACTTGGACTGAGATTCAGTCAGATAAGTTCTACTTGCACCGTGGACAAGTACGTTGAGTCACAGCCGAATCGTGGATCAGCAAGTTAAGTTCGATTACGTAGACTGTGGAAGAAATCGCATTCGTCATCCCGTTGATTATCTAATCGCCGCTATTACTTGCTAAACTCTGTAATAATCACATTTGTATCAATAAGTATCATCGATAATACATAATAACGATGGCCAATTCACGTGAAGATTCGTTATACGCCCCTAACTCCAATGTTAACCCGACATATAGATATTACACCTCTGTTACGAAGAAGAGCATCTGTCGATGAAAAGACGCTAAGACGATACGAACAAAGTATTTAAAGATGATTCTTCCTCGTACTTCCTGTACGAAGTGTGAATGTGTAGAGGTGTGTTGTGCGTAGAGCCGTGATAGGTTGTAGTTGCTGGTAGTAGAAGGTGCGGGGGGCTGTGCCGCTTTTCTTCTCGTTTTGTATCGCGGAAAAAAATATCGGACTCCGGTCGCCGGGATTTGAACCCGAGTTCCGAACGTTCGTAACCTAAGGCGCTACCCACTGCGCTGCCGTCGTCCGACACTAGTTAGTGTCGAGTGGTGGTGTTTTGACTGTCGAGTGCCCCCACAAATGATTTAATGGTAGGAAATTTCTGTTAAAGATTGCACGATTTACTGGTTTCTTGCAACATACGCGAGAAACTACCAGCAACAAATTTCACACTCTGTATCCTCTGAACAGAGAATCTGATTATTTGTCTCGTAAAAACGCGGCTTTTCCAAAAATTATGTCGAAAGCAATGCAACCTATCGCGATATATCGATTGCTAAATCCAGGAGATTAACTGCGCACGATCACGATACGAAACGATGTATTCCGAAACATTAAGAAAGGTATAAAAAATAGAAAGGTAAATTAAAAATGTGCAATTATTTAGAATCATTTAGCTGCGACCACTGTCGCAATATCGAGCCACAGTTGCCACGCTCGTAAAAGGGAAGAAGGAAAATCTGATCGGACAGGAAAATCTTCCCTTTCGGCGCGTGTCGCGTATTTACCCGAGTTTTCAGCGATCGACGAGACAGATGGTCGGAGTGGCGCGACAATTTGCGCTCGTTCGACGCGAAAAGACACGAAGACTTGCGAGTCGAACTTCGCACGCGATATGAATCACTGTTCGCGTACAAGACGCGCGTTCAATTAGGTCGTAGCGAAGGAAGCTTCCACTGTAAAGCTTCGTCGATCGATAGTACACCGCGAAAGCACAATAAGATGATTTCTAGCCGCCTTCATCGTTGTCAACGCCCGTTCAACGGTGTACTTAAGACACGTTCCTCTGGCAAGGAGTCGCGGCTGCATGCTTCCTTCGTCCTCTGGATCGTTCGATATTTTCTACCACTCGCGGCATTCTATCTGAGAACTTGAGCACTTTCAGCATTCTACTCGCAAACGACCGAAGATAATTATCCCACTGTCGCCTTTGTCGTTGTTTTCCATTGTTATTTCTGATAGATTGCTTTGACAGACTATGTCTGCTTCAGCGTGCAAACTCTCCAACACACGCGCGGTAATAAGTTCCTTGCGTTTGTGTATCTTATAGACGGTGAATCGACGATGTTGAAAATTGTTGGGAGCAGATGAAAGCACGAGACAAATACGATATGTCATTCTTGATGGTAGGCGAAGTGGAATCGTATCAAAGGTACAATTGCGAATAAGAAAGCAGCGGAGATATGAATAACGATAGGCGTAGTACGAAATATACGAGGTGATAAAAGTTATATGTCACCCGTTCGAGCCACGCAATTGCCCTAAGATTAGAAAACATCCATTATTTCGAGGGGGTTTTGTATGTCGATTTTCTGGTGATCGAGAGAAACGTCAAAAAGCTCGACCTCTTCTATCAATAGCGATGAAAGCGTCCCGTAATATTATCCCGTGGACTTCAAACTATTTTCGAATTAGACTACGAGAATTAGAATAAGAATCGGAATGTTCTACTTTCTGCTAAAAATTTCGTAGTCTAACTTGTATTTTATTGTCTTTTCGCGCAGAAGCCGTCTCGTCGTATACTTGATATTTATTTAAACATGTAGCGGCACTCGACAGCAAACTTTCCAACGATTTCTGCCCGGACAACGGCAGAGCAGTGGTTAGCGCAATTGGTTACGAACGCTTCAGACCCAGGTTCGAATCCTTGCATTCATAGTCCTGTTGTTTTTCACGATTCCTAGACAAGAAGAAGGGAGCGGTCCGAATGATTGGAAGGAAAATCCCTCAACCCGGATGAAGACAAAAATCTTATACCGCAGCAGCAAGCACACTATCACGACCTATCCACTTCAAACGTCTTTGTATTAACGCTAAAGTTTTATTTGTCATCAAACTAACTTTACGAATGCCATGGGTGTCAACGTTTATTTCCTCTACACGCAAAGCTCTGCATGCGTTTGAATTCACGCATGTGACACGGTAAAGTCTACTTTTAACCCTAGAACTACCGATAGTTAACACGAAGCTAGACTGGACTTTAAAAAATACGTAATACTAGAATATTTGTATATTTATTTATTTATTACTTTCTTACAGAAGCAATTCCACGTTATGCAGTACATTTTTCGTATTATTAATCCATCTGGGACCATGATCCTCAAACGAGGGTTCACACATTTATAAAATTTTAGAACCGGTCATTTTTTTAGTGTTAGCATCTAGCGATCTAGCGATCGATCCGGGATTTTTCTGATAACTGATATCGCCATATCGAATGATACGCGGTAAAAATTTAAAAAACGTGTTGTAGAAAACGAGGCAACTGGTTAATTGAGGTTCGATAAACAGATTGCATGCCCTTTTGCACTTTGACAAGTACCAGTCATTTTTACCGGTATTGGTATAAGTAGCCTTGATACGAAATTATTTTGAGTTCGAATACATAAAAAAGAAAATAAAATTCATTATATTATTCTTTCAGTTATCGTTGAGAAAGTCATTACATCACTGCGGGAAAAAATATAACACGAAGTAGGAATTCTAAAATAAAATTGTAAAACCAGCCAATTTGACTGGTGTGGTAGTTCTAGTGTTAATTTCATTATCAGAGACGTTTCAGTTTGAGTTTTATACGACCATATACGTAGCTATATCTGCAACTGTGTTGCGTAAGAAAGACGATCCGTCCGAATGCATAACTCTCGTAATTTGCTTCGAACGAGCTTGGAATTGTTTCAGAGATCAAGTTTATTTGTCATCGCCAACCCAATGATCCTTTTCGTACAGAGTCGGATAGGCATAAGATACTCTACTATGAAGTTTTATCTTGTGCAGCAACGAAATATGATCTTCTGGTGAAGCTCGTCCGTCAATTTCTTACGCTGACATTTTACAAGTTTTTATAAACTTATACCTTCCATCGCGTATCTTCTAACTACGCATCTTTTAACTGTGACACTTTCGATTTAAAAAAGTCAAGAGCCAAACAACTGTTGTCAGTTTTCGATGCTTCGGTGATTCGATTAGCAAAGGAAATATTTCAAACAAAAGAGACAACGCACGACATCGAAATAATTGACGTTGTGAATGAATTCCAGTTACCAATTAATACACTGCACAAGCTACATTTTCACCTGCTTTCGACGAATATATCCTTTGAACCGGTTCATCGAACTAACCGTCACGATCGAATAATAACGAAATTTATCGACAACGTCATCGACGACAAAGCTTAGCCAAATAGCTGTGCTTTTAACATTTTCAAATGTCCAGTCCAAAATCATTCCAACTACATATACATAATACAATAGGAAGCGTTTCACAGGTTACTTGTATTAAATGTCCCTAATTTCCATATATTTTCTCACATTTCAAACGTTACCAACCCGTCGTTATCGTAACAATGCCGATGAGATTTCTAAATGTACAAGAATCGCGTAAATAACATATTCGAGTGTTACGTATCTACAAGTGTTCCGACTCTTTTGCGAGCCAGTGTACGTTGTATACAAACACGATCGTGTGGTGGAAACCGCATTCACCGGTCTGTGATTGGAAATGCGCACGGAACGTAGTGTTTTCCGCGGCTATGCTGAAACGAGTTTGAATTTCGTGCCTGAAAAGATTCAATTACGTCGGGGGAATCTTGCAGAACCTAACAGAGAAACAGAGAGAGAGAGAGAGAGAGGAGGGAGCCGAAACGAGAGCACGTACCGTGTCACGTACCCACTGTTCTTTTATTTTCCTTCTCATTTTTAACCGAAGGAACGCAACACCTTGTTGCGCGTTTACCCTCCAAACTTCTCTTCGCGTTCGCCCTACTTAATTATCGAATGGGAGCTGCTTGCCCTCGCGAAAGAATAAACGCACGTCTAGGGAAAATAATCGCGGCAACGCGCGGCTGCTTGAAAATCTGCTTTCCCGGAAATAGGAGAACTTTGCCCGTAGCGTTATAGCGTGGCTTCCTACGAATCGCACGATTATAACCGTAGGAAATCGAATTTCGACTATACGCGTTAACGAAATAACTAACTATACGAGAAGTTGGACCGTCGCGAGAGATAATAGGACGAGCTACTGTGGTCTTGTCCATTTATTAGAAACGACAGACGCGGCAAGGAGTATAAACTAATTTGGAATTTCTTCTTTCGTCTTAGAACTGCGTTACGCGTCATGAAAAATTGAACTGAACGTTAAGTATTCAAAACATAATTTAAGGGTTTCTAAAATTTGGAACAAGTTGAAAGGAAAAAGAATCGAACAGGTTACGTTGCAGGAACTTAGCAATTAGGAAATCCTGCGGATAAATCCAGAGATTCGTCACGGATTCGTAGGGTTCGCGCCAAGCTACTATTTAAGAACATCGACTCGAAGAAATCCGCAGACGTGAGTCCGAGATTCGTTCCGTGCCCCTTAGCGCTCCTGAATACAGATTACTCTCAGTCTAGAGTTGTTAAATCCTAAATAGTATCATCTCGTGGTCGAGCAATAGGACAGAGCACTTTGTAGCTTACGCAGGCCGCGTGTTCCCTAATACCCAGTGTCCCAATGCCATGTGACCAGAATTAGACGATCCTTGGAGAATGCAACTCGTGGTAAATTATACCTGCGAACGGGGACCTTGGCTTCTCTAAATCCAAATTTCGCCAGAAATCACATCGTCCCGAAGATTTAAATCCTCCCAAGATAACAATTATATCAAGTATTTTATATTACTCGTTACTATATTCGGATTATTTTACTTTACGTGCAATTTCTAAACTACGTGTATTTCTGTAAATTCATATTTTTATGAATATAACTTAGAAAATGGAAGTTAGGCAGAAAATTGACATATCCACTGGGTATTAAATACTCTGGATATTTTTCCATTCTATAGCATGGTATAACATTCTCTTCATTTATGCATCTTCGAATTTTCCATAGATACGTAAAAATTCACAATCTAATAGTCGAGTATCCAATCTTCCTGATTCCTGTCAAACATCTTCGATTCTTCGCCCTATGCCGTTTCTAAAAACGATAGTTGAATTTTTCCTTCTAGGAAGATTTCTGTCTCTGCGTATTCGCGATATATCGGGAAAACAGAAAGTCAAATCACCACAAAGATTTCATCGTTTTCTGGTAAGATGCGATTCGTCACATTCGTTTTGTAGCTCCAGACATCAGGATTCTGGACGAAGCCAGACACGAACTACGTGATCGTTACTACAAAACCGGAAGCGGTATCGAGCTAGCTTGCGTCGCTCGACCTTCTTGTCCCGACTCCAGGATACCGCACCCTGTCTGGAGGAAAAATGGTGAAACGTTGCCGGATCATGTCAACGTTTATCACATTAATGGGTGAGCATATAGAGTAGCAAAACGGTCGATCGAACAGAACTACGATAGATAACCGACGTTCCGATTTACCTTCGTTCATCGATGCGCAATTGTGTCCACGTATCACTGAACACGTAACGTTTTATCGGCTCGTCTGCCTGCCGAAAGCTGTATTCCTTTCACCTATGTCCTTTCTTGATAACGAGCGAACCGTTTAATCTCCCTGGAGGCGCTTTGCGAGACGCTCGGTGCTCTTGCAATCGCTACTTCCATTTCTACTTGTCGCTTCCGCCGCCGCCTTCACATACGTTCCTTATCTTGTCCTTTTTGGTAATTTACGTTTTCGATGGCACTGAGCACAAGTTGCAAAGTTTCGACCGACTTTGTTAAGGTATAAATGAAGAATTTCATCGCGCGATATCGGTACATCGATTCAAGTAAATTTTATTCATTTTATCATTTTTTGCATTTTTCCCAGTTTTGTAAATTTTTCAAATGGCAGTTGGTAAACCTACCGTAGCTATAAATTACAATCTGTACGAATAACAAATTCTATATTAACCGATCAAGATACGATACATATGTTAAGCGAATCTTTATTTCTCGACCGACTGTCCGCCTTTATGATGGGATTCGGTACGGTTGCATCTGTTTCGGTAGAATCTAAATTACTAGATTAGGAACCTCGGCTGTCTCGTTAAATCTAACAAATTCATATCCATCGAGCGTCGACTACAATTTGTATCGCTGCATCTCGGGATACTGCAATGATTTAGTGGGCGATTTTAGGAAGCTGGTAACAATATGTATAGTTTCTGCGGTATACATAGTTCACTGTATTTTCGTAATTTTGTCGATACTCCATGATCTTACTATGGAACACCGGAAATGTACAAGTACGTCCGATATGTAACGTGACAACTGATTTTTCAGGTCGAACGAAGATCTGGTGACCAAGCTATATATCGAGCAGGCGAAAAAGACTGACAGCGGCGAATACTCATGCTCAGTGAGCCAATTTAGTACCGCCGCGGTGCATATTCACGTCCTGAATGGTAAATTGAATTAAAGGTCATACGTTCAAAATTTAAGTTTAATTCTAAAAGGATTTTTGTTCTACCAAGAGTACAGAAAATTGAGGCAACCGCTTGATAACTAGATAAACGTGGAATAAAGAGGCTTAAAATGTCGAGGAACAACGTTTAAAAAAGAAAGTCTAATATTTAAACGATCGAAAAGGAGTTTAAAACAAAATTCGTAGATTCGGGAAAAAATGCGCGAGGTTCGTTTGAAATAGCGAAAATACATAAATAGAAGATTAATGAAAAATTCAAACGTAGGCACGCTAGGTACTTTTTTGTATTATATACAATACATCGTCAGAATTCTAATTGCCACTCAACAAATTAATATTCTTTTCCTTACTTTGATCCACGAGTTTTTTAAGAAATTAAAAAACTACTAAGTACTCGCCCGACTTTTTCACTTTTAAAATAAATCGTACATAGAATGTGGAAATGCGCGTTGAAGCTTAGGTACATCTTGTAAGTTACACGATTGTCGAATACGTAGCTGGTTCGAAGGAAAAAGGGGATTATCACGACCAGCCAAATCCACATGCTAAATTCCATGTTTATTATACCGTAAAAACCGTTGCCTCTGGTTAAATTTTTACCAATCGTATAGAATACTTAATCTCGTTAGTCTATTTGCGAAGCAGCTTTAACACGTTCGTCGCCCGGCGTAATTCGGCTAAGTTTCCTGCGGGGCCCAAATCCCACCGCCGGTACGCAGAACGTAAATAGAGCGACAAGCAGGAATTCATCGTTTATCGCCTTCGATTCATTGTTTATCCCCTTCGATTCATTGTAAAGAAAAGATTATTTATTTCTGAAATGGAGAAAGCTATAAGCTATCCAGCTAGAGTATTCCGAGGGATCTCATGGCGGATATCTCGCATCTTTCATTTAGTCGAGAAGCATACTCGTGAGACGTACGTCGGTGATTTTTTCCTCCTCAAAATGTTCAGTAAACAGCGTGAAAATATATTTGAAAGCGAGAAGAGTAGCGATGACGGAGTCTATAACTATTTTTCGACGTGCCCAAAATCACCCCAAATGTGTTTGCAATGTTTTAACGAATACCATACGATATAGGATAATGTAATATATTATCCAGAATATAAATTAATAATAAGTATGGTAAAATGTGTTTTTAATATTTTTATGTTGTATATCCTATATATAATATCGTATATTTAATTAACTCGAACAAGAAGAGCGTCACCATCCTTTGGTGACGAGGCCCCCACGGAAGTACAACCGTCGCATAGATATGTGCGACGTGGCGACGAACGTGTTAAGTAAACGTCTACAGTAAAGTAAACGACAGAGTGGTATTTATTGTCAAGCCTCGTCGTTACAAAATTTATCAAAATTAAAAAAGCCAACCATAAAATCAAGGATAACGTAACATCGGATTATGACGGGACATTTTGTTAAATTTGTAAGTAATGTCTTCCGAAAATGTTGCTCCGGCTTCGTGAAATTTGTTAAATTTCGTAAATATCGATATTTACTCGTAAGAATCATATAACATTTATCGAATGTTCAATCTGGTTTAGATAAATTAAACAGTTTATGCCAATTAAATAATTCCGATTGAACTAACTATACATTTTAATTAAAAAGGACAGTAATCTGTTATTCGTTTCATTCGTATAATTAAAGATCAAAAATATTCCAATTTGTGCGATACCAATTTAAAACTTTACTTACTTCAGATCATAGAAGATTAATTACTGTTCCAAAAGTAGGACTTCATGCATAATCGAAGTAATTAATTTCGGCAAGCTTATGGTTACCAAATGAATTGATCGAATTAAGTTTAAAAATGTTTAAGAACTTTTCACTAAATCAAAATTTAATCTTTCAAATGAAAACTTTAAATCCGACCGATACTGCTACAAAATCATTTGCACTTCAATTTGACGAATGTTTTATAAACAAGTTTCTAATAGCGAATATTTACTGTTTGATTTTCATATCTTTATATATTTTCTTATATTTTCTTCATCGTAGGTGAAAAACAAGCAGCAGTTCACCACGATCAATGGAACGCAGCACGAACGAATCACGAAAAATTAAAAAATCTGTACGTCACAATCGCCAGCCTTGTTTTTCTCCGGACTTGGATGATCAACTCGCCATAAAGTTCATCGAAACATTTTGAGGTTATGACTGCACACTATCTCGCATCGCTCTCTCTTGTGCATATCCGCCAGAAAGCGTTTCTAGTAACGGATCAGTATTACGATGGAAGAAAACTGCCGAATAAATTGTACGCAATAATTTAGTGTGCATTGTATACAATATCGCAAAACCACCTACGAACGACATTGTGAATACTAACTTATATCATTGCAATCTGGCAACAAAGTATATCTCGTGGAAATTTTGTTTTACGAAACCGACCGAACCTAAAAAAATGCATGTTACTATTCGACCATATCGATTTAATGCAACAGACGTGCGAGTTTTGTAATGTTTCGATAGATTATAACACGGAATAGAGCATGATAAGATGTGATTCATCTAAAACAAATTGCGCCTTTGTCTTTCACGAGGTTTGGTTTATATTGAAATATATCGATTAATTAATTTAATATCTTTTTGTTATCCTATTTTAATTAACTTACATATTATTACAGATCGTCGAAAATTTTCTAATGCTTGTTCGTTTCTACAAGAACTGTTCTTGATAAATGGTTAACGTTATATGTAAGTGTGTTAGTGTTAAAGCGAATGAAAGATTGCGTTGTGCGTCTGTTACACGATTTAGGCTATACGATATTTATTTTTCTTTTTAGTGTAATCGCCATCAAAATCGACTTTAGATCGTCAAATATTTGGAATGTTATTCGGTATTCCTAACCATATCCATCTTTAATCATATAGTAATTGTACCAGTGAATGAATAATTAAGTTGAAACTGTAATAGCAACCGTAACATGCATTTGTTAGGGCAAACATAAATGTTCTCGACGAACAACTGCGAATACTAGTAGTTTAAAGATAAGGAATAGTAATAAACGTTCTATTCTTCTCCTCTCGATGGCCTGTACATAAAATACCTTAAATATTGTATAGTCAAGGAAACATTATGCTCGATTGGTCGATCTATTGCGACTTGACATAATTTTACAGGTGTGCAAATTGCTTGCTCTTAAATGTATGTATAATTGCCCGACTTAAATCGACCAGTTTAGCTACGCGCATATGTTCTCAGATAATAAACTATCATTAACTAATTTCATCTAAATTTATTTGCTCAAATCATTCTACCTTCCCAAACATTTGTTTTCTGTTATCGTTACAATCATTTTGATAGATATTTATCTAAATTACTACTAATAATAGATTTTGTTATTCTCGAGTTAAAATCAATGAGTATCTCTATAACCACAGTTACCAAAAAGACTGAGACCACTTCCTCCGTTGCAATATTCTTATCGACTAGTTTTGGTAAGAAGCAGCCAGAGGTTTTCAACGTTACCGATGCAGCATAGGGTAAGATTGCAATGTTTATAGTGGCTCCAACTGACACTTTTTGATATAAAATTACAAATAAGGAGTAGCACAGAAGAATATCCTATGATCAGGAACGAAATACAGAATCGTTACTCATTCTTCTAACGAAACAACTATTTGAAGCGAAATGCTCACTACTCCAAGCACATTATTATAGAAACAAGTTGTTGAATACAATAAGAGTTATTTTTTAATTTAAATAAAATTACGGACGAGATATCTCGTGAATATGTTTTCTGTATTTTAGATACTCGTATGTACTTATGTGATACTTGTATATATAAGAAAAATAAACAAAATTGTTCCCAAAAACAATATGTCCTTCATTCGGTATGAAGTTTCGAATATTTTTTAAAATCGAAGGATATCCTACTACATTGACCGAATATAAATAAAACACATAATCAACTAATTCCTAAACTAATAAACTAATAAACAAAAGATATAAAAATGAAACGTTACTGCTTACGGATAAAATAGATATCTATATTCACTACAGAATTTGCTCGCTACAAAATTCTACGTAATACAACCAGCCACCCGTTCAATTTCAGATCTTTTGTCATACGACATAATTGGATGATCAAAGGAATAAAAATGCATGCAATTCGTTAATATGTAAATGCGAAGAACATAAAAAAATTTTACCTCGGCCCAGAAGAAGTCATCAGAAACTGGAAGTCATAACACAATATGGAAGTAGGAGATTGTGAAATATCTGTAACAGAAAAAGATGGAATTTTATTTAATTCAGAGCTTTAATATACATATACATATTTAATAGGTTATTTGAACTTGTCACGAGACAATTGATCATATAATAAAGGAGCGTTCAGACAATTAATATTATTTTCAATATTATATCAATATTCAGGGTTCTCAACGTTATCGTACATAAGAGATCTTCTGGACGATCAATATATATTATCAATATAGTGCTGAGAACGCTGTATATTGACAATAATACTGACGATATTGACAATAATATCGATCGTTTGAACCCTCTTAATATCATACTGATTCTCCTTACTATTTACAACTTCTATACTTACGATATAATAGTAATTCATGTTCGAATAAATGAATCCAATCACCAGAAGTTTATTTAATCGGGCACTAACTAAAGTTTTATTTAAATAAACGGAGCACATTCAAACGAACTAATTATATCCGCGCCATGTTATAAAATATAGATGGCGTAATAAAACGTAATGGACCAAATCTCGTACCTCGATTAACAACTAACTTCTCTCCAGTAAGATATCTTGACAATTGGACAGTGAATAGTGAATATAGAATTTCATATAAAAGTATATGTACAATATATATCGTTTGGGGGCGTTAAGTTTATGTGTTATTTGCTATGTTTTGCTACAGAATTACTGTACAAATAATTAACTTTATTTCCCACAAATACAATCCATTACAAACTGTCAAAAATTTCTAATTTATCGACATTTGTTTGCGAGTGCTAATATGTATACATTTCCTGTTAGAAAATACCGTGCCTTAGCTGCAGAACTATAAACAATTTTTAATGATTTCTGTAGAAAATTTCAACAACACATTGAAGACATAAAGTATGGAAAACGTTATGGAGGGTGTAAATGGACATTTACAAATAAAGTATCAAAAAATTGCCACAGAATATTCAAAAGTAAGAAATATTCAATATATCATTTACATAATCTGGTTTTTGAAAATTTATGTACTAAGAGATGTTTTTATTTTTAATACTATCATCTGTTTGTGAAAAAGAATTATCGCCGTTAATAGTTCGATATTTGTAAATATTTATATGAAGATCATTATCAAAGAATTTTTTCCTTAGATTCGTGCTCAGGCAAATGTTTTAAAGAGAGCTGTGATTGATGAACAAGCACGTAATGCTGATATACGAGAGCAACTGAAAGAGAAGGAAGTAGAACTTCGCAGAGCCGAACAAGAATTAGACAGTTTGTCATTTCGAAATCAACAACTAACTAAACGTATAACTGTATTACAAGAAGAACTTGACAAAGCACAAAATAAATCTAAAAAAGGAAAGAATAAATTATCAGAAAATAATAGCCAGGTACTAACATCTCCTAATCATATCTTGGATGAGGAATTTCAAAAGAAAATAGTTGAAAATGCCCAGTTATTATCACAAATCAGTGATAAAGATAGCGAAATTGAAACCTTAAATGAAAGGATACAACAACTAGAATCTAAATTAGATTATTGTGGGAAATGCAAAATTGAATTAGAATGTCAATATCAAAATACTATAGACAAACTGGAAAGAGAAAGAAACGATTTACAAAAAAAGTTAAATGATAAACAAAAGCAAGAAGAAAATGTATCATGGTCTAGTAACGAAGGTAAACGAGATGGATACGAATCTGATAATAAGGTAGGACATTCCAATCTCCCAGAAGTAGAACCGTCTCCATTTTCATCGCCATCTGTATCACGTAGATCGTTAAAGTCTATTGGCAAAGGTCATCCTAAAGTACAGGAAGAAAGTAACGACTTTGATTTTTCAAAATCGTGTGACCTAGAAAAAGAAATTAACCATTGGAAGGCACAATATCATATGCTTAAAATAAAATATGATGAAATACAGCAAAAGGCTTGCATAAATAATGTGCAGATTGAACATGAATCTTTGCAATCCGCAGAAATAAATAATATGGTAATGTTTATTTCAAATTACTTATAAGAATTTTTATATAAAATAATCTAATCAATAAATGTTTATAGCAGATTGGAAAGTTAACAGTACCTTTAGCAATACCAGAAGAAATTGAAGCTCGAGAAGCTAAAATCCGAGATTATTTTCTACAAGAAATCGACAAATTAATAACAGAAAAACATATTTATCATATGAAAAATTTAGCTATGGCTGCCAATGTAATTAAATATATTTATGCAATTTATTTGTGTGTAAAACTTGATATATTTCCTTGCTATATTTTTAATTGAAAAATATTTTTTAGAGTGAAGTTCTACAAGTTCATTTAGACACAAGCGAATCAAAGAGAGAAAAATGTGAATCAGCTCTCACAGAAGCACTTTCAAACTGTAATACTTTACAAAAAGATAAAGAGATACAAGAAGGAAATTATAAAGCACAACTCAGTACTATGAGTGAACATCTTGCTAATATGAATGAAAAACTCATTTCACAAACGGAAGAAATACAACAATTAAAATTCCAACTTGTAAATAAGGTAACAATTTCTTATAAAAGTAAATGCAATTATTTTAAATACTCAGTGTATGGTTTTATAATTTCCAGAACAGTAAAAAGGGAAAACAGAAGTGATACAAGTCAGGTTATAAAGTAACGATTATTGACATTCCTACAACAATGTACTTTAATCAGAATTATTAGTAATTTGAATTTTGTGTACATATGCAACTTATGCCTGACAAACAGTAATTATTTTTCGTCATATTTTAACTAATATGCTATGAAAATTTTAAAATTTCTCTTAATGTTATCTTATTTATCAAAGAAATAAGAATTATTATTGGTGTTTTATTTATGAATATTAACAACAAAAATTATAGGTTATGTAGCATCGAAATATACATAATACTGTCATTTATGTACATTTTACAGTCTCATTACATCAACTGATTTTTATTTCATAAGTTCAAACTTTTCCTTGTATTTCATTCAACATGAAGTAATTTAAAATATCTAAGTTGATATTCTCTTACGTATTTAATATATAATAAATAAAATAATTAAACACACTGGAAAATTTACTTCTTTTATAAGAGAATCTTAAAATATTCCCATTTTTTCGAAACAATAATAAATATATTTTTTCCTTTACTTTACATTGAATTTTATATTTTAATAAATAAAGGTAGCTTAACTGAAAGATTATTAATCATTTTAAATGCTCAGTTTTGTGAAATACTTGAAATATTACATTTTCTTTTAATATCTCCCTAAACTCATACTATGTAAAAAATTTCTTTAAACGATTACATCTTATAGGTGTGTTATTTTCTATCAAAGTTTTGCAATGGAACCTTCTACTTTATTCCATTGCAGTTCACTTCTTCAGGTTGTACTTTTCTGTATCTAGCTAAAAATAATCGAATGTCTACACAGCATTATCCATATTGGCATTTTTTTGCATGCCCAGGCATAAAACAATTGGCGGATATGGGAATCTCGCCCCTACAAACATCGGTCCTGTCATGAGGCACACTGTGAATACAGATGTATAATGTTATTATCTAAATGAACCATAAACAGAAAAAATGAACATAATGTGAAAGAAACTTAAAAAAATATAACTCATTTCTTTCCTAAATTTTCACAAATAGAATTTAATTTAAAAATATCACTAAATAAAGCTATATATTTAATTATCATCGATAAAAACGATTTTCCTATTAAAAAATTACAAGGAACTTTTTCGAATTCAGTGAAAAGGAATCGAAGAAATTCAATTCAGGAATGAGAAAGTAGAGTCTTTAGCCTTTAAAATGGATCCACATAGATTATTGTATGATTTTTTCCCCACGGGATTGTAATACTTCGAAGATTGACAACATTTCGACCAAAACTTACACTCGAAGCACAAGAATACATGATTAGAGCTAATTTCCTTTAATTCTATAATACAAATTTATTTTATCTTCTATCACCTAACAATTAAAACGAGGCATGTAATACATGTTTTCTAAACTAACATGCACACATCTAACATAATGTTAATTGGACAGATTGTATAAATATATACTAAAATAGAGGAAATTAAGTAGAGAAGATTCTATACTGTAAATATTTCTATCAGCTTCACTTTTTGTTTCATTATTCTGATTGTTGTATATTAGTTACTATTTTCCTTGTTTTCATTCTGTAACACATTAATATGAGTATCAAACGAAACATTACTTACAATAATATAAAAGTAATTAAGAAATCAAGAATATAAGTAATTAAGTATTTACCTTTCTGTATATTGCAGATTCAGATTGAGTATGGGATTGTATCGACTTTGAAGATACATCTAATGTTTGTGTAACATTTTCAGTATGAGAATCCATAAATTTACTATTTGAAATAGAGGTATCAAATGTTATATTATCAATTGCAGAAGATACGAGTGTAATGTCAGATAATGCAGTTGAATTTGCAATGCCCTTCATTATTTCACCATTGATAATTGTGTCATCTTGCATAGACTTATATAAAAACATGATAGACGTATATGAGATAATATTAAGAGTACATAAAATATATTTTATCACATGTATGTATCACTTACATCATCATCTGTTGTTTCAAGGAATTTTCTGCTTTCTCTAAACTTTTTAAGGATTTGTTCATGTGGAGACGTTACCTTAAATTGACGAGGATAGGAAAAGTTTTTCCTTGCTGGAGTTAATCCTAGAAAAAATTCACAAATTAAATTAAATGCGAGTATTCCTTTTTTTTTTTTTTATTAACCTGTGCACGGTAACAGACCTGTTGCGACATCACGTTGCAAATCTTCATCAAAAAATTTGTTAATTTCACCAACTGTTATTTGTAACTGTTCAATAATATTATCATTCCGTGCACTTGATTCCATTATTTGGTTTTCTAATTGGGCAGATACGTTTTGAGACACATATCCAGTATTTTCCTTTATATCTTTCACGAATCTTGCATGGTTTTTATTTATATCTGAAATTACTTCATGTGCATCCTATAAACATGACACTGCATTTGTTAATGTTTGATACTTCATAATATGTTAAATAAAAAATTTCCTGTATATTTACATTGATTAATGAAAGGGATATATTCTTATCTGCATCCATTTTCAGTTGCTCTTCCTTAATATTGCATTCTATATCATTTGTATACTGCTTCGACATATTACAACATTCATTTATATTTGATTTTAATTCGTTTATTAAATCCTTTCCTCGCTTTGTAATCTCATTTGCAATTTCTTCATTCTATTGACAAAATAAAAATCAATTTTTTTATTCGAATTAATAAAAAGGATTATAATTCGAAAATTACCTGTCTTGTTGCAACAATAACGTTATTTTCAATTTTCTCTATATCACTTTGTATATAATCTTTTAAATCATTTCTCATTTTAACATTTATATTAGAACTATTTGTTGCTTGAACATTAGCTTCATTACAAATTTTGGTAACATAATCACATTTGTCAATTGTAGCAGAATAATGCTTTCCTTGACTTTTATGTAATTCGTTTGACTGTGAAAATAGATCTCCCATCATCTAAAACATAATAATTCTATAATTTTGAAATCAACATTAATATTTTCGGAATCGAATAAAGATATATTTTTTATACTTTAGTAAATAACTGTTGTTTTTCACTAAATTCCTGTTTTTTACGAAGTACTTCAACAGCTTCCATAATACTTTTGACATTTTGACTCATACGATCATTAATTTCTAATTCATAATTACAAGAAGCATCTATCATTTCTTTTAGAAGAGTCGAAGTTTGTTTTAATTTTTCAGATACATTATTCCTTATGATTTCCAGGTTTTTAGCTATTTCATTTTCTATCATACTGTTGATGCTTTCAGCCAATTGCAGAGAAACGACACTCATTAATTCATGTTCAGATTCCACTGTGTCAACCACATTTCTTACTTCATTTTGTATCCAATTCTGATACTCCAAATGCTGAGATATTAAAGAAAAACAATAAGTCTTTGTAATTGAAAATCAAAAGATGTAGAAATAAAATACGCAACTTGATAAGAATTAACAATACATACAAATTCATTTATATTTTTTATTAAATTAGTAGTATCTGATTGATTCGAATTGCTCGTCGCGTTTCGATGTATTATCGTGTCAATACCGTTACATTTGATAGAGGTTTCTATATCAAACAGAATAAATAGAAATAAAAATTAGTAGATGAAATATATACGTGAATTTCTATAATGTGAGAAAGTATTTCTTACCAATGTCATTTTTCATTGCTGGAAAAAATGTCTTTAATTTTTCACCATATGTAGATATATCTTTTTCTATATTTTGCAAATATTCACAAACATTACTTTTCATGGTTCTACCAAGGTCTTCAAATTTTTGTTCTGTTTTACTTGGGAGAAGAAAGACAGCAAAAAATGTATTTCATTGTACAATAACATGTAAAATATAAAATATTATGCCTACTAAGAGATTTTTTATGCATTCAAGGATCATAAAATTAGCATTTGCATAGTCAAAAAAGCTGTAAATGTAAATAGACAAACCTTTTCCTGTCAATTTTATCGTGTAATTTATATGAATCTGTTATTGCTGTATCTGCAACATTTAGCAAAGTCTGAGCCTGATCCAATAAAGACTGTTCTGTATTCATATGTCTCTCTACTAAGTATTTATGCTCATCTCGTTCCTGCGTTGTTAATTTTAATCGATAATTTGACGACTGTAGAGCTTCAGAGAAATTATTTAATTTAGTCTTAACTTCATCTAATTCTTTTGTCTGGGCAATATTTTGCAATTCAAGTTCATTAAATATTTTCTAAAAACAAAAAGAATATACTAAAATTATAGGCAATAAGATAGAGTAATCAAAACTTTCTTCGTTAATAAAGATGTACCTCCTTGTCTTGCATAATTTTCTCAAGTGCTTTTATATGATTAATTTTTTCTTCTATTTCCTTAGTCTGTCGTGAAATTAGTGTTTCCATTTCTCTATAATTATCATCTGCAAGATAAACACCGTTTCTATCACGTGAAGCTAATAAATCTCTTCGCAGCTTTTCAATTTCTTCTGTATATTGTTTCAAAAATTCTCTTTTCGAAAGTTTCTGATTTATTTCTGGACGATTTGTGATATTTTTTGCACGATGTGCATAATCTAGCGTTGATAATGTTTCCTCAAGGTTAATGCTAGCAGGGGATACTGTTGCGATAATTGACGTTTTTGTCCGACCACCTAATGATTCCTGCAGTAATCTTGTAAGTTTAGATTCCCTACATGATGTAAAAAGTAATAATGAAAAGTAATTATATAACTGATCTTGTTGTAAAAATCAGGATATTTATTTTTGTCACCTGTAAGGTATATGAGGTGCTTTTTCAACAAGAGCTGTTATAACTCTGCCAAGAGTTAATAAAGACTGGTTAATATTACCAGCTTCTCTTGCTCTCCTATCAACAGAGCCAGATCTTCCAATGTTTTCACTACCAGCCAGATCCACTAAATTTAATTTCCCCATTTTCAGAATCTCTTCACCATCTGTATTACCAGTACTTTCTTTCATATGTATAGTAATTGAGAATATAGTATGGGACCGGCTGTAATCATGTTTGGACATTTCATGTGTTGGAACCAATAATATACTTAAAATGTAAACTTATATAATACACAAAATGTTTGCAAACATATACCATCTGAAATAATTAGTAAAATATAGGAGATATGAGTAAAATAACACATTTTATTTTTATGCAAAGTATAATAGCATAAAAGTAACTTTTAACTACAAATAATGAATTTTCATTTTAACATTATATGAGATAATATAAAAAAATATTCTACACGAGGATAGAGAAAAAGTTTTTAACTTTTCCTCATATCTCCTAGCACTTAGTGATTATTTTAATATTTAAGCAAAGATACATATTTACAGACGTTTCTAATACATAAAAATTAACTTTAGTAATAAAAAATAATGACCTAGATTGAGTATTCATCAATGTTGCAGCTGTTTGCCTTCTGTCTGAACCTTTCTTAATAATTTTATAAACTTCACTTGCATTGTGTATTGTTACTTCTTCTAATCCATGTATGATTACTGCACCTTTCTTTGATGCATCTTCATATAGCCTATTCAATTATCATTATATTAGATGTGTACATGCGTATGTATACGTTAATCTATCAAAATTTAAATAAATAAAAAAGATTTAACTAAATATTTGAGCATTTCTTTTTAGTTTAAAGAACTTGAATTACGTACCTCAATTTACATGCATCATTACTAGATGATAAAAGATCAAATATGTCTTCATTATAGAGTTCAAGAAAACTAACTCTAATTGTATATTCCTGTGTTTCCAGTAGTTGCAATTTGTCAAATAAGTGACTTAAAGAACGTGGTATCATGCCAGCAGACGAGTCCTACAATTATATAGTCTGGTATAAGTATAAATAATATCCTTTCATATTTTACTTTACACTTTTATATTATATTATTTAACATTTCTTTCCTTTATACTTTACATGAGTATTAAATCTATTTTACATACTTAATAACTGATATTATTTTAGTCTACTATCACTATTGTATTTTATAAAAATATTATTTACTAATACTGACATTTTATAATTTACTATGATTTTATAATTTATACTTTTGAGAAATTATACTTATATATAAATTTTTTGTGTTTATTTCTTTTTTCATTGTTTCATTAAATACTTATAGAAGTTATTACCACCTTATTTATATTTGAAATTTTATATTTCATGAATAGAAGAATACAAAAAAATCTTACACTGTGCCAATATAATGTTCGATCATTGTTAATTCCTTCCATTGTGTATGTCTTCCCTGTACCAGTTTGACCATATGCAAATACTGTACAATTATATCCAGCCAATACTTGTTCCAATAATGGACTAACAACAACATTATATACATCGATCTATCAATTGAAAAATATGTAATAAACTAACTTTTCCTTAAATATACATGTTCATTAGTCGTAAACATATACCTGTTTTGACAAAGGTCCAAATACATTGTTAAACTTAAATTTTTTAGAAACTTTGTCATTTGGACGTTCATGTACTATTATTTCCCTATTATTTGGAACTTCCAATATGGATGTAGATTTATTATTTTCCTCAAAATTATTGATAGGTCTAAGAAAATTAAAATTAGAAAATAAGTCATAAGAAACCAAACTTTTCATGTAAAAATAAATTATATTCTAGCAACTAGTGTTTACATGAATGTATAACTTATATAAATGTTTTAATATCAAAGATTATTTTTTCATATCAATAGCTATTATTACTAAATATTTATTTCGTTTCAGGTCTCTCGATTCTTTAGATTTTTACCTTCTTAATCTTTTCGGTATATATGAAACCTTGTAATTTACATATTCTACTGATATTTGTCTATATAACATAAAAGCTACAATAATATAAACTAATTCTACATACAAATTTAATATTTAATAAACATTAGATAAAATTTACGTTCATATCATGATATTAATATCATAATCTTCTAAAACAACAGTTTAAAAAAAAAACTTGATCACTCACCTAACACGAACAAATACCTGTATCTGCTGACATTTTTCCTTTCTTCCACTCCGTGTATCATTCATCTTTATTATTATTTAAATTATACTGATTTTCGTTGCAATCAAACTACTGTGTAAAATGATGCAGATTATTCGTTACAATTTAAACATCAATTTAAAATGTGTAGTACCTCGTAAAGTCACTTGGAGCGTTGTTTTGTAAATATTCTTGTGCTGATTGGTGGCGAGCTAGTAACAGCTTCTATTGCCTACCGCGGAACGGTGCAATGATCGCAATGGAACAAGAGTCACACACATCGGGCGACAGAAATGTGAATTGGACATGTGAATCCATCTTCAAAGATCAACACTCCTCTAGAAAATACAAATAAATTTATAATCTTAGTCAGAGACAGTGTATATAGTTGTAACGTTTACATCAAAGAGAAATGAGAATTATAAATTTATATTAATGTTATATTTTTTACTGTTATGTTTTTGAATAAATAGTTATCCTTCTCGTTGTAGTTACTTAGACTGCGCAGATATATAAATAGCTACAGTTACAGATTTATGTCAAAATTTTAACGAATTACATTATTGAAAAATTTGATTAAATTTAGATATTAACTAATAAATCTTTCGATTTTTAATTCAATTTTGTTATGAGCTAACTACATGTACTGTTGACTTCTTATTTTAGTAGGTGTTTTTAAGGTTACTATCATAAACAACGGTAAATTGTTTTATGAATGAAGAGTTTATATTTGTGCACTGATAATACAAGCGAATATATACGATTATGTTGTGATTTTTATAAAACAGTCTAGAATTCACGCTTAATTCTTATGGACAATTAAGGCATCTATGCAATGTAGATGCGCAGTAATGCAATAATATTATGTGTATGCAACTTAAAGTATGAAAAATTAGAATATGTTATAAATATTTCATGTCAATTATCCTAACAAATAGTACTTTTGTTTTTATATACCATCAGTTATCTTATTTTGCAGGAATAAATTGCATTCTACAATAAATCCACTAATACATATAGTCAAAAATTTGTCTATAATATTGTCTGCTATATGAAATAAGTGACAAATTTGTCTTTGTCAAATAAATATTTTATTCACGTCTATAATATTATATATTTATGATTGTCACACAAAACATTGAAAACATGGTGAAATTGAAACGGGCGATTTGGAATGTCTCTTCCAATTTTGCTGCAAATCGATATTTTTCGCGTTTGCTAACGTAAGTTTTAAACTAATATTTTGTTTATTAATTTATATTACATTTATTTGAATCTCCTTTCATATGAAACAATTTCGATTTGATTATAGAATATGAGATTCATTCATAAGAGGCAAAATTTGACAGAGTTATTTCATGTTTATAATGAACTGGAAATTAATTTTTGTTCATAGTTCTCAGTGGTACAATGTGTCTACAGATTCATTACAAAATAAAGCAATAACGGAAAGTACACTAAAAACCGAAAATGATATCATCATTACAGATAGTTGTGCTCAACGTTTAAAGGAAATTACAGATGATAATGCTTATTTAAGAGTTACAGTTGAAGGGGGAGGTTGTTCTGGTTTTCAATATAAATTTGATTTGGATACAAACATAAATGAGAATGATAAGTAAGTGTCATAAAAATAATTCAAATATTTATGTGACTATAGTGTCACTGGTAGCTAATTAAATGCAATGATGTATTACAGAGTATTTCAAAAGGATGGTGCAAAAATAGTTATAGATACAACATCTTTAGAATATATTAAAGGATCGACAATAGAGTATCACACAGAATTAATACGTTCTGCATTTAGAATAACTAATAATCCATTAGCTGAACAAGGTTGTAGCTGTGGTGCTAGTTTTTCTATTAAAATATAATTTTCATGTAAATTCAATTGTAAAGAAATTTAGATATATATATATATGCATAGATATATTTATTGTTGTAGTGCTCATAAAATGGTTAAGAATATTGTTACATTTTTGTCAAAATTGTAAATTTTCTAATTTATTTGATTATTTTATGTATATCTTACATTTAAATACCAAAAATGATCTTAGTATATAAATTATATATTACTAAAAATAATTATTGTCTGTCAGCTATGAATTGTTAATAATTAAAGTTGCTAATAATTCTGATTGAGATACTCATTTTCCCTATTACTTTTTAAAATTGTTATTATCACTATTATTTTAATTATTTAAAATTATTAAATCGTATACTTACTAATAAAAATAATATTTACAAGACGTAAATAAGATGAAAACAGATGATTCTCGACTATGAGGTTTTGCAAATAACGTTGAATTACTTATAAAATTTTGAATTTCTCTATATTTGTCTTTAAAATAACTTGTAATTTTTACATATTAATCCAGTGATCCATCTTGGGAAGCTAATTACTTCGATTGGACTGATGTCACAATTTTTATAAGTTAATGTTTTATCTTCCTGTATTGCATTTGTGGAAAAATAAGTTAGATTATCAGCCCAAATTCTACTCTAAACTGTAAACCAAAAAATATATAAATAATCCAAATTCTGCAATTTTTTCTTATGCATCTAGATTCGATAACAAGTTATGCTATTAACTTGTAATAAAAAATTTATATTTGTAATGTCTAGTTTTTAAAGGTACATAATATTTACGTTGAATTATAAAAGATTTTTTACAATAATGTTTTACAGTAATGTTTTATAGATTTAAAGCACTTAATAACTAACTTTGATATTCACATTTAATATTTTCACTCTTTTTTTAAATCAATAAAACATTCTTATAATTATAACTTGAAGAATACATTATGAGTGATGCAGTAATGTACAAAGCAATGTGATATTGTCCCCAAATATACTGAATCTACATAATATAAATATTGAACAATGTATGTATATGTATGTTATAGGCAAAGTCGACCTTGCTCGGACAATATCAGCATTATGCACCACACATCGCTGTCTGGCAAAGTCAGGGAAAATAATTCAATGGCGAACATGGTCCAAGTCCAAAGATTACCTATCTCACCATTGTGTGGACAATGTCAGAAACTATTATTTGTTTGAAATGTAAAGTCGATATTGTGCATAATGATAAATCCATGTGGACAGCGTCGCGCTAAGTTCTTCCAGTTTTATTCATCCCACGTCAAGCATATCGTTTCTTTTGAAACGAAGTATCGGTATAGGATTAGGTATATAAAAATTTCTGGCTAGCAACTCTTTCACTGATTGTGCACGGGATCACAATTATGATCGAAAACTATTATCGCGCGTGTTTTTCCGTGCGTAGACGTTATGCTATTGGCGAAAGAATTGCAGACTAGAGATTTTTATATGCCTAATCCAATACCGATATTTAGTTTCAGAAGGAATGGTGTGACTTAGATTAATAAAACAGGTATAACTTAGCGTAGCGCTGGCCACGCTGATTTATCATTATTCTCAATGTGCATTTCAAGTCTGGCAAAGTTTGCAAAATACATAATAATTCCCGACACTGTTCACGCAGTGGTGAGCAATGTAAATTTTGTTCATATTATATTGAACTATATTCCGTATTCAACTATTTCTTCAGACTTTGCCAGGCAGCAGTGCATAATGCTGACATTGTACGGGTAAAACCGATTTTGTATGTCTTGCAGCCTTCGCCCGTAACATATATATAAAATAAAGAGCCAATTTCATAAAACAAAACTGATGAATATACATATATAATAATAAAAATAAACATACATACATACATATATCAGTTGCAATGTCTTACATAAATTATTATTAAAAAACTACATTAAATATATATATATATATATTCTCTACTATGGTAATTAAATATCACTATATTTTGGCCTTAACAAAACCGTTTTAATTTCTATGAAATTGACTTTCACTTATAACATGTCATTTAATAAAAATAAATGACATATATATACTTATATATATACAATGAATTATAAAATTGTTGGTAAAGACAAAAAAAAAAAAAAATTAAAACTAAGTTTTATCTTTTTATTAACATTTTGTCTAATGTTTGAAATAAGTGACAAGCAACTGACAAAATGATATATGTAGTTCTACGCATATTATATGCAGACATATATTATGCACGATAGTAAAAAAGTTTATATTTAATTACTCTAATTATACTCGACAAAATTCATAAGAAATGTCTGAAGGTTGTTATAATTATTACAATAATCAAATCTGTTTTATGTATCTTATTAATATTTAACATATGTATCGTATATATGTATTATTGTAATAATACACTAATGTTTAATATTTTTACATTATATTTAGTATTTTACAAAATTAGAGTATTTTGTACTTTTATATAACCTTTTAATTAATGTTTTTCAAGTAAATTTATGTCTACCAATAATTTTATAATTTATTGTATAATCTTCATTATTATCTAAGAATCTTTATTAAGACAGCATTTTTTCATCTAAAATTGACGCACTTGATGGCACAATTACCAGAAGGAAATCATAGATTAAGCTTATTTATTATATATATTTTACCAATGACATTAAAATTTAAATTCTAAAAGATTCTATTTAATTGGTAGATACAATAAACTTTCGTTTTTCCTGTATCACAAAATTATGTTTGAATAATTACAGGAACAAGATTTATTAAAATTTACAAAATATATTATATATAACTAATAAATATAATGTTTATTTATACCTTGTTGTCATGATATTAAAATTTTAAGAATTACGTTTGTTTTTTGGTATTTTAAAAGTACGTAATTTTTACTTACCAAGATTTTATGACTTTAAAGCTCACAAAAAATTATAGATACGTATTTGTTACCTTTGGCGAAAATAATTCAATGTTTAAAGTGTGGTGATTCAAATATTCAAAAAATTGGATAAACGGAAGTTTACTGCATTAGTTATATAAAACCATATTGCTAAAACAAATTTTTAGTTACCTTTAATTATTAAAGGTAATTAACAAGTATTACGATATTTATAAATATAGTACGAGTATCGTAACATTTTTCAATGTTAAATTCCTTTGCACGAATTGTTGCATTCTTATCATGCGTCAAAAAGATTTTTCTTTCTTCTCATATATTTTAATTGATATAATTAAATAATATTTAAAAACATGTTTCTTAGATATCTTTGCTGGATACGTAACATAATGATGTTACGTCATCAAGCGCGTAAAGGTACTACAATGTTTCCTTAATAAATAAATACTTTAACTTTTATTAATAGAACATAAAAAAGCTAAAGATTATTTACGGAAATAATTTGGTTGATCCAACCAATGAACGCCGAAACTTTGACATAAACTCCAGGAACATCCAATCTTCCGCAACCAAAACCCCATGACACCAGTCCAGCTAATTCGTAAAATCCGTCATCTTGACATACTAAAGGACCTCCACCGTCGCCCTATCAAATATTAGTTTTTGCAATTATTATACATAATTGTTTAAGTAAAATATAAACAGTGCTTTTGCTTGTATTAGCTTGACCAATAAAATATATCCTTGACCAGTAAACTATATTTATAAATAAATAGTAAATATCATGAAATGTACCAACTATTTTTCTTTCATTTCTGATCTATATAGAAAATATCATTCCATTCTATTTAGAAAAAGTAAAAGTCATTTCACTTTATCACGTAGGAATTGTATCATTATCACAAAACTTGTATTATTTTATACAATTATTAGTTACTTTTGTTAATATCTAATTGCGCTTGATTAATAAATGAGCCATAGATAAGTATAGTATCTGGTGTACGCTACTACTATCAACTATATTTGCGATCGATTTTGTGAATTATTTTCGCGAATACAGAGATTTCACTGTATGCTATGTATATATATAAAGCAGAATTAATATTACCTGACATGCATCGTTTCCTTGTTCGCCACCAGCGCAAAAACTACTTGCTGGTAAAATGAAAATTTTTTCAGTTACGGCATTCACTTTACGTATACATTCTGCGTCGCTTACAATTGGTATCTCAGCTTCTCGTACTCGAAGCGGAATAGGACCAGCTACATACAGAAGTAGACACACCTTATTAAGATACATATACGTTCTGAATGGAATTATAGGAAAATATATACGTATATTTAGGAATATGAAATTGGTAAAAGTCGATAGAAATTATGTAAAAATTATCTTGATTAAGTGTAATATGTTTTACTTCACAAAGAAAATGACTCTTTATTGTACCCATCAAGTAAAAATTAACTACGTACAGTTGTAGTACGCGCTGTAGTAAAATACCTGGCAATTTATGTTAATTTATGTCAACTTATATACATATGTACATACTGAAAATTTCATCGAAATTGGTTGATACAGAAACAAGCAACAGACGACGTTCATAATAACAAAATCTATTTACTACTAACTTTGATGAAAGATTTTATTAAGAATTTTCTATTTGTTCGGAACTTTGCTACATGTATATATGTATAACGAACAAAGACAATATGGGAATCTTACCTTCTCCCATATATCCATAACCAGTGACGGTACATCGTTTACCGGCTGTATGACTAACCCCTCGTGCAGGTAAACATACTAGGCAAACACCATCTTTAAGCTCTGCTTGTCCATGAAGCTTTAATAGCGCTATATCGTTATCAAGAGTCTGACTGTTATGATTATGATGAATGTAAGTGGTTGCCACTCGCAGAGTTTGAGCACCAGGACTTCCATATTTTCTCGTCAAATCGTGATCACCTACCCTTACATAAATCGCATCTCCAGATCGTACAATACTACAAGTAAAAATGAGGTAATGTAATCATTTTAAATATCCACCTTTTCGTTGTCTGTAACTTTACAACGTTTTGAAAGATTAGTAAGTAAGTTAATATTATACAATGGTAAATGTACTAAAATTCAAAATATACTGATCACGATAAAACTTACTTTGTTACACAGTGTGCAGCTGTTAAGACCCATTGCGTTCCGATGAGTGCACCACCGCAAAGGTACTGATTCAAGGAATTAATCAGGGCAACCTGCCAACACCATTCATTGGCATCTGCATCTTCCCCTCCAACAACTCGTGCTCCTCTTTCAAGACTACGTGCTTGAATCGGTCCGCGGGAGGTTCCTTTTACACCACACACGTATTTACTGTACACGGGGCTTCTCATAGTTGTCATCATCGTTGTTGTTTCATCTATAAAGTTAGTGTAATTTTTTACATATAAATAAATTTTGCTTAAATTCCCCATTCCTGTATTAGAAGACAATACACGATTATGGATAAATACATTGTAACGTTGTATGCTGTAGTATGTTGTATGAAATCTTTCAAAATTGTAAGATAAATTACGAATATCTTGAATAAATCTTTAACTTGAATGTTATTAATGTATAACTTACATATAGCTGTTGTAAATGGTGTTGTGTATGGTCTTGAAGTAACATACATGGTGTCATTTCTATTAGTCAAAATTGCTTCGCTAGAATTTCCACCGTTGATTTCTCGTATCAATGATTTTGGAGCACAACATTGATGCCCTTGTTTCTTACATTTAAACAAATTCGTCAGTTCAGCGTTTCCTATAAAGAAAAAAAAAAAACAATAAGAAATGTTATTCATATGTAACAAATTCATAAAATCCGATATTAAATTTCTATACAAACTTTTAAAAGAGCAGCGAAATAGGGAGAAGGAATGGAGATAAATATTACAAAACTAATTAAATTTTATGTATTTTTATAACAGTTGTATGAGTCATGAATTGAATTTTTATAACTTTTAAAGATTTAAAGCTATCTGTGCTTTCGAAAATTGTGCTGCATCATTATCTTAGAAAACAGAAAAATTCATAATAAAGTCGAATCTCGGTAACTTGAAACTCAAGAAGAGAGTTAAAATTTTCAAGTTACTGGAATTTTTATCTTTACCTTATCGAATTTCTCGAATCAAGGAGGTCTGAAAAAGCAAAACGACTTGAAAAGAGGCTTTGTACGAGGGTTAGCATTTTTCTAATTAAAGAGGCTCATACAAAGATAGATTTAACTTTTTGCATCCTTACAGTGAATAATAAATCATGTCGCTTTCATACACTGTCAATGTAGCTACGTATAAATACAGAACCACTATCGTCAGAATGTGTACAAGCAGATCAAATAATTCGTAGTATCATCCCTAAAATTATTTTTTATTTTGGAGTCTTTATTCGTTGCTTAGGCATACCAAAACACATCAAGGAAAGATAGAATTGTTTAGTCAGAGTTTTTAGAAACTCGTGTCTGTCGCCCTCAATAGCGTGAAGAAATAACGTCATAAAATAAGAGTTTCTAAAGGATAAATTAGAAAATCAGTTGTCACGATTCAATAATCGAATAGTCAATCCAGAAGTACTGTGTCGTTGTCAAACCGAAGAAAAGGAACTTTCAAGAAAAAGCGCGTTGAGAGAATATTAAATGTGTGGTCTTGACCTTCAGTGGATTGGTATTTAGAATTTTGGGTAATTTCTGATCAACGGAATCGACGAAACAAAGTCTTCTTTTTTGGAAATGTCAATTGAATTCTAATTATCCAACTAACGAGTTTATCAGTAGTTACCTTAATTAAAATTACTAAGACTTTCAAAGCAAATTGTTCGCTTTTTAAAATTGAAAGTCGCTTAAAAAACAGTACATCTAAAATAAAAAATAAAATTTACCACAAGCTAAGAAGAAAATAAGGGATCTGTGAATGAATTTCTAAGGAAGTCTATAACCATTATTATTATTATTATTTTACATTATATATTATTGATGAAAATAAGAATGGAACAGTTTCGAAATATACCATGCAGATATAACGAAAAGATATTTACGTAAAATGTATTAACACAAGGAAGTTATTAGCTGTATAACATACGCAATTAACATTTGATGGTAACGATAAGTTTTCAAACGAATAAAGTAGGAGTAACAAAAGAGAAGAGTAAATACTTACTGAAACAAGTGAATGATAAATAGGAAACAATACACGATCCAGGACACTCTGCACGTGTGTCTCGCGGTAAAGAAACTGTAGTAATCGATGGTCTCGGCGTGGGCCTTGGCCTTGGCCTTGGTGTCTAATACGGAGAAGATGGTGTCACTACGTTTACTGTCTATGTGCGAGTAATTTCAATTTTCTTTTTCGTATGGGTTATCCAATATCTTACTTGCCTCAATTTAATCGTTCCATTGAAAGGGTTCTACCGTAAAAAAGAAATAGAATCACCTGCGGCGAGCTTTTCGTGTTGTCACAACAAATATATCCGGATTGACAAGTCGAAGTCTTCGCTATTATTGCGTTTGGCCGTTCACAGAAGGCTGCCATAATGGTTAACAAGCAAAATCCGGGACATGGTTGTAATTTTGGTTCCGGCGGTTTCGTAGTTGGCCCAACTGTCGTTGTTGTTGTCGTTTCCTGTTCAATCGGATTATGGTTGTAAATATAAAGTTGTCTCTTAAGAAATATTAATTTTTCTATAACTTTACTTTCTTACAGTTTTTAAGAAAGCGTCGATAACGCAACAAGATCCATCATCAGGGCATTCAGCTTCTCCATCCACTTTATCGCATAAAAGAGCGAAGAAGCCACTAACGCATTCACCTTTACACGGCTTTCTCACCGTAATCTTTGGTCTTGTCGTAGTTGTTGGTTGTTTCGCTATCGTAGTAGTCGTTGCTATCGTAGTGCTAGCTATACTCGTAGAAGTAATCATATTTGATCTTACAGTTGTAAAAGGTGAAGAACCTTTGTAAGATGTATTGAGACCAGTCTTTTCATCGATGCGACTTGAATTCGTTCGGTCAATGACTAGTAGTTCTGGCGGAGGTGAATCCCCAAACGCATCTCTGGAGACGCAACATTTGTATCCTGGTTTGCAAAGGGTGTCTATTACCAGAACCGCATCGCAGTAATCGGCAATTCTCTCTGCCATACAAATTCCTGAACACGTTTTTGCTAAAAGAAAATAATTATGTGATAAATGGTGTTGGATCGTTGATGGCAAAATATTAAATGACTTTATTTGAGGCAGGATTGGGCACTAATTGATTAAAAGCCATTGGTAAAAGTTACTTCATTTGTTTTAACTGATCGATGCTTACGATTAGAAGAAATTAATCGTTAGAAGTTAAAAGTTATTAAATTCTAAATTAAATTCTATTTGAAATTTAAGAATATATATTATATTAAATGAATAGTATTAACAATTAAAACCGATTCATACGAGATCCGAGGTGATACTGATTAGAAATTAAAACGTCAATCTCATAAGGAAGAAGATTGCGATAATTAACCAATGATCTAATTGACGATTAAATACCCACTCTAATCGTTAACTGTGATTATGTACCAGTTAAATGAAAATTTAATTGTTAATTTCAGAGAAAAAAAAATGGAAAGATATTGTATAATTTTACAAAATTCGAAATTTGAAAAGGATTGTCACTTGAAGCTTAGAAGGTATATAAAGATGTTATATTCTATTATATACCTCACTTTTTTAATATATAGTTAGAGATAAAAAATACATACATGATGTTTTATTCACTGCTTCTTTCTGATTTTCCTGAAAAATAAGTAAAGTGTTTATATACTTTTAGTCCTTATTTTTAGTAAAATAGATATTAAAGAGTATATCTATTTGTATGCGTATAAATTTTTCAACAATAATAATTCCACTATTTAACAAGGAAATTGCGATATGAATCCGATCACTTTAAAAGAAACAACATTCTGTGCGATCTTTATTCTGTAATAATAATTACGCTAAAGACGTCAGTGATCAAGTTTTAAATATCAAACGTGCATTCACTGATACGACATAATAAATATATTTATTGTTTCGAGGAATATGATTTTGTGAACATACAGAAGTAGCTTTTACGGAAGTTGTTGAAGGTACGGTTGTAAGTGCTGTAGTTGTTGAAGGTGTTGTTGTGCTCGTAGTTGTCGTTGTCTTAACGGTAGTGATAATAGTTGAAGTAGAGTCATCGTCATGAGGAGGGGCAGCACTTTCAGAAGTTCCGGTACCATTTATAGGTGCCTCGATACAACATCGCATACTAGTAGGGCACTCTACATGCTCAAGAACTTCGTAACATATTAACGTTGCAAATGCGTGTACACATACACCTGGGCAGTCTGCACTGTTGGCTGTACTTGTTATGGAATCTAACAGACCTGGGAAAAAATAAAAACATCCACGTGAGATCTATTTAATGAAATTCCTGTGACTTTGTGTACCTCTCCACCACATTTCTGGATCATTACGTTCGCGTTGAAGATGCAAATATCATTAAAATCTCTACTCATGACAGGAGGATTGCTACTGACGTGTTATGGCTTCCTTGATACCAAACAATTTTAGGAAATGGATTTTTTACGTATCCAAGAATATTCAAGGTATTTAAAATGGAGTATTTCACATATTATAATTTAGTAACAATATGTATTTGTTAAAGAAAGTTTGTAAAGCTGTCCATATAAATTTTAGTACAAATATTAAAAAATTAGTACAGTTAGAGTGTCAATAGAGGTAGAAATCCTACTAATATTATACTCGAGTATTTAATATTTATAAATTCATGACTCAATTGAAACGACAATTGTTTAATAATATCTTATTGCGAAGATTATTTGTGAGATATTTTTATGCACGATAATGAGTAACACGTGTATTATAAATTCAACATCAACTATCGGGTACAGGTGCGAAGGCACGGTGAGTCAAGAGAAATTCCTGCATACGTAATCTTACGCTCCACTTATAAAATGAAATGGTCAAGCGTGATTGAATTTGATCTTGACAATTGGTGAACTTCTAAACGAAATTAATAATCCGTTGAAACTGTCCTCTTCGCTCACCACTGTTATGGGAAAAATAATGCAAGAACCACGGATAAATGCTTCAAAATTGACAGCAATGCCGAAGAAAGAACGCAGAATTAGTGCACTCTCAAAAATTGTTAAATCATTAGAAACGAAAGATTGCAAGAAGAGGACTACAATGGACAAATATGTACATTGTCAGAAGAAGGCCACGCATTGATTCAAGAGACGAAAGATATCTTAGTTCGTAACAGAGTTTATTTCAAAAGAAAGTCAATGGGAGAATAACATTATCTTTGCTGACGAGAGTAAATTTATTCTGGCGATAGAAGAGTTGGAGTATGTATCAAGAAAGTGGAAAGGGGAACTAATTTCGAAACATTTACAACCAGCCATAAAACACGATGATGAATCAATACAGAAGTGATAATGATATGAAGATGTAATTCAATTTACGGAGTGAGAAGACATCTTGGAAAACAATTTCTTTAAAAATGTTGCCGATACGGAAATCAAATAAATGCGGTAAAAATTGAACAGGTGTCCAAAAAATACAGTGTATAGATCCTAATTATTATTAAGCTGGAGATTTCCCCGAACGTAGAAAAGGACGTCGCGAGTGAAGGAGGAAGAGGTCGGAGAGTCGAATCGATGAAAAGAAACATATCGATGAGACGATATTAATGCAAGGATAGAATTTTGTAGTTTTTCATCTTTATCAAGTGAAATGTTTATCAAAGTGACTACGAGGCTTTTCTGATTAAAGCAAGGCCAGACTATGTAATTTGGAGCATATCTCCTTATTTAAAAAATGACGATAACTTATTTTCTTCTGCCTATTAAATAAAACTACATGTTTAAGTTTTTCTACGATAACTACCTGAAACAGAAAGTGTGTTTTGGGCAAAAATTTTTACTGTGCCGTTTCACAAATACGCTTGGCAACTGTCGCAACGTTCTTACGAATGAAACGAACGCGCCATACGATTGAAAATATATGTATATTATTTAAATCAACGATTTACAGTGAAGGAAATTACAAAAAATACAATTTTTTATTTTGAGCTAATGAAGGACGATCGTTAGATTTTTCCACTGATTAAGTAAGTAAATTTCAAGAAATTCGTCTCATAGTGTAGACTTCTAGGTGTTTTCACTTTAGCAGGCATAACGGCCCAAACAAACATAACGGTAGTTAATTAAACAGCTTGACTTAATCGCATGACCGTTTTCGATACCATACGTGCCTTTTCTAACATAATTGTCTTAGATTGATAATAGACTCACATCTATATTCTGCATACATATTCAATTAGCGTTGTACAATTGTGTTAACATCGTATCAGTATCTTTTCAACTCTAGAAAATTGCATGGAAAGATAATTCTCTGTTATATGAAGGTAACTAATCAAACGAAATTAACTGCTCTTTAATTTACGCTTTTTCTTTACATCTTCATTGGAACTAGAAATATGTTTCCAACATAAAAAGAACATTAAATTTTAACGATATAGTTTAACGACGTATTTGACGAGTATGTGCGCACTAGACTGATATTCAAGCTTTATATTCTCGAAAAGAACATTTTATTCTACGCTACGAAATATCTCGCGACGCTTTGTGCGACGCTTTGAACGAAATAACTCGCGTCCCCATTTTTCGATGTTCACAAACGCAGTGCCTTACGAATTGACTTTTATAGACGAAACACCTCGAGTTCTAACGAAAAGATGTGCGACATATCTCGCCCAAAGCGTCACACGAACGATATTACGTCGCGAGATACCAAGTACAAAATATCACATGAAGGACACAGCATTGCGAGGTATCTCGTCCAAAGCGTGTCATCGAAGACCTAACGTGGCGAGATATTTCGTCCTTCTATGCAAAGAACGTTTACAAACACGACTAGACATCTAAACCAAAGTTATTGGTAGTAAATTAAACAACAGGAGTAAACGTGAAGAATATCTCTGTATGAATGAAATTAAGCAATAGTGAAAAATTGAGATACGATCGTCATTTACGGTGCTTGTGAAGAAAATTTTATGATTTGCGAATCGCTGTACGTATTAAAATATTGTTTGTTTTAAATGCTTAGTGAAATGTTTGAAAAATCTAGCAATTTCTCAATACGAGACGTAAAACGACCAAAAATAGTAAGAAACGAAAGAGATTTTAATACTATAATTGCTACGAGCAATCATCGCAATCGATACAATTCAATGATCACAATGAATGCATTATCAGCGAACATTGCGACGAAGAAGATTTTGGAAACCCTGCGAAACTTTGTCAATGGTTTCCGAAGATATTTTACATAAACGAAAATAATATATTTTTACCAAATATCCTATTCACACGTTCACATTTACAAACTTCAGACAAGTAAATTTTATCGTCGGCTCACTAACAGGACACAAATGTTCTATCTTTGTATCTAAAACACTATCACTTTGTTAGATAATTTATCATGAGAAACTCCTTTAATAATGTGATACCAACGCAACAGTTGCTGTGTACAATGAATGTGTAAGGTATTACGGAGATCCAATGGATTGAACGTGGAGGATTCATAAGCGACTCGTTCTCCGGACCTTATCCTCATTAGACTACTTTTTCCGAGAATATGTGAAAAATGAAGTTTATCGCGAACTTCCAACGATGCACGAAGATACGAACGATCGAATTACTGCGATCACACATTTGCATTGACTTTAAGAATTATTTATATAGAAGATCGTTTAAAGAATAATTATTGGCTCTTTGACCCATATACCTTCATAATTTATGCAAGTATACGTTACATTTGTGAAACTCAAGTTAACTTTTACATGCAAATAAAAAAAGGAAATAACAAGAGACTAATTATTATATTACACGATCCCCTCGATACCATAGAACTTTTGTTTGAAAAAAGATTTTTTATATGAACACTATTAAAGCAAATTTAAAGTAATAAAATTAAATGATTCGCCCTGTATATTTGTTTGAATGAAAATGTTCGAAAATTAATGTTTGTTACATAATGTTTGAATTATATCTTTGTATCGATAATTTAAAAATTGATCATTTAAAAAAAAGATACAACGTAACAACAAGCTAGTGAAGCATCTAAAATTTTCTAGTTCACATTTTTTCCATTAAGACAGAAAATATAAACAATTACTAATTACGTACGTCGTATATACATATGTATCATCGCGTACTTTTCAAGTTTGCCAATGGCCTTCTCACCAACAGTGAACTTGAGCGTCATCCGCATAGCGTTGTACAACTCCTAAGTAGGACAATCACATCCTTCCAGATACTATCTATACAAGCGTACACAGCATACATTCACGCATGCGAATTTCTATTTCTCGAAACCTCCTCTGCAACGAACTAATTTTATTTGCAGTTATGTTCCATATACTTTTACTAAATGCTGTTACTTATATAATCGATCAAAAAATTTTGTACTACGAGGGAAAATGTACATACATATCAAATTTTGTAATTGAAAATTCTTTCTATTTCTTGAGACAATGCTTTAGATATATCTCTATTTTCTCATAAGCTAAATAACATAACAAATCTCTCTACAGGGAAGGAGCAAGCAGAATAAATAAATTAAAAATTATATAAAATTATATGGTGAACAAATTTTATTTATCTATTTATTTTTCCGTTCTTAGAATGAGTTGTTTAATTATTAAGAAAGACGTTTAATAAATCGAGAAATATATGGAATAATATAAGATTGAATTAGACATTCCTTATTATTTATTGTTCGCAGGTGATACATCAAACTATATGTATATGTGTGTATGTTGTGTGTAAAAATTAAAAAACGCAAATAAAAGTAAAAAACTATTTAAGAGTGAGAACGAAATATTATGAAAATGTTAAATTTACAGGAGAATATAATTACAAATGCAATAGTATCCAAGTGAAAAAAAATAATTGATTTACCTGACAAGAAACTGCCAGCCAAAGAATCGTCGTCCTGAGCAGCGATCGATCCGCTAAGTAGGAGGAAAAGGACGATGCCCCCAGGGACTGTTCTTAGTATCATCTTCGCTTTCCTCATTCTCTTTCTCTCTCTCTCTCTCTCTCTTGCTTCTTCTTTTTCTTTCTTTTCCGCTTCTTTTTCTTCAATTTAAAAAGGTAACCGCAAAAACAGTTAAAGAAAGACACACTGTGTCGTTACCCGGTTCGAACACGTGCGTGTCAAACTACTTTACCGCGAGTTCGGCAGCCACGGTATTATGTGGGCCCGCATTGCCTGTTAGACTTGTTTGACTGACTGACTGACTGACTGAGGAGGTACCGGGGCCCACTTGTGGGTCAGGGTGCGGGTCCCCTCTTTTACGCCAGTCAGAAAAAGGAGAGAAAAGAACGAAGGCGGAGAAATAGAGAGAACGATCGTCGACGACCTCACTAAGAATTACTCAAAAAGAGGGGGAAGGGTTGTTGGCATCAACATCAGATATTTATGCACAATATTTTAAATATGAACAATTCTGCTATTACAATTTATTAGTAATCCGTAATATGTACGTGTTTGTTTCCTGTTTACCTTACTCACTTCTTTGATAATAAATTAACAAACAGCTTTGAATCAAAGTATATTTACGAACCATGAAGAATGAACTATTTACTAGCATATATTATTAATAAAATTAGTGTAATAGCATTAACATATAACACAAATAGGCGTAAACCATCCCGATGATGATCGTTATACTTGTTTTTCTTTCATTAAATTTAATTACTGTCTTATGTTATTTATTGCTTTATATATTCTCTAATTTATTAATTTTTACTTATATTCGATTTTCCTTATTATCTGATCTCAACTATATTAGAATCTCTCTTTTCCCTATCTTTCATGTTCGCAATGTTCTTCCTCTTTGCCTCTTTCTCACTCCCCTATAACTTTTTTCTTCCGTTCTCTCTTTCTCACCGCATGTATATGTAAGTATATGTGCACGACTAGCGGTACTTTACCCGTAAATGTACGGGATACCGTACGATATTTCCCTTTGGAATTTATCGTTCTTTGCGCAACGGTCAATCCTTCGTAATCATAGTACTACATTAACATACGTCTCCTTAAAAAGTTCAAACAAGAAAATAACTTGAAATCCTATTATTTGTTTCAATATTTTACATGACTATTAATTGTAAAAACACATTTTTTTTAGTATATCTAAATGATTCTTCACATTTTTCAAATTCTCTAACATATTTAATTATATCAAAATATACAATATTCTATTCAATATAAAAATTACACTTTACTAGTTAATAGCACTCCTTCATTAGTTCTAGTACAGCAATTATAGCCACAAAACACGTTAATAATTAAAGTTTAAGTAGACCTAATTGCGATGGATCAATTAATGTAAATTTTTCTATACATTCAATTAGCCATATAAGCGGAAGTGTTTTTATATGAGGCATATTATATTTTATACGTGGTTCATCTCTTTCTGGTACATATATGATATAATGTGTACATTTATATAAAGAATGAGTAGGTTCATTCGCAATGTGAAAAGGAATAAATAATTCCTGGTCCTTTATATTTTCTGGATTTGGTTCTCTTTTCAAAACTGTTCCACCACCCTCTTGTACTAGTGCTATTAATGCCTCTTTTGTTAATTGCATATCATTTGCATAAACGTTTTTTGACTGCCATGCAAAATAAAAATAACATTGATTGAAGAGACCTGGATTCTAAAAGGATAACCAGAAACATACAATGTATTATTTAATTTTCCTGTACAATGTGTTTGCAATTAGTTTTACCTGTTTTTGTGCATTTTCTCTAGCTTTCTTTGGGATACCTTTAATCGGTGTGCCACTAACTTCAAATATTTCCAAATCTCCTTTTAGTATTTCACTTATATCCATTCCTAGTTGAATCCCTTTTATGACAAAAGATGCTATAAAAATTTATTTGTATAATTGTACACAAGGTATTAATCTAGAAACAAACTTACACTCGGTATTAAGTAACCAAGCTCCATGTAAAAGTGCCATCATTACGTCATATGACAGTTGTACGACATTTTCACTATTAGCTTCTACTATGACATGAGTCACAGATGATCTATGACATATTATGTAATATTTATAATCTCCTACATTTAAAGATGTAAAATAATACTATATACTATAAAATGACTAAAAATATCATCAACATACTGAAATCTAGATACAATTTTAATTTTATTCTTTGACGCTATTTCGTTCAGATGTCTTTTATTCTCTTCTTGTAAATCTGATACATATATAACAACCATATCGAATGCCATGAAAAGTGATTTATTTAAAGTATGACTAAGATCTATGGTGGTTTCAAGTACATTATCCAATTCATTTTCATCTTTCAAAATATTCCACATCTCACTGTATGGCTGACAATAATCTCTGAAATACAACATATAACATGAAATGAAACTATAAAATGATAATACAAAGAGAAGTTTACATATATAAGAACTATGATATTACTAACACCTTTACACAGATATTATGAATATCAACATATGTGTAAATATTTACTTCAACAGTTTAATAAATCACTATTAAGTAACACATACATAGGTTTTTTTCCATAATCATCATACACATTTTTGTTAGCTGAATATTTTAATAGCATTTTTGCTTCTAACAATCTATTTGCTTTAGCAGCTTCATGTAATGCTGTTCTGTTTCCTTCACCAGGTGTATTTGGTAAGGCACCACATTCTAATAGTAACTGACATATGTTGGTATGACCATAACTTACAACTTCTTGCTGCACAAATTATATTTACATTATTTAAATTCAATTTAAAAAGTTATTTTATAATGTAATAATTACCAAAGGAGTCCAACCATTATAATCCTTTGTATTTGGATTTGCACCAGCAGCTAATAGAACTTTTATATGATCTTCTTGCATCTTCCCCTAATGTTCATTTCATAAGTTTAGTCATATCTCTTATTTTTTAATTGATTATTATATTATATATATGAACATCAAAAATTTACCTTCAAACATGCAGTATGTAATTGTGTTTCTCCTTTACTGTTCTGTTTATTGATATTTTTTTTTGGTATGCGATATTTTAAATTACATGTAGAATTGATTCTGTTAGGTGACTGTATCGAATTTGAAGTTGTGGCTGCATTCCATAAATCTCTATTAAATTTATGTTAATTTAAAATTGAATAGAGCATTTCATATTAAAAATTTATTTGTATGTATAAGACATATTTAATATAAAATTTTAGAATTAACTATAATCAGATATTAATAAAGTCTCATAAGATTAGATACACTTATTCACATATTTGAAACAACTTAAATATACTTTAAAGAATGCAAATACAGAAATATGAAAATTTATTTATTAACTTTTATAATACCTTTCCTGTATTATTTCTGCAATATTATTGCAATGAGATACAAGACTCTCAATTAGGTGATCGCTACATATTTCAATGGGTTGTACAGGTGTCTTACATATTATACATAGTGAATCGTTCCCAACACACTGTTTGCAAAAGAAATGACCACAATTGGTGTATCTTGTTGCATTTATTGGCTCATTTCCACTACACAAAAAAAAGTACATAAAATTATAACATACTTGTTTATACATTTTAAAAAATGCTAAATATATGAGATGAACTATGTATGAAATATGAAATGTATTATTATAATTAATCAGGCATATTAATTTTTGGACATATTTTTTAATTGTAATATTAAAAATAATTTTAATAAGATTGTAAAAATAAGTTCAAATTTTATCTTTATTCAGTAAATAAATAATGGAACTTACAGACAAAATATTATATATATATAAATGACACACACACACAAATGTGAGAAAATTTAAAAGACAATATAAATATAAGTTTGTTAATTGTTTTAATTAAAATATTACCATTTGTTACACTTCAACACATTTGCAAAATCTTTTAAAGCGTCACCAGTGTTCTTCCATGAAGTGTCCATTTTCAATTATTATTATAGTACTAATACATATATTCAAGAAATTTCTTTATCATTCCTTTTATAAGCATCTACTGAAAGTTAACCGTACTAAGTCCAATTACAGTTTCTTCAGTGGTTAAAGAGTTTATTAAGTTTGAAGAATACATTCTAATGGACATAAAATTACTGTAATAGTTTTCAATATGTAAAATCCAAAAAATGCAATTCTTAACTTTAGAAGCACAGCGATTCAAAAGTTATGTGTATATATCCTCGCGTTTATATCCATTAAACCGAAGTTTAATCAAAATATATAAATATATGTCATTTCTTGTTTCAATTGTACAGAACACTTTTCCTTAAGGCATTGGAAGTCTTTGTTTGTTGAAACGAAAACGGAGTTAAACTTTTGAACTACGCTACAATAAATCGCACACACCTGTTCACATCACTAGAGAGGAAATAAGCGTACTCACGCTTATAGAGCTGGTTGCTTCCAGACTAGTGCTGCACCATGCAACCAAGTGCTGAGTTTAATTGATGTTAGCATGTACAAGAACCCATAAAATTAGGGATCTATCCTATTTAGTTGCACACTAGCATAGATAAGAATTCATCGAGTTCCACGCTACAAAAACCTACCTAATTGTACGGTTCTACGGAAAAATTCATATCTATTTTTCTATTAGAGATAGACAAGTATAAGAGTGACAAAATCGCGCATTAATGAAACTAATTGTAAGTTGCCTAAGAAAGAGAAATTAATTGTTTACTATAATTTTGTACGATGACATAAAGCAGAGTTAAAAATAATACAAAAAACATGATCGAGATAGCAGCCAATTAACTCATATTATTTGCTATATAATTCATAATTATATCATATTATATGATACAATTAGTAATTATATATCCCAATCCCAGTGGAAGAAATTTAGGCATTTCATAGACGCAACACTACGTATAAGAACGCGATAATTAATTAACGCAACACCATGTATAAGAACGCGACAATTAATCAACGCAACGCTACATCTTAAAATAATTTTAATGTAAAGTTACTATCCATAGATGAAGAAAAAAAAAATATTTCAACTATACGCGATAGTTATATATGTATAAAATTAATTGGAATACGATATGCAAAGATTCTTATGTGTTTGACTTTGAAGCATCACTGCGTCCTTCCCGTAGCGCAGTAATCTGTCATCCATTTCGTATCAGTTCGAATTATCGATTATTAATCATCTGTGGCGTCTGTGATGTAAACCTTTATTATTCCAGTTACGTGACCAGCCAATAATCTGTACAAAAGAAAACCAATAATTTCAAATAAATGTATAACAAAAAATCAATAATTTAAAATAATATTACAATAACTAAACAAATTATAGTAAGATAAAGGAATAATAAAATCCATAGTTTGCCTTAAAGGCCGATAATGTAAATTTTCAATCATTTTAACCATCAGAAATACAGTCAAGAATAAATGTATAATTTACAATAATGAAACCAATTATAGTGAAATAAAGTAATAATATAATCCAAATTATGCCTCAAAGACCGATAATATGAGCTATCGACGATTGTAACTTGTCAAGTACGCAGTCAACGATGAAAATAAAAGAAAATTTCTTAATTTAACTAAAATTATGATTAATAAGTGATTAAATACAAACATACTATGTAAATGAAGCAGATAGAAGTGTAGAAATGTTGATAAAGTCGAAATGAAAGTACTAATAACGAGAAAGTAACGGTGGACGAAACGTATTTTCGCTCCACGACTTTCAACAGTATAACGACACGATCTCTCACGAAACTACGATTTCCCAATATTTCACACCAATAGGAGGGCTCCATTTGACGTAACAATAGGAACGCTCAATTTTATTTGACAATATTCTGAACCAGTAGGCACGCTCGATTTGATTTCGCAATATATTGCGCCAATAGGAGAGCTCGATTTTCGTATATACAAGCGCGCGCAAATTTATCGTATTCAAACAGTCAAATTGATGAAATTGAGGAACAGAAAACATACATAAGACAATGTTCTGTAACAATTTCGAATAAGATTATGTTCTTAATGAAAAGCTTTTATGTCTTACACGAGTGACGCTGATATTGACAAAATATGAAAAATAGATAGGCTAATTTTTACATTCGGCAGTGTAGATAAATTTCTTTTGTATCTTTTCATATAATGTAATAATATAATTGACAAAAATAAAAATAGCTGACAAAAAATGCAATTTAAAGAAAAAAAGCACACGGTATCGTTTTGCCGATCAGAAGGAGATTGGTCCAAATCCTAATAGAGACTTCTTTTTGTAGTAAATGTAATAGTTCAAAACAATTACTTTTTTTATTATCGGTAAAACCGGACGAATATACACAATGTGTTAGTATTACGTGAAAATATATTTTATGTTAAAATTGAACTATTTACAGTTTTTAACACGATTTATCAATGCCTTGCAATTGTTTACTTTGCTAGTACACCTCAATCAATCAAAATGAATCAACCACATCAACGTCAAAACCACACATAAAGTTCCAACAAACAGTGCCTTTATTACGCTTTATGATTTTGCTGTTATACTCTTTGAGCATTATTTTATTCTTTTATAAATCTTGCTGTACATATATATATACATATATGCACGCACATATATATACATGTATAATTATATACACATATATTTATTGTTAATAAATACGTATACTATATAATCCTAATAATCGTCGAAATGCAAAAGTACACACATACAATGCAAAATGATGGATGGTTTTTATAGGAGACTTATTGTAGCAGACAGGATATTGTTTCATATTAATTATTATAGATGTATACATATCATATGAAGCACCTTATATACAGTACTGAGTCGCAAAATAAATATACAATATTATAAACATTCAATAATTCATATAATACAACACATATTTTATCTGTTCGTTGAATTTATCAACAAATACGATTTATGTATGTAATAATATTTTACAAGAAAACGTTAATAATGTTGAAAGATGTTTTTGTATCGGAATCAGAATCTTTTGAATTAATAATCGATTAATTTTCATTATATATGTATACATATAGTATATAGTTATATACGTATACATATAATCAACAAAATTTATTATTTAAACAGAAAAAAAATAATGAAATGAATTTAAAATATACAAAACAAATGTAATATATAAATCTATACATCTGAACCAATGGAAATTTGTAAAATATTTTGTTTATATTATATTATACCTTATTTTTTTTGTAAAGTCACATTTTACTAAAATTTGTGATAAGTAATCTGTATTAACTACGATTTTTTAAGTTTACTAAACAGAGAAACTTTCTCCACATCCACAAGTCCCTTTGATATTTGGATTATTGAAAACAAATTCGGAACTTAATTTAGTTTCCACATAATCCATTTCAGTACCTAGCAGAGACAACTGTGCCTTTTTGTCGATCATAATGCGAACTCCATCTTGAACAACCTCCTCATCGAGTTTACATTTTTCTTTAGCATAATCAAGAGTATAACTTAGACCATTACATCCTCGTTGTTTCACACTGACCCTTAAACCAATCTGAAATAGGAAGTAGTTTTTATGCAATATCTGGTTCTAAAAAGTCAGCTATTTTATATTAAAAAATATTTTACATCAATTATTAATATTTTGTACAATTTATAATTCAACAATTATTTTTGGAACAAAGTCAACTTAATTAGTATTTAGTTGTAACAATATTCAAATCTTTAAAATTGAAATGGTCAATATATGAAAATAAATTTATTTTAAAATAAACACAGTATTTTAGTTATTTTATAATAAATAAGAAGATATTAAAGTAGAGGTCAAATTGTCTACTCACAAATTCGTTTTTGTCTTTTAATAATTCCTTAACTTTTTTTACTGCACTTGATGTCTGAAATAAAATAATTATAGCATGAAAATCTAAAATATCTTTGCTTATTTGGAAGTGGCAAAAATTTTTATAAATAAACAAATTGGTACAAGATTATAATTCTCACAATTTAGAAATTAATACATATTCTATTAAATGGAATAATATGCTGAAATTAATTATACAATGTGTGATATATGTGCATAAAAACAAAATTCATAAAACGGATATAATCATTATTATTTACAGATTATTTATTATTATTATTTTTTTTACAATGCTTTACTTGCATTTGATGAATTTTATTAAATGTTACAATATGCTACAAATTTAATACAGTTTCATGTAACTTAAAGAAGGAACTGAGATACATGTTATATTATATTAAATATCAATACTAATCATTCAATTACAATTAATACATTATTTTTTTATGTATAAAATCATTAATTTTAATAAAGATATCGGTTAAAATATTCTAGATATATATCTATGCAAGTGTGTGAGAATATTTATAAATATTTTTTGGTACTTATATTTATGTCACACATTGTGTAATTATATTTAACTTTTAATATAAATAGTAATACAAAGTCAAATTATACATGTTTACATACTCAATAATAGAGAATAACATAATATTCACTATACAAAGTTCTTATAAGATATTTCATAGCTACAAAAAGAAATGTTTATACACAAATTAATAGCTAATTATTGATACATATCTTTTATTGTTTTGCAAAAATTATAAACAGCTAAAATCATGGAAATTTCTATGAAGATAAATAAGTAGTCAATGTGTTATTATATGTGTGTATATATGTGATAACATTGGTTTTAAGAATAAGAATTATACATCACCATATCAACATAGATTGAAAACTTAATCTTAACCTTTCAGTGTTCAAAATATACATACGTTCGTAGCAATATTAATTAACACCATGTACCAATAATCTAAAACTATCACATATTTATATATGTGTATGTTAATTATTCACTTACTAACGTAAGCGCAGCTCGTGTAGCAAGTATTTTTCTACCTTTGACAGCACGAACAGTAGCTGCAGCAGCTACGGAAGAAGCCATATTGATCTCGTAACGATGATACTGCGTATGAACACATGTAATATAATATATATATATGTACAAGGAATGATATAACTATATTCATACAAACATACATGGGTATAGTAGATGATGCATTTAGAATACAGAATTTTAGGGTTGACGATTGGCATCGACTGAATCCCTGATATACATATGTATTTCCATACATCAGTGAACCGAATGCTGCCAAATTGCAGTAACAAACAATAAGGAATTTTCCCCGCACCGGCAGACTACAATTTTCAATATAGCAAAGTCGATTCTGTAAGATTGTTTCGACATATGTTCAGATTATCCCAAATAAAAGTAGCAATAAATATAACACCAGAGAGAAAAGATTAAGATTGTATTTAATTTGTAATTGTATCTTTTATTTAATACTTGGGTAAATTGAACATAGTACAGCGTAGATATCAAGTATCAATCGAAAGGTAACAAACAACTATCGAATAACCTTTTTCACTTCTCGTGGCAAATGGAAACTGCTACGAATCAACGTAATAATATAAGTTTCATTAATACAAATACAAATACAAAAATGACCATTATAATCGATTAAAATTGCTCAGCGGGCAATAAAGTTATAAATTTGAAACTGAAGTATGCACATATCATTTTCTCAATGTCCTTTAACCTAAAATAGAAGTATGCGATATAGAAGAAATTTGAAATCGCACTTCACGTTTAACGCGATAAACCATACGAATTTTGTAAAGAGTAATAATTTGGACGCTATCCAATTCCAATTATAATGTTCTATCACATAATCATAATATTCGGATTTCGAACGTTATTGGTAAAATAATAGGTAAGCTGAATATTAACGAGAATAAAGTAATCGATAAAATTAATAGTTGGTACTATTCGTAGAAATTTATATATTTTATTCGTTTCTATAAGTAAAAGCATTACACATTATTTTGTATAAATTATAGAATGTGTGAAATAAATTTGTTAATGCGTCTGAAGAGTTTTTCTGTGAAGATAACAAGCACGTAATTACCTAAAAGATGTGGCTGTAAACAAATATCAGTTCAGCGTTACTTAATAGACTTTTAAATAATTTACGCTAGAATGATTAATATAACATTGATATATATTAGCTGAGGTGAAGTTTTATGCACTAATGTAACAAATAATAATTTGCACGTCAAATGAATTTATTGCGAAAACGTGTATTAAAACTCATAAATTGTTTTAACGAAAGTAAGTATTATTGTTCCTGGAAATGTGATTACGACGTATTATAAAATTAGTTTTCATATCGATCAACATATTCCTCGAAATAAAACTCTTTAAAACATAACCTCCACTGTTACTACATATACAAATAAACGTGTCGTTACTAGTATACAAAATGATGACATATTGGCCAAATTTCTTTTATATGATTCCGAAAATTATATTACTTTGATTGCAGGATTTTATTAAAGTAGTTATCCGTCAGAATGCCGGGGAAGATAAAAGTAAAAGTATTGGCGGGTCGCAATCTGCCAGTAATGGATCGTTCTGGTGATACGACGGATGCATACGTCGAATTAAAATTTGGCAATATAACGTATAAAACAGACGTATGCAGAAAATCGCTCAATCCTCAATGGAATTCAGAATGGTACAGGTTCGAAGTTGATGATTCTGAACTGCAGGATGAGCCATTGCAGATCCGATTAATGGACCATGATACCTATTCTGCAAACGATGCAATAGGCAAAGTTTATATAAACTTAAATCCATTATTATTGCCTGGTGTTCCTCCCACAGTTAAAAATATCTGGACATTAGAGGCTGCAATGAATACCAATGCTGGCTCTCAGAGTGGTGTGTATTTGTTCTTAACGATAGAACATTCAAACAAGTTTAACAAGATTTTATTCTAGGTTCTGTTATGACTGGATGGATACCAGTGTATGATACAATGCATGGAATTCGTGGCGAAGTTAATATTATTGTTAAAGTAGAGTTATTTTCTGATTTTAATAGATTCAGACAATCTTCCTGTGGAGTACAATTTTTTTATTGTAAATATATAGAATATTTATCAAACATTAGAAATTATTTCTTTTAAATTTGGTATGTAGTATAATGTTCTTTCAGCACCTAATATACCTCATGGATATCATACTCAAAGTATACACGGTTTTGTAGAGGAATTAGTTGTTAGTGATGATCCTGAATACAAATGGATTGATAAGATAAGAACACCCAGAGCCTCAAATGAGGCAAGGCAAACATTGTTTTTTAAACTAAGTGGTGAAGTTCAAAGGAAAATTGGCTTAAAAGCTCTAGACCTTGGTGGAAATGCTGTTATTGGGTAAATTACAGACATAATGCATAAATATTGATTTAAGAAGTTTTTATCACACTATTTTGTCATAATTAGGTATTTACAAAATTTTGACCTGGAAGGTGAATCTGGCATTGTAGCTCGAGGGATAGGTACAGCCGTTACACTTGTGAAATTGCAGGATACCTTGAACTTTCCATCTGACAATATAGAAGAGTAAGTATATACAATACTGTTTACTATATTGCATTAGCTTAATCTTTTATAGACCAGTTCTGCGTTAATCGTGCCCTAATTCTTACACTCTTAAATTTTTTACCAAGTATTTTTTAATATAACAATGTTGGTAATACTAAAAATATATTGAAGTGTTCTGTGTTGTGAATTATAATGCTGATTATTTAATCTGAGAGATGAAGTTTGTCCTACTGCACATTTTTTGTACAAGTACGAATTTTTATACCGCTTATTCGTAACTAAGTGCATGTAAAAGAAATCAAACTATTATTTCTCAATTAAAAAGTTACTAATTTTTTTAGTTAATTCTGGTAGGTGATAAAATATTAATTAAACTTTTTATTACTCAAAAATAAACATTAACATTTAGTTGACAAGTACTTGATACTGATAATGTGTATTTATTTCATTTTCAAATATATGGTTTAAAGTTTGATGCGTTTGTATACAAAAGAACCAAATAGGTTTTAACCATTTTACATTCATAGTGTATCACATACTTTAAGCGTATTCGATCTCATTTCAACTTCTACGCATTGGGTGTCCTATTTCTTTGGAATTGTTACGTTTACATAAAAAGATATAAATATTTTATAATCTTTTTATTCCTATATTCCGTCTACGTACTATTTATTATTTATTTTGAGAAACGTTTCATTTTTTGATGCGTTTTCTAGCGTAAAAATATAGACTACAGAAGCTACAGTAATACTTTATAAAACTTCTAATCAGTATATAATTTTTTTAGGACACCCGGTATGTAGAAGCTAGATCGAGGTCTGATGCGCGTGCATTAAAACCAGGACGATGTGTGTGTAGAAAACGGAGCACTGCGATAGACTGGAAATAAGTAGGTACGCTACACGCGCATCCAACTTTGATCATTGATAGTAAAAAAGATTAGTGAACTTTAATTGAATGAAAAATATTGAGAATTCTTATATACGAACTAATTAGGCCTTTTTCTTTCTATCCACCTGCATGTGTCAATATAGGGCATTCTTTTCACAACACAAAGCACAAAAGGAACGTACAGGACTCGATGAGAGTATGCCGTTATATCCCGTTACTTCCACTCATATCCTTGATCCTCGTTTTGCGAGTACACAAACCACGCGTGTAAAGGATGATTTTCCACATCATTCAAAGATATCTAGAAGTCCTAGGCGAATTATAACGAAGACTGAATGTCCTTGCCGTAAATTACGCGACATAAGAACCATTGAGAAATCATCAGACACGAATAATTTAAAGAAAACTCCAGTTTCATACCCAACTTCAACTGAATCCATTATTCAAGATGCGTCCATAAGAATGATGCTAGCATTGGAAGATGAAAGAGGTGAAAGCAAAAATATATTGGACGTCCGTAAAAATTTGAGGAGATTGTTTAGTACAAGTGATACAGAAAGTAAATCTAGTACTTCTTGGTTAAATAGTTCAGCTAGGTCTTCCGTTGGAAGTATTCAATATTCGAAGAAAGGGAAAGCACTTATGGACAGTAAAGAAGGAGTTGCCGCCCTTTTAATAAAGTCCATACATAATGTTCCTTTGGAGCATGTTAAGGAAGATCATGAATTATCAACAGCCCTTTCTCTGTCTGATAATACGAAGGAACCCGAAAATATCAATGAACATGCTATCCAAAAAGGAAAAAATAAGAATGATTTTAAAGGCGAAATTTATACCGTAACCCCGAAAGAACAGATGAAGAGGGAACACGATTCTTCGTTCGAAGAAAACACATCTAGTTCTAACGGTTTTTCGAATGAATCATCAATTGATAGTACTAGTTATAATATTTTAAACGATTCGAAATTTTCAACCGACGAGGAATTGGACGTAATCGATCAGTTTAGGAAACTTCGTAGAGCCGATACTTTCCCTTCATTAAAAAGAAAACCAACGCAAGTAACGTCACAAGGAACAGATAGCGATACGTGTCCTCTTCACGAAGAGAGTGCATCCCCTCCACTTGTTAAATGCCTATCTATGAATCAAATATTGACATTTAATTTCGAATTTGCTGCAAGTTCGGAAATAAGGAAAGATCATCCGCAAACAACAGCAGCAGGATTTAATAAAAATCTGGAAGGTGGGAAAGTTTTACAAAGCCAGCAAAGTAGTGAAAATTCACAAGACTTCAATCTTCCGCTCGCAACGAGTACGCCTGTAGAAAATTCTGTAGAAGAAACGAAATCGGATTCTTCAATTATTGATGTAGCAAAAAAATTAACTACTCTTGTTACTGATTATGAAAAATGTGACGAACTTAAACAATGTAATCAAATTTCTGTAATAAGGGAACGTACTTCAAAAGATATTTTGAATGATGTGGACAATATGAAAGATAATGAATCACCTTATGCCGATGATCGTGAAGTACCTATCTCGGCGTATTCTTTGCTGCAAAGTGCAAGTGAAACTGAAAGTAAGGATAAGATAGCAATACTTAGGCGGATAGATAGAGATTTCTTTCAAAGATTTCCTTCTGTGATTGATGAGGTAGATGAAATCACTTTGAAAGACTCTTTTAAAGATAAGCAACGTATTGGAAGATTAGAGGAGGGTGATGCATTAAAATTAACTTTATTAACACAATCACTTCCATCATTACAACAGTATCAATTTTCTACTGCAGAGTCAAATTCAAGAAACGATCTGGACAATAAACTAACGCCAGAAACTATGTCGAAAACCTCGTCTAGCATCGAAAGTTTATTACAATCTTCGTGTAACGAAACTTTTAATGTAATTCACAAGAATAGACAACGTCGTATGTTAGATTTAATCAGAATAATTGACACGAAAATGATGGTACATCCGCTTCATCATAATAACAACGATGGTCACTTTAGAAGAAAAAGACGAGATAGAGCATGCAGAAATATTAATCCTCGGAGTTTACATCAGAATTTGCATAATCAGTTTCTGAGAAAACACCTCCACAATCACAAATGGGTAAAAGTTACACGTGTGTCCTCGTTCTCTAAAGATTTTCCTTTAGGCGAATCCATGCCAACATTGCGTACACCTGACACCTCGTCCTACAATTCCTCTCTTGAGAGTATAATCATCTACGACACGCTAATTCGATCACATTTATGCAGAACAACAGAGTCGTTTTATTCGAGAGATAACTTCATAACCAAAAGATCTACAGTCGATCCGAAAACGTACGAGATTGCTGCGAAAGAATTAACTCTAGATACACAAAGCAGCGATTCGTTTAAAAATGATAGTAACACCATAGAAATGAATCAACTAAAGCCAGAAGATACTAACCATTCGACATCATTCACATCTGTAGATCATGCGGTACATGAGAGTCATAGCATTTGTAATATAAGAAAAGCATTAGATCAGGATGAATTAACTAATATTACTAACACTGCTAATATGACTTACAACTCGTGTGTGTCCCCTCCTTCCCTCGATCATAGGCAACAAGATGAGGCATCTCTAAGTCCGTCTAATCCACTTCCGGCTGTTCCTCCTATGGTCTCAAAAGTATGCCAATTACCGACGACTAAGGCACAACCCACTGCCCCGTTGCATCGAAGATCCAGTGATTCTGATTTGAGCATTACTCCAAAAGGTGAGCTTTCTTAACTATACACTAATTGCATATCTAACTTAAGTTAAGATAGAGAATGTAGAACGTATTCATCTTTGATCAATTTGGAATGACTCGTGAATATACATGATTGGAATTGTTTTTAATGTAGTGCTACGAGTGCATTTTATTCACGAAATTCATTGATCTGCAGGTGATTTATTATGGGTCAAAATTCAAATTACAGGGTGCCTCATAAAGTGAGTTATAGCCAGCAAAGAAGAAATTCCTGAAACAAAAATAGCATATTTCATGATGATCCTACATGGTTCTAGGTAATTTCTTTTTTAATTTATGTATGATTAAGAGTATTATTTCCTGAAAAATTATTTTCTTTATCTCCTTCTTTGCTTATTACTTACTGAATATCTACATTGCTGAACAAGGAATCACTTTATGAGACATTCTTTCATTATGACATGTAATTACAGTACATGTTTCAATAAATATTTTGTTCTTAGATTAATTTATTTCTTTGTAACAAAAATAGAAAGTGCAATGTACATTATAGGCAACTCATTTGGAGCAAATGATAGATCAACGACTGGATTACTAAAAACTTCAACTGCTGTGATAAGAACCATGAATCAAGATGCATTTGAAATGTTAGAATACCCATTTATTACGATGCAACAGTACCCGCCAGGATTTATTTTGCATATCGGTAAGCATTTCATTATTTAGATAACTTAATTTATGTTTATTTACGACTTTGTCGCAAAGTTTAATCATAAAGCGTGTACTTTGAGACAGGTGGTCTTGTAAGCTCAAGATCAGTCAAACTTCTCGAAAGGATCAGCAATTTAGAAGAACCCGAGAGTCGTGATGCCTGGTGGAAAGAAGTTAGAATGGAAGTTCGATCACATGCGAGAGCATTAGCGTGTAACGTAGTGATTGGTTACAAAGAAGAAACTAGTATTTGGTAAAAATTAGGATAATACATTTAAACGTATTTTATAATAACATTGTTTTACGCTTTTTACTGTTGCTCATTTTCTTGCAGTGATGATGTCTGCGTGTTAAATGCATATGGAACTGCAGCAGTAATTAATCTTCATAGCTCAAGTCAGGATGCAGACAATGTTTTTGTTAGCAAAGCACAATCTGGATCCGGTGTTAATGCCACGGAAGTAGAACGCGAGAAAGCTCAACAGAAATCTGCACCTATAAAAGTAGAAAAAAGCGATACGGATACGTCTGTACCAACTTCTACGCAAACCTGTAAAGTAAGGCATATGTCAGAGAGTAGAGATCACGAGAGAGATGTCCAATTTCAAAGTAAATGCAGTCTCTGTCATCTACCGTACAACGAAGCGAGTGTTCCGTTTCGTGTAAACGTTTCAAAATGCGGCATATGCAAACGTGCCAGAGTACCGGATGTGATGTTCACTACTATAGAGTTACCAGAAAACGTATTAATGACCGGACGAGGATGCATCATTCAAGCTACCGCGTGTAAAACCAAGAAAGATCTCAGAGGAGAATTAAATGCCAAGGAGATATCCGATTGCTTACCATTTTTAGAATACGAATTGCATAGTTTACTCTTAAACAAATTAAAGGTCAAAGGAATGAATTCGATATTTGGCTTGAAGCTACAGATCTCTGTTGGTGAACGACTAATCATTGGTATGGCTGTGGGTACGGCTATATTTTTAACCGCCTTACCCACACCCTCTGTTCCACAAATTGCTTCTGGAAATTCTTGGCATAAAGAGGAGCAATTAGCTGAAATTCAGAAAACTTTAGTCGAAACAGTCAAACAGAACAGAGAATTCTATCGGCTCAAATCTATTGTGGTAGGTGTTTTATTGGTCATTTTTGAAATTGAAAATAATCAATAATCAATTTACATATTTGTTATAGGATGTCGAAAATGGACGTGTCACAACTTCCGATACCGATGAATCGGACGATGATCTCCCAGATTTAGATTTTAGCGTAGGTCCGAGAGATACTTGTGTGCTAGAAGTTGATGACATCGAAGATATGGATAGAATATCGTTACTGATGGATGATAGGCCTCCGGAGGATTTCCACGTAGTAAATACTCAAACGATTCCTGGTTTAGACGATTTGGAAATCGTGAGGAATTTGCAAATGTTTACTCAAATTTCGAGAACGAAAATTCCCGCTGGACAATTTGCATCAATGCCCTCTAAATATTTTGCTAGATTACTTCAGGTACCGTTGTATTTAGTTTTCAATCGTTAATTTACATGTAATAAAATCATTATTAATTTAATCGTAGATTAAATCATTGATCTTTCGTTTCAGTCTGTATATTTCAAATTAAGAAGAATGATCCCCTGTGCGCTCTGTGACATGCAATTTAAGTTGGCGCTTCCCGAGCCAGATGAAATACAATTCACAGTAATTGGTATGGCCCTTGGATTAGGAGATCCTGTAAAAATAAATAAATCTAAGAAAAAGCTGATAAGTCATTCTGCAAGTAAAGACCAAGTTAAAAGACAAGGTAGGTACCATAAGCTGTTTACAAATTTTTGTTATACTCGAAGTATTTATTAATTAAAATGTATTATATATTTAGATGATAGTGATATGATATTTAATCTTGACGTGGATCATACGGAAGTCTCGTCGGATAATGTATCTAGCAGTAATATGAATTCAACTACCCTAGTTCATGCGCCATCGCTGAAATCCCGGACTCGTTCGCCATTACGATCCAAGATTTTTGCAACACGTAAACATAAACATGTAAGTGTTCCGATATGAGAAGAATTATCTTATGAAGCATATGATTAAGACGATTTTGATTATAAATTGTAATTAAAACGAACAGGTGCCTTTAAAGGGAAGGTACGGTGTAGATATAACACCTCTGTCTTATCTACCTGGTGGCCGCATAGAAAGGTATCTAGGAAATTTAAACTTCTTCTTCATTCGTGAGAGCACATCCATCAGAGAAGTTAGTACTGTTTTTTACATGAATGGATATAAGAAATAACAAATTAACGAAAATTAATAATCCCCTACCTATTACAGAATGGTGGTCTGAGTGGATTTACTCATAGTTTTGTGATGGAGGTTTTGGCAATCGTTCGTGCGCATATTACGGCCTTGGGTGGTAATGCGATGGTAGCGTTTTTTATGACTAAATGCGTACTCCTCCACAGTCCGCACAAAAACCAAGTACGTATAATTTTTTTAACCTTTAGTAAGTTCGACTGATGGAATATAGCTAAGGGAATGTTACGTTTTAGGGTCAATGTTTGATAAATGTCGGTGGAGACGTGGTATCCGTGTCGTATTTCACAGACGAGAAACACTGTGGTGTTTCAAATTGCTGACCCCAACCTCCACATTCTGCACCTCCATAGCTACAACCGCACTCCGAGAAGCAACGTTGGAGATTCGACTTCTCGCTGATAGACGAACTTCATTAATCGTTTTGGACAGATCGTATCTTTTATCTTGCAATCCTGTGATAGGATAGGGTTTGTAAATATTCGAATCTTTAGCGTATAAGTACTATAAGTTACGAGAATTCGATTAATGGATTTAGATAAGTTTATCAAATTTCGTAAATTTAGTCGAACGGCTTTCTCTAACGAAAACGACAATTGTGTTACAAGACGCACATGTTCGATTCAGCACGGTCTTAGGTAGGCCTTTTAAGGAATTCTAAATGCTGCTTCGATGATTAGGTGCCTTGGAAATTGCACAGAAAATTTGCGAACAATTCTTTTGTCCAACGAAGTAGATAGTCGTTGGAGGCAAATTGTATGATTCAGGCATCTGAATGGATTTCCATTTCTCGTTCGGTTGTAACAATAACAATAAAAAGGAAAGACGTAGACACTTCCTAAGTTCTGACACAGATGAAAGTGCGATGATCGATGTTAGCGTGGATAAGCGTCCGCTCTCTTTAAAGGATGATAACAATCGACGTTGCTGGCTCGTAAAAATGAATTTGCCAGTAAACATTTGTTTATAATTTTGCAGATATTAGAATAAGAGAAGGGTATACATATAAACGATCTTCAGAAATTCAAGTTTTACGACCTTTTTGTCTAAGGTTGGGGAATATCTTTTCCGAAATTCAAAGTTACGTACAATGTACAAAATTAGATTACGCGACAGAGTACGGCTTACGAAGTATCCTGTGTATTTGGATTGTTATGCATGTGTCTTCAATCCTTTACATTTGGTCGTTGTTTGTCGATAGTCGTACTAGTTTATTGTTATCAATTTAACGCTTGTTCTGCGACAACTAAACGGCGTGATAAATGTGCATTGTAAAACGTGTTTGTGTTTTATTTTAACATAGTTGTTAATGATTAATGCCTCTGTTATAATGTGTTTAAATAAAATCGTCGTGTAATTAAATATTAAAATTTTTTTAATTGCGTTTTGATATTAAAGCATCCTGTATTTTCTTTATTTCGTAATGAGAAGAAAAAGATGATGTTATACAACAACTTTATTATAATTTCGAATGTTGAAATTTAATAAATAATTAAATTAGTTAAATAGTACATAAAACTGGCTGTTAAAGTTGTTTTTCAACTTTACATTGTAACACGATGGCGCGACACGATGACGCGAAAACTCTACTAATTGCTTTATCGAAAAAATGACAAAACGAAGGAGTCATCGCATCTTATAAAGAAGAAATAAATCAGCGTTCACTAGTGCAGGTCGTTAATGCTATCGTTCTAGAATTTATTAGCAAGGAGATGGAAGGAAAAGAAACTTCTAAAGCAGTTTTTAAATGAAATCAGAAGCTGCACGATACACGAGTAAATTGTCAGGATTTTAATTTAGACAGCCATTACTTTTGCTCGCTTATCGTTACTATCAGATTTAATTATTCGATATTAAGGAAAAAACACAAATTGATATATGCAATATAAATCCAAGTAAGGATCTCTAAATGGGGGGTTTGCAGACATTTTCTTCTTCTTTTGTAGCTTGACGATGCGGCGAATCGAACTGTTGGATCGTTTCAAGTGCGAAGCGTCATTTGCGTCATGTTTAACGACGCCTTCCAAAGCGTAGGAAAACATGATCGACGTCCTGTCTCTTAACGCCACTGTCTAATAACGGGATGCTTTCGTGAAACCCTATAAATTATAATTTCATTACGATCGTTTCATTAAATGTCTTTCTTTTTTCTTCTTCATAATAGAAGTTCTATCTCTACAGTCAGGACATTGTGAATATTTTAAAACGAAGAAATACCTGATATATGATTATCCTTGTCATCGATATAGCTTTCCATCTCTGAACCAAGTTCGTATATCCTTGAAAGAGCGGCGCAAACCTTCCGGATCCTCGGTGGAAGATCATCCAAGAAGCCAGGATTACATTGGGTTGGTAAAGCTGCCAGGACATTGTTATAGGATATGGCCATGGTTGTCATTGAAAAGAGGATCACGATCGTTGAGCTCATCATCCTTTAAAAAAAGGCATCGTGACGCATTTTTCGTATAAGCGCTATTAAGTATATCGGAAGATCTCGACGGAGTTGTACGCGTATTTCGGACGAAGAAAGTTTCAAGGAGATTAAAAACAAAAGAAAGTGGCTGCACTTTCGCTGACAAGAGAATTAGCTCGTTTCTTACGAATACGCGACAACCTAGAGGAGAATTAGTTTTCCGATAACGAGTACGTGGTTAACGGTTCAACGACATATTTTTAACGCGGCTATCAACTCCTTTAACAACTACCCTACAACTGGACCAAGCTGTTCTTCCTCAAAGTTAAACTATAAAACGTCATTGTTCTTCGTGAGATAAACGGTAATTCCAAATATTTTACCCATTTGCTTTACCGAGTGATAATCAAATTTATAAATAAAATTATCCTAAGAAATAAAAGAATCGTTGGAACGTGCAAAATTATGCGAATAGTATGAAACATCTAACGGGAAAATAGTTGAAAAAGGATCGCTTAATGTTTGTTTAGGATATGTATTGCGTTACACAAGACGGAATCGGAGTATCGAAGAAATAAAATACGCCGATTCCGATGTGATCTCCGAGGTGATTCGAGAGTCGGGAAATCGTATTACCAGCGCTACGTGACTGGAATGTTTAGTAGTTCTCAATTTATTCGAACTAAATATAAAAGGAACACCACGGGAGTTAAATCGATGTCGAAGGAAACGGACAAACGAAACGCGCCTTTGTCGTAGTCGATGGCCAAGAAGCTCGAGAATGCCGGTTGCTATGTATGTGCTTGCATACCTGTGTACAACTTGTTGGCTGAAACATAAAGAGGGAAAAGAAAATTGTCTGTCGAAGATGGGTCGTATGAAAAACCCTTAGGTTGTTTTCGAACAAGTTTTAAAAGACGTTAAAGTACCAACAAATCGATTAACGCATACGTTGTATGTGTAAAAGGAAGAATATACCCACTTTTATCGTGCGTTTGATTAATTAATGCTTGAAGCGTATTATCATTCAGATATTAATAGCGAACGATTGCTGTCGATATTCTTAACAATGTTGTTGGAGGTAAATACATACATGGAATATACTCGAGTTTTATTGTTCTGTATTTGTAAGTAGATAACAATGACACTGGGAAATCTAAATGTAATTATCGCAGATTGCAGTATATCGTATATCCATTGTGTTATCTATTCGCTGTATACAAGTACAGTCTGTCACACAAGAGCGTGTCTGCGATATCTGCGAAACCTGACACCTAATCAGAATGAGATAAAAAGAATGTAAACAAACAAAAACTTCTCTAATACGTGTTGCTGAATACCTTTCAGTTTCATTTGAAACAGTGAAAGGAACAGAGCTTTTTAATATGAGTGCCGCGTACGCGAAACGTCGAAAATCGTCTGGCATGGGCGAATGAAAACAGAGATCGTGATTGGAGTAATATAATATTCACTGATGAATCTTCGTTTTGGGCATGGTGTCCTATTAGGCGTGCTTGGACTATCCATGGAAGAAGGATGATTCAAAGAAGTGTAAAACACCCTATAAAAGTGCATGTTTGGGGTTGCTTTAACGCACGCGGTTTTGGGACTTTGTGCGTCTTTACAGACAATCTGAATGCACAAAAGATGGTGAAATTGTACCAAAGGGGACTTCTCACATCCGTGAAACGTTGGTTCAACCAAACCGAGGACCAATGGATATTGCAAGAAGACAACGACCCTAAACATCGAAGTCGCATCTGCACCCAATGGAAAGCGAAAAACGCCATCACAGTACTTCCTTGGCCATCGCAGTCCCCTGATGCAAACCCTATCGAAAATGTGTGGTCCCTAATGAAATGCAAGCTGAGAGGAAGACGTATCACAAAAATAAGAACACTTGTACATCACATTCGAAAGATATGGAGGTCGTTACCAGAATCCTACGCTCAAAAATTAGTCGAGAGTATGCCGAAACGATGTCAAGCTATAATCGCTAATGGAGGAGATTGGACACTCTACTAAGTAATAGCGTATTAGTGTTTTAGATGTAGATTCAATTCATATAAATTTTTTTACAAATATATAAATATTTACAGAAATATCGCAGACACGCTCTTGTGTGACAGACTGTATAAGAGAAGTTTCTCTTCGCAAATATTTCACATCCTCTTAAAAGCGAGTTGTTGCGACGCGTCATACAGTATATGAGTAACGTTCTAAACGGTACTTTACCATGGTACGATTCGCCATACACTTGGTTTTGTTGTCGAGTGGATTCAGCAAAGAAGGAAGGAAACGATGCGCGCGACAGAATCTTCTGAATGAGATCAGGAATTGAATTTGAACGCTTTGTAGCTTTCTGTCATTCCGTTCGACCAGGTTAAAGCGTGTTCTTGAAAATTTAGCTATATTCTAGCTCGATGGAATTTTTCAACATTTTTCGCGTGCACGGCGACTTTGATACAAAATATCAATGATTTACGATGAAACAAAACGAATACAATAGAGCGAATAGTCATACGTTTGTAGGAGCGATAAAGCGGTGAAAAGAGGGGAAAACGATAAATTAGCATTTTGGTTCGCATATTGCGGCGTATAATTCGGTAAGAAAGGATCGACTCGTAAATAATTCGAACGCCTATCGATAGTTAATTAACAGAATAGAATCAGTTGCAATTGCTTTGGTGACCTCGTGCCCTCCACCCCCTGCGGCGATCAAGAAATTATCTCCTTTTCCTTTTCTTTTCCCATCTTTCAGCCCCGACTAAACCCGTATCAAACTTGTTAATCGTAACATCCAAGAGGATTAATCGTTGGCTATAAAATATTTGTAATACAGCACCGATATTTTAGTGTGTTGGAAAGGGGAATGGAAGAATTGGAGCGAAGTTTGTTTAACGAGAGAAGGGTAATTCTATAACGAAGGTAATTTCTGCCAACAGTGCAACCTTTACTAATTCCAATTCGCTCACTCGTTTTTACGAAGTTCCTTTCGAATGCCATAGGGCTTTCAAACTTTACGAATTTCATTTGTTTTATATAAAACAGTGGAGCGGTAATTGCGTTACCAAAGTCGTCCCATCTCCTTTAGGCGACTGCAATCGCTTCCGGTTAATTTAATTTTGCTAAAAGGTAATTTACTAAGAGAGATGCCGCGCAGCACGTATGATTTCGCAGGAAATTGGTCTTTTACGACATTTTCAAACGCTTGAGAGATACGCGCTTCTTGCATCTGAAATATTCGGGAGAGCTAAGACGGAATACGAAAGGACGAAAAGATGTACATAAACGAACATAGTACAAGTTTTATGCTCTTGAGTCGGAGCAAAACGCGTGAAATACGTGGAAACGTCTGACCCAAGCCGACGTTTACTACTTAACATCATAGTTCTTCTTTCCACGCTAATAAAACGAAGCGCCTTGTCTTTTTACGATAGTCCGACACTTCTTATTTCTCGGACATGAAAAAGAATGAATCGATCAAACGTATTCGCACGTCCATAATTCGTCTCATCTCGGAGAAGCAACAGATATCATTGGAAAATCCGTTAACGCGCGGAAAAAGGACGACGCGAGAGCTTGATAATCGTGCATTTAAGAAAATAACGCCGGTAACGAGCGACAAATAGTTTTCGACTCTTTCTCGAATCGACTCGTCTACCACGATCCTCTTTCACACCCTCGATTTCGATCCGATCGAGTCTCACAGCGAGCACAGGATTCTCCGCGTGCCGTTCTTTCTCCGACGAACCTTAAAATTCGAGCCAGTTGCGAAAACAACGGGCGTTTATCTTCTAAACACTTTGGATCGAGCAATGATTAAATTTGCGAGCAGGGGATGTTAACAAAGGTTCATTGGAATTACTCGCTCGCGCTGTTTTAGGAAGACCTATGTAAATCTTGATGAACAGCTTGGGACACTCGGCGAGCAGTCCCTCGAGCTACCCTCGCGGCAGATCGATCAAGAAACCGAACAGATATCGCTCGCGGGAGATTTCAAGAGGAAATGAACGTCAGCTCTTAATCGAGTTTGTATCTGAAATATCGTCGCACTAGTTCACGGTCTTGTTCTATCGCGCGACGCGAAGAAGGAAGAAAAGTGACGAAACGAATGGAAGCTTAAGGAAAACATTTGGAAAGAGCACGGACCGTGAAATTTTCAGGAAAAAGATTAGTGGCGCTGTCTTTAGATAGTCTTGTGGATAGGACAGAAGGAGAAGCGTGTTAACGTAAACGTTGTACGATGTGCAGGATTAAAGGTAAACGTAGATTAAATATAACAGAGTTTTGTACGTGAAACGTTTGCAAGGAACGTTTGAAAATAAAGAAGAAAGGAAAATTCTTTGAATCCAGATGGAGAAATAAAATACTCGATCGTTGGTCATCCTTACGATAGACGCGAATAGATTATCCGGGATGTCAATTCTGTGCAAGCTATAACAAGGCCGTTTATGGTGCCTCGTAGACGATCAGGCAACTTGAATGAAACTTCTGTTCCAACCTCGTCCTTTTCTCGCAATTTCTTGTGATTACGTCGTGCGTGTTTCTTTTTTTTCTTTTGTAATATCCTGAAAACGTATCTCCGCGAGATTATATCTTCAACTATAAATACGATCGATATTAAATATCTTTTACCATGTGTTTTGCAATAATTTTGTTGGTAATAGCTTGGCAACTAATTAGCCCAATATCGGGTCTAATCCCATACTGCCAGTGTTCGAGAATAAATGAAAACCGTCGCTACGGGATTAGAAAGATTTACGAAAGACTTTGGTGATATAATGTTTAATAAGGAATTACGGTTAAACCGCGTGACTCGGCAGTTTTAATCGTTGCGATCTGAAAGTTCACGCCGGATACGTCTGTGGTGGAATTGAATTTTGAATTTCAATGGTAAATCGCATTGTAAAAGAGAGGGAGGAATTTATAACTCACGCACGATGGAGGTAATGTAGCAAAGGCATAATATGATTTATACGATCACCGTTGAAAGAATTCCTATGTAGATGTCGAAGAATAACTCGACGATCGTAAAGGATGCGATCGCGTGGGAACGTCGAACGAGATTTATTCGGAAGGAAGGACACGCGCAATTATATCCTATTCCCTGTGGAACACGTTCAACTTTATAATCTGGAAAAAAGCTTGGAACGCACGCAACAACTTGTATATCACGAATAATCTGCATAATGGAATCTTTTGATTTTATAAATTTCAGTTTCTTTGTGTTTCGGTTAGCCGTGTCTACGATATTTTCCTACGATAATTTATATTTTTACGATGAGACTAAATATATTCGATGATTACTCGTCGTACAGCCGCTCTAAAGAAAAGCAGTTCAACATCTTAAAAAATATCAAATTTCCTGTATCGTTCGTCGCTATTTTCCTGCAGTGAAAAATTGTAAAACAGAGGGACGTTTGTTGTATGTATGTATGTACGTATGTACACGAGGTAGTCGGGTGTGGAGAGAAGTATTTCAAAATAATAGTAAATAATCGTAGGTCGGAGGGTGGGCAAAGAATGCGGTGACGGTATGCATATATATTGGAATTTCTTTCGACCGATAAACGTTTCGCGAACGTATGTTATACCGTTGGTCCGCGTGTTCTACAAGGACAGGCAACGCTGCAAACTATCCCCTGGGACAGAACGTTCCACATTGTCGACCGAAATTAATGTTTACGCGTGGAACAAGCTCGTTTCTTTCCCCGTCAAGTAAAAACGATGTTCACGCGTGCAGGTGTGCGATCGATTGGAATTTTTCATTTATACAACCCCCGGCACAGAAACGAGTAGGATGACGGTATCGATGTAACGGACGTGTTAAAACGTTCACCAAATAAGAGACAAAGTTGTGTGAAATGTCCGATAAAACCTCTCGTTAAAAACTGAATCAAAGTCTTAAAAAGAAGATTAATAAGACGCTGGCTTGGAACTTGATTACAGGGGCTTAAGGAGAAACCTGATTCGTAACTTAATTTAAAAAATTGATTAAAAAGCCTAACGAGGGTTGGCAGGGACGTGACTAATATTCTCATGCAACAAGTAACGAGTCCCGGGGGTCATCAAAGTTTTAACCTTTCGTTACGTTTATGAATAAAACGCAGCTTCCCTTCCAAAACTTGCGTACCTGGCTCTTCGGCGACTCGTAATTTGCAAATTATTCGAGGGGTTCGGATTTAACGTTCGCCCTTGCGATCTAACCAAAAGGGAACGCAACGGTACACCAGGTATCTGGGAGTAAGAATACCTGTTGCCTGTTCACGAACGCAGAGGTCCAAGATAACGCACGAACGTCGAAGAAACTGCGACGTGGACGATCCTTGCGAATGGTGCTCGATTCACTGGACACTGGACGAATGGCGAATACAGGGGCAGATGTGCGATATACGTCTGTGGTAAGATCCAAAGATACGATGATAGTGAGGAGATACGCGAGAGATCAGCCCTTAAATACGCGCCGTTTCCACGGCCATGCGCGTTTCAACGAAGAGTCAGGCGAAATCGCACGCATATTACACCCTCTCATCTCGTAGTTGACGTACATTTTCAATTTCCCTGTCGACACACTGAATAAAAATTTCATGAAAACGTTGGTGGTTACGTAACAGAGGGTGCCTTTTCTCTTATCCAACTGCCTTCGTTGCCGCTCGTTTTTTTGCTTGAACGCGTTGCCTGCAAACGAGATTTTTAACGGTCAAATAGTCGCTTCGAACGGCACAACTAACTCTCTAGACAAGAAAACTCCTATCAACTCTTGATTAGTTCTACCTGCACTTTTGCCGGTTCCTATGGGTCTTCTTCGACGATACTCGTTCGTTGTTTGTCGAAGAACGCTCGTAACCGGTACCGAATCTCCGTAGACGCAGACCATTTGCAGAGCAAATTCTTACTTTATTTTTCTTGAATTCTTTCCTTGTCCAGTTGGTTTCCCTGATTGTTTCTGTGTTTCCCGGACCCGTTGATAATTTATTACGTTCTCCAACAAAACGGTTAATCGAGTTATCGACCAAGTAATGAATTTAACGACGCGATAAAAGTCATAGAAATTACAGAGCGATAAAACGATAGGAAGCCTTAACGAGACTTTATGAGACACCGCAGAATTTTAATATCGTCCCTTCTAAATTGCCTTTTCGTTGTTTTCCACCCATCTGTCGAGAATATCGTTTTATTCGTTAAATACGAAAGAAACGCATTGGCAAGAGAAACGGTTTGTTTCAATTTTTCCGCACGCACCCTCGGCACGTTAAATATCTTTCGTTGTGAAACTTGTGTCTCACACGTAGTCACCGAATATAATAATTTATATCTCTTTCTCTATTTCTGCTTGGGTTTTTTCTATTTATTTCTCCTGTCTTTAGACTTGTTTTTAGAAAGCAAACCACGCTTCTTGCCTGATGCGTCCTTCCTAAATATCTCGCGTGACAAAACGAAGGAAACTGCGTCGAAAAGTTAATATTAAAAGGAGTCCTTTCATTGATGAAATCTCTTTCTCTATTTCTGCTTGGGATCTTCCTATATATTTCTCTTGTTCTTAGACTTGTTTTTAGAAAGCAAACCACGCTTTTTGCCTGATGCGTCCTTCCTAAATATCTCGCGTGACAAAACGAAGGAAACTGCGTCGAAAAGTTAATATTAAAAGGAGTCCTTTCATTGATGAAGTCTCTTTCTCTATTTCTGCTTGGGTTTTTTCTATTTATTTCTCCTGTCTTTAGACTTGTTTTTAGAAAGCAAACCACGCTTCTTGATTGATGCGTCCTTCCTAAATATCTCGCGTGACAAAACGAGAAAAACCGCGCTGAAAAATTAATATTAAAAGGAGTCCTTTCATTGATGAAGTCTCTTTCTCTATTTCTGCTTGGGATCTTCCTATATATTTCTCTTGTTCTTAGACTTGTTTTTAGAAAGCAAACCACGTTTCTTGCTTGATGCGTCCTTCCTAAATATCTCGCGTGACAAAACGAGAAAAACCGCGCTGAAAAATTAATATTAAAAGGAGTCCTTTCATTGATGAAGTCTCTTTCTCTATTTCTGCTTGGGATCTTCCTATATATTTCTCTTGTTCTTAGACTTGTTTTTAGAAAGCAAACCACGTTTCTTGCTTGATGCGTCCTTCCTAAATATCTCGCGTGACAAAACGAGAAAAACCGCGCTGAAAAGTTAATATTAAAAGGAGTCCTTTCATTGATGAAATCTCTTTCTCTATTTCTGCTTGGGATCTTCCTATATATTTCTCTTGTTCTTAGACTTGTTTTTAGAAAGCAAACCACGTTTCTTGCTTGATGCGTCCTTCCTAAATATCTCGCGTGACAAAACGAGAAAAACCGCGCTGAAAAATTAATATTAAAAGGAGTCCTTTCATTGATGAAATCTCTTGCTCTATTTCTACTTGGGTTTTTTCTATTTATTTCTCCTGTCTTTAGACTTGTTTTTAGAAAGCAAACCACGCTTCTTGATTGATGCGTTCTTCCTAAATATCTCGCGTGACAAAACGAAGGAAACTGCGTCGAAAAGTTAATATTAAAAGGAGTCCTTTCATTGATGAAATCTCTTTCTCTATTTCTGCTTGGGATCTTCCTATATATTTCTCTTGTTCTTAGACTTGTTTTTAGAAAGCAAACCACGCTTCTTGCCTGATGCGTCCTTCCTAAATATCTCGCTTGATAAAAGGAGTCCTTTCATTGATGAAATCTCTTTCTCTATTTCTGCTTGGGATCTTCCTATATATTTCTCTTGTTCTTAGACTTGTTTTTAGAAAGCAAACCACGCTTCTTGATTGATGCGTTCTTCCTAAATATCTCGCTTGATAAAAGGAGTGTTTTCATTGATGAAATTTCAAATCGCGTTTCCTAAAACCGTAAGCAACGTTGAAACAAACGCGTCAGGAGCTTTTTACAACGAAACGCGAATGAACGTATTTGACAGGGACAAGGGACGAATATCGATGTCGCTGATACATACGATACGATACGTGATACGTATGTTCAATCAAAGGAACAAACAAAAGATTTTCATGAAACGCTAAATACGAATGAATTATCGATTGATGGCGCGTAATAAAATAGCCATAGGGGTAAATACGAGAGACTATGAGAGGTTGCTATATAAACTTAATAAGCGAGATCGTGCTCTATGATGTCTGAGATATTCGCAAGAAAATACAGATAAGAAAGAGAAACAAGGAAATACGAAACGTGGGAAGAAAGAAACGGAAACAACAGAGATGTCGATTTTCTCGTCAATCACGATGCTCATATAGTTCTTTACATGCCAGAACGGATATTCTTTCACAACTTTCCAATGTGTTCGTCGATCAAGGTGGACCTCGAATCAAAGAACCGAGGCCTTCGAAGCAGAAAATACGATACAAAATCTGTCCGCTTTCACTTTTTAGAGATCAAAGTTTACCATGAAATCGAATCTTTGCTAAAACATAAAAATTACAGTTGATAGTCGTTGGAAGGACAAAGTACAATATGTGTACAGTTAGCAACGGTAATCTACGTACGCTCCTTGATACTTAATATTAAATATAAGACTTTACGATGAGAACGTTCGAACAACAAATCTTTTTAATGAGTTAGGACGTCATATAGTTTATTCGTTTTATTCAGAAGAAAATAGTAGAAAGGATCTCTTATATCTACGCGAAATTATAAAAGTAAGAGACGTAGTGTTATGTTCGTACGTTTACGAATAATTCATTATATTCAATGGTTCTACGTAAATGATCGAGTCAAGTCCTTGTCGTTGAAAAGGTGAGACACAGTATAATTTCCGACTTAATCTTCTTTTAAGTATCACGTTAATATGTAAATATTATTACAGAATATAGACGTAAAATGTGCTTCGGTCGACCGTAAATATGCAGGTACGTATACGTACATATACATGTATGTATAGGGACACACACAAGATAAAAATATGCCGAAAAATGTAAGGTTTTAAAAAGATCGATTGGAGTAAAAGAAAAGAAGACATTTTCAAACGGTAGCTGAAAACGTCGATGTTATTAGATCGGAATAATAGATCGGTTGATTTGGTAGATGAGCTTCCTGTCTAAATTAAATGCAGCGACCCTCGGATCAAAATTCACCGGGGAAGTGGATTCAGAGAGTGAATAATATAAAATTCAATACAATAATGATTATCGTTAGTTTCAGCTCGTACATCGTTCGCGTGGCAACACTCTGTGGTTTCTCCTCGAATTCAGTGTATTTATTATTTGTGTACCGTTCTAAAACCAGGACTCTTCAGACAGTTCAAATTTACCCACCATGGTTTATCTTTGTAATAACAATCAGAAAGTTTAAGCGGAGATACCTCAAGTTCTTTCGTCTAAGAAATATTTTACGGGAGATTAGGATTCGATCCGCGAACAAAGCCGATAATTCGATTAACGAAGTAACATTAATTGGAAATTTCCATCTTGCTCGATCTCGATACATTGACTTTAAACATTTTGATTGCTATTAGATATCAGCCCATGACGAGTTTCCCAGTTTTCCAAATAGCGTAAGATTGATATTACGAGTTCGTAAAAGCGGCCAGTTCGTCTTTATCTCTCAATTTTTCCTCCCAGGTATCCGTAGGTATTTTCCCTTTCTTCGGTCGTTGCATTCGCGATAGCCGTAACAAAAGATAAAATAGAACGACAAAGGAAGAATGCCGTTCCTTTGAACGTAGGATAATATAGAATTTACTTAATTACACTAATTGTAACGTCATCGTCGGTTACGCGATTTGAATCCGACTTGAAACTCCGTGTCTCGACATATTTTGCTACTGTTACTGCTATTAACGCATTATATCGCGCATCGACGTTTTTTTTCTCGGACACAAAAAAGTATGAAATATTATCGCGTTATTGTTTATCGCTTTCTCGGCATATGCCAAACCTTTAGCTGAAATTCATTATATACGTATACCAGAGCGAGAAACTAACAAGAACCTTATTTTCCACTGATCCGCGATTCGACAGAGACCTATCAAAATCCAAGGGTGGAGGATTCTATGATTAGACAACGTATTGGTCTTGCCGTAATATAGCCGACCTCTTGCCGCTGTGATATTTGCTGAAGGAAAATCGCACGAAATCCATATTTACCCATTTACTGCCATAATCGTATTTTACGTATGATAATCAGAGTATCAGGCGGTGGTGATTTAACGTGATTTGCAGCATTCAACGATCCGATAGATCGCAAATCTAGCGGGCTGGATCGTGGTGGGACTCAGCCTCCAAGTAGATAGAAAAGTATCGCGCATTACAATTCGATTCTTCATTCTCCGATGTCTCACGGTCAGATCTCGAGCGAGATGAATTTCCAATCGTTGATCGCCAATTCGAAAGATCTACAAAACAACGATGGATCAGGTAAACGTCTCTTTACGTAGCGTTTCGATCGAACGGTAATTATTCGATCGAAGAATAATATTTGAGTTGACGATTTCGATTTAAAGAAATTTCTAAAGTGTCGTGCGACGAATCTCCGACAAAGAGGTGATAGAGAAAGAGAAAGTGGAGAAGGAGAAGGAACGTTTTTCTCATCGAAAGTTCGCTATCGTCGTGAAACTAATTTTCTTCGGCAACTGGGTGATTTTTTTTTTTTTTTTTTCTAATAACTGACGCGCGTATTTGCCACGCGTTTTATCCGTAATTAGATTTCTCCGTGTTGGAACATTTTCGCTTACTGGCGCGATTAACGTCGACGCGGTAGGTGTAAGAGTTTCCGTTCCGCGCAACGTCGAAATTTCATTGTTAAGGAAGTCCACGGATAATACCCATTACTTTAATCAAATTATCCGACGCAGCTGCTATTTTCCAGATGCATTCGGAGCTACTAAACGTTGACGTATAATTAAATGCACGGAGCGGCAGATAGAGACAGGGGGCAAGGGGAGAGGAGAGAATTTCCATACGAAGGGCACTGTAAACAAAATTATATGTAAAGCAGCTGGCGCGGACTTTCGTTCCGAATCCGATACTTTTTTTCATACATAGAACGAACGCATTTTGTCAAAAATGTATTCGTGGACGGTCGTTGGCGTGAAACGGCTCACACGAGACGAGTTCCAATCGAATATTTATGGTTATACGCGGATACAACGGTGTCCATATACTCACCTACGCTATTTGATTTAGAATTTCGTAAGCTGTAGAGTTCGGTGCAAAGAAACTATCGAATTTATCAAGCGGATAACGAGCGAAATCGCTCGTGTCGTCGAACGATATTCGGAATAGCAAAAGATTGCCGTTGCTAGATGATCTGCTCGATCTCGGAATTTCCACCCCACGGAGAATCTTTGGATCGAAGAAACGAAAAAGAATTCCTACAACAGGATGCGATAAATTATTCGTAAGCGAATTAATACAAAGTACACGCGCTGCGGTTTCGAGAAGCGAAGACTTGCTAAAGAGAAGGAGCAAATTTTTCACGGGTACGTACGTACGTGCTGGACAAAATATCGTCGTTCCAAATGAAATACTTTCCTTATCACGCGATGGTTTCGGATAAGAGAAGTTGCTCTCGCTATACTTTAACGTACAGTTCAGACGTACGACATGCACGATAAATATACAGCTTGTGAAATTCTAAATTAGCTAGCGTACGTATATATAGGTATAGCCGTCGTGTGTATTCACATTGCTTTTTAGAATGGCCAAGTCGAATGTACATCGATCGTTAAGAAGGAAATAAATTTTCGGGCTTCCGCGAAATCGAACGTTCCACGCTTTCGATTCTAAAACGTTTTCCTTTCAATTCTGTCGTATTCTTCTACCTATACGCGTCTGCACCGTATCCGGCGAAATAAAAATTTCCTCGAGCAATGTTCACCCGATTTGGTAAATAAACGCGTGTCGTAAAATTAAAAAGGAGCTGTCTGAGAGAGAGAGAGAGAGAGAGAGAGAGAGAGAGAGAGAGAGAGAGAGAGAGGAGAGAGAAACGCGTGTAAAGCGAAGGGAAGCTGGGGTATCGCGTTATTGGCAAGGTGAACGTAAAATTTCGATTATCTTAAGTACATAGCATAAACAACGATACGTTAAGGCTGTTTTCACACGACGTTCGTAATTCATAGTACACACGGAAGTAGACACGCACACACGTGAGGAACGTGTTAAAGGGGCGCGGGCAGCATAGGAAATTATTATGAACTTGGTACCGACAACTTGCAATGAATTATTCATTGGCGGAGGTAAAAATATCAGTAAGACAGCGCGATACCAACACGCGACCTTTAAATATTCATGAAACGCGACCATATAACGCGGATTACAGAAGTCAACGTTAGCCTTAACACGTTGCGATACGATCTCGAAATTTGCGGAAGACGGACGTTAGATGTTCTCGAATCTGGATCGCGATTACATTCTTGAATATATCCCTTCGCGAGAAGACGATTGCTAAGCTCACGGGATCTCAACTTCCATCTGCCTGAACAATTTTATGCCCATTTTGAGGGGCACGATAGCTTTATGTTAAAACTCGTCGATTTAATTCCCAAGAGATTTATTCCAATCTTCAAGAACGTATCGTACATGGCACGGCACGTGCTTTATTTTAGCATTAAATCGCAGTTTGAATTTCCATTAATACCACGATTAATACCACGATTCTCTCCATGTCTATGATATTTATCGGCCAATCGTTAACTAAGCACATTTTCTTCTTCGTAAATGATCCGATATAATGATCGACATTTACCGTACGTATTCAGTCTGTATGAGGGAAAAAACGTTAATTGATGTAATAGAAGAGCGCGGATGAAAAAACAATACGATTTATGGATAATTCGTTCTTTCAGAATTATCACATCGAGTTGTTTTCTTGTCGAAGAAAATAGCTCGTAAGAAAAGATTTTCCCCTCGAAATCGTGTAACGCTTCGCTTCGTAGATTACATCGTCAATCCCCATCACATTCCCTGTCCGAGGTACGACGAAGCTCACAAGGAATCCTTGGAGAATCCTGAACGTTTTTGGGGAAAAGTCGCGCAGTGCATAGATTGGGACAAACCTTGGGAAAAGGTTCTTGATAACTCTAAACAGCCGTTTACGAAATGGTAAAAACTGCTTGTCCGTGATCTCGCATGCTCGACTCGGATCGTCGTTTAAATAAAAATATATTCGTTCGGCAGGTTCGTCGGCGGAGAATTGAACGCCTGTTACAATGCGGTGGATCGACACGTTCTCGCTGGAAACGGGGACAAAGTGGCATTGATTCACGACAGTCCTCAAACATCAACGATTCGCAAAGTAACATACAACGAGCTTTTAGACAAAACGTCCTTGTTGGCTGGAGCGCTGGCGGATATGGGCGTGGGCAAGGGCGACGCGGTGATCATCTACATGCCCTTGATTCCCGAAACTATAATAGCGATTTTGGCGACTACGCGACTTGGCGCGGTCCATTCTGTCGTATTTGGCGGTAAAACTATTTCCAGATTCCTAAAAGTAACGGTCTCTACGATCTACGACACGACCTAATGTCGGACTCTCGGAATACACCGACTCGTACTACTTGCGTTCGGGCTATAAACCGATCCACGTACACTTTGTACAGTCTGTCACACAAGAGCGTGTCTGCGATATTTCTGTAAATATTTATATATTTGTAAAAAAATTTATATGAATTGAATCTACATCTAAAACACTAATACGCTATTACTTAGTAGGGTGTCCAATCTCCTCCATTAGCGATTATAGCTTGACATCGTTTCGGCATACTCTCGACTAATTTTTGAGCGTAGGATTCTGGTAACGACCTCCATATCTTTCGAATGTGATGTACAAGTGTTCTTATTTTTGTGATACGTCTTCCTCTCAGCTTGCATTTCATTAGGGACCACACATTTTCGATAGGGTTTGCATCAGGGGACTGCGATGGCCAAGGAAGTACTGTGATGGCGTTTTTCGCTTTCCATTGGATGCAGATGCGACTTCGATGTTTAGGGTCGTTGTCTTCTTGCAATATCCATTGGTCCTCGGTTTGGTTGAACCAACGTTTCACGGATGTGAGAAGTCCCCTTTGGTACAATTTCACCATCTTTTGTGCATTCAGATTGTCTGTAAAGACGCACAAAGTCCCAAAACCGCGTGCGTTAAAGCAACCCCAAACATGCACTTTTATAGGGTGTTTTACACTTCTTTGAATCATCCTTCTTCCATGGATAGTCCAAGCACGCCTAATAGGACACCATGCCCAAAACGAAGATTCATCAGTGAATATTATATTACTCCAATCACGATCTCTGTTTTCATTCGCCCATGCCAGACGATTTTCGACGTTTCGCGTACGCGGCACTCATATTAAAAAGCTCTGTTCCTTTCACTGTTTCAAATGAAACTGAAAGGTATTCAGCAACGCGTATTAGACAAGTTTTCGTTTGTTTACATTCTTTTTATCTCATTCTGATTAGGTGTCAGGTTTCGCAGATATCGCAGACACGCTCTTGTGTGACAGACTGTAAGAGAATGAAACTGTTTCCCTAGTGTTCGTAATATCGAAGAAGACTCCGAATCCTAACATCGAGCGATTCAAAGAACGACCTACGAAGAAGTATATTTCATTGTCGCATGTTTTTAGGTTTCGCGGCGAACGAATTGGCCATCAGAATAAATCACGCGAAGCCAAAGGTAGTGATCGCGGCCAGCTGTGGCCTGGAACCGTCGAAAATCGTCAAGTACGTTCGTTTACGTTCTCTGAAATGATAGCGCTTTGGAAAAATTCGCGATCGAAACACGCGTCTAATTCGCTTTACACGCAGATACACCGACATGCTAAACGGCGCTATGAAGATTATCTCGGTAAAGAGGCCACGATGCATCGTATTCCAAAGAAGAAACATCTGGCGGAGTGCTCTTTTGGAAGATCAGTACGATTGGGACGATGTGATTAGTAGATCGAAGCCTCATCCGTGTCAGCCTGTCGAGGCAAACGCACCATTGTACATTCTGTATACCTCGGGAACGACAGGTACGTACCCTCTTCATAGCTGTACTATGTACTTTGGATAGAGATATCATAAAAAAAAAAAGACACCATCAACTTGCAATCAGCTGTATCCAACTTGTCGAGCGAGTATTTACTTGGCGAGAAAGTAAAATCGATCGATCGTCTCTCGTACGATTCTGCTTGTACGCGTTATATCGAAATATTTGTTTAGTTGGTTGGTTGTTGCGAATTGCTTTCGCGGTATTGTTCCGTCGAAACTCATTAATTTCTAACTTTGAATTGTATGATGCGAATTTCATTCACCGCGAAACTTCGTACGCATAAAAATTCATATTATGCGTAGCAAAGTCGTTAAACGGTTAAACGAGCCGGCGTTACGTACTTTGAATTACATGCGCGATAGGTGCGCGTTTCGGAGGAAACGTTGCCCTTGAACGAAGCGTGTAAAGGATTTATCGGGAAAGCATATACAATAGAAACGATGGAATTCGTTTCACCGTGAATATTACACGAAGGAAATCAAACTGTTTCGCTAAAGGTCAACCGAAAGGAATTCTGAGATCAGTCGGTGGCCATTTGGTTGCCGTTTGTTGGACGATGAAAACAGTTTATGGTATGGACAAGGATTCCGTTTGGTGGGTAGCCTCGGATATGGGATGGGTGGTTGGACATTCTTACATCTGTTACGGACCTCTGCTCTATGGTGCCACCAGCGTAATGTACGAGGGAAAACCCGATAGGACACCGGATGCGGCACAATACTTTAGGTTTAAACATTTAACGTGCATCTTATTCCGTGTTAACCCTTTGCACTGCGAGTTTTATTTCAATTTCGTTAGCAGCAGCTGCCAACGCTTTTAAGCGTTTTATTTGCAATTTACTTTAACTAAAAAATCAGACAATTTAAATAAATAGAGGAAGAAAGAAATTCACTTAGATACCAGCTTTATCCACACTATTGCTGTATTTTGTCATTTTTCAGTGTACGATATATCTTGAAACAATTCCCAGGATACGATCCTGCTTTTCTTTCGCACGTTTCGCAAAAAAAGGTGGACTCGACAAAGAAGCTGCTGAGATAAAAACTGATGTCGAGTCACACTCGACGTAGGAGTGGTGCAAAGGGTTAAAACGCAACGATATTATAAATTGAACGGTCCAGCTACTGTCAATCGTCAATTTCGTCTTTCAATTACAACCCGGTTGTCTATTAATTGCCGTTTAACGCGATTGCTTCTATGTTTCGCCTATCTCGCGTAATCCGGTCCAACAGAGTAGTCGCGATTCTATCGTTGTTTTACAGGGTGATCGATCAGCACGGTGTGAACGCATTGTTTTGCGTGCCCACTGCGCTGCGCGTTATAAGACGCGTTGATCCGGATCTGTTGCTGGGTCGAAAATATTCCATGAAGTGGTAGGTATTTTTGCAAACTGACGTATAGTCGATATAGTCTCGGTGAAGCATTTGTAGTTTGCATTTTGTAGTTTGAAGACCGTATTCGTTGCTGGAGAATTTTGCGACTACAAGACGAAAACGTGGGCAGAGAAAGCGTTCAAGGTACCGATTCTCAACAATTGGTGGCAATCGGAAACGGGACACCCTATTACGGCATTGTGTCTCGATTACGGGCACAATCCTAGTTTACCGAAATATAGTACCGGTCTTCCGATTCCCGGCTATCATAGTAAGTTTCGTGCTTCGTACGTGCTTTAACGCGTTCGTCGCCGTGTCACCCATAGATATGTGACGGGTATACTTCTGTGCGGGCCCCGTCACCAAAGTATGGGTGACGCTCTTCTTGTTCGAGTAAGATTGGTAAAAGTCTTTCCTAAGATTGGATCGAACGATTCGAGTTTCTCGAAAAGTTGGAAGGATTACTTTACCGGATGATAAACAAAGGTGGAAAAGAATGGTACAAAAATGGCCCTTACGCTACGTTGTAATTTGTTAGAAAAGCTCGACTCGCTTGGTCCGATTGAGCAGATAGACCTAAAATTAAATTCATTAAGCTATGATTTTGTTATATATATATGAATATTAATTATATTGAAACTTATTTATTAAACAAAAAATATTACTAATTTAATCATTATATTTAATCAAAATAAATTATAAATTATTTTTTTTTATTCTTATATATATCATTAATAATTTTGAAATTAACCTAAATCTTTAAAATTCTTTAATATTAAATTATTAAATATTTATTAACAAAAATTATTCCTAGATCAATATTATTTATAAATTAATAAAAAATTAAGAAATTAATTTTCTATATATTTTTATATATAAATTAAATCTATTTGAAAAAGATAGATGTAAAACAATTCGTTTAACATTTAATTTCTAAATATATACAATAATTATTTATTTCACAAAAACACATTTATATATTTAACCTTTAAAAAAGTTATTCCGTTTTAACGAACATTGTACGAATACGAGTAAAATTTCTTTTTACCTAGTCGACATACTACGAGAAAACAGCAGCGAGGCGGAAGCGCGTGAATTAGGTAGGATCGCCATAAAATTACCATTACCGCCCGGCTGCATATCCACACTCTACCAAGACGACGACAGATTCGAGGAAATATATTTTTCCACGTATCCAGTGAGTCTCATTCTCGATACCAGCGACTTGCCACTTTGCCCTTACGATCGAATTGCGAAACATATACGTACGTACGACAATGACATCTTACAACGATCTAATGATTTAACTGATCAAATACAGGGTTACTACGACACCATGGATGTTGGCTATAAAGACGAATTCGGTTATGTTTACGTAATGGCACGCGACGACGACGTTATCAACGTTGCCGGTCACAGATTATCCACCTCCGCCCTCGAGGACGTTGTGTTGGCTCATCCAGATATCGTAGACGCGGCGGTAGTCGGCGTTCCAGATCCCACTAAAGGAGAAATACCTTTGTGTCTTTATATAATGAAAGAAGGTGAAGATTTTGGCTCAGAAAAATGTCTATATCGAGCGAATATACCTTGTTGATAATATCATGTATCTGTCTCTGTAGAAGCGATGAGAAACGAAAAACAGATTAACGAGGAATTGGTGGCGCGAGTAAGAAACTTGATCGGTCCCATAGCATCTTTTAAAACAGCTGCAGCCGTGAGAGCGTTACCTCGAACGCGTTCGGGAAAATTGATTCGTAAATCTATCGCTAATTTAGCTCGATCCAAGCTAGTGAAGGTAAATCGATTGTTTAATGAAACGTATGAAGAAACGTGAGAAATTGACGATAAGCAAACGATTTTGTCGGTTCGAATAATGAAATTGCATTTGCATACGAGATAAGAATACATTATTTATTCATTCGTTAATCGTCGATGTAAAATATTTGTTCTTTTATTTGTAGATTTCAAGTACAGTGGAAGATGCATCGGTATACGTCGAAATCAAGGAAGTACTTCGGAAACTCGGTTACGCTAAATTAGCACCGGATCCTCAATAATAAGTGTAATTAAGCTTTTACCATTTTTATTATAAATGTTTCAATAATCATATATAAAATGTAATAAACCTACGTATGGCATATAGTTGACACGCATAGAAGAGCGTCTTGACAAAATCACACGTGGAAAAACTCGATTTGATAGTTACTTTAGTCGATTGCACTAAAATTTTCGAGTTCGCCATAACAGTAAATAAACTCGAAATTTCAGCAACTTGTGTAATCTGTATCGCCGTTAGGCCTTTGCTGTGATTATAATTTACTTGGACAACGAATGTAATATACTTTAAATTATAAAAGATCATACGGGAACAGATATTTCGTACGATGGAAAAGGAAAACTATTTCTATTAAATATATCACCACCTTCCTTTCACCGTAATATGTTTCATGCTGTCGCTTCTACTTTGTATTACTGAAATTATGGTGAGTAAGAGAGAGAGAGAGAGAGAAAGAGAAATTACATTAGCATTTTTTTAATGTATCGATCGTAATAATATTAACAATTTAAAAAATATAACAACCATAAAACGCAAACTTTGCTGAACAATTTATAGGAATAAAATTAATTGTCTGTGAAATCTGTTTTGTTAGGAAACAGATCCGATACGAGACGTGAAATAAAGGATAATAATAAACGTAAAAAGTAAAAAGTAAAAAGAATAGGACAAGAGATGTAGATACTTTAATATTTATAAAAATTAGCAGCAAAGAAAAAAGAAGCAGTAATACATGTAAAGAAAGCACTCACAAAATGTCTGCTTTGAAAATTCTCTATATTAACTTCCTTTCAGTTAAATCTCGACATTAATTTTCTTTTATCGCATATAACGCTATAAATCATCGAAACTTTTTTCTGAAGAAGCACAGTGTAAGAATATCTGGTGTTATAGACACGTAATACATCGATACAATACACGAACCTTGGCGCCGTCAAACACCAATCGTATTAACAGAAACAGTACGTGCAAGAAAAAGCAAATCAACCATACACGTGAAACCTCTTATCGAAATTAGTAGAGCACATTTTTGTTGCAAATTTGTTTTTAATGACAATGCAATAAGAAACGGTGTAATAGTATTAATAATAATATTAATTTTATAATTATAAATTGTCGTGTAACACTATCTGGCAGATTTAATAAATTTCTGTATTTGTTTTTTTTTTTTTTTTTTTGGTATCCTTTCGCTTCTTACCACCAATTTAATAATAATTATTCAATAATCATTATAATAATATTAATAATATTTTCCTTAGTTTTTATCTTGTAACTGTTATTCTCTTCTTTTACGTTCATTAATGTCTCTCACCTCAGAAGAATAAAAATATCGTGTTTTACAATATTAAGGAGACACTGTTTATCATTTGATCATTAATTTATTTGTAATGAACTCAATGTGAGTGCTGTGGTTCAGCTTATCTAATTAGAAGGAACACGCGCTCTTGAGTTTTTTAGTGGTTTTGTCTCCTTATCTATATAATCAAATCTATTTGCTTTTTTTCTTTATCTCAGGTTATAAATACCCTCCCTCCCCCCCGTAACCCCAAACCCCGACCCAACTGTCTGTGCATACGATGTATGTGCTTTTTTTTGATGTAAAACTTTTTTTGCTTCTTGTGTAAGATGAGTGTATGTTACATTAACAGTTCGCGTGTAATCACGCTAGTTCCGTTTTTTTCTCGTGCGTACTGTTGTATTCGGCTTGCATCTCTTGTGTATTTCTCGTTATCAAAGTCGATTATTATCCCAATCTGTGGTCACAGTTGAGCAACTTTATTCCACCACCTTCAGCACCTTGCCAATTGCAATAGTCTTATCTAAAAGTAACAAGAAAAAACCAGTTAGAACTCGATCGTTGATAAGTAAGAAATCGTAATCCAGTTGAAATGGAAACTTTTCGGATTTAAATACACATACGCACACATACGTGCGCGCGCGCGTAAAACCCGTAACGCTTACTTTCATCCCTAAGGGTGAAACGTCCCATCTGTGGAAATAGCTTAAATCTTTCAAGGCAAATGACACCTGCGCATTCGATTCTCATTATTGCCACTTGATCCTGTTTGACGAACCTCGGCCTGGTTTTACTTTTATCCCCAGTCTTTTTGTCGACCAAACAGATCAATGCTTTTACTCTAACTTCTTCCGCTGCACAATGAATATGCATCACAGCACTATAGCCAGCGCAGATAATGCTCTTATGCTCCAAAATTACAACTTGAGCGTCGAACACTTTTCCCGTTTTTATCGGATTGTTGCTGTCACAAAGTACAAATCCGGGGCTTACGTCTTCTTCTTCGATGCCTTTTAATTTGATCTTTACGTTCTCGCCAGGTCCAACCGATGTCACTTCTTCGTCATCTGACCACAACTGATCTACCGTCACTGCCGTCTAATAAAACGTAATAAATTATAAAATATATTAGCACAAATAGTCGATTCGATATTGAAATATATATCTTGTTAAAATAGAACAAGTATACCCTATTCGGCATAACAAGTAGCGATTGTCCTTTTTTCGCTTCTCCAGCCTCGACCTTTCCCATTACCACTGTTCCCATATCTTTATATTTATCAACGATTGGCATAATAAAAGGTCCGTTGTTTTTACGATTAAGGGAAGGTAGAGAATCAATGAACGATATGAATGGCGGACCAGTGTACCATGTACAAAGATGTTCTGGTATCGGATCTTTCAAACCGTAACCAAGCTGTCCTGAGACTGGCATGAATGTAAGATCTTTAGCAGGATTAAATCCCAATTTACGAAGGTATGGTAGTATTTTATCCCTAAATAATATAAATAAATTAATTTCCTATTCTAAACAAAACTATTGGATCTTAAGTTTACGATATATTATACAACATACCTGCACTCGTTGTATCTTCTTTCATCCCACTCTACAGTTGGGTCATCCATTTTATTCACTAGCACAACCAGATGTTTAACACCAGCAGTTTTAGCCAGCATCGCATGTTCCCTTGTTTGACCGCCTCTATCGAAACCGGTTTCGAACTCTCCTTTCCGCGCAGAAATAACTAACACCGCGAGATCAGCTTGTGCAGCTCCGCCAATCATATTAGGTACAAAACTCTTATGACCAGGCGCATCTAAAATTGTGAAATGTTTTCGTTCAGTTTCAAAGTACGCTCTACCGACTTCCACCGTCTTCCCTTTCTCTCGTTCTTCTTGGTTCGTATCTAGAGCCCAACTCAGATACCATGTTTCTCTACTTCTTTCTTTTGCTTCTCTTTCGTACTTTTCTAAAGTTCTTTTATCAACCATTCCTGTCAATGCCATAATCTGGCCTCCAATCGTTGATTTACCTGCATCTATAATACAAATCAAAATGGAGACGATGCTGATTGAAATATATTCTTACATATCTTAACTTGCTGATAGAATTCTTACATACCAACGTGTCCTATAAAAACAACATTAACATGTTCCTTTTTACTCTTAGTATCCTCTGTTACTTTAACAGGCTTTTTCTTAGGGATTTTAACAACCATTTCTTCATCTTCTTCGTTTTCAGCCTGAAAACGGAAAAACGAAAAATTCTAAGTAATCGTCCGGTAAAAGGAATTTTTTAAACAATAAACCAAAGTCTAAGAAAGATCTTATTATATACGTAAAAGCTTCAACGTACTTCTTCATTTTCAGGAGTTAAAAGAGGATCACCATCTACCGCTGCTTCTTCCCACGAATCAGCTGGTTGATGTTCCGGGCTAGTATTCATTTGATCGGTAACATTCGGAGGTGGAGCCCCTCCTCCAGCAGGTGGTTCCTCCACACGATTGCCCACTGGATCTGGTAGAACTACTGGCGTAGTATTACCTAATAAACATACACAAACTTGTAATAAAAGGAAAATTTTTCCTATTAAAGCAAAAATAAAGAAATGCTTATTAACACTTTATAAACCAGAAGAATGTCAAAAAACGTTTCTATGGTTTATTATTTCCCCACATTTCCATGTAATCTTGTATAATCATCTTATTTCCATAAATGTTTATGAACCATCTTAATGTATAAATAAGTCATTTCCTTAGCTAATATTTATCTATCTGTGAAAATAGTAGATTCATCGGAAATAATACATTGTTATAATGTAAAGTTATGTAAAACATTTGAAAACATTACCATATTGTACGGGAAATATTATTTTGATATTCATCTATCGTATTTAATAATAATCGAATGACACATCTCTTCTCAAAATATAAATAAACCAATAAATTTAATATTTTTTTTTACTTTACATAGTATATTTTCTTGTCAATCTGACACATTTTTATTCAAGGAATATTAGAATCTGTATATGAATATTTTGATCTGTATTAATGCTATTATATAAACAAAATTATTATAGTATACATATCTAATTCCTAACTTCATGCCCTTAATTGCTGTACAAATAAATGCTTTGAATTTAGCATCAGTTTAATTATTGCACAATATTGGGTTAATATTAAATATACGTATCGTGTATAACTTGTCTCTTCCCAAAAAGCAGCAATTTAGTAATGTCAACTTACAATAAGAAGACGGACATTAAACTAAACCCAGAAATCGACTATCATCTTTCATTAACAGATATAAGAAAGATAGGAATCAGTATGCGAGTAAAATAATGGGGGTTAGCCGCAGTAGTTACATTACAAATGACTTACAATAACAAGAACCTTACATACTTTTCCTTTATATTAATAGCCTGTACATTTGCTTGGAAAGACATAATTGATGATTAATCGAGTTTTATTTCAAAACTAACCATGATGTATTTCAGGAGGCATAGAAGTGGTTACAGAATTCATCATGACAGCAACATTGCAGGAACTGTCGGCCGTATTACTGTTCTGCGGTGAAGAATTAATGCAGAAAGAAGGCACGAATTCCGCAGCATTTACATTCAGAGTGGAAAATTTGCTTTCGATGGACTTATCCTGTGGTGGACCGATGTCTCCGTTATCCGCCTGCTGTTCCCATGAATCTGGTGCTACACTGTTCGCCATATTTATTAAGAGTTCAGTAGTTAAACCGACCTCGTAGATTAATCGAACACGGAAATCACGCTACGCTACGTGCAGGATTTCGATTAAACCGCGATTACAATTGGGACGGGGTTTAAAAAAATAATTATTTATGATATCCGCGCAACACCGTACACGCGTATCGGTACCCCGCGTGCGACCCCCGTGGTCTGTTTCGTTGTTCTACTTCGCCGGAACTGCAAACATCAAAACACCAACTTTCAACTCGAGAACGTTCCGTCGTTTTACCGCATTCAACCGGATTACCGTCGTTACAAAATCGAAAAGATAATAAGTGTCACGAACTTTCGACCAGTACAACAAATGACGTTCTAATATTTAAACCCGCGATTTTGCTAAAATATCTCTAGTCACACGATAATGTTGGTACCACCAAATTCCATTTGTTACGCGTTACACGACCGCGTGAATTTAGATCACTCAGCAGTAGCAAAATTGCCAATAGAATTAGGAGCGAAATTTAAACTCGTCTTACGTACAGACGTGTTACGTTAGCGCGCGAACATCATTATAACACCACATAATATAGTCATGTCACTGAGATTTTAATGTATTTGCATTTGCGTGTTGCACTATCACGTAAAATTGTCACTAATATGCTTGTATGAATTTAGCTCCGATAATTGTATTTTCAGACGCTGATGCGAATTCTCAACTAAGTATCTGTTAATATTACGAACCTTGAACAAAATTAACACTCAAAGTGGAAGTAAATTAAAATATGTTTAATTTTTTTCTTTTTTTTTGCACTCCTTAGTGTACGTAAGCATACGCAAGATGCAGAATAACGTTATGTTTAGTTAATTTAGTTACACTCTTACATAGCACGAAAAGTATGACTGTCATATGATTTGCAAAGCTTCATCTAATTCTTATATAACTAACTTTCCCCTCCCGGCTTTCCTTCTTACTATTGTTTTTATGGGATGGGAATCTATTACTTGAAATCCTGTAATTGTGTACTCCCGTTGACACATATCCACAGGTATTGCTGATTCATACCAGATGTTTACTTTACACCTAACCCATCGGACACTTGGGATATTTGTTATTCTCTTAATGAGGTCCGCTTCGTAAAGTTTACAATGTATGAGGTAGGAAATTCGTACTTTACCAAAAAGAGGCAGATGTGCGTCAGAGCCATAAACCGAAAGTCACTCAAAATTCTGAACAGACGCCTTATATAAATTAGAACTCTTTTTATATTTTATATTCTTAACACTAAGCCTACCAGTGGCGCTCAAATTGACCACTCTCGAATTTCTACACAAATTTAACCATATTTAAAATTTATCATATCGCTTCATAATTTCTGACTTTTCCTAAAATATACATACAATATATTTTTCGGTATTTGCATTTAGTTTGCTCTTTTATTTTCTGAGAAAAATTTGTACTCTACCTTGCTTACCATGAGCGGTCATTTTTACCGCCGAACAAAATATTTTAGTTATTCTAAAAATAAATGCACTCGGTACAAAGAAAAGGCTATCTCAATGTAAAATGACAAATAAAATTAGTGATAACAAATAATAACAGCTATTATAGCCCTAGTAATCTTGTCCTAAAACAATTCATCCCTCGATCAAGATAGCCACAAGCTGTCAAGACATATCAATCGAGGCCCATAATAATCCTAAGCAACCGTCATAAAATTTAGCAGTTTTTACAGTCCATTGTTACAAACATTTTAAAAGCGGAGAAGTTTCTTAGGGCTATTGCTCATTGCGATAAAACACGGGAAAAGCTTTCCCAATTCCACCCTCGAGTAACCATTGGTGGAGAATGGCCAATACTTATCAATATTTTCGTATAATCGTCGTCACAGACCATATCTTTACTTGCTGTTGTCCTTTCGACTAGGATACATCCCAGTTTGTCGGCCAATTAGTTGACATCTGAACTTTTTATCTCTAAAACTCGGACAGAAGGCATCTCAGAGCGTTTTGTGTAAAGTTGTTATAAAAGGAAAAGTAAAAATACATCAAATTTGGTAATAATTTTGTATTCCGTACGTGGTATTATTCTGTGATAAATATTTAGCCTAGAAATGTTGACTAAAAAAAAAAAAAAATTATAAAAAAAGAAGCATTTAGAGTATTGGGAAGTACGAGGGAGCTAGATACAACAAAACTAGATGCATTTATTGCTCTGCTGTATGCCCGTGGTGCTTATCAGGCAAAGGATTTAGATGTTTCATATTTGTGGAATAAAATTTGAAAACCTGCATTTTTTTCAAAAACAATGAGCGGGAATGACTTTGCTGAAATTATGAGGTTTACAGGATTTGATAAGAAGAGCGAAAAAAGCCTACGTTTACGAACCAATAAATTTGCAATGGTATCTACAGTACGAGGCCAATTTACAGAGAATTCACAAAATTGTTGTAAATCTGTTGCATACATTACTTTTATATGAAGAATCGCAGGAAAGAAACTATGCAATAAAACTGTCAACAAGTTCAAATTCATTACTACAAAAAACTTGCCAAGTAAGAAATTGTAAAGGTTAGAAAATTACGAAAATTTGTTTAAGATGCGGTAAATATTTATGCGGCAAATGTACAATTGATAATAGGATAATTTGTAAAAAATGCAGCGAAGTTGAATAAGATATATCTCAATATAAATAAAAGTGTAATTCTGTTTAAGTCTATAATTGAAATTAAACAAAAATTTGGACGATATTTTACGAAAGTTTATCAGTTTATATACATTTAGTTATAGATTAACCATTATCTAAGTTAAATTATAAAAACTATTACTTCTTTAATCACAGTTCATTTTGACCGCACACGGTAGGAATAGGTACATAGGAAGTGTCGATAGGTTTAATGTTAATAAGTGTAATTTAAAGTGGTCAATTATACTATACAGTACGAACGGAAAACGGTATATTGTCCAGATATTCATTGAAAACAAAATAACAATTAGTATTTCTCGATACATTATCTTCGGTAGCTCATGTAAACTTTCTTAGGAATTGTATTCTCTTTTTTCGGTGTTATTTCCTTTTCAATCATTTCGTATCCTCTTGTGAATTCTTTTCCCACTTAAAATAAGGCGGTCTCCTAAACTTTCCTCGCTCACGGAGACGAAACTTCGACAGCCAATACAGAACTTTAATTTAACCATATGAGTCAGCTTGGATGGCCAAGGAAGAAAGGGAAAAAGATCGTGGACAAGGACAAATTTCGACTTGAATCATTTAATCGGTGTGTTTAGTAAGTCCGAATGTACTAACAGAACGCAAATACATAATTGTAAAAGTCTCGAAAAAGTGTCTTAATTTGTAATTGAGTTGTCAAAATTCTTGTCAATTTCCAAATAATTCAATAGCTTTTAATTCTAATTTAATCTTAAACGAGGGTTCCTAAATACATCAGAGTGATTCAGTGGGCATTCGAACCAACTCTAACCGTGAATAGTTGTGCACCAACCACTGCGTGAACCAAACTAAACGCAGCATATACATATGGATATATATGTGATACACCGTATTAATATTTTGTTACTCCAATGAGGCCCGCATCCTTTCCATGGGATTTCTCCTCAGTTCTCTCCTATAAGTTGGCAGCACTGCTAAATACGATCAATTGAACTGTTCAATTTTGTGAGAGTGAAGCACAACATAACCTCTAATTTTTGATAGTTACATTATCGTTTTGCTTTATTTCTGTGTTTTTTAAAAATATAAATTTGATATAATAACAATCGATTAAAAAATTGTTTGATACAAGTTTTTATCAAATTTGTACAGACAGAATATTAATAAACATTAGCAAAATGTCAGAAGACGAAGTAGAAAGCTTTGAAATCACGGATTACGACCTTGAGAATGAATTTAATATTAATCGTCCTAGGCGTAAATTATCGAAAAAACAACAAATGCTTGGTAAGTTCTTTGTTTTAATAACTATTATGTCTATTCAGTATAATATTAAACTCATATTTTTTTCATATTTCGTATTTCAGGTATTTGGGGCGATGATAGCGACGAAGATGAATTATCTGCCAGACCATCGTTTAAGACATTTGATAAAGGACCGAAGAATTATACGACTCCTGTAAATTTTGTAGCAGGAGGTATTCAACAAGCTGGGAAGCCTAAAGAGGAGACAGAGGACAAAGATGACAATGAAAGCGACAACGAGAGCAAATCACAAAAAGAATTTCCAAATAGTTCAAGGTAAATTTTAGATAGTAACTTATTTATTTCATTTTATAATAGTGATACAAGTATTCTAATCGGTAAACTTTCTTTTCGCCAATAGTTCTGAAGATGAGAAGCCGAGTTCTGTACATCAACGTACGTCGTTTTCGTTAAATACAGATGGGGATATTGCAGGTTTACGTAAAAAGAGGCACAAAGTAAACCCCTTATTAATGCAAAGTGGGATGGGGAGTTGGGAAGTCTATACAAAAGGTATTGGTGCCAAGTTGTTGCTACAGGTATGTATAAAACAATAATTATTTTGTTGATACTCCTGTACAGATATATGTATATCAGCTGTTCTGTTCATTATTTAGATGGGTTTTGAACCTGGAAAAGGATTGGGCAAACAGTTACAAGGTATAAGCGCGCCGGTTGAAGCACATCTGAGGAAAGGTAGAGGTGCTATTGGTGCTTATGGACCAGAAAAAGGTCCTAAAGTTGCAGAAAAGAAGAAAGACGAAGAAATAGAAGAAGGGAAAGATCCCAAAGCTAAGTTATCACAGTGGAGGAAAGGAGATGGAAATACTGCTAAGAGGAAAGTAAATTATATATATCGAAGTGTTGATCAAGTTTTGGAAGATGGGAAATTGAAACCTAACAAAAAGTTAAAAATATCCAACGAGATGAGTAGGGTTAAAGTTATAGATATGACTGGACCGGAACAAAGAATTCTTAGTGGATATCATGCTATAGGTGGGGGTCAACAGCGACCCGACGAAAACGTCATAGTTACCGATAAAAAGTCCAAAGTTAATTTTGCATTGCCAGAACTTCAGCATAATTTAAATATACTTGTGGATATGTGTGAGCAAGATATTATACAAAACGATAGAAGGACACGGCATCTAAGCGATAGAGTAATTGCGCTAGAGGCAGAGAAAAGAAACTTGTCTAAAGTTATAGATCAACACGGTCAATTAATAGATACATTAGAAAATGTTCTTGCAATCGTAGACAGATTGATGGATGAAACAAATCAATTAACGTTACAAGAAACTGCGGACGCTTTTAAAGATTTACAAGATAAATATTACGAGGAATATAAAATGTACGAACTCGGTGAATTAGCTAGCAGTTTTGTTGGTCCAAAAATAAAAGATTGTTTAATTAGTTGGAATCCATTGATGCAACCAAAACAATGTATTAAATTATTCGATCAATGGAAAAGTATCTTAGAAAGTGGTACCACCACCACTCTTCAAACAAGAACTATGCACCCGTATGATCATCTCGTTTGGAATTCGTGGATGCCATCAATCAGAGGTGCTATACAGTAAGTAGTTTGTTTCACAGAAAATTCGATCGTTGACATACTTCGGTAGTACTATATATATATGTATATTTATCGTATCCTTCATTTTCTTTTTTTTTTTGTAGACAGTGGACATGTAGGCAGCCAGAACCATTAATTGAATTAATAGAACATTGGATCCCACTACTTCCAAATTGGATATTAGAAAATATTCTAGATATGCTGGTTCTTCCTAAACTTACCTTGGAAGTAGAAGAATGGAATCCCCTTACTGATACAGTGCCTATTCACACATGGATTCATCCTTGGTTACCACTTTTACGTACGTATACATATAAAAATTTACCATTAGTTATACGAAAACACAAAGAAACTATTTCAGTAACGTTATATTATTATTATTATAGGAAATCGTTTGGATACTTTAATATATCCAATAATACGACGTAAATTAGGATCCGCATTAGGTGGTTGGCACCCGTCCGACAGGTCTGCCAGATTAATGTTACAACCATGGTCTAATGTTTTCGCAAAAGGAGATATGGAAGCCTTTCTAGTGAAAAATATCATCCCAAAACTGCAAATAGCACTATCAGAATTTGTTATAAATCCCCATCAGCAACATTTAGATCAATGGAACTGGGTATATGAATGGAAAGACTTACTTCCATCTCATATAATGGCAGGCCTGTTAGATAAATTCTTTTTCCCTAAATGGTTACAAGTTTTGGCTCTGTGGCTAAATCATTCTCCTAACTATGATCAAGTTACAAATTGGTATATGGGATGGAAAAGTATGTTGAGTGAAAAAATATTGGCCGAACCGTTGGTGAAAGGTATGTATTCAAAATAAAAAATATTGAATTTCCTCTAAACAGACAAAGTCATCAATTTATACTCATACACTTATTGACTTACAGAACATTTCAAAAAAGCATTAGAAATAATGAATAGAGCAGTTTCCGTGCCACAAAGTCATCAACCGGGTGCAATGGAACAAGTTTCCTATTTAACGAGCTTAGAAAGAAGTCAACCTACTATGTCACAAATGCCTTCAACAGCTCAACCAAGAATGGAGGTACGATTTAATTTTACCTACCTAGAATAAAGTGAGATATTACCGATATTATGTTAACTTCTATTATAATATTATATTCTTTCCTTTGCAGAGACTTGCCGAAGCAGTTAGGACAGCATCGCAAATACCTCACGGTTTCAAAGACCTTGTTCAAAAGAAGTGCGAGGAAAAAGGTATATTGTTTATGCCAATACCGAATCGGTACAGGGAAGCAAAACAAGTTTATAAAGTTGGTAATGTCCAAGCTTATATAGATGGAAATGTTTTATTCGTTTGTCACAATGGCATGAATTGGATGCCAACACATCTAAATGCTTTACTAGACATGTCTGAACTTTAGGAATAATTGTAATCTTAATATAGTATACAATTAATATGTGTGTAATTATTTATCTTGTATATATGTTGCAAAATATGTTGTAAGATATAATGCTGAAAGGATTGTATTGAATTAAGTACAATATAATGAATAAAATTGACTATCACTTTTTTATATTTAGATTTATTATATTTCTTTATAAACTCTTTCTTATCTATCGTTACTTGTATCTAATCTACTTTTATTTTTTACATAAGAAAATTGGATTTCTTGAAAAGTTTAGAATTACATTTATATCGTTACACGTTCAAGTACGAAATGAGTAATCAACACAGTATAATAATAGCAAATATTCAAATGCTTAAAGAAGAAATTATATTTAAACTTCTTGAAATGATAAGACTTTTCTTCTAGCCAAGAAACACGAACCTCTCTGCTCTCTGTCCTTGTATAACTTTACTTAGTCAATGGCATTAAGGCTACAAGACGTTGTACCGTGCGAGCAGAGAACATCTCTTTTCCTCGATGGTACTCCCGGCATTCACGTTTCACGAATGCAGTCCCGCGTTCGCGAATGTTTGTCTTATTGACCACTTCTGTTCGAAGCGGTCGAAGTCGAACGCGTGTAGGCGCCCCTGGTTATCCTACTACCGAGACGCAGCTATAAAACTCCTCAATATGGAAAGTTGCACGTGATCCTGTGGAGTCGTACGTATGTACCTACAGAGTCGCCCAATAGGCACCGTGTATCAACCACTACGATGTGTGCCGGTCTTGTGTATCAACCATGGGCGCCACCATGCGCGAGGTACATGGATTTCCAGACTTATTGTTAGCTGCCCCATAGGCCATAAGGTCACTACGTGATCGACGTTACTACATATCTATGTACTCACGTGTGATGATCCTTTAAATAAGTATAAACAGATTTTATAAAATTACATACGTGTTACAGACGTATGCACCCTAGTATAAATATCAAGAATTGTATATTTTATATAATAATTTGCATATGATAAATAAACAATATATTATTCTGCAAGACTTAATTCTCGATTATCTCGTATCAAAACAAAATGAAAATAAATGAATTGTTCAAAGTCATCTTGATTTTATCAAATTTGTATAATTTTATTATACGTTTCAGATATCTTTAGGCGCAGCTGAAACAGAAAGCAACTGAAACGATTTTGAGTTCGTAATTCCCTAAGAGGAAGTAAATATATATCGTAAATTATTAATAAATAAAGTGAAAGAATATTTAAACAGCACAGCGATGTTACATCTTTGAACAATCGATTAATTTCGATCGGACTATTATAATCTCTGAAACAATCTCGACTCTTCCCTTTCCGATCATCGTAAATGCATTTTCACATATTCGCATAGCAATTACGACAAGTGCATTCGCAGGTGCGACAAACTGAATATGTAATACGTAGTTGGAACCATAAGTGAAATCAAAGCTATTTTTGTATTCCTCCAATGAACCATGAGTTGGACTCTAGGTGACGCCTATGGCACCACTACCAACAAGCTTGCGTCTCATACTCATACACGTAGAAGACTGGTCCTGTAAGAGGATGGACATCTCTCGCCTACACGCCTAGCAGATCCGTGCTCTCGGGTGTCGAGAAAATTTGCATTGGACCGGAGTGTGTCTGCCTAGTAACTGGCTGGCTTTGCTGCAACGGACTCGTACGGCCGGATTCGTGAAACGGTCCCTGCACTCTCTTTCTCTCGTTCTTTCATTGTGTGTGTGTCCATGATACATGCATACGTGCACGCAAGCACTTGTCGAACTGTCTGCCAGATCTTAACGTCTATCGTACGAGAGACAGTCGAGGTGAAGTTGTCGCCTCGCGAAGGGAAATATTGGGCCGACGATCGTTCTCGTTCGAAAAATAAAATAGCACGTACAGAAAAAGAATGAATCGCGTGTGCATCATTGGACATTCTTCGAAGCGCTTGTAATATTTTTGAAGTCGCAGGTATTGTCATGTCGTCTTCGAGCGACGTGTCGAAGGGTTCAACTTTTTACGCTTTTACCTGACATTGTCACATTATTCCAAATAACGCGACCTGATATATGATTCTAGGTTAACAAATTATTTCAAAAATTCGAAGTCTATTATATTTGCTGGGAAATAAGTTTGAATCTAAGTCAAAAACCAACTTAAAATATATTATCGAACCGGGGTATCCGATAGGTTATGAGTAATATGTATTGCATTCTCTTAAGATTAATGCGGATTCAATTTGAAGGAAGCGAGGTTACTTGAGCGAGGCAACCACTTAATGGCAGCACCATTCAGGTTGCGCCATCGTATCGCGGTGAATGAAGTCTCCTTGATAACAGGTGAAAGAGTAAGCCAGCATCACGACTCGCCGCGTTCTCAGTCGTGATGCTTTTACGCTCTTCGAGGATCAAAGTTTCCTGGAACAGAGAGTAATTGCGTTTCACTTACAATTTATGCGTAAGTGATTTCACTCGCATCATCCTTTACCGGAAAATTTGTATATACGTATATAAAGTTTGTCCTTTTCCATTGTTTATAACGAAACTTTGTCTCTGTAATATATTTAAGAATATACGGCACATTCCGTGATTTTTATAGAAACGATAAGAAATTAAATAAAACATGACGTTCGACAACCGGGACTACAGTTTTATAGTAAACTTATTTTCTTTTTTGCCGCTTGAAGCAATTCGATCTGCAAATCTAACAGGCTCGTAAGATAATTCTAAAGTTAATTTAAGCATTCCGCTCATTTTCTATTCCTAATCGTGTAGTCATGTAACAATTATTAACACTTGCGTTACGATCTTTAGAAAGATTAGTTGATAAGTAAGTTCTTTCGCGATAAATTTGCAATTTTAGATATAAATTAACCTACGAAAACAATCGTGTGCTCGTAGATATTTACTAGTGTGTATGTACACACTATGCATATTGAGTAGAACCGGTCTAAATGCGAGGGAATTTTGAACGTAACGTACGATAGATCGATTATTTAAGTATTAATGTCGTGGCAAATGCGAGCAACGTTTAAATAGTCCCTAGAGAGGTCGACGGCCTGCAATAGATAGTATGTACATATATACATTCGTAGACATATGTATGTTTTCAGCAAAACGTGATCGCGCCCAAACATTCCAATCCCACGCAAATCGCTATCCCTAAGTCCCTCCACGAAATACCAAGTACATATTCATAGAGACAGCAAAACGTCAGAACAATTTAACTATCGTTTGCTTGGATTGGCCGCAATACTGTTCCTAAATAGGTAGAAAGTTATTTTTAATACCGAAATCGACTCTGCGACATCGATCGTTCATACGAAATCTTTGACAAGAGATAGTTCGAAACGTTTTCGGATCCAAAAAAAGGTGCAAAATGTAGGATATTAATTGTGGATGGCTCAATATTCGACTGCAATGCGAATCTTGAAGATAAATCAACTGCAATTGTTGTTTTAGGCTATATTATAGAAACACTGTCTTCTCTATTGTCAAATGTTGGTTAATGAGGTTATGAATAACCATGAGACAAAGCATCGATATAGTTACATTTTCTTCGGAACGAAGTACCACCATAGCAGAGAATAATAGCATAGGTAACGGTGGTATAATAACGATAGTGGTTACGCGTCTAGTTCGTCACCGACAGAGTTATAAACTCGAAATTTGCGGGTCGTCCATTTTCTAAACTAACCGATTAGTCTTATATAACGTATGGATAAATTCGGTGGATGATTTACGCGGCTAACTATTTCAAGGAATTAACAGACACATGACTTATCGTCACGTCGATCGTGGGTGTTGCGACGAGATTCGAGGACAGAGAGATTTATAAGATCTATACATTCTCGAATTGCCAAAAAGAACATATAGTACTATAGTGGTACGAATAGCGTAATAAATCTATCGTACATAGTGATTTCCAAGGTATTCCTCGAATAAATTGAAAGCCGTTCCTAACCTATACAGAGCTACTTCAGTTTGCAATTCTATTTATTTTTATTAGAAAATTCGTGCGATTCTCGTTCGTATTACGTTTCCTTACTGCAACTGCTATGCCATAAATCATGAAAATTTGAAATCGTATAAAACAAGAGAGGAAAATTGCATCGCTACATGATATTGCTAAATAGGTTAGCAATGGAAATAGCGAACACACACATATACGAGATATTGCAAGAAGTTTAATGCGAACAACGCATAATGCATATCTGTATAAGATATGCTCGACAGGCTTCCTTTAGCCTCGATCGTTATTTTGTTCTTCTTTCTGCATTATCTGAAAGGCCTCCCAGGTCGTGGCTCCTACTATGTACATATAATGTACTGAACCAGTATTACAGTGTTCCACGAACGTGCCTCTATGCGTTGCATTGCGTTGCGTTGCTTTGTGTGCGTGCAAGTGTCATTTATGCACACCGTAGATGTGACTATTCGACGTGAAACGATAGCGAACCATGGGATTGTTTTAGAAACAAACGGCATTTTGCTCTCCGCTTTGCATATCGTTATCTCCTATTACAGCTTATGCTTGAAACGCAATTCCTTCTTTCATCTATTTTTAAAAAAGAAGCGAAGCGTAATATAATAATAAAAAAAAAAAATAAATAAAAAGAAAGAATTAAACAGATGCATATTTTTACGAATCCGAATTAAAAAAATGGAATCTAATCGTCTGTAATTAGAGAAAATTTACGCATCGTTTATACGAGCAAGTTAATGTTCAGATTTAAATATACGAACTCATAGCTAAGTCTTTAACGTTTAACATAGTGAATTGTTCATTTATGTTCAGAATAATTTGCATGCATCTCGGATACAGAACGAGCGAATGTCAATTCTTATTATCGGAATTACCGCAACGAGAGCACGTGGTGGGAATAGTTATCGATCTTATATTATCAGATCTATTTGATTATCGATATTGTTTTATCTCTCGACGTATCTACACTGTAAACGAAGTTCTACCGTATGGCACATGAAAATTGAAAGGGAACACGAGTTAACGGAAACAATGTAATGCGTGATATTCTGCTAAGATTACATAGCAATGTAAATTAGAGAGAATGGAATCTTTCAAGCTGTTATGCTTGAATATTCGCATATGGGTACTTACTTTGACTACGTTAGACGGTCATAAGGATGAAGTTTCGTGAATTTGGTCACCAGCGAGTTTGTCCGGTCAAAATGTTGTGGATAATTCGAAGGTTTTTTTGCGGATGAATGAGTCAGAGGGGAAACGTTGGCACGCCACGGGTGAACGAACACCGAGAGAGCACCCGGTGTATCGAACCAAGCAACAGGTGTGACTCGTGTATCTCCGCTGGGTACATTACGTGAATAATCCTGCTGGTCGTTACGTTGGCAGGTGTACGTAACCGCGTTCCGTCTAGAATCGCGTATGTCTCCACGGGGAATGACGCGAACGATCGCTTTCTGCGATATTATTTCATTGCATGAACTACGCGTCAGATCAGCATGCGCGAACTGCATCAACGTTTTTATAGATTCTACCGCTAGATATCGTATCGTTCGCGCACGAAAAACTCGATTACATCGACTCGCGAGGTATCAACCGTCTCGATTAATCGTTCAGTCCGTAACAACTTCGGATAAGTTCGATTAATCTTCGAGGCTTACCTCTGTCCGGTAAAAATTGGGGGTGTGGTTCCGAATTACGATTCCAAGAAATTTTGGTAGAGAAGAACCGATGCCAAAGATTTCTCTCCAACGACAAGATATGGGAACTAATTAAAATTCCGAACAATAAGTTCGGGATCGCTGCTGATTCGTAGCACGCACCTGTGAAGCAAGGCGAAACGCACAGCAAGAACAGAAGCAAAAAGACGGGATGATGTCCGATCGAACGATTTTCTCTGGCCCTTTAATCAAGAAGGAGGAACCCGCAACGACGTAGCGCGTAATGAGTAATGACATCTGGTCGGTACAGGGCGGGGCTAACAGGTCCCACGCGGTCTCCATGGTTATGCGTACATGTTTCTACGCGTACACTAACACTATCGTCCGGTTTCTGCTCGTTCAAACACTTACGACTCGGTTTAAACGACCTCCATCCGTGCGACTGCTTCTCTTCTCGTATATACGCTGTTCGTATCGTATCCGTGTGTAAAGCTTCGCGCAGATTTATGAGATTAAAGTTATTTATGCGATGCCCGAGTATGAAGCGGGACCCCTGTTTTGTTAGAAAAAGTTGATTAATTTAAATATTTCATTGGCATAGCGATTTAAGGCTTCGAATAGAAGAGTTCGATCCAAATTTACCCTGGCTATTTGGTAGACACGTTTCTTTCTAATTAAACTACGCAATGTTTGAAAATCGTGTATCGTAGTAAATATTATTATAACACGATCGAATATTATAATATAATGATATTTACATCGAAGGAATTCCATTAACATCGTCGTTAATATTTAGCACCGTATTTGTCTCAAAGTATTATACGTGTTTCTGCTCTTTGAATCGTCGTTCTTTCAACTTGCGATGCAAGGAACGCGCAACGTGCCCCCGTGAACTTTCCACCGTTTCCCCACGAAATGAAATATTTAAAAAACCGTCTCGTCAACGAGTTAGCTAGAAGGATCGAAACACACCTTGATTTTCATAGAGTTTATTAGCTAACGTACCTCGATTACGTAACAGTGAGAAACGCGTGAAGCGCGATTATAAATCCATTTCATAACGTTGACTGTTAGTGCCAGATACAGACGTATACGCGTGTATATCGAAAGTGCAATATGTTCGCGTTAAAGCATCCGCCTGCTAAATACGGCATAAGCGTATCTTACAATCATACCGAGTGATACTGTTGCAGCGTTTCAGCTTTGTCGCTGACATCTGAATCGTAATTGCGTACGAAATATTATAGCCTGCGAATAGGGTATTCCTAATACGGCTATACCTTCTATGGAGAGATAAACTACCCTACATTAGGACGTCTAACATCCTCTCTAACATCTTGTATAGAGGAACGAGCCGGGTTGTGTAACGGTTTAATAACAAGAACTATATTACCGGCGTAAAAGAGCGAGAATATGCTTGCTCCGCGTGATCCTCCGTTCGTGTTTTATAAAAATACATGCAACTGGTCGTCCGTGTACGGAAATATTTCTTGCCGTTTTACACGTTAATTGACACCACAGATTGCGCTCCCTACAGTGGAATATCTTTGCCGTTGAAAAAAAAAAAAAAAAGAAAAAAAGAAACCGTATTCATCGACGATGGATCGTAATTTGCGGCGGAGGAACGAGGTGGGAGGGTTTTTTCGCGTGGACCTTTGTTACCATTTCGTCCGCTTATTAAGGCGTGCGTGGTAAGGACATTGTAAAATTCTGCAAAGCTCGTTCACGTACACAGTGGATCGTCAATGCGTCTTGCGAATTTTCGAATTTACGTTACACTGCCAAGCGGATGTTGGTTTTGTTGGAATTCGATACATTCAGCTTAAAATACGCAACATCGTAGGTTATCCTGGTTAATTTGCGTCGTGTAGGAATCATGTTAAATGTTTCCACGGACAAGACATCTATGTTGGTCGAAAAGCTTATGCGCGAAGGAAGGGCGAGAAAGTGGTCATTACGAGCGAATAGCCGCGTCGAAGTTATGAGAACCATAGTGTCCCGTGACTGCGTTATTAAGCAAAAATATTGCACCATTTTCAGAGCATTAACGAACAAGTTTTACAGGGGAACGTAAACCGTGGCCGGCTCGTATATTAAGCTGGTTTGAATGTTCTATGAACGAATACGACAAATCCGTGCTTCGGTTCTGACCTTCTTTGGCGCGACAGCGTGGGCGCATTTACTTCAGACGGAATTACAGTCTGCACTTACTCCATCTTACCTCAGTCATTTCAGTATAAGTAACTGCAATCGTGAACCGTGACCGCTGCTCGTATCATCTGGTTTACGTAATTACGTACGGATACACGCATACGTGTACCTGAATACACAGAACGTGGAATCGAGAAGTAATACGGCCGGAAATGACCACCTCTCGGTGGTCCTACGATCACGGAATTTAGAATTCGTCGAGGGTATAGGAAGAAACTGGTTTTACCTGAATCACGGTTTTACCATTGGAAAAGGAATCGATCGCACGTTAGTCAGGACATTGTTACAAGTTGCTACGTTATCTGGAAACGTTATGTCGCCATCGCGGGAAGTAATAATTCCAATTTTCGCGTTCAAGATCGTGAACAGGACGTTTAACATTTTGCAATTTTTATCCCTATTTTCCATACCATTATCTACCCGAGCAAACGTCGGTATTAACTTCCTTAGCGTTTATTCGAAGCTGATACTTTAATCTATTTCACACATATACTGTCTAATCGTTATACTTGTAACAACATGATGTTGTAACGGAAAGCGTACGATTTTAATCGGTCGTTTAAAGTACGTTGCATCGATAATTGCAATGTATTTCTTGTTCTTCGATCGTCGTTGTTGCGTCTTCGAATGGACAGATGAAATCTAATATACGGATCATTCAAGTACAATATCATAGCGAGGAAACTTGGTCAAAAGCCAGGGAATGTAAATCACGTAGATAGGTTGATCTTTCTCTACGCGCAATTGTAGCGGATATGCAAAACTAGAGTAAAGTGCCAGATGCCGTTTAACGATTGGAACGAGCGCGATTCAGGTTACCTTTGCGCTCAATCACCCGAGTTAGTATATCGTAGTGTAGTAAGTTGTTTTCATTGGAAATTTATATTCGTATTCTTCTAGGATAACATAATCTGTAGGATTAACTTTCATTACATTTTCCTATGATCCTTGACGGGCACTTTTAACGATGTTTTAATTACTTTCGCCATCCTCGTAACTGTACTACGCGTGTCGTTATTTTAAAGACCTGTTATAAGACCAAAGTATAATCGAAGCATTTCGATCGCATTTACCTGTCGTTCGTCTTATTTGTACGGAAACGTCTCTCTCGTTTCGAGCAAAGAAATGACGGCGCGTTGGGGTGTTCGTATAATCAGGGCAATAGAGTCGCATATATTGTAGTTTTCCTACTTGCCCAACGCGGATATCGCGTTACGTACATAATGTCGAGTAAAAGTACTCGCAGATGCTTGAACCCTTATCGTTTATCAACTGATTTAGCCGTTGTTGAAAGAACTGTGACACGGTAAGGCGTTTTGCTTCCGCATATGTTGTGGCACGGTTATCGCATATGGAAACCTCCGCATAAACTACATCTCGTTCGTGAAACTCTGAACTCGTTGTTTGTATAGTTGTAGGGACTTTTATAAAAGCGAGTTAGCGTCGATATCGATGCACGATAAACGATATCTGACATTTCTCAACCATGACGGATTGGTTGTGACTGTTTTGCAAGGCAAATAGCACTTGACACGTTTGTGCATTGCAAAATTTTACAAATATACGAATCTCGTTACCTCGTCCACTTGGCAGGCCACGCTCCAATTCGAATAGAAACACTAATATGATTTGTTTAACACATTTTCTGCAACAATTTATTACATCTACTCGTTTATACTCGCCGCTATTTAACGCGAAGTATTTACGCCGCATTGATATAGCAATAGCCGCGCGACTGCCGAAAATTTTCTCATCCAATCGCATCGGTCGTGTCGTTCACAAATCATAAACACGTCCCCGCGATAAAATTATGCGCTCGCCTTATCCACTCGTATCGCGTAAATTACGAGTCAACGGTAGACCGGTTTCGGTCGAACTGAACCCGAAACGAAAGAGAAATGTTCATTTTTTATATTCGAAATACGAGAAAGTAAATTTCTGGAATGGCTACAACGCTATCGCAACTCGCATTCGAATCTAATTTGGCAAAGCGAAGAGTTTGTATTTTGACAGGATTCTATATTTTTCGTTTACTTGTCGTAATCCTTACTGAAAAAACAAACGAACAAATAGAACGTAACTGGTCGATATTCGTTATTCGTATAGAGTATATCCGTAATATGAAAGCAACGATTTCTTTTCCCGGTTATATTGGCGAAACCGGTGTACTTGGTAGTCACGTTGACTCGATTCATTGACAGAAAGATCCGAATGAGCGTTGGAAATGTCTGAGGCGAGGCGACGAGCGCAAGCGGTTCTCGTTCGGCGGAGCCGCCCGCGCAGCGGCTCGGCCGCGCCGAAGGGGGCCGAGATTGGCCGAGGCCGAACGAACGCGGACGAATAGTCAGCTCGAATCGCACTGCCGCGATGCATCGGTTCGAACGCGCGCACGGGCTGGCTGTCTCGCTTGTCTCCCTAGTGCGTCGTTCGAGGTTCGTCCTCTCTCGTTTCTCCGTTATCGCGAATCGCGACGGCGCGGTGGCGTGTTCGGGTTTTCGAAAATACGCGCGCTACCGCGACCCGTCACCGACACCGGCGTCGTCTCGCCGCGCTCTCGGCTGACGTTTCCGACGTCACCGGTAAGCCCGCAAAGATTTTCCCCGAGTCCGACTGAGTGACTCGATGAACTCGTTGCCCGCGTGACACTTGAATACGATCGTCGACGCGCGCGCACGTCGTTATCCATCGGCCGACACGCGGTTTCGAACGTCGTTCGTGACAGATTCTCACCGTGCCTCATCGCGCTTCGAACTTCGTGCAACGTTTCCACGCGAACCTCTTGCTGCGCCCGCGTAATCGTGCTATACGTCATCGGGGGTTAAATGACGAGCGACGAAGGAAGACAAACGCTTGGAACACCGAAAGTGTGATATATGTGCCAATTGTCGAACTAACCTTTACGTTAGTGCATGCACGTGCCGCGTGGCTGTCTACGACGTGAAGTTTCCGCTGTTATACGAAATACGCGCCGATTAGCTACGCGAGGACCACAAGTTCCACAGTTCTGTTTTAGAGGAGAAACGGCAAAGGGTCGATAGATTGACAAAGTGAGAAAAGCGCTCCCAGAACCAGGCCCGTTATGGATTCCTATCCGATGGTAAGTCGTTTCTTGATATCGTTGCGCATCCTTCTCCAGGTGTGTTAATACGCTGACATCATCGCATTTTTCTCGACCGCGTTCAAATTGCTACCGGTGTTAACTTCCGCCATGTATGCATACTGGAAAAATTCCAAAGTTTATCAACCCTGTGCGAACGGAGTCGAATTCGACATTTTGTAATTTGCCTGTATTCTCGTACTTTCGTAACCAACGATCTATCTACGTTTACGCATTTCTACCGAATTAAATTTGCACGTAACATACGTATATACGTTGAATATACAGATTTCTAATACAGTGATTAGCTAATATCGCGAATGTACGATTACACGGATCGGAGAAATTTCCGATCGTACGTAAAATAATCGAACGATCGTGGAAATGATGAATCAAGTTTCTCGTTAGTGTGATCGTCGTTGTTATATCATATACGTTTGTTTCACCATGTTCGTCGTTTTAATTTGCACGGTAAGAAGAAGAATAGGAAACGTCCATTGCCAGTCTACTACTTTATCGGAAAACATAAGAACGTAAATATGTTCGTAGCTTTGGGATAAAAGAGACGATATATTTCCAAGAATAATTATACGAATTTCGTAGACCACACAAGACGGACAACTCTGTTCGATTTATAACTCAAAGTAACTCGGATACGTCGAAACGAAGTTTAACTACCTAATATACGTACAACTCCGCGTATCCTAACTACTAGATTAGTCAAATTTCAAGCAAATTGCCGGTCGTTTACTCTGGCAACCGGTTTCAAGCATTCTGATCGTTAAATTTCGTCGAATCTGGTAAAGATCGATTATCGAAAGGCAATGTTACTGCACGTTTGCAACGAATAAAGACATTTCTTATTATTGGTAGCGAGCATTCGATCGGGACAGCGAGAGTGCTATTATGTCATCAATCGCGATAGGCACAATGAGTGCCTAAGGATCGGATATTTTCATAATCGTGAACGGAATGACAATAATGACCGGCGTATGTTACCGCCTCTGTAAAAGGCCATTAGCGAGCCGTGCAAATGTAGCAATTCGCGCGTCACCGCAAAAACAAGCCGTCGTTCGGGAAATTGCGATTCATCGCGCGTAACGACCGCATTTTGCTTTTTTTATTTCTTAGTTTTTGGAACACAAAGCGGTCGTGCTTTTTGCAACAAAAAAATTTTTTTTTTTTTTTTTTTACAACTAGTCCGTATACAATCAACGTTGGACATTTTTCTTAGCGCACCATCGAGATGCACGTTGCCACGTGGATATTTGGCTGTACGTAAGAAGAAGACGACGCGTCGTACAACCGAGATCTTTAAAATTGCGAAACGTCGGAAGCGAAACGCGAAGGATGTTTAACGGACCTACTAAACGTATTTCTCGTACAAATATTCCTTCTAATTTGTATAAAATTTTCCACGGAACAGTGAAGATTAAGATGACTCGTTGTTGTGGGGAAAACTCTTCGTATTTCGGAGAGAGCAGCAGTTGGCAATTAATTGGAAAATTATCGCCGTATCTTTGCAACGTCGCTTTGCATTAATAAGGCAGATATATCGAAGAAGCAGAACGCGAAGCAAAGTCTGGCTCGGCTGGTTGCTGCAACCGCTGCAGATGAGCTCTGCGGATTGAGCGGCACGATAATGATCTTTCCACGGTGTTATCTTGATCCTCGCGAACTCGCTGCCAGAGAAGTTCCTCGCGAGTTCCAATTTCGTTCAAATTGTCCACTTCTTCGCGTCGATTTCATTCGTAAACGCGAGATATATATTCCCCGACTTCTGAAAAGTTGGCTCTTACACGCGACTAAAATTGTGCCGTTGTTCCTTGCGACCCCGCAGGACCAGATCTCTGGATTTAATACGAAGATAACGATCCGTTCGCGTCCTTATCTCGATCTTTGTTACCCCGTCGAAAGGAACGCTACCGATGTTCCACTTTTAACCAAATTATCGTCTTCCTCTTTGGCCTCATCTGAATTTCATCGATAACGCGAGATGCATATTTCACGGTTTCTTAAAAGCTATCGTTTACAAGGAATAAAAGTAGAATCGTTGTTCGTGGCGATCGCGAACGACGAGATCTCTAGATTTAGCGGGCAGGATAAGCATCTTTTCTCTAACGGTATCTCGATCCTCGTAAGTTACTATCTGTAGCGAATGAATTTTCGATGCACCGATTTGCTACAAATTACCGACCCGACGTCCGCGTTTCCGACGTCCAGTTTTATCAGCCGCTCGTTCCTTGACTTTCTAAAACATCACCTTTACGTAGAACGTGAACGCGATTACGGTCGTAGTTTGATGTTTATATCGGACGATCGTTTTACTATGTTCGGTCGGCCGATTAATTAATGCACATAGCAAGCAGCGGTACTTGATTTATCGCATAGTCGAGGCACGTTTTAGATAAATTACGTTACGTTAATCTAAGAAGTAAAAGCTTCCGTAGATTTTAGGGAAATCCAGGTTGACGAGATATCCAATTTCCAAGCTTTTCGTTCGACGGTTCAGTTCGCGATACGCCGTAGCAAACGTTCGGCACTGTATCGCTTGGCAACCAAGCGATTGCTGATTTTGTCAATGGGGAGTCTTAGCACGTTCTTCTCTTTCGTCAACGTGTTCAAAGCACCTAATCTATATCGTTTTCTTATCCTTTGGACTTCCACCTTTAATTCTGTAGTATAGTAAACTATTACGATTAGTTTCGAGGTGGTTATGGGTGCAATAATAAATTATGCGGTTTCAAACTCAACAAGGTTTATTGTCTGTAGTCGCGCGTACAAGCGGCTCGTCGGACTGTTCGATGTGCCGGTCGGAAACATTCTGTGTGTCGTAAACGATTGTCGAAGACGTCTCGGTGGACCGCCCGCTAATCGTTGGGTTCGGTCTCTTGTCTCATACTTCCAGTGTTTATACTTCCCGTCGCCTAGCTGTTACCCGAGACGACGGTTTTACAGAGTATCTATCGCCACAGTTTATTAATGATAAATGGATTAAACAGATGTTAAGATAAATCATTGTTTTCTGTTTAATTGATTATTAAACATGAACTAATTGGAACCAACGTATAACGATTAAAACAACTAGATAATCGATTAACAATTCTCGTCAACGTAAATTCAACTTTCTTTTAACAATGCTAACAACACTATCTCGACAACGCAATCCGCACTCTCTGACTTCTCAACTCATACTGCTGTTAATTCGTTTATCGTCCCCAAGTAACCCCTTGGTTTTGTCTTAGTTCTACTACGCACATGCTCAGCAACCACTTGTTTACAATCCGCGCGACAGTCCCCAGGCCCCTCGTCAACGATACTACACTTTAGTATTATAAAAAAAATTGTATCGATTAGATATTTAGTTTCGTTTTTATGCTAATTAAAAAATGGAACAACAAGACGCTCATTTCAGACACATTTTATCGCATTAGGTCGTCCGAAAAGTTTCTATCGTTTTATGAGGAAACGGTGGATGCACAACATTTTCTGTTTTGTATTGTTTTATCACCTTAAGATCCTTAATAGATGTACCTTGGTATGTCACCGATGAGACGATACATCACGACCTCAAGATACCCAGAGTCGTAGAAGAAATATCCAAGTTCAGGAACAGATATGATATTGTTATGTTTTTATTTCTATTGTTCGGTTTACGTTACCGTTAAATTTTGAAATTCGGGTAAATAGTAGCTGCTGCTACCAGAAACAATCTAAGGATTGCTTCAGTTAGAATTTTTGTTGTCGTTATCTTTTCCGATGACCCCGAACTGCCGTATTCCTTAGTAATTTTGTCGACGATTAAATATCGGTGGGTAGCGTTGACCGATGTTCAAAGCGATTACCAACTAAACTCCACGTTTCGGCTAACCCGCTACGCGCAGGAGTACTGGCACGGGAGAGGATCAAAGTTGGCGAAAATAAATGCTCGTTTAATCTGATTATATTGTAACACAAATATTTTCCACAACGAGAGTTTATTCTGATTCTAATTGGTTATTAACAGAATTATTGTTGAAATGTAGAATATTCGAAATAACAATTGTTCGCGATAAGCTTTACTAATTACAAGATTTGAATTTAAGTGATTTTCGATAATTTACAAATTGACAAATACAAGCACGTCGATTAACAGAACTGACAAGAACTGAGAATTAAATGAAACAGAGAATTAAAACTAAAGAACCAGAGGATTAAAGAACTTAAGAACTAAGAGCTGAGAAAACTAGGAGATAAAGGAACTAAGAGCTAAGGAACTAAAGAACCAAAGAATTAAAAGTCAAAGTAACTGAAATATTAAGAGCCTGAGGAATTGAGAGCTAATCGCTATGAACCAAGAAATTACTTGCCAAAACTGAGGAACTGATCACCAAGAACCCAGGAATCAATCACCAAGAACTGAGGAACTGATCACCAAGGACCCAGGAATCAATCACCAAGAACTGAGGAACTGATCACCAAGAACCCAGGAATCAATCACCAAGAACTGAGGAACTGATCACCAAGAACCCAGGAATCAATCACCAAGAACTGAGGAACTGATCACCAAGAACCCAGGAATCAATCACCAAGAACTGAGGAACTGATCACCAAGAACCCAGGAATCAATCACCAAGAACTGAGGAACTGATCACCAAGGACCCAGGAATCAATCACCAAGAACTGAGGAACTGATCACCAAGAACCCAGGAATCAATCACCAAGAACTGAGGAACTGATCACCAAGGACCCAGGAATCAATCACCAAGAACTGAGGAACTGATCACCAAGGACCCAGGAATCAATCACCAAGAACTGAGAAACTAATCACACAGAACTAAGGAATTATCTGAATAATCTCAATCTGAATAATGAACAATGAATAATAATCAATCCTTCCATGTTGCTACGTTTATTTATAATTTTTCTCTATCATAGAAAAGGGGGCGTCATGTGGCGGTTTGCGAAGCTCGAATTCGGTTTCTAACCAAATTGTTAAATTTTATTTCGAATTGAAACGCCGTCTCGCGCTATTGGTAGGTTTTAGCCTTTGTTACGACGCGTACGCAGCGCGAGACGTGACAATATATGAGTTAACAACCACGAAAACCCTCTAATTACTCAACTACTCGACACGTCGCAACAGATCCGCAGGTTAAAAAGACGTTACACCTTAGACCTGAGCACTAGATTCAAGTAGAATCGATTGTAAATTAAACGCAAATAAAAACGAAAAATATTATTTTATCGAATTACGTATGGTCCATTTTGTTCTATCAACATAAAGATCACAACGTTTGAGAGATATTGGACAAACTAATATTATTTGCGAAGAGGCAAGGACGCATCGCAAGCGCACAAGAAGTTGTATGGGAATGAAGCGTCGAAAGAAAGGCAGCGTGAGAATTGCTTTGGCAAATTTCGTTCTGCTGATTTTTCATTGAAAAATGCTCAACGATGTGGCCGCCCGGTTGAAGTTGGCGAGACCCATATCAAGGCCATCGATTTAGATCGTCGTAGCACAACGCGCGAGATTGCAGAGAAGCTCAATGTATCGCATACATGCATTGAAAAAAAGTTAAAACAGCTTGGCTATGCGAAGAAACTCGATTTATGGGTCATCAGCCTGAGGAAACTCATTTGACGCAACGCATTAGCATCCGCGATTCGCTTCTGAAACGCAACGAAATTGGTCCATTTGTGAAACGACTGATTACTGGCGACGAAAGTTGGATAGTTTATAGCAAAGTTAATCGGAAAAGATCGTGGGTGATGCGAGATGAAGCAGCTCGGACGACACCAAAAGCTGAGATTCGCCAGAAAAAGATTACGCTGTCAGTTCGGTGGGATTATAAAGGAATTCTTTACTTTGAGCTTTTACCAAGAAACCAAACGATTAATTCAAACGCGTAGGTTCAACAACTGGCCAAACTGAGCGACGCAGTTGAAGAAAAGCGGTGAGAATTGGGAAATCGTAAGGGTGTTCTTTGGTCACTCGTCAAAAATGATTGCAATTAAGTTGGGATGTAGCGCCGAAGCCTTGCGCCTTCGGATTACCATTTATTTTGTTCCACGTAGAAGTCCTTAAACGGTAAAATTTTTAATGACGCTGACGATGTAAAATCACGTTTCATTCAGTTTTCTGGCAAAAATCACAAGTTTCACGAACATGGAATTACGACACTGCTTGAAAGATGGCAAAAGGTCAATGCCTAATCGAATAAAGTTACATTTTTAAGCAAAAACTTTGAATTTTCCTTCTTATTTAAAATACGCAAACGCTTAGTTGCCAATTGAATCAATTTCTGGGCTGATTATCGTCGGCGACGCTGGTAAATATACACGTCGTAGCATATCGAGGATATCGTACTTGAGGAGGAAACAGAGTGGATCAGTTTGACTGGCGAATAGCTGGCGTAACTCTTGTCAAGAGCCTGGAGCGTGATTCCTGATACAAGCTGTATAATTTGCGAAGCTAACCCCGAGGAGAACACCCAAGCAAGGTCCGATCCATCTGGAGGTATATTTAAAAAGAAGGAATGTGCGTCCGTTTGTTTCCCTTTGGTTTATTTAGCGGGGCTGTGCGGAGAGTCACAAAGAAATTCCAGGCTCGTCGAAAGGTCAAGATCGGGTTTATTTACTTGGAGCCGGAGAGCGGCGTGGAACGAGGCGCAATTAATCGCCGAGCTATCGCGATATCCCCGGAAGGAGGCCCGTAAACCGGCAGAAATAACCGGCTGGAATTTAACGCGATACAGAATCGCGTTATTAGTCAGCGGCAGCGCGGATCTCTCATCGTCGGATCGCTGGCGGAGGATCGCGCGGTCGCGAGTTCATCGAGCTATCCTCGTAATCAGCTCCGCTTTACTCAGACTGCCGCGGTACCGGCTATTATTTCGACCTTCCGGCGCATTCCATGACGCGACTGCTACCTGCTTTTTGTTTCCTTGCACGAACGAAATCCTTGGAATGGTCCGTGGATGAAGTCATTTCGAAGGAAAAGAAACGATGGCGCTCATCGCGGCAACCTTGCTTATTCGCCATCTTTTCGCCAACTGTTCTGGCCAGCCTTGTCATTCTTTTCGACAGTTTATCGCGATCGATGAAACCGAGGCAGATGGTGGACGGCCGTGAACGCGCGACGCTTCGTCGCGGATAACCGGGATGTCAGCAGCAACAACGAAGTCGCTACGCCGTTACGAATTTTCCTTCGATATTTTCTCCTCCTTCTCGCTTCTTAAACGATCCTCCTTTTTCGGTTGCTCTTCAACAGCTCGAATGGTACAAGTTGGGCAGCGTCGGATGTGCACGTTGGACAGCAGAATCTCGAAACACGATACACGATACGATTGTAATTTTACGTACAGCGAGGAACACCGGCCGACGAGTGTGCTTTATAAGGTGCTTGTTAAATTTTACAACCGGTCATTATGCCCTCGATTCTGGTAAAACTCGAGGAAATAATAATAACGCGCGGTTTAACCGTCTCCACGGTCCCGATACGTCTGCGATGCCACGTTTTCGGTTTCCCTACGACCGATCTCACGCGAAGAATGGCCCGATATTCCGTAAGGAGATCCGCTTTCGTGCGCCTAATTCCACCTCGTCCCTTCTTTCATCCTCTCGTCTTTTGTGCTTCGATAAGACAACTAAAAGATGCGAAACTCAATCGTCCTGGTATTTTCTATCATCGCTTTGCCGTTGGTTAACGAGCGATAGAACGCGTCGTATTTTCTATCAGTCACGCGGCCTACTTCAAAACTAAGAGAACTTGAAAGTAATTTAACACTTTACCGGCGTCTCAGGCGCTGGCTCTGTTTCCATTTAGACTCTCCAATACCATTCTTTTCGTTCATCGCGAACGGTACGTTCTTCAAATTGGTATAAAACTGTGGCAGCTTACGAAGCACCGCGACTGACGCAACTGACGCAAGGTACATTAGTACTAATTATACAAATTACCGCTCAAATAATGAGAAAGATTGTCGGCGACAAAAAGCCGATTAATAGACTATCGGCCGGTAAGCGTCGGTAACGAAAAACCGATTAATCGGCTATCGGTAGGTAAATTGTTAACGTACGGCGAGACAAAGAGACAAAATACGAACGTCCTTTTCGCGACAGAAACTGAAGACAAACGGGACGCAAACCTGCGACAGACATTATTTTTCCTGTATTTATCTCGAAACGTTTAAAATATAAAGTTATCGAAGGTTGAACAAGACGACGGGTATAAAGTAACGCGAACAGATGACGATGTTAGCGGATCGTACGAAACCTTTCGGCCGCGATGACGATTTTATCGATGTGTCTTCGGAGATCGAAGATACGTATTACGTATGCCGGAGGAAATATCGAGCGAGCAACGTGCGAATGCACGCGAGGATGCGTTGAGAGAGGAAAAGAAGGTACGAGAACGAAGGACGCGTGCGAATCCGATGATCGAGACGGTTACCGAAAAAAAGGAAGCTGCAAAAAAAAAAAAAAAAAAAAAAAAAAAAAAAAAGAGACGGTATCACGCGAAAGTTATATATACTTTTTCATTATATCTATATCGTTTTTTATTTCATTGAACTGCCGATTGCTTTATCTTTAGGTAAAATGGTATTTTTGATAGAATTCTCGCAGAAGATTCCGTCTCGCGCGTACGTCGAACACGATCTTCCTCCTGTTTCTTCTTTTTTCTTTTTCTTCGCTTTGCACGGTCGTCGTGGTCGTCTGAGACGCGATTACGATCTCTCGAGTTATTTTTCATCGGTGGTCGTGTGTCATCGAGAGGAAAAACGATGTACGTGTGCGCTCGATCGACGATAAATGAGCGTGTACGTGCTCGTTCCCTTGTCTTCTTGACATACATAATAACGCGCATAATATCGCCATAAATTATCAGCCGGATATATTCTAATTCCGGTGCGTGGGTAAACGGTTATTATTGCAGGTTCGCGGTGACTCGGAATCGTGGAGAATTGCCACGGCACCGTTCCGATGCTCTCCACCATGCCTGGAAACTTACGATGCCATATGGGACACGTCCGAGCACGCAATAATTTATGATAGCTTTCTTAAAACGATGCTGGATTCCAGCTGGTGAAGCGTGCGTATAAAGTATAAACGAGGATTGATTGCATCCTCCGGCTCTCTGCTATACATACGCACCTGAGCAACTGCAGATTGTTTAAAGCGAAGCCTCGATGATTACAGGGTCCGATCGGCTCTTGGGACGTGCGAAACGATTATTTAAACGTCACATTCACGGCTACAGATCTACGGATTTCCAGGTGTATTCGTTCGGTTGATTCGTCGTTTCTTCGTGCTAACGATGGCGAAACGGTATCCAAGGGGATATTTTCACATCGTGTCCTTTTCAATTTACAATACGCCGAACGATTAGTCGGTAGATATTTCCAATTTGGCTGTACTAAACTTTGTCCTACTTTTTCATGACAGTCTTCGCCGATAATTTAAATAATTACGGTATTCGCAGGGAAACCGTGACAGCTTTCTAGATTCACGCGTGGAAACCGGTCAAGGAGTTTGCACGCTGGCGAAAAATTTAGATCGATTAATATTTGTCACGTTCCACGAACAAGGTAAACGCTTTAAATTATACGGCAGATTTTATACGAGTCGTAGAACCCGATCGTATAATCGCTATACTTTAGTCGTGGAAGCGTTATCAGCCTCGCGATCCATCGAGTTCACCGCCGATCGAAAATCGGCAAATCGCTGGTTCGGTCGTTAATTCGTTATAGATACGTGCGATAAAACTCGCTGTGCGTATAGCGTGGTATCGCGGACACGCGTTTCTCAGCCACGTTATCCGCCGCCGTACCTAGCCGCGCTGCAACAGTACCTTCTTAACGTTCTTGTATTTATTCCGAGAGAAATAATCACCGTCCGGTTTGTGATTAATAACTCTACTAGTTGCTTGCCGGTCAGCCGTTTTTATCGTTGTTACTCGCACACGGCCAGCATTTAGTAGACGAGAGGATACGGCGACTTGGCCGCGTGGGCTTATCTGGATCGCAATGTTCCATTCAAAGGCGACCACAATGGCATTGAGAGATCCTCGCGATCAATTAAATATCACCGGTATAAATATGAGTTAACGAAGAAGGCCGGATCAGCGTCGGGTTTGGTCCCGAACCTGGTCCAACAAACGTCTCGCGATCCAAATCGATAAATCGCGTACAGTGTCGCGGCCTTTGCGTCCAATTGATCGCTTTCGAAACTCGACCGCTTGGAAGGTGTCCGTGGGGATGGAACGCCACGATGTAATTGGCCCTGATAAATTACGCGTTGCTCAATGATCGCGCGTTATTACGAGTTAACTTCTTTATTTACGATCTTTATTTTAAGCGGCGAACGCGGACCGCGCTTTGTCGTACCCTCGGCGAAAGAAGTTTTCAAGCGTTTACCTGTGTACACGCTTGCTTCTAACGTCGTACCATCTGTAGAGGATGGTTGGTCGTGTGGTTTAAATGACGATATCTTGATATTGAAAACCGTCAAATATATTTTTAAATAATAGATACAGAGAATGTTCGCTAAGACGCTCGGTACTAACTGATTTGCTAAAGACCGTGTATTGATCTATTAACACGTTGGCTGCCACGCGTGTTTTCACTGAAATCTCCGTAAGGCCACGCGTGCCGCGGTACCAAGCGTTCTCTGCTAGGTACTGCCATCGATATTTTAGTAATGCGAGTGTTCTTTCGTCCAGCCGCGGGGAGACGCGATCGCGTTGAAGCGCGTCAACGGCAGTCGTAAACTCCCGTTACGATTATAACGATCGACACCACGAACAGGTCGATCCCCTTATTTCTTGTGGGATAATAGGGGTATTTGTTGGGGAATAAAACTGTAGTCTACAGTCTTATAATATTTATATTTTAACAACTTGTTACACTGGAGGTTCCGTCGTATAGGAAGATATAATTGATATAAGTGATGAATAATAATACACTTGATATATGAGTAGTACTAATAAAGAATAGATTAAGATAATATCAGTTTGATCGAAGCGAGGACTATGTTTTAAGTTGACTACGCGAAGCTTGTAAGAACAGTCGTGTTGACTGCACGACGTTTGGAAGAACAGCGATGACCCGTCTCGTACAATTACGGAGGAAAGCTCGGTATGGGTGTCCTTTTTAATGGGAAAACCTGCAATTTTAATAGACAAACAACCGCTTTCTCCGTAAGTTATAAGAGCGTGCGATAAACCTAAGGACTGTTTAAAGGACCATCCACAAACCGAAAATACTTATGTGAATAGAAATTAAACTGAGAAGATTCGGTTTATGGTGGTTCCTTAGGTTTATCGAGGGTCAGTGTAACGGTGTGTGGGCCTCGGCGGCCAGACCATGAGGGACGTCGCAGGGACCGTCTTACGCGACGTAACAGCGAGTAAATAATTTTTTTAATAAGCCATATTCGGATTACTTTTATAACAATTCAATAGTTTTATTGTTTCCTCTGGAATATCTTCTCAAATATCTACGACGATCCTTCGCAAGTAGTCAAATAAGCGCCACCCGAATACGGGTACCGTGGCAATCAACGTGTCAAAGGGGTGTACTGAATTAGAATGTCCTAAAACAGCGTTCTTTTGTGATTTTTTTTAGAAGGGAAAGAAAGAAATGAAGTTATTGAATTTTGAGGTATAGTTTTGTATATATTTAAGGAATACAAACAATTTTTATTTGAGTAAAAAGAAAAATCGTAGCAGATTCTTAAGCCTATTTCACGAGCGTCTTATCGCTGCAGTCTTTAATCGGCGGGAAAGATACGCCTCGTAATTCTTGACTGAAACAAAAAACCAAAAAAGGATTAAATTATTATATATTCTTCTTCTGAGTGAACTAAACAACGGCAGAAAAAAATGTGAAATTAAAAATTTTGGCGTTTAAATAAAAAAAAAAGACTTTAATGTGCTTATAACAATTATTTAAATACACTTTATTCTGCCGGTGTTTAGTTCACCCAGAAGAAGAATATGTAACAATTTAATCCTTTTTTGGTTTTTTCTTTCAGTCAACAATTACGAGTTACATTTTTCCTTCCCTGCAGCGACAAGACGCCCATGAAATAAACTTAGAAATCTGTTACCATTTTTTGTTTACTTTAAAAGAACTCAAAATTCAATAACTTCGTTTCTTTCTTTCTCTTCTAAGAAAAATCACAAAGAAAACGCTGTTTTAGAACATTCTAATTCAGGACACCCCCTTAACAAGTTCGTCGCCACGCCGCACATATCCATGCGACGGTTATACTTCCGTGGGGGCCCCGTCACCAAAGGATGGTGACGCTCTTCTTGTTCGAGTTAATTAAATATACGATATTATATATAGGATATACAACATAAAAATATTAAAAACACATTTTACCATACTTTTTATTAATTTATATTCTGGATAATATATTACATTATCCTATATCGTATGGTATTCGTTAAAACATTGCAAACACATTTGGGGTGATTTTGGGCACGTCGAAAAATAGTTATAGACTCCGTCATCGCTACTCTTCTCACTTTCAAATATATTTTCACGCTGTTTACTGAACATTTTGAGGAGGAAAAAATCACCGACGTACGTCTCACGAGTACGCTTCTCGACTAAATGAAAGATGCGAGATATCCGCCATCAGATCCCTCGGAATACTCTAGCTGGATAGCTTATAGCTTTCTCCATTTCAGAAATAAATAATCTTTTCTTTACAATGAATGAATCGAAGGGGATAAACAATGAATCGAAGGCGATAAACGATGAATTCCTGCTTGTCGCTCTATTTACGTTCTGCGTACCGGCGGTGGGATTTGGGCCCCGCAGGAAACTTAGTCGAATCGCGTTGCGCGACGAACGTGTTAAAATTAAAATCGCTATTTGAATGGCTCGAGACTGAGACTGAAAAACTACTATCACCTTACGACCGCGTTCGTTTATTTATACAGGTCGGGGAGTACCGGGAAATTTAAATTCCACTTTGTTGCACGTAGCGGCGACATTGTTTTGCTCAGAGTTTATTTATCATTACATTATGTATATTCTAACGATGTTGATACTCGCAGGCAAAACAACAACACGATTCGAATTGTCCTCTAACTCATGTGCCGCTATGTATCTACGCGCGAATCCGGATATTTCATTCGGGATATTTATCTTTCACGCGTCGATTCCATTATGCGCGACTATTCGCATCGCTGTAATTTCCACTTTGCTTTATAGTTTTCGATTACAAACGGTTATTCTCGGTGAAGGAAAACGTCGGTTCGTGCTGTAGGTGCGCGCGAGACGAGCGTAATAATATTCACGAGTGTGAAATTGCAAATGATCGGTGCAGTTACGCCGGGGATAGCGGTGCGATTAAACGAAACAGGCGCGAGGAAACGAACGTGGAAACTTTTTCGATGGTTGTGATATTGCTTTTGTAATTGATTCGAATTAAATCGAATTGCAATTGATTCGAGGTATAATAATTTCTATCGAAGCGCGAAAAGGAATAATCGGAGCGAGTAACGAACAGAGCAACCGATGAATTGGTCGAACGAAACGTCGCTAGCTAATCGATTTAAACGCGCAAAGATTTATTTTACTCTGTAAACTGTTTGCAAATGCGATACGTGGAATACATAGGAGAGACAGTGAGAATGAATCGCTCGTTTCCTTGTACTTAGGTCGTTGAACGTCAAAATGCAAAGTTACGCGTAGAGAAAAAATGGTAAACGTCGGAGAAGCCTCGTAGCAAAAGGATGTACAAAGTTGACGGTACCTGGATAAAATGGAAGCGACAAATAAGAACTTACGACGTATAACCGAGGAAATGTAATTTTTAAAACGGAAACAACCTTCCCTGTTTGCTTTGAAAATCCGACTTGGTTAGTGTCACGTAAAAAAATAACTTTCGTGATGATATATATAAAAACTTTATTTCTCAGGGGTCCTTGAGTACCAATATTACAATCCTCCAGTAGCGGCTTACAATTCAGACTGGCTTGACTGTCATTATTCGGAGTGTAAATACTAGGTGAGAACAACGGCAATGACGGAGGGGATATTATTCTTGGAAGTTCCGTATCAGGGTGGGAAGGTGTCATCCACCGTCCGGTGGATGTCTTAGAGGTGGTCGGCTAAGGTGACGTCAAGGTAAAAGAATTTGGGGTTACATTAGCGTCGCAAGAAAATCGATCGTAACGTAATATCGCGTCGCGTTTCTCGGCGTTGATGAAAAGTAAAAGAAAGGACGAAAGAAAAGAAGAGAAAAGAAAGAAAGAAGGTTAATACCACGGGTCGGTTGTTCGATGATATTTTAATTCGACGTTATTAGCTGTAATTTTATTTTACCATATAAAGGGCAGACTTCCATTAGTACTGTAATTGTGGTTGGCGCTCGTTACGCGGAAGAGAAAGAGACAGATGGAGCGGGTCTTCTTGGTCCGCCGCTTATGACATTCTTGTTACTCTTTCGACGAGGAAGAAGAAACGCGTTCTTCGTCTGCCATCGGGGCTCAGCCAGTCCCTACTAGCCGGTGTTTTCTTCCGTTCTTACCGCTTGCGTGCTTAAAATCCAGCTAACCTAGGTCCCCGTCAAGCGTGACGGGACTACGATGAATGGGACAGGAGTCTTCTTCCTCGTCGCCGATGAATGAGGCAACAGTCGTACGCTCTTCTGCGTCGACTTCTCAGGAACTGGTCGATGTTGGTCGCTACTCGTTAAGCCACCCCGTACGTTCCAAAGTGACTGCATTCGCCGCAGAAATTTGTTATATTCCACGTATATTCCTCATGCATTTCCATCCTCGTTTACTGGCTGCTCCGTTTCTTTGTCATTCCGACGCAGTCGCGGTCCACCCGATGTCCCTCGAGCGAATACGAAAGCGCAAAGTGCGTTACAAACAAAGATGATAGGTCAGCGTGATATTTGAACGAAAACGAACAAGCAAACGGAGGAAGGTGAAGCGGATTCGAACGATCGCCTACCGAGTTTCCCGAGTTTGCTGGCGTTTCTTCTCGTACGACGGATTCTCCGGTGGAAGGAATCGCGCAGCTCGGAATAAAGCGAGCGACGCCGATGAGTTTAGGATACCTTTTCGTGCGACGAATCGGCTCTTGGACGTTATCTCCGATGTACCATAGACCGAGGAGAAGAGAGTATGTTCTTGGAACTTTTTACTTCGCCTTAGTCGTAAACAAGTGAATGAAGGCACCAAACAAACCCGTCTCAACAGCATACTCCGTAACCATGTTTGGCAAACCCAAAACGAGACACATGGTCCACGCGAACTTGGCAAAAAACACCTGCACTGACCCGTAATTCACGGCGGAGTGGAGACCGTGGAAAGCGTACCGTTCGTTAGTGATCGAAGAAGGGTGGACGCTGGCCGTTGAAAACATCGGCGCTAAACACACCTAATCTCGGTTACGTGACCGAACGAATGAATGAGCTTGGTGCCGGTATAGAGACTCTGGAGGGTACCACTTAGACGGGAACGAGTATGCTATCAGTGTGCCGGTTGCTGCAAAAAAGCCGGGAATAACGCGGCTGGCTGGCGCTGCCGGTTCTTCCTCGCGATCAACAATGGCGATCACGTGTGCCGCGGCGCTTCGTTTTGCGCGCGTGTGCGCTTCCAACATGTTTCTGTGTATGTAGGTTCGTGCGTATGTCGCATAGTCGTGTCGTTGGTAGCCGACAAGATCCCATAGACGGTGCGAGGGGGTTGTAGGAAGGGGTTAGAGGCACGCATGAATGGAAGCTTCATTCATGTGGTCGGTCGGCTTTCCTCGTGCACACGCCGCGCCCCGCTTGCCTCCGCCTTCTACTTTTGTTTCTATCGCGGGGTCGAGCGTCGATGTTACGCGCGCGCGTTCCTCGTGCAAACAATGCGTTTCAGCAGCGCGTTGCATCAGCTTCCTCGCGTCCACTCGAGATTTACCTTACGCTCTGGATCTCGATCACGGCCGAGATACCAACGCGGAAATTAATCGACGCGCATACCTTCCACCTTCGGCCTTTTACCTTCCTTTTCCGATTTTTCGATACTCCATCTCGCCAATTATCTATCGTTTGCTCGATACCTGGTCGTTATTGCCGCTAACGCGTGCAAGTTACAACGATCGCGGTCGTAAATGACACGTTCCTGCGCTCCACGGCCTCGATCGTCCAGCGCGCCTCTATCTTTTTGAAATTGAAGTCGTTCGCCCGGTTGCCTGGAGATCGCAACGTGAGATCAGACGAAAACGTTGTTTCGCTTTGCCTCGTTGCGAGCTGAAAACGTTTAAACGCGATTCTTAATTCATTCGCATCCGAGCGCGGATTAATCCGAGACTGCTTTTTATCTCAGTCGCAAAGTACTTTTCAGATGTGAGAGATCGCGTTTGACCCGTTTGCCAGCATCTCGCCTATATCGGTTTATTATTTTCTAAACAAGCCTTACCTTTGTCGTAAAAATCTTTTTAACTGCCTCTACGAGCAAGTACTGCCAAGCTTAACGAAACTTAACAAATTCAAATGTAAAAAATATCCTAATTTTACAATGCAAACTAAAGCGATGCGTTGCATGCTTACCTAAACGTACTCGAAGAGAAACGTTCTTTAAATGGCACGTTTGCGATGTACCATTATGTATCGACCATTTTAAACGATCCCACGAGAAGTAATATCGTTTAATTTCCATTTCAACCTAAATAATTTTCTTTTAAATAAATAATTTCTACTTTTTCCCTCCGTTATAAAGAACGTAAGATGCGATGTTTGCGAGGTAACATCGTCTACCAATCGTTTTCAACAATTTTCGATAAACTCCATGAGGAATTCGGATGTCATTTACTGCACCTACGACCGAGCGCGCGCGGTGATGGGACCAGTCGTCAGTTGAACGTCGCCGATGCCTTCAAACGGCCCCTTAAGTAGAACCATCATGCAAATGGGTTGGTTAACCAATGACTTTCTTCTCCGTTCGAACAGTCGATCGGCGTAAATTATCGCTTTCTACTCGGTGCAACGATCTAGCGCGCCGATCGACGCTCGGCACGGCGATGCATGCAGATTAGACGCTTCATCCTTCGAGCGCGATTAAGCGTAAACCGGGGGCGTTAGGAATAAAACGATCGTCGTGAGAAACCAGAGTAACCTATTCTATGCTCGATTATCATTCGGGTCACGGACTTTTGCAATAAAGCGTTCCAATTATCTGACTGCGTTTTTACGTCGCGATCGAGACAAATTTCGCAGAATGCAAATTAATACTCACCGGCGAGAATCAGCGGATCGACCACGGTGCGACCTTTGTCACGGATCGATATCGGTTAACAGCAGCTTTCCCGTAGAAATGCACAATCGCGTGACAGGCCAAGTTCTCTTGAGCAGTAACAATCGAGAGGCAGGAACTCGTAAATCAAGGCTCGATCGTGCAAGTCGGATAAAATCATCGTGCTCGTGACGCTAAAGATAAAGGTGCGAATGTGTGCGCGTTACTGCGCGCGTACACAGTGATTCATAGAAGGCGTTTCTCGTCTTCCCGGTATTCCAAAAGAAGCAGAAGGTTAGTGGTTCGCGATTCATCTGCGTCTACTTTATCGGATACAAAAGACGATTGCGTCTCGACGAAACTTTGGAAATATCGTTTCATTTCGCTTCCAACTTGCTCGTGTAAACGCAAACTTGTATTATCCGCGACGATGGAAAAACGATCGATAGCCGATCCGTGGATTACGCGAACTCGGATCACGCTAGGAATCGTTTCTCTTTCGACGCTGTCTGGCGCGACTCGTCGTCCTTTTCACGACGTTTCTTTCTCGTTTCGTATCTCGTAAACCACGAACGATAATCGCTGTTGGTCGATTTCGTTGGAATCGCTCTGTAGAACGCATAGTCCGCGGCAGGAATAAATAAACGCCGAGCCGGATCGTTTTATATCGAGCTGCTATCTCGAGTTTTCCTTCTCGACTGCTGCGAGGCTCGTCTTATATGGGATAAGGGCTGCTTATGTGCGGCCACGTACGTATTCATATAGGATCGTTTGCACGTCGCGTAGAGACGCAGCCGCGTCTATCTTTCCCCGGTTACGAGCGAAACTTAAGTACTCGTGCGGTTTGATGAATGGACCGTAGGACAGACGCAGGCACGTGGGTGGAATTACAGACGATCGGCCGTGCAACGTCGGTGCGATGGTGCCGCACCGTCTTATTGGAAACACGTTGGACGATGTACGGTGAACGATGGTTCGCGCGATACAAACGTTTCGACGTTTAAAGTGGCTGGTGCGCGTGGAAAAGCGTTTGGAGAAAGCGTTTCTGTAACTTTGATATTCGTCGTCAGGCGGACGTGGATTTTCATGCGACGTTTCACATCCGGCGTTAATGGAAAGGTGACGTCGTAACTTGCGGAAAGCTGCGACTCTCGGGTTCTTGGAAAGAAGCAAAGCCTGCGCTACGGTGCTATCGATATATAAAGAACGCGCGAAATAGCTGGAAACGTTATCACGGCACATGAACAAGTCGGAGAGATTTGCGATGGATGGCGCGTGTTACTATCGGTCGATTTAAAGAGAAAGTTATGGATCGTGCGGATTAAACGGGGCAAATTGTCGCGAATCGCCGTTCTCTTTAACGATCCAATAAAATCCTATTCGCCATGCGCTTCGTTATCCAGCTTTTCTCAGATTACCAGCGTGCTCGGGCATCTACGTATCGCTGCAAACCTATAAACCTCTATTTACGATTATAGCGGTAAGAAGCCACGATATCTTGCGTATAAATTCCTTTGTTTTTGCGCGCGGCCATCCATCGTCTTCCAACTTCTCTTCTTATTTACGATTTTCACCAGCTTCTTAGCGTTTTTACGCGAACCGCCGTTATTTCGCCGCGATTACACCGAGTTTTTCGACAATCCTGTTCCATCTCTTTCGACGATCGCCAGGCTAAATGCGGTGTCATAATCGCTTCGCATAGACAGCGAATGATATTAATTTCGCATTTCGATCTTTGATTTGTACAGGTGCAAAAATGCATAGCATTCGTGCGTAATGTACGAAGATCTACAAAATATCCGAGGTACGAAAGCTGTCGAAATATTTACGAGTCGAAAGAGACTCTACTTAGACGCGATCCTTTGCAAAAAAAAAAAAAAAAAAAAAAAAAATACGCTTTTGCACAAAAGTCCTCGGTCTAATAATTTTATTCTTTCCTTCAATTTCGTTCATTTCGTGTCCTCCGCACGATAATGCTAAACGATATCGCCCTCGCGAATCGAAACGGAGCGTGAACAATTTTTCTTTCTTCTGCTGCGATACTTGTCGCGACGACGAGACACAATTCCCAAAGACGAATCCGCGTTTCCCTGGCACACGGCAAACTTCTTTCCATGGTACACGCTTTGAAGTAGCTGGAAAGAAACGAGGAATGTTTACGAGGTTCGCTCGGCGTCGGTGTTCTCTTCTAGGAATGTACGAGGCACCTCGAGTTGCCGGACGTTTCTCGTTCGACGATCTTATTTGTAGAGGCAGCTATTATCTTCGAAAAACGCGGCTGAATAATGTCCGGGTTGACGATGCGCTGCTGCTGGAATACGATGTTTGATGAATGAAGGCGAAGAAGAAGCAGCGAACCAGACGAACCAGGTCTGGCTGGCTTCCTCTCAATGGGAAGAGTAGTCGGCCGGTCGCCTTTTTAAAGGCTCGATCCCGCGTCGTTAGCCACTGATAATTCGTTCGGTCGTTTTGTCCGTATATGGCCGGCCAACGAATCGAGTTAACTCGTATTTATTCCTTTTCTTGCCTCCCCGTTGCTTTATGACGTCTACCCTCGTGTCGTGTAATTATTAATTCTCCGGCAAAAACAGCTTTGTTCCATGCTTTTCGGCTACGGAGGTGTTCGTCAGATTTGTATAGGTATCGGCGTTAGTCTCGAGATGAAATCTTCAGCTTTTGGAATATGCGTGAACCGAACGCGTTTGTTGGATGAGACTCTGTCGAAAACTCGTCGTCGATAGCTGCAGCACGTGACTTTGTTGCAAAGCTTTCGTCTCGTTTGGCGAATTAAGCTGGTACGCGTGTTCCAACGCTCGGGTATCCGCGTATTTATGTAATTGCAGAATCTCAAACGCAACTGCGCGAATCTTGTTTGTGTACATAGACGCGAAAACATATGTACGAATCAAGCTACACGCGTTTCACTTATACACGTACCACCTATAGGTGTCGAATATAGGTAGGAAACGTGAAATTTTACAAAAAACCTTCTTCCCTATACCGATGCTACTTGAGCCATTACTATTCCTACTATTCGTTGCTGTTAATTGATAAAATGGAACATTTGCTATCGCAAAATACTAGAATAGTCGCTATCTGTTTATGAATATCTTGCATCAACGTTGCTAGTGTCACAACAGATCGCGAAATGAACGGATCGCCGGTGATTTCCTCGCGTCGCGGTTCGAACGAAATGATTCTTTCACGAATAGGATTGTGGGGGCACTCGACAGTCAAAACACCACCACTCGACACTAACTAGTGTCGGACGACGGCAGCGCAGTGGTTAGCGCCTTAGGTTACGAACGTTCGGAACTCGGGTTCAAATCCCGGCGACCGGAGTCCGATATTTTCTTCCGCGATACAAATGAGAAGAAAAAGCGACTCTACCCCCGCAGCGACCTCTACTACCAGCAAGTACAACCTATCACGGTCTATACGCCTCAGGACGAAGAAACTAGAACTTCGTACGCGACAATGAGATTTGTTGCAGAAATCCAACAGAGCGACGGTTACGATAGTGTGGTTGGGAATGTCAGGACAGACTGACTCTAGACGCTACAACGGACAGTCTTAGCGCTGGTTTTTGGAAGGTCCTTCTGCCGAGGGTCTAGTCCCTTTGGAGGGGGCCTTGTTATTGTTTCAGCAGATGTGGCATGCGGGGTGTTCGATCGATCTGGTTACTGAGCGGGTGGTCTTTTTAAGTGTGTGACACTAGAGAATACGCGACTTAATAGCAGGTAGATACGTTTCAGGAAAACTCTGGAGAACAGTTGCAAGTGTATGCAAGTGTTGCTACGAAGCAAAGTTATGTTCAATTTGAATACATGTAGTAACCTACAAAGGTGTTTTGTTGTATCTAGAGCAAGGACAAGAAAGGATGGTTTATTCAGAGTTAAGTTCAAGTTTATTCGTGTAAACAATACTCAACACAAAAGCTGACTACAATCGTCGTACGTCTTAAACTCGGCTTCCTAACGTCTCCACTGCTTCAGCTCAAACTACTCTACTCAACTGCCTACTACTCAACCGACTCTCCGCAACTGACTAACTCAACTCAACTGACTCTATTCGACTGCCTCGCGTCTTCTGTCTGTCCTCCAGACGTGCCTGACCCATTGCCAGGTAGATCCCCTTCAATTACCCCAATGTTTGTAAAGGGCCACAGATATGACCCATTGTCAAGTACGTCCCTTTTCCCCATACTACATACATAAGAAACTGTTGAGGTTATTAGATGTATAGGAATGCAGTGAGACGCGTGGATAAATTGTAAGATAGAAAAAATATATATTTTAAGTTGAAGTGTAAATACAAAGAAGGAATACAATATATATGTAGTAACTTAGGTGATGTGGTGTTTGTTTTAGTTTCTAGAGCAAGGACAAGGAATGATGGTTATTGAGAGTTAAGTTCGTTTATTCGTATGAGCGATGCTCAACATATAGCTGACTATAATCGTCGTGCGTCTTCTACTCGGCTTCCAAACTGCAACTCCACGTCTTCACGTCTTCACGTCTTCTCTGCAACTCTCCTTTTACCCCCAGATGTGCCTGACCCATTTTCAGGTAGATCCCCTTTAATTATCCCGATGTTGTAATGGGCCCCAGGTATGGCCCATTGTCAGGCACGTCCCTTTTTCCCGATACTACATATATATGAGCTGGTCCAGATCCACATGCTAGTGTCACAGGCGTCTGGGAATACAGCGCTAGGATGATCACATTCTTTGCATACCATAGTCATCAAAAATTGTAACTAAGCAGTAGCAGCATACCTATGCGACCGGCTTCCAGCGATCATCCCACCACAGGAACTAAACGGTTGATATAAAAAAGCCTCCCAAGTCAGTACTAGAGTTCTTTTCTGTTCATTTTTAGTTGTAACACTTTGAACCGTCACTCTGTTGGATTCGTATAATAAAAGTCCATTTTCATATACGAAGTTCAATTTTCTTCACCCTATTCGTGAAAGAATTATTTCGTTCGAACTGGGACGCGAGGAGATTACCGGCGATCTGTTAATTTCGCGATTTCTTGTGTCTCCGACGTGACACTGGCAGTGTTACTCTATAACCGAAAAACCCTGAAGCCAACGTTGCACGTGTACCGTTTTGGTTTGCCTTCGATGACAGTCTTTTGTCTATGCGCTGTCGATGGCTTCGGTGCTTGAGAAAACTAGAGACCAGATGTAGAGTTTTCTTAAAAGTGGCGACCACTTCAACAGAAACAAAATAAAATTCATTGTATTATTCTTTTAGTTATCGTTGCGAAGGTCATTACATCATCGTGGAAAAAGATATAACACGAAGTGGGAATTTTAAACTAAAATTGTAAAAGCAGTCGATTTGACCGATGTGGTAGTTCTAGCGTTAACTGGCGCAGGTAAAGCGGTTCGTTGGGAATCGTCGTCCGTCTCTGCCTCGTTAACTGGTTAATTACGTTGGTCGATAAAAGCGTCGGATGAAATTTTACGAGGTAGACTATACCGTAAAAAGATTTTCCGATTTGCAGTCTCGTTTCATTTGCTTCTCGCGCCCAAGGTTCTCTCGCTTCGTACCATGACGGCGTGGCGTGATTCACGCGGCAATTATATTCGTTTAATAACGCGTTGCAACAATCGCTTCATGAATATTTCCTCGTTTTCTTGGCCATCAAGGCGATTCTGTGCGTCGGCCAACCGACAGAACCAGAAACCGACAACTTTTGTCGCGTTTCACCCACGATCGTCGTTGCTAATATTTTTTCTCGTCGATCTGCCGGTCGTTTGCGTACGCGTAACGATTAATAACCATTTATTGGTCGTGTAACGTTCACTCCTACGCGACGTTTCTTCGAACTGCGCGGTCAGACGACACCCGGTGATTTACAAACCGGCTGGCTTTATTTAATAACGCGCCATAGCACGAAAGCTACCCGGAAGATCGTTCGATGGAAGACATCGACTCGAGCGTTTCGAATCGTTCGGTGTTCCAGAGACAGACACAGCGACGACGACCTCCGGCGTTGTTGTTGTTGTTGTTGTTGTTATTGCGCTCTTTCGTTGTTCCACCGAAAACGCGAGTCCTCGAGTTACGTCAGCCGCGAACGCGTTTCAACTGCCAGGGAAATATTGGATCGGCAACTAAGCGATTGCGGACTTTTTCATTATAATTCGATAAAATAATATAAAACAGAGATTGTCGTTTGTCCATTATTTTCTTATAAAAGGAAAGAAACTTTTCGGACAACCTAATGTAGTATCGCGGACGAGGGACCTGGGGGGTGTCGGGCGAGTTATAAGCAAGCGGTTGCGGAAAATGTGCGTGGTGGGGCTAAGACAAAAGACAGGGGGTTGCTAGAGGACATAAACGAACTTTCTTCCGTACCCAACTGTTAATCGATCGAACAGTTTACGATCGTTTGTTTTCGAGACGCCACGCACACACATGCTTCTACACGCTGATATTCTCATACATGTAGCAACCTACAAATGTGTTGTTCGATTATCTAAAGCAAGGACAAGAAAGGATGGTTTATTGAGAGTTAAGTTCAAGTTTATTCGTGTAAACAATACTCAACACAAAGCTGACTACAATCGTCGTACGTCTTAAACTCGGCTTCCAGCTTCTCAACTGACTTAACTCAAACTGTTCACTCAACTGCTACTTCACAACTCGACTGTCTAACGTCTTCTCCACAACTCGACTCGACTGCTTAACGTCTTCTCTCTGACTCCCAGATGTGCCTGAACCATTCCCAGGTAGATCCCCTTTAATTACCCCAATGTTGTAATGGGCCACAGGTATGACCCATTGTCAGGTAATCCCCTTTAATTACCCCGATGCTGTAATGGGCCACACGTATGACCCATTGTCAGGCACGTCTCTTCTCCCGATACTACATACATGTAGTAACCTACAAATGTGTTGTTCGATTATCTAGAGCAAGGACAAGAAATGATGGTTTATTGAGAATTAAGTTCAAGTTTATTCGTGTAAGCAATACTCAACACAAAGCTGACTACAATCGTCGTGCGTCTTAAACTCGGCTTCCTAACGTCTCCACTGCTTGAACTCAAACTGCTACTACTCAACTGCTACTACTCAACTCGACTCAACTCGACTCAACTCGACTGACTCTGCTCGACTGCCTAACGTCTTCTGTCTGTCCTCCAGATGTGCCTGACCCATTCCCAGGTAGATCCCCTTCAATTACCTCAATGTTGTAAAGGGCCACAGGTATGACCCATTGTCAGGCACGTCCCTTTTCCCGATACTACATACAAGTATCACCACCACGCATCTAACCTAGTCTAGCGCATAAAATTATACATATCTCAATAGATTACAAAAGTATAGCGTGTTTGTACGTTGTAGACGGTGTCTTACGGATGATATTGTCACGTAAAATGAAAAAGAAATTTAAGAAGAAAAAAAAAAAAAAAAGTAACTTTATTTTCTTGTTTGCAATACACTTTCGAGCTCTAGGGTGACTGTTCAAGACTGACTTGGATGATTTTAGGGGGAGTATTTAAATTCTTTTATTCGTGGGAGTAGGAAAAGGCTTCGATCATATATTTCTGAGAACGGATAGAGTGACCGGATGTCACTCGTGCCAAGGCGCTTGGAATTTCGCTATCTTATCGCTTTGTTTATTCGGATTTCGTCTGTGACAATATCGCGGTGATGTACAGACTTGGCGAGGTGCGTCGTTCCACCGATGCGACTGAAACAGCCACAGGTAGCGCGTTACGGGGCCGCGTATTTTTATATTTTTCTGTAGGAAATGGCGCAGGAAAAGCGATTGTACGTGACGTTATCGCGTTAATAATATACAAAGCGCAACACGGTAATGACCGGTGGCTGTTCGAAATTAACAGAACAGGTAGACGAGGCGATTTCCAGGTTGTACGCTGCTGATGGGTTCCGATCAAACTCGATTCCCACTAACGTTCTTTTTCGACACTCGTGCTCGGTTTTACGACCTTGAAACGATCGCCGTGGCCGTCCCTCAAACGCAACGTTCATTCGACTATATCGTTTTACTTCGTCTCGCCTTCTCTCGTTTTTTCTCCATCGAGCACGCCGTTAGTCGCATCGATGGAACTTTCTCCCGTCCAGTGGTTTTCGAATTCTTACGATCGATCGTTTCTTCGTCGAATGTACGCGCGTAAAAGCGTCGGTTATCCGTTTGAACGATCTCTTGATTAATTAAGACGTACGTCCGTGCCAGAACGTAAAGCACGCTGCGTACGATGCGTAACAAAGGACCGTGTCATTGTGAAATCGCGACGGTTGCTTCCACGCGATGTTTTCACTCTTTGTACGAGCTGATTCAGGTGTACTGGCACCGGGTTAAGTGATTAATGGGCATTGTGGGAACGAGAAAGTTCGATGAACGTGGGGTATGCAAATCGATACGGAGATTAAACGCCCTTTTTGGGAGAGGCTGGCATCTCGGCAGCGTAGATTTTTAGCAACAGGTATTCGCGGCGTAGGTTGTCCAAGAGTCGACGTACTTTCTTTGGGTTGTAAGGATATCACTCGTTTACGAGATTCTTGCCATTTAGCTGCCGTTTTCTATAGTTTTCTGACACGCGTCTCTGTCACAGTTGACAAACTGTTTTAATTCGTCGTATAAATCCAAATATCCCGAGGATATTTCATCGACAGGAAACACGCATCGAATTATATCTTTGTAAATTCCTTAAATCGATAACTCGCGCGAATTGCATGGAATTTTTCTAAAGTAGCCTCATATTTCGCCCTCGTACGTTCGTGGATTCAGTGTATCGCGCGAAATTAGTTTCTCAGGAAAAGACAGCTTCCTTTTGAAGCACGAACTGCGGCTGATTTATCTGCTGGAAGGTTTTTAGTTTCACCGGTAACGGACAATGTCCGGTCGAGATTTTTCCCTTCGAGCATCGTCTTACGTTTACAAGTCGATCCATCGTTGCTCGAAGCGATACACCGACCGTTTAGTTCGCGTTCCTGGCCCCTAGACGAGTCGGAGGAATAAAAATATATCTCAAACAGGTATATAGTAGTCGTCGTAGAAATAGAATAGGAGAGTTTGCGGATTGGCGTGAGACAACGAAGCATTTCGTCATCGCAGCTCGCGTTTTCACGAGAGAGAAAGAAACGAGAAGAAAGAGCGCGTAACGTTGCGTGGTTCGACGTCGCCTTTTCTAAATTCCGTCGCGTAACAATGCTGTGTACATACTTGTTTAATCGCCAGGGATATCGAACAGCGACGTATCGGCCACGGGTGGGCGAACTCGTTGCGAGGCTCGTTAGTCAATGGTCGATCGGTTGGCGAAGTAAGGCGAAATTCTGCTAGGCAAGGTTACGATGAAATAATGCACGGTCCGTGGAAGGGAACAAGAGTGGCAACGAGATATTTTTAAAAAAGATCCGCATACATCGGTTGGATTAAAACGGAGAATATAAATTTAAGTGATCGGTGCAAGCGTCGTAAAGAAGGAAGCAAAAGGTCTTTTCTTTTCTGCCTCTTTTCCAATTCCCTTGAAACAATTAATAATCCGAATTATTCGAGCTACAGATATTTATTAGGTTTCACACTTTGACTGTCGCTTGACCGGCCACGGTTTCTCCTGTCACGTCACGGTGGTCATTGATAACCTGAGCGATTGAACTGTTCACAATTGTAAAAATTATATGAAAATTCACAGTTAGAGCATTTTGAATATAACCGATAAATAGAAGATACTTTGAAACGAAAAGTGCCCCGTTGAACGATTAGACATTTTTATTGGAATATCGATAAAAAAAATGAGAACAAATGTTGCATCTAACGGTGCACTGCGTTGAAACACTTTAAACGTAAATGTGGCTCGTCGATACAATCAGAACGATAGGTGGTCACCTTTTTGGTCAGATTCTTAGCAATTTTTCATCCTAACTGTTCAACATTTTTTTCATACCACTCTCTGCAAAATTTCCCTGCCGGATACGCTTGCCCTTCTTTCTTCCGCATTTCGTGTCGCGATCTTCGTCGAATAAGTGTGTTTCACGGCTCTGGTGAATGGCCCCGTGTAAGGTGCATCGCGAGCGCCATTCTAAAATCCGATACCTTGATTTTTGTCTTTCTTGCTTGTTTATGGAGTATCATCGCGTTTGAAATTGATGCATTTAGCAATAACTGTAAAGCTAATTTTATCTACCACCTGAGGGTTCTTCTATGTGGTGTAGAATATGCTATCATTCGATCTGATAAATCTACGGCACATGTTCCTCTCTTGTGATCTACCGCTACCATTGGTTTAACGCAAACATAATTTTTTTACCTCTACCATTTCGGCCGAATGTTTCGTCGAAATCATAAGAATAATCGTAATACCGTTTACTAATATCTTCTACGCGTTTCAACGATACATTCTACACGTTTTGTCTACGACGAAATAACGAAAGCGAATGGTTTGTTGAAATAAACGAAATCTTGTTATAATATGTCGCTATCGACTGTTACCAAGGCGCCAAGGTGGTCAGTCGTGACCAGCAATAAGATAAACGGTCCATCGAGGAAGAACATTGTCTTACGTCGTCGGTTTATTATTCTTTTGCCATTATATGCTTCGAATAATAAAAATACTCCCGCGGCGTCCTGAGCGAAACGTGTGATTTCGGCGTGGCAGTCGAGGCGTTGAGAAATATATTCTAGGAATATTTCCAGCAACGAACTCCTGACGCGTATCACCATCGTTCTTAACAGAATTCTGCAACAGAGTATACGACGAATAAAGTTCGACTTTAAATCTCAAAGATGCTTCAAAGTATCGATTCAACGGAATTTCTAATTCTTTAACGAACCGTTAAATTCGCGTACTAGATCCTCGTGAAACTCGCGACGCACTGCCAGTTACACGTTCACCCGGCAAAAGAAACAAAATCCTTTCGAAGAAAACTAAAACTCGGTTAGAGGTGGGTTTTCGGTGTTCGCTACTTATCCTTGCACAGGTGGATCACAGAGACGAAACATAGGCCAAGTGCAATAATAGCAACGAGCAGTGTCGCAAATGAAATTGTAACGTTAGGTCAGGACTGTCGAGAGGAACTCCGTCTGGCGTCGTGAGCAAAACGTGTGATTTTGGCGTGGCAGTCAAAGCGTTAAAACGGAATTTCAAACCGCGAAACCTGACAATGAGAGTAAAGAAACGGCTATATATCGGACGGAATAATATGCAAAGTTACCGTTAGCATTTAAAAATATCTGGCGTTTCGTACGTTCGTTTTTCACGTTCGTTAAGGTTAAAAAGAAAGAAGGAACCGTTATCGGTATTTACGCGATACGATCAGACGGAATGGTAAATCGTGAAACTCGCGCGTATAGCTGGCCTCCGTACGCGGTGATTCGAAAAAGCTGGCAATCGATCAAACGAATAAATATTAAGCAGTTTCGTTGTAAAAGTAAAAGTTGCACGACGAGATGGTTACTCGCTGCCGACGGTATTGAAATTTATTTAAATCCGGCCGCGCTCGGAAGGATAAGACATCGTGGAGGATGCTCGAAGCGAGGCGAACGCGACGTTCCGAGCCAGCCGCAGCTTCTTAAATCGTTTCTGTCTTGTTTTGATTAATGGCACGGTAGTCTCGGTTTGCTCGCGATACCGCCTCTAATTGCAGCCCTTTTTTCAACGCGAACGTTCAGTTTGCATAGGTAAAGCGTTCTTCGTCGAACGGAGAGTAACGAGCGAGCGGTTGGCACCGTTGGCAGGGTCGTTTACGAACCGCGTGATCGATGCCATTGGCACGTACTTACGCGTATTTATCTTTGCTGGCTGCCACGAAAATTTCGCTTCGTCATTTTTAATTAAGAGAACCCGTCGCAGCGTGGTGGCGCGTTCTCATTTGGTTATCAACGCCGCGATCGATTCGTAATTACGTGGGCAGAACTAGTTTTATATTCGACAACTACATCCTGCCTTCAACCCTTTTTGCGAATGCCTTTTATGGCTGTACGCGCGCGTCCACTTTTCTCCTCGCGTCAAGTATCGCTTAAGTCAAACGGCCGATACCGCGTTCTCATTTACATCGATTTCCTCCGAACGTAGCGATATCGCTTCAAACATCGCTGTCACTTTTTCTATGCCAACCATCACGTTCCGTAAATATCTATCTATTTATCTATCCATCTATATATATGTCGGAGATGAAAGGACGTCGCGGAGCCTTCCTTTCGGAATGTTTGAGAAAGTCCCAAATACTTTAGTCCAGACTTTTTATTATAGCCGTACTTGAACAATAAAACTGAGAGATAGCTGTTTATGAGTCGAGTCAATTTTGATTATCCGAGATTTATGACAGTGGGCTTGGGCTCGAGGCGACATAATGGGTCACTGAACGTAGCCACGGTCACGGGAGGGACGTGTACCTAACAGAGGTATGAAGTAATTAAATTACTCTCATTAAAAACAGGAATCGACCTGGGGGATACAGAGAGATACGAAGAGGAGTATATAAGGGCAGTTCCACTTGGACCGAGGATCAATCCGATAAGTTCGACTAGTACAGGGAACACGTGTGTCAAGTTCATTATCGCATTTGTCATCCCGCTGACCGTGGATTCGTTATCGAGTCTAAGATCATTGCCATTCACATTCCGAGTATCTAATTACCATGGTTACTTGTCAAATTCCGTCACAATCATAATTGGACTAGTAAATATCTTCGCTCGTGCATAACAACAATGTCTAATCCAAAGAAAGATTCGTTACGCGCCCCTGACTCTAATGAAAACCCGACATATATATATATATATACACACACACACGGCAACTCGAATTACGATAAATATTCCCAAAAATATTTTCATATTCTGTCGTTGGGATATTCCCGTTAGCCGTCCCGTGATGTATAAATGTGGAAAACAATGCTTTTGAACAGATGTCTTTGGATTCTTAGCGAACCGGTGAACGTAATCTATTTATGCGGGTCGAATTTGTCGGCGATCTTCGCGTTTTCGATCCTCGAAAAAAATACGTTCGTTCGTATTGCGTTCGATTCGTCTCGCTTCTGTATATTTTAGGAGAAGCTTTCGGATTGTAACGCGATTCTAAAAGCCACGCACATGCCACAGATCTAAAAAAAAAAAAAAAAAGATGCCAGCATTTTCTACTCGAGCAAACTTATCTCTCATTTCCATCAGTTACAGGCTTTTGCTATTCGATCTGCGAGCGAAAATAAAGAAGGTACGTCGCGTCTGTAAAATTTCGCCACGGACGACTTCGTTGTAAAATCGTAAGATAAACCGAGAAACGTTTCTATCGTAGCGAGAACGAGGTTGCGCGTTCTCCATACGATTTCGATATTTCAAGCGCTCGTGAATTATTCGCTGTAACTGTGGCGATGAATTGTCTCGACGAATCAAGCGTTCCACAACGCAATATTAATATTCTGTACAATGGAAATTCCTGTTGGACGTGTATTTCGGTTTGCGTTCGATATTTCCTTGCCACTTTGTAACGAAGCGTTTATAGGAAAATCGTATTTAGAAAACTCGTTACTCACGTTTTAGCGGTTACTCGCGGTTTATCGAGTACCTGGTGCAACGTTTATAACGAGAATCGTTCGGGCTGGCGTAACAGGTTGCACGAAACTGCGTCGAAAAATTGTCAGTTTCGCCGTTAAACGCAGAAGGCGTAACGCGGAGAGACGCGAGAGTGGCGAGCGTGTGGGTGCCAGTATTTTCGTTCTAACCTAATTCAGTAGTTCTAAGGTTACACGGTGGCTTCCTAAATATAAAATCTAGCACGAGCTGTAAAATACTCGATATGTATCTCGCGCTTCTCTTTTCTTTTTTCTCTTCCTCTGTACGAGACGACGCGCGTCTATCGGAAGAACACGTCCGACCGTTTCGTTATCGTTCCGACGAACGTCAGCCGCGACGTAGCGTTTTTCCGCGCGTTACGACCGACGCCTCGTACAACACACGCGATCGTCGATCCTCGCGAATTACGCGCTCGCGTTTCCCAACAATGGCAATTTCTACGTAAACCGATCGAGACACGTGCCAAAACAGATAAATTACTGGTACGACGAATTTGCAGGTAATTGGAAATTAAATGGCGATTCCTGTACGTTGCACGTTGCAGCTGTAAGACGCGACTATTGGACGCGCGCGTCGTAAATTTGCCAATCCGATCGCGCGCGAGATAAAGGCGTATCGACGCTAGCGACGAGAAGGTGGATCGCGTTAAGCGGTCGCCGATCGATTCGGACAGCCATATTTTCTGGAATTAGCGGCTATGGCGATGAAGCGGAGAGGAAGGGTCGGCCGGATCCGCGGAGATCGCGATCGCGAGAAGCTTGTTTGGAATAGCGGGAAGGGGGGCGATCGAGAGGCACACGGAATCGAAGGTGGGTACCGAGATCGGAGGTGGGAGAATTTCCACATCGAGAGAGCTGCCAATCGCGATCGGCGGGTTTTACCTGCAGCCGCGATTGCCCATGCAACCAGAGACAGATTGCAACGGTGAAATAACAGTGTTTCTCGCTCCTTCCTTCTCTCCCTTCTTCCTGGCTATCCGCCTATTGACATTTACATTCGGGCATACCAGCCCGGGGAAAAGTTTTACAAACGTGTCCGTGTCTCTTTCTCTCCTCGTCGAATCGTCCAATCAAAGTTCCAGAGAAGTGGCTTGTGCAAGTGACACCGACTGGTATTGTATACACGGTGTCCCCTATTCCCAGCGTTCCTTTTTGCCTGGCTTCCTTCAGGCAGATCGTTACTATCGGTGTCTGCTCTGTTATTCGAAAAGATCGCTGCAAGCACCGTTTCTTTGGCCCCGTGGAAACCCGGTTGCGGTAATGCGAATTTTAACGATCGCTCGAAAGTGCTTTGACAGAACGAGCCTTTTTCTTTCCAACGTTCGTACGATGAATAGTTTTAGCTGCTGGCTGGATGCTTGTCGTAAGTAACAGGCAACGAGGGTGATACTTTGGTAACGACGAACCCAGAAATCTTCTTCGTCGAGTACGAGCGTCGAGGATAAGGGAAGCTTGTTCGTGTTAGCTTCGAACGTGCTCTTTCGTTCCAGAGGAGATTAGAATTTATTTGCAACGCGATTTCGTTGAACGCGGTGCGATAAGATTTTAGTTTTAGTTTCAGCGTGCAGCGAACACCGTCGACTACGAAACTCGGCTGTAATTTCTTGCAATTTAATTCGTTTGATTTCATTCGTAACGAGAATTCAAATACAATTCGCGAATATCGTACCGATTCGAGTTTTGCCAGGTGCGTGGTACAAACATTGACGTACAAGCGTCTAAGCGCACGATCCCTCGCATCGATGAACGTGTCACGTAATAAATAACGAGGCGTTGTACGGAAAGGGCGAACACTTTATTAGCACGACAATCTTACAGATTAATTGTACAGCACACACTAACTTACGGGCTAAAGGACAGGGGTTTTTATATCTTCATTGTGATTACGGGTGGAAGTTCGGTTATTGTTTTATTCCAGAGGTCGCCAGATGAGTATCGTTATCACATGATTAAGTGTTGTTCAGAGGTTGGCAGATGACTATCGTTATCACACGACTAAGTGTTGTTCAGAGGTCGGCAGATGACTATCGTTATCGCATGACTAAGTGTTGTGGCGGAACACGGCCGTAAAGAGGGTCACAGGGTAAAACACGCGAGTGGGCCACATGGCCACGAAAGAACTAGGAAAGCAATAAAACAGGAAACTACCTAATCGAAACAATGTCCGAGGACGGACACCGAAATTAAGGAAAAACCCTGGGACCTCCTAAAAAGCACATGGGCCTCCTAGTTCCCAAACAGTTTTATCGCTCCACAAACTTCGGGTTTATCCCATCCCCACTTGGGGAGAAAACCCTCCCAACAAGGGGGGAAAACGAGGAAAAACCCGAGGAGAGTCGGAAGCAACCGGACCGCGCACAAGTCAACTTCGCGACGCTCTGTAAGTGCAAGCAGCTCGAAATAAAACTCCTTAAAAACAGCTATTCGTGAGTTATTGCTCGACACCCTTCACGTCCCTAATCGCCTCAGTGTTGTTCAGAGATCGCCAGATGATTATCGTTGTCGCTTTGTTTATGTCGGATCTCGTCTATGACAAACGCGAGTCGCGAGACGAGTATTAGGTTCGAAAAGATTCTTTCGTTTCGTAAGGCGATAACAGCCGAACAACAATTTCTGTTTTATATAATTTCCTTGAATTACGTGTGATCCATTTCGTTCGCGCATAATTCAATAAACTAACATAAAATAAAAAAAACACTGTGCGTCTATCATTTCCTTATAAAACGAACGAAACATTTCGGACAATCTGATACATAACGCTTGGTTGTAATGATATCGTGACGAGTATTTGATAGTCACAGCGCTGAATGTTTAAGTCTACTGGTACAGCGACAGGAAATCGAGAAAACGATCGGTTCTCGACGATATCCGGGAGAGAGAGGTTCCTGGAGCTTTGCAAAGAATACGCGTGTTCCGTGTACCTAGGTGGCAAAATTATGGCAAATAAATAACGATGGAGCAGGTCACAGGCCACAGTGGTCAACGTAATTGCACTTTTGGAAATTGTTGAAAGCGGTTCGTTCTTACGTAATCTCTTCTCTCTTTTTCGCTTCTTTTCGAGTTGACCGATTTGGCGACTACGAACCGGCAACAACGATATCGTGCAACGAGGTCGTCCGAGATGAATTTTTATCAGAAAATTGTACGTCACGAATACGAAATAGCGCAGCGTGGTCGTTACCACCGAACATGGACTCGATTTGACGAGTTTTAATAGAAAACGCCTACGTCGATGACAGACTCGTAGATGAATTGCGTCAGTCGTGAGTTCCAAATTAAAAGTAGTATACCTTGAATAGTTTCTCGAAGGGAAATGCCAGGAACAATTTAACGGTATTGGTAGCCCAGAGCTTGGTATTCCTTTCACAGATTTCTACGGTGCGTGGGCAATCGAATTGGCCTAACTGTGTAAGGTGGTCCATCGCTGGCTTACAGCAAACGCTCGTTTTCTCTTCTGCCAGCTTCGTAAACGTGGATTTAGAAACATCTTCGTTCGGGTCTTCCGATCATCACGCTCAAATTCATCCGTGTGTCGATGACTGTTTTCGTGTATATTCGAAAATCAGACACAACGATCTACGTTATATCGTCGCGACGGATATTACGACGAGAAATTCGTAACGCGAATTTAACGCGCACGTGCCGAAGCGAAAGCTGTGTTCTCGTTTCGCGAAAATTCCACGTCTGCTTTTTGCGTCAAAAGGAAGAAATATTCTTCCGCGTTAGCCGTAACTCGACTCGTGCTACGCGTCGTGTAGTGCGTTAGTCGCGCGTTATTCGATTTTTACGCTCCTTAACGATCCTTGTTCGACGACGAGAAAATACGACACCTACTTACGTTATGCAGATATCTCGAATTAACAGCCTCCGGTGGAATCTTTTCAAGCGTTTTATCTATTCGATAGAACAGAGATTATCGTACATTCGATGGAATACAAATTCCTTCTAACGTTCGTTTAAGCTACTAACGTGTTTCTAAAAAATCCTAACAAACGCGTAATCGATGTCTACTGTCCTTCGATGGTAACGCGTGCGTTATGCAATTAACTATAAAACGAAAATTTAACATTAAACGCAATTAAAATTAATATTAAACGCAAGATACGATTCGCAAGAAACTACTTGAAAATTTCAGCAATTCTATGGACCGACGCGATGGATATTTGTATGGCAACACGACACGAATAGAAGATAAGAGATATCGCGTTGATAAATATCGGGGCAGCGTTTTATACGTTTCTCGAAACGTTTAGATAATTCTCTCGAGTCGTAACGAGTTAATTGACGTGATTTAAGAGCTAGTCGAGAGTACCAAGTAGCCACTGGCCTACGCCTTACGCTATCGGCCAACCATTCCACCGATATGGATCTGAATTTGCTGGCCATCGACCATCAAGGCAAAATCGATTCGCTATACGCTGTGCAAGTGCATAAACAAGTTTTTGACGTATGCCAATCCGTAGTTATACCATCGAGGATACGTCCTTCGCGAGTTTGACTCGTGCACTCTTTTCGTCGACGAACCGGTTCAAACGTACTATCTCTCGCCGTATCGCTGGATAATTAATCCACACGAGCTATAGCGCGATAATATCCGATAACGGAAGCTTCGCTTTCCTACGTCTATCTTCTCGCATCTATTTGATAGTTGGGATTATCGCGGATCTAGTTTCTAACGACCTTTTAATTCTTAATTAAACTCTGTTTGTCACACAAGAGCGTGTCTGCGATATTTCTGTAAATATTTATATATTTGTAAAAAAATTTATATGAATTGAATCTACATGTAAAACACTAATACGCTATTACTTAGTAGGGTGTCCAATCTCCTCCATTAGCGATTATAGCTTGACATCGTTTCGGCATACTCTCGACTAATTTTTGAGCGTAGGATTCTGGTAACGACCTCCATATCTTTCGAATGTGATGTACAAGTGTTCTTATTTTTGTGATACGTCTTCCTCTCAGCTTGCATTTCATTAGGGACCACACATTTTCGATAGGGTTTGCATCAGGGGACTGCGATGGCCAAGGAAGTACTGTGATGGCGTTTTTCGCTTTCCATTGGGTGCAGATGCGACTTCGATGTTTAGGGTCGTTGTCTTCTTGCAATATCCATTGGTCCTCGGTTTGGTTGAACCAACGTTTCACGGATGTGAGAAGTCCCCTTTGGTACAATTTCACCATCTTTTGTGCATTCAGATTGTCTGTAAAGACGCACAAAGTCCCAAAACCGCGTGCGTTAAAACAACCCCAAACATGCACTTTTATAGGGTGTTTTACACTTCTTTGAATCATCCTTCTTCCATGGATAGTCCAAGCACGCCTAATAGGACACCATGCCCAAAACGAAGATTCATCAGTGAATATTATATTACTCCAATCACGATCTCTGTTTTCATTCGCCCATGCCAGACGATTTTCGACGTTTCGCGTACGCGGCACTCATATTAAAAAGCTCTGTTCCTTTCACTGTTTCAAATGAAACTGAAAGGTATTCAGCAACGCGTATTAGACAAGTTTTCGTTTGTTTACATTCTTTTTATCTCATTCTGATTAGGTGTCAGGTTTCGCAGATATCGCAGACACGCTCTTGTGTGACAGACTGTAAAATTATCGCAAACTTGCCGCTCATTTAAGAAACTGTTGAAGTGGTCACCACTTCTAAGAAAACTCTACATCTGGTGTTTTTAGTTTTCTCGAGCACCGAAGCCATCGACAGCGCATAGACAAAAGATTGGGACAAAGACAAACCATAAACAGTAGATAGGCGACGTTGGCTTCAGGGTTGTCAGTCGTAGGGTAACGCTCCTAGCGTGTGGATCTGGACCAGCTCAAATTATATTTCGACTTGTATTTACACTTCTGTGTTAAAACATATTTTCTACCTTACAATTCACACACCTAATAACCTCAACAGTAGTCTTCAACTGTGTGATATTGTTGAAGTGGTCACCACTTCTAAGAAAACTCTACATCTGGTGTTTTTAGTTTTCTCGAGCACCGAAGCCATCGACAGCGCATAGACAAAAGATTGGGACAAAGGCAGACCATAAACAGTAGATAGGCGACGTTGGCTTCAGGGTTGTCAGTCGTAGGGTAACACTGCTAGCGTGTGGAACTGGACCAGCTCAAATTATATTTCAACTTGTATTTACACTTCTGTATTAAAGTATATTTTCTACTTTTGAAGCTCCAACTTGTTCTAATCAACGAGTTTAACAAATAGCGTAGCATCGTGGACGAGTGTTGTTGGGCGAGTTATAAACAAGCGGTTGCGAAAAATGTACGTGGTAGGGTTAAGGCAAAAGACGAGGGCTTGCTAAGGGACAAAGCGAATTAACAGTCATTGTGAGCTGAGAAGTCAAAGAGTGCGAATTGCGTTGTCGAGAGAGTTGCTAATTAACTATCTAGGTGTTTTAATTATAATACGTTATTGTGATTAATTCGCCTTAAACAGCCATCGTTTCCTGTTTAATCAACGTTTGTTTAATCTATTTATTGGAAACAAAATAATTGTAGTAAAGATCCTACAATAGAATTATTAACTTTATTTTTCAATTTATCCAGTCGATCGGCGTGTGTATGTCGTTCCACTTTTGTAAAGTATTATATCGTATTTGCGCGTTTTCCCCCCGACAACGTCATCTGCGCGAGTCGTTGTTAGCCATTCTCTGTTCCATGAAGTTTATCTTACCTTAATCGGTGGAAAAAGCTTAACAACGTGAAACATCGTGAATGAGCACCGTGTCAGTCGACGCGTTGATTCACGTTCGCGTAAACGTCGTTCCCGCAATTGTCGTCGATGGAGAAACGTGAAAATGCTGTTACGATGATGCGTTGCTGTCTCGTGCGAGCAAGCCAGTTGGATATCGTGGAGGCGTATGTTATATACCGCATAGGTTAAGCCACCCCGCCTACTTGCGCGTCGTGTCCCAATACCTAGCAGCAATATGTCAACAGCTACTTTCCACTCCGCTGGAGTGTCCTGGTACCGAGCTTTATCCGCGACGCTCATGGATCGACATTATGCCGGCTACTCGGCCATGGCGACAGCCCATGAGCATACAACGGCATACAACAACACGCTTGACAAGCTGCCATTTTAACGCGCGATCACCGATTACGCAGGTTTAATACCTGCGCCAACAGAAAAGGGAAAAATCATTGCCGCCTCCTGCGCGTCCATTTACTTCCTTAAAACGTTCACTACCGCGTGTGTTTTCAAGGAAATGTCCTTCAGGCTACGAGCGTGGTTTCTTATGTCACCACAATTAGAAAAGGAATCAAATGGTACCGAAAACTTGGCGTAGAGAAAACTCCTTCTGGGAATTTCTGCTGTAAACGCTTTGTCGGTTTGCAAAATTGCAACAAGAAAGGATGTAAATATTAGAAGATTTAGAGAATTATTAGCTGCAAAATTATTAGGGTTGTCTGAGAGTACAAAAAATCCTTCGACGGAGTTGGCATAATATCGTCGGCAAACTATGTTTTGCAGATAGAGGACGTCGAACGGACCGATCAAAGACACGAGAGAATTTCAAGAAAACAACAACTTATTGTCCAAATTGTCCCGACCAATCTCACCTTTCTATAGAATGCTTCAAAGTTTTACATTCTAAATACTTTTCTTAATAAACCATTTTCGTATTACTTTTATAACAATTCAATAGTTTTATTACTTTCTGTGGAATATCTTTTCAAATACCTACGACGACCCTTCGCGAGTAGTCAAATAAGCGACACCCGAATACGGGGACGCGGCTCTATTAGAAACTTTGATGTCACCCGAATATGGGTGACGCGGCAGTCAACGTGTTAACACTTTGACTGCCACAGTGGTCATTGGTGACCGGAGCGCTTGAACTTCTTACATTTTGAATATAACCGATAAATAGAAGATACTTTGAAACGAAAAGTGCCCCGTTGAACGATTAAACATTTTTATTGGAATATCGATAAAAAAAATGAGAACAAATGTTGCATCTAACGGTGCACTGCGTTGAAACACTTTAAACGTAAATGTGGCTCGTCGATACAATCAGAACGATAGGCGGTCACCTTTTTGGTCAGATTCTTAGCAATTTTTCATCCTAACTGTTCAACATTTTTTTCATACCACTCTCTGCAAAATTTCCCTGCCGGATACGCTTGCCCTTCTTTCTTCCGCATTTCGTGTCGCGATCTTCGTCGAATAAGTGTATTTCACGGCTCTGGTGAATGGCACCGTGTAAGGTGCATCGCGAGCGCCATTCTAAAATCCGATACCTTGATTTTTGTCTTTCTTGCTTGTTTATGGAGTATCATCGCGTTTGAAATTGATGCATTTAGCAATAACTGTAAAGCTAATTTTATCTACCACCTGAGGGTTCTTCTATGTGGTGTAGAATATGCTATCATTCGATCTGATACATCTACGGCACATGTTCCTCTCTTGTGATCTACCGCTACCATTGGTTTAACGCAAACATAATTTTGTTACCTCTACCATTTCGGCCGAATGTTTCGTCGAAATCATAAGAATAATCGTAATACCGTTTACTAATATCTTCTACGCGTTTCAACGATACATTCTACACGCTTTGCCTACGACGAAATAACGAATGCGAATGGTTTGTTGAAATAAACGAAATCTTGTTATAATATGTCGCTATCGACTGTTACCAAGGCGCCAAGGTGGTCAGTCGTGACCAGCAATAAGATAAACGGCCCATCGAGGAAGAACATTGTGTTACGTCGTCGATTTATTATTATTTTGCCATTATATGCTTCGAATAATAAAAATACGCCCGTGGCATCCTGTGCGAAACGTGTGATTTCAGCGTGGCAGTCAAAGCGTTAGCATGCACCTACGACGATCAAATATTTATCGAATGGTCGGCGAGGTATGTAGCGTTTTGTATTCTTCGTTTCGTTTATGATCGATGACGTGAAGGAGACGAGCCTATTTCTTTACGAAAGACGGTAAACGTTAACGCATCGACTACCAGGCGAATGTATTTTGTTTCAAGTGACGCGATAATTCGAAGCATATGGTATAACGTTGAAGTTTATACTTTTTCAACGACGTCGTCTAAATAGTTTTTTTTTTTTATTTGGAAGAATTTTATAATCAATTCTCATTGAGAATTATATTATTCTGGCGTGGTACTATAACGTGAATAATAAATGATTAATGTATGTTTGGTTCTAGCTGTATCTAACGTTTAAAACCATTTGCATCCAAACGCGGACTATTACGCGCGCTCCGACTGCTTTTTTTATTTCCATTTTTATCTAAATAATTTTTTTTTCAAATAAACAATTTTTACTTTTTCCCTCTGTTATAAGGAATGTAAGATTGCGATGTTTGCGAAGTAACATTGTCTACCAATCGTTTTGACGACCGACCGCGCGCGGTCATAGGGACCAGCCTGCGAATCTGATTAGCCATCGTGTCAAGTAATTGAGTAACTAATGAGTTTTGGTGGTTGTTAATTCTTCTGTTATATCTATTACTGAATTTGGATGTTTCTTCTTTAACTGCAAGTATCTTAAGGTCGCGATGTATCGTTTCGTTGGTAACATACCAAGGTACATCTATTAAGGGTCTTAGAGTTTTTGATTGGAATCGTTGAGGAATTTCTATGTTGGAATTACTCGCTGTTCCCCATAGTTGGATCCCATAGGGGTTCCCAAACAGGTTTTAATATGACTTTATACAGCATTATTTTACTCTACGCGCTTAAGTTGGAACGTCTGCCAACGAGCCAATAGAATTTGTCTAAATAGTTGAAAATTTGTTTAGTCGATGAAATTTTGCCTGTACTTTTTTCCATTCTTCTGTAAAATTTGATAACGTGGGTCGTGGATGATCATCGTGGAAGTCGCGACGCGTTAGGTGAACGGAAAAACGATTTTCAAAGTTTTGAAACAACTTACGTCTCTTTTGATAGAACGTAATTAAACAATTTTGCAGCAGCTTACGTTAGATTTTGATCTTACGTTTCTTTTGAAATGAAACCGAATAATTTCGTATGGAACGTTGGTTCTTTGAATTCGATCAGAGGCTCGTTTCAGGAAAAAAAGTCTTTCCAATTTAACGACGATCGAGTCGTTGCAAGTTTCTGATCGCTAGAAATATGTTTCAGCGGCTTTACGAACGAAACTTCGACACAAGGGATCGTTTCTTCGCCAAGCAATAAATTCCAACACACGAGTGGAATATCAACATCCTTCTTAATTAAGAAAAAACAATTTTCCATTAATAAATTCTCACTTCATAGTCGGTATTTGAATATCAGAAGCGTGTTACCATATTCTCCTACGCCTTCTATTCAAAATCAGTAGGTGGCTGCTGTTTTTGAATATCGAGCTTAAAAAATGTGGTAATAGGTATATTTATAAAATATACTTCGCGTAATATGCAAAGAAAGAATTCGTGCTCCGATTCTGTCTCGCTGATATCGTCAAAAGCACGTAACGAAAACCGTAAACGCATGTTCTCATCGGTTGTGCAATTTCTACAACACGTAGGCAACGTATTAAACTCGATCGCGATATAACCGACGCGATAGAGGACGTTTATACGTTTCTTGGCTCCGATGTACCGCAGTACCATCGGTGTAAACATTTTCCGTTAAAATTCCGCTTACAAAAGTTTGCCTTAGACATAAATCCGTGCTATACGTTTATTGTCTTCGAAGCAATAAACACACGGTTATGCGTCGCGAGCAACGTTATAGGCTACAACATCGGCTTCGACGTAAGCCTTCGTTTTTTCTTTTTATCGAAAGAAAACGTACAATTTGATTCAACGCAAAGTTCGCAGACTCTTCGATTCCACCATTTCAATGCATGATCGTAACGTACCATAGTCGTGAGAGGTCGCGACGACGATGACAGTGCGTCAACGAATACAGTTATGGCGATATTCTGACATTTTTAAATAAAATTGTTGAAAATTTTGAATCTTAATTGCCGAAATAGAAGTAAAGGAAAACTAAGGTTACACTTAGAATTCATATTAAAATAGTTTTAGATTTATTTCAGCACTCTCTTTGTCTCGCCATCTTCCATACCACATTACCAACGGGACAGTTATATTCATCCGTTTTTCGAGACACCGTGCACACACATATTTCCACACACTCATGTTCACATACGTGTGTCACTACTACGCGGCCAATCTAGTCCAGCACGCAAAATTATACATATCTCGATAAAAATATTATTAGGTTAATAAATTAGGACAGCGTGTAAGATAGAGCGCGGAACAAGACGTTTCGAATTTACGTTTCCGCGTACAACGCCTCTTGCAACGTTCGTACGCAACGTTCGACAAAGTTTGAGTACGTCACAGGTATTACACGTTATGGTATTACGTCGTTCGAAAAGTTTCTTTCGTTTTACGAGGAAATAATGGATGCACAACATTTTTCGTTTTATATTATTTTATCTATCAAGACAAAGATCGCAACTTTCGATAGGTTAGGTTTCAAAAAAGACACCTTACAACAGTACACCTTCGTACAAACGTGAAGCGAAGTCTGTCCGTGAAATGTCGCGGTGTTTATCTCAACGGAACAAAATTTATCGTACGTAATTCGACAAAATAATATAAAACAAAAAACGTCATGCGCCTATTATTTCCTCGTAAAGCGAAAGAAACTTTTCGGATAACCTAATATTTTACTGTCGCGAACCGAAGCGACGCGTTTTACATCTTCTGTCTCTGTTTTCGTTGTTTCCAAGACCATCTTAGATATATCTATGTATACGTACGTGTCACAGCGAAAAGAGGAAAAGAGCTCCGATGGCGATTCCTAATTTTACTATTCCATTGACCCGCCATTGCGTCATCGTTGTAGGATTTACACACTGATCGATAGAATCCAAGTATTCGCGTCGTTTCATACCTTTCGTACGACTACGAGAATTTGCTACTCGATAAAAGAACGCTTCGTTGCAAAATCCAAGTTCGCGCCAGTACCTTTTCTAGCTACTGTACTTGATGACCGAGAGTCGAGAAGGCGACGTTGAAATGCCTTCGCGAGTAGCACCGTGACGGGCTAAATTCCACGTCAGCGTTCGTTACGTCGTTCGATACGACAGGGCGATTTGGACGACGAAATCGCGAACCAAGAATCGAATTTCCGATACGCGACGGTTATCGAACCTGTTGGTTCGTGCGCTAACATATTTGACAGTCGGGACAAACGCGATCCTCTCTGTCGACTAAACGATGCAACGCGCGACGTGCGTTCGTGAACACGCGATAGCGGAACGCGTAATAAATCGCGTACGTTAGCGGATGGACGTGGAGGAAAGGAGATGGCGCGACGCATCGCGTCGTATCGTTCGATGCCACTGTGTGGGAAACTCGAGATGTCGAACACCGGTGGGGTGTTCGAAGCTCGTTAACCCGCGAGATAGCGCGTTATGTCGGATTACGCGGTTTCTTGGTCGTTACGCGTTCTCGAACAGCGATTCTGGCCGTGGAATGTTCGCTTTCGCCGCGAATATTAATTTTTTACGAACGTTAATTCCACGAGCAAGTGGAGGAAACGCAGAGAGCGATTCTTAAGGCGGAAGGAATCGCTTTGGACTTTCGAATCGCTTGTTTCCCGATCGGTTACTTCCGGCGTGCGATCTATTAGGTTATCCGAAACGTTTCTTTCGTTTTGTAAGGAAATAATGGACGCGATGTTTTTTTATTTTATGTTAGTTTATTGAATTATGCACGAACGTAATAATAAAAATAGAACGAAATGGATCGTACCTAATTCGATAAAGTAATATAAAAGAGAAATTGTTGTTCGTCTATTATCATTTTATGAAACGAAAGAAACTTTTCGGATAACCTAATATTTCTCCCTTCCTTTCGCTTCCTCGCAGTTTTCGCGATTTAAGGGAAATTTCTCAGACGAACAAGCTAACCTATACGCTGTCCACCGTGCATTTTTCCAAGTAACAAGGACTAATATTCGCTACTCGAATAACAAAGAAGCGTAAAAATTATTTAACTTGTCAATTATATTTTGCAGTAATGATTTTGTTTAACGATTTCAAATATCGTTTATACAAAACATCGAATTAAAAGTATAAAAACATATAGGTGAAATTACAATCATTAAAGACGACTAAAGATAAATAAAACGACTCGAACGTGAAATTAAAAATTCATAATGCGTTTTAATACTTTTGTACAGCGTGGTATCGTTCGATTATAACTTTATTTAGTTTAGCTGATAGTTTAGATAACACCACCAAATTGGTGTATTTTATCATACACTGTACTTTATAAAAGCAGGGAAAGTGTCGCAATTAATTGGTAACAATTCCAGGTAAACAATAACTGATAATAACAACAACGATAAAAAGGAAACGCCTTGCTAAAGTGAAAAAGGGAGATCTCCCTGTTCGGTTGGCTAAGCGTTAAGTTACGATTCGTGTTTGCTTTCGAAGGAAGAATATCTGGATTCTTGGCTACACAACTGTTGATCATCGAAGAATTCGTACGAAAAATTAGAAACGCGTGGCGTGCTTTCGCTGCCACTTGTTGCTCGTGTACGGCGAACGAGTATGCGATTCGTTTTAACGTTGGCCGGAGGAATGTTCGAGGAAAATCGCGATACGGTTTATCGGCGCTGCTCAGCGATGGAAATCGAAATATGGGGATAGCTTGAATAATATAGTATCGCGCGATAGTACGGGTTATAAAACGCCGGAGCTTGTAGCAAGATAAAGGAAGAAAAAATATAAGATAAGATACGCACGTTACGTAGTAACGCGCGATAGAAAAAAAAAAAGTTCTAACGAGCGTGAGTCTTTTTAAAAATTATTATGCAACGTATCGTCCGTTGGGTGTCGAAAGAACGAATTAACATCGACGAACGCGTAACCAGTATCGGAAATCCGCAGTCAGGAAAGCAATATTTATCGTTGGAATTTAAACGTTGCTTGAACAAGGGATCGGATGCTTCTGTGCGTACAATTTCCCGGCAACGGCGTTTCCTCCGTATTAATTCGATCATGGTTATCTTTTTACTTAGCCAGAGTTTCAGGAACATTAACTCGAAGATTTACGTTGGCATTTCCTCTTGCGCGCCGGTTGCTGCTTTCTTCCAAGCTTTGCTACATTCGACTCGTTACTCGTGCATACGTAACCGCGTCTGTGCTACATTTCTGTCAGTTAAACGGATAATTGCGGTCGGCCGTGTCCAGCTTAAAGGCATATCGTTGCGTTGCAACGTATTTCTTGCGACATTAGTTGCAAGGGTAAACTCGCGGGTATTAGCGTACACGGGGCGAACATACGAGGTAAGTGAGCAGGTACAGTGGTTTCTCTGACGAGCGCAACTTGTCATTCGTTGATCGCGCCGTCTGAAGAATTTTGAAAATATCAAATCCAAGTACACGTAAATGCGTGGATAATTAACATTGGAACTACCGATAGTTAACACGAAGCTATTTCTATCAAAACCAGTCGAAACGACTGGTCTTTAAGAAATACGTGATAATAGAATATTTGTATATTTATTGATTTAGTACTTTCTTGCAGAAGCAATTCCATGTTACGTGGTACAGTTTTGGTATTATTAATCCATCTGGGACCACGATCGACCTAAACGAGGGTTAACGCATTTATAAAATCGTAGAACCAGTCGTTTTCACTGCTGTGGTATTTTTAGCGTTAGCATCTAACGATGTAGCGATCGATCGGGAATTTTCCTGATAACTGATATCGTCGTATCGAACGATACGCGGTAAAGATTTTAAAAGCGCGTGGGAAATTGTAGAAAACGGGGAAACTGGTTAATTGGGGTTCGATAAACAGATCGCAGGACCCTTTTACACTTTGACAAGTACCAGTTGGTATAAGTGGCTTTGATGCAAAATTATTTTATTTGAATGCATAAAAAAGAAAATAAAATTCATTATATTATTCTTTTAGTTATCGTCGTCAAAGTCATTACATGTTTACGGAAGAAAATATAACGTAAAGTAGGAATTTTAAAACAAAATTGCAAAACCAGCCGATTTGGCTGGTGTGGTAGTTCCACTGTTAAAGAGATGGTTGTTGTACACGTCGTTACATGTAACGTGTTCTTCAGTCACGCTGTTCCATTTTGTCTGTTCAAACTCGTATCGATGTGCAGCTATACAAAATTGTACCAACCGAGGCCAGGTTTTCATATTCGATAGGACGCGTTTGGTTGCTTTAATTTCACGCGGTAATTTGCAAAAACGACAATTTTTGTTTCCTCGTTTCGGGTATTTTAGAAAAGTGTCGTACCGGGTTCGCCTATCGCAATTCGATCGAGTTCGTACACGAAGAATACAACGAAGGTATATTGATAGCGTATTAAGCCAAAGAGAATTCGATTTTCATTTAAACATAATTTATTGCAATCGATTTATCTTCGTCTGTTCGATCTTCCTAAGATCACTTTGTTACCTATCGCTAATGTAGGATCTTTACTACAATTTGTTTATTTACAGTAAATGGATTAAACAGTTGGTTAAACAGGAAACGATGGTTCTTTCCAAAATCACTTTGTTACCTATCAGGATCTTTACTACAATTTGTTTATTTACAGTAAATGGATTAAACAGTTGATTAAACAGGAAACGATGGTTCTTTCCAAAATCACTTTGTTACCTATCAGGATCTTTACTACAATTTGTTTATTTACAGTAAATGGATTAAACAGTTGGTTAAACAGGAAACGATGGTTCTTTCCAAAATCACTTTGTTACCTATCAGGATCTTTACTGCAATTTGTTTATTTACAGTAAATGGATTAAACAGTTGATTAAACAGGAAACGATGATTGTTTAAGGCGAACTGATCACAAGAACGTATCATAATTAAGACAACTAGGTAGTTAATTACCAACTCTCGTCACCACAGATCCAACGCTCTCTCGACAACACTAGGCAACACTCCCTCCCTGACTTTTCGATTCACACTTTCTCACTTCTCAACTCACACTCTTTGAATTCTCAACTAACGCTGACTATTGATTCGTCTTTGTCCCTTAGCATCCCTTTGTCTTAGCCCCACCAGGTACGTGTTCCGCAACCTCTCGTGGCCAGGGTCACGCGGGTCTTTTCCACGAAACCATTCGATCGAAGGATCGACACTTTGGCTTTCTCGCAACATTCTTTATAATTTGCCCAATATCTCTGAACCCTTTCGTCCACGATACTGCAATAATTTATTATAATCGATTCATCACTTGTTCGATGCTTCCAAGATCACTTTCTTACCTATCGCTAGCTTATTCGTTATTACGGAGAAAAGTGGCTGCTCTTCCTACCGAGAACCGTCTCACCGTTGTTTATTGGGACCCGTTCTTGGCTTACGAGTTGTTTAAAAATGTCTCGATTCTTGGATATCTATTGTTAGCTTATCCGTTATTACACGCCGGGGCTGGTTTCCACTCGAGCTCTGTAACGATTCTGTCGTTGCATAATCGAATATATTTCTAAATTTGGAAATTGCTCGACGATTCTACGACGCTTGTCATCGATCGGTTCCCCGAACCGCGTTCGAAATAAGCTTTCATCGACGTTGAAATGCACCGAGCTTTTCCTTATTTCGAACGAATTGAACGCGTTGCGTCATAAGGAAGATGGACGTTTCAACGGAAGATGATTTACGAGTATCGTCGATTCCCAGGAAGAAAGGAAGAATTCTGACGGTTTTCTTATACTTGAAAAATCGGTAATTACCGTTAGCGATACGTATCAAGATTTGTCTATTCTCTCATCTTCGTGCAGAAACCGAGAATTTTTCCCTCGAAACGAATTCTCGTTTCGAAGAATATTTTTAAACGAGATGTTTCACAGGCTATTTTCCAAGACGTATCGCAGTCGTTCGACGTAGGAGACATAGAAATATTTTTAAACGGCGGAAAACAACTACTCGCGAAACATCGAATAAGATATTATTCCTATTATACCGTGTTATTTCAGTTTTATAAGCGGTAATGGTATAAGGTTTCCAGATATATACGAGTTTTCGGTGCTCTACTATTTTCGATTCGCGTCCGTTTCGTAAACAGCTCGACCTCACATAGGCAAAACGGTGTGTCTCGGACGGTTAGCGTGGCTGATCTGTTGGCAGCACTCAGGATGGTCGATTTTTTGCTCTCATTTATCCGGTTGTTGCACAGCCACCGCGCGACCATGTAATTTTCTGGTCAAGCCAACAAACAGTTACAATGTTCTCTGCTATTTGTAGATTAACTTGTTTGCGCGTAAGGAATTCGAGTAAATACTCGACTTACTTTCGCTTCTTTATACCGTAACGTTAACTTTTATTAATCGAGTATTCGATTAGCCTGCCAATTGTTGCTTGAGTTTTTTACTCTACGATTATTATTGTTCTATTATTTCGCTCTACGATTACTAACGAGTTGCGCGAATTTCGTATTTTTCCCTGGAAACCGCGATGGATGGAAATACGTTACGGCGTAATATCCGATTTTTGCAAAATGTCACGTCGTATTCGCGCATTTCCTGCCGACGCGACGATGTTGCATCTGAATCGCTCGCATCGTTGGCAATTGTTTAATTCGTCCAGCTTATCTTATTCTTGAATAATTCCAAAGGATTCGGCAAAATCGAATTTCAGTGGCATTCGATGCGCTGAAAGATCGACTGTCGTTCTGATCGATCGATCGACGAGCTTCGAAGCACCTTGCGTCAACGAATTACGCGAGATTGGAGCGTGGAACGCGGCGAGGAAACGAGAAAAAAAAAAAAGGGAAAAAGAAAGGAGACGAGAGAAGTCGAAAAAGAAGATCCTGGTTGCACTCGGCTCGATTCTTCCCTGCTGGTTCACGGGGTTAAATATACCCTCGTGTTTGCATCATACGTATTCGCGAAACCGAACAACGGCGTGGAGAGGGGGAAGGGATAACGCGTTAAGGTAGAGACGAGGAGGTAATGTTATACGCATATGGGAAAAGACGGGAGAGCAGGTAATTTGGAAAAATAATAAACGAACGCGAGGAAAAATAAATATGGGAAAGGAAGCGGGGGTGAGTTCGCGAATATCGAATATCACGAATATGTACAAAGACAACGAAATTGTTAACTGCGAAAAGATCGAACGATCGCGTATTGAATCGACGAAACCTATCGTTTTCGTCGACGAACGTTAGAAACGTTTTCGAAGAAACGCGACTGCCTTCTTGCGCGTAAAACGACGCCGTTTTCGAACGCCGTTGCTTCTGTAATTAAAGATCGGCGAAATTGGAACGACTAAAAACGTTGTTGGGAAATACAAAGACAAAGTGGATGGATCGGACGAGGAAGGTTTATCGAACGTAATACGACCGAACGAGGTACGCGCAGCGACATTGCGATGAAATAGAAAAAGAAGTAGAAACAGAGAAGTAAAGAAGCGAAGAAAAGAACAGACGCGAACGAGGCACGCGATGAGAGAGAGAGAGAGAGAGAGAGAGAGAGAGAGAGATGGAAGGCTAGAGAGGTTGAGAAACGAAGAGAGACAACGAGGAGAAGGTTCGGAGACGTCTGCTATTACGGAGCACCTCCGTGGTCACGGCGCACAGCCCGATATGGAGCAATCTCAGATTTCCATCCGCCCAAATCAAGAATATACGCCCTCGCCTCCGCTCTCGCTCTCTTCTTCCTCTAAGGGGGATCTCTGCTCGTCTTCTTTGCCACCGCCATCGTCTCTGTATTCCTCTCGCTACCTCTCCCTCTTTTCTTCCTCAGGCGGAGGTGGAGGCGCTGCTCGGGGTTGGTGCTTGGCCGTTGGTGCTGGTAACAGTGCCAAAACTGCCTCAAAACGGACTGCTCCGTTTTGTCGTCCTCCTCTTTCTCTCCCCTTTTCGACTCTCTCTCTCTCTCTCTCTCTCTCCTCTCCTCTCCTTTCCTCCTTCCCCATGTTCTTCTTCTACTCCTCTCTTCGATCTCTCCTTGTTTCTCTTCTTCTTCTTCTTCTTCTTTAGCCGCTTCTTCTTCTGCTTCTTCTTCTTATTCTTCTGCCTCTTCTTCTTCTTCTTCTTCTTCTTCTTTTCTCTGTCTAGTTGTTCGCGCGTGTTCCTTCCCTCTTCGCGTATCGCTGTGCGTATCCCGTGCTCGTCCACGGATAACCTAACTCATCGCAGACACGTGCCCCCTATCCGCCTTCTTGCACCTTCCTTCTTTCGATTACCGTCTCCATTCTCGGCATCCAGTTGGTCGGCGATACGATCGACCACGCTTTCCCCGTTTTTCCAGCGTGTCCGTGGCCGCGCCGAACTCGCGAACGCGACACGACCCGGTCGAGACAACAAGTGTCCGGAGCGAGGATCGCGTGATTCGAGTTCATCGCACCGCAACCATCGTGTCGCCGCGTCTTGCCTTCTCGTTATCGTTCTTCGTCCTATCCGCGTTTGCCGTTGATAGCGATCGCGCCAGTGATTTTCTACGAAATCACCACCAGCCCAGCGAAGATTCCTCGGACGGAGGCTTCCGGTCGAGTCGGAGCACGAGCTTCAACGACGAATGTTGGTGGTCCGTGGAACAGGATTTACCGGGAACCACGATCCTTCTGCAACGACCGTTCATGTTGCCAGAAAGCAAGTTTCCCGTCACAGGTACCTCGACAGCAAGCGCCGACTAACCGATCTAACGGCCGCGTTCACGTTCCACCGGATTCCCTTTGATATTTCCACGACCACGCGGCACGACGACCCTGCGCGTAGGCGTGTTGCAGCGACACGGTAGCGTAATCGGGCCAGTGGATCACGGTCCGTCGAAATTGTTCGATTTCGCTCCTCCTCCAGCATCCTGTCGCGCTTCAAAGTTTCCAGATCAACGACAGGTTTGTCGTCGCGTACGTCGTAACGCGAGTTTCGAGTTTCGCGTTTAAATCGTAAAACCGAGTAAAACGCGATTTTCCACCGCAACGATGATAACCTACGAGATAATCGGAGGATGGGAAAGGTTTTTCGCGGTTCCTTCGTCGCCACCGCGTCGCCTTGACATATTCCTCCGCGTTGCAACCGACTTATCGTTTTTAACCTACTTGCGTCCTTGCCAATTAGAGAGCAAACGCATGCTCGACCGCGTGCGAGTACTCGTCACGAATCGTTGTCCACTTGTTGCCCGTGTAATCGCGTACGCTCGTCGCGTGTCACGGAGAATGCGCAAAAATCAGCCTCGTCGGTAGCCGTATCGTCGCCTCTGACGTTTGCGCTACGATCGTTACACGATCCGATTATCCACGCGTTGCGGAAAGCTGCGATCGGTTAATCGTCGAAAGTCACCGACGATCCTATCGATCTAACGCGATTCCACGCGGTCGGATATTTAAACGTCGTTGGAATATCGCGACGAACGATATCGTGCGTTTCCGTTCGAACAGTTGGTTGCTGGCGATTTACAGCGACGCTACGCACGCTTGTACGTGCTACGGTGCGGCATAGACGCACGTTGCCGAATATAGATTAGGGAATTTTGCGGTAATTTTGCTTGGGAAATGGTACTATGGAAAATTTGGCATGCGGTGGAACGATGTTCCGTGTGAAACGAGCGTAACCGGCGCGTCGTAGCGTGGCGAGTTAGTTAGCGCGAGCATAAATGGATACCGAAGTTAGGGAGCAGAAGGCAGAGGCGAGGAAACATCGGCGTATATCAGCGACCGGGCAAACGAAAGTGTCTCAACCGGCTTAGTCGTAAAGATACACCGCACAGCGGGTCCGTCATCCATAATCCCAAATATGGAGTGAGAAATTTGAGAGAACCGAAAATAGTGGCGCTACGCCAACCGCTAAAAATAGCCAAAAAATAAATTGTAGTTACGCGGCCGCCTGCATCATTCTATAACTGGTCTTCAATGAATCGGGCCACCTCCCGCACACGCCGTTATTAATACACCATCACACAGACACGCCGGTCGGTAAGCTACGTTGCTCCCGTTTTTGGCCTGCTTTTTAGCGCGGTAAATCGTTCGAAAACCGAATCTAGGGATCGTTTTACCGAGACGAACCGTACGCGATACGACGTTGCCATCGAATTTTACGTTTCGTAGGTGCGTGCACGACTGGAGCGACGTTTGGTCGTCGTTGACGTCGGTCGAGGCGCAACTTTGCTTCGATCGATCTAGCTAGCGCGATGCTCTCCGTGCCGTTTAATTTTAAATGACACGTGTCCGGGGTTATTAGAACTTTTGCCGCACGTGCTGCGAACGAATTAACCGCGTTTCGCTACGTTTTCGGTGCTGCGATCAGCTGTCGTCGATTCATATCGTTTCAGCTTGGCTGTACGGTGCTCGAACGTTCGCTTTGCTTTCGAAACGTCGTTTGCCAGAGCAGCTTTTATTCCTTTAAATCGACAGAGTATTTTCAAGTTTGGGAAACATTCGCCAAAATTTGCATCGATAGCGCGCGCTTACGAAGCGCTTACCCCTTCGCGGTCCATCGAAGACACGCGACGCGATCGACGTTTTCCCCGATAAGAAAGGAAAAGCGAGAAAACGCTGCTACGTAAACGAATTTACCAACGTCCGTGGACTTTGTCTATCGAAACTTCTCCACTCTCGGCGAACCAACCTTTTACAAGCGCGTTGCAATAGATCAACGACAAAGATACGTACAAAGACGAAACAAAGGCGGAATAGAAATCTTTGATTCGAATTGGTGGTCGCTCGCCATGATTCGACCACGACTACACCGATGTCTGGGAACGAAGATGGTATAGGTAGGTAAGGCGTGAAACCCGATCGACTAAGGCCAAGTACGGAGCAAGAGTCGCGGGTGTTGGGTAGAACCGTACGCGTGTCTGTTTCTATTTTCGAGCAGGAATATTTTTATCCTACGGTGCTGCAAAGTCAGTATGTACAATACGCTTCTTCATCTCTGCGATTCCACACGCCGGCCTCTCCATTCTTTCTCTTTTTCTGCTTCTCGTTTCCGCTCTTGTCTACGAGCTACTCGCGTAGCGTTTTTCCTTTATATCGTTCCGTCGCCACACCTTTTTCTTCCTTTCGTCGGCCGTCCTTTTCGAACCCGTAGCTGGGACGCGCGTCATTCTCCTTGGCTCTTCGGATATATCAGGTTGTCCGAAAAGTTTCTTTCGTTTTATAAAGGAAATAATAGACGCACAGCGTTTTCTGTTTCATATTATTTTGTCGAATTACGCGCGATCCTTTTTTGTTCTATCGAGATAAACAGCGCGACATTTCACAGATTTGGTTTCGCGTTTGTACGAAGCTGCGCTCTTGTAAAAAACACGTTTGCGAAAGAAAAATACTTCCCGGACAACCTAATATATATGTATATATTATAATAATATAATATGTATCATCGATCAAGCGTTATCGCCTCGCGTTAAATTTGTCCCGCCACGAACAAATTGATGGGTCGCGTCGCGGGCGTACGGAGTTGCGTATTGGGTTGGCAACTAAGTGATTGCGGATATATCAATACCACGTAATGACAAAATCCGCGATCACTTAGTTGCCAACCCAATATTACTAGAATCGTCGCGAACCGGTGCTTGCGAATCGCGAGAGACTCGATCGCGTTCCCCCCCAGCCGCGATGATTTTTCACGGCGATTCGCGATCTTTCTTCATCGCTGTCGGTTGTCGCAGAGCTTTCAACGACGTTCTTCGGGAAGCTTCTTTCCGATCGTGGTAACCAGATCGGACCGCTGACTATCCCACTTATCGGATAGCCAGACGTAGCGTTTTATTCGAACAAAACTGACTTTTCTGCAGGAAGTATCGAGCCTTCTCTGGCTGACGATAACGTCGTAGCTTTCTACGCCACGTAACCGAGCTTCTCACCCACCGACGACAAGTGAAAGCGATTTGATTTTCACCTCGTAGTCGCATGTTCTTCCGATAGCGCGGTTTTCGCCAACGCTGATTTTTGCGCGTAAGCGCGTCGTCCTCCGATTGCCGTACGTATTATTACGCGCGAAGAACACGCTCAGACCGAGCACTATATTTATACGTGCGTGGCGGGGCGGATCGACGTTTCGATGAGCTTAAAGGAACGTTACGAGGAATTATACGCGACAGGTGTGTGCGTAGAGGCGAGTCGAGGAACATTCCTAAACCTATCCGTCGCGTAATACACGGCAGCTGCGCGTTTTCCTTTTATTCGATTTCGAAGCCTTGGACGCGTCTGCGTGCCCACACGCGGCTCAACTATGCCGCAACACCCCACACGATTCCCCCCGCGGTTCGCATGTGGGCATTTGTTTAGTTTCTTCCATTTCTCACGCCTGCTCCGCTCTACGTCTACGTGGAAGTCGACGTCTACTGCTGTCGTCGCGTGCAAACCAGCATTTACGGTGAATCCAACGATGTTTCGTTAATACAGAAGCTTATGAATATTCCGCGATATCCAGGCTGCATCGTAAAAGTCGATGCGACCGATGCCCACGCGTAATTTTTCCTTTCGACCCGCGCCCTGCGCGTACCACTTGGCAGCTGTACGATGAAACGAAAAGTCGAAATTCGTCGTACGCGTCCCATTTTTCTTATTTCTCCCGACAAAAACGGATTATCGATGGATCATACGGATGTTTGCGCGAATCGAAAGTTGCACGAATAGGCAGAGGCGAAGGTAGAGCCGAAGCAGAGATTCTCTTGCGTACCTATCCATATAGTATCGCAATTATAGTAATTTTATATCGCGCGCGTTGCATTTTTCCAGTTTGCAAATTGCCCTAAACTCGCCAAGATCGTCGATCCTTTGGATCGTGCGAGTATCGACTCGATAGACGTTCAGTACGGAACGTAACGCTCTCTGCCACCTGCTTTCCATCGGATCGTATCGACAAGGATATCTTTAGAATTATCAAACAGTTTTCTGCCTGAGATATAGCGATCAGTCGAACGTTTGTTACGAACCAACCAATCGTAGAATCCAATTCACTGATTTAAAATTTAACCGATTTAAAAAGAGGAAGGATGAAAAGAAGAGACTAAGGGGGAGACAGAGAGAAAGAGAGGAAGACAGAATGGCCGATGTTGTTTATTCCTGACGCGACAAATTGAAAGGAGAAAAATCGCTAGATCTGGAAGTAACCAAGTACGTTTCACGTTGCAGGGGGCACTATGCAGACCGAGGAAATCGTGTCTCGCGCGCGATCTACTGGTATAGACGGTGGCCCCACGGACAACGCTTCTCTGCACCATCATCCGCATCGTTCGTCGCGTGTAAAGTGTCCGCTGCCACCTCTGCTGCACATGGCGGTCAAGCAGGAGCCACAGGAGGAGGAGGAACGAAGTCGTGACACGAATGCGTTGAGGTGAGCCTACGGTTTATATCGATCGAAGCTTCCCCACTTGGTTCGTACTATCTCCTCTTTATCTAACGTTTTTCCTCGTAATTTTCCTCGTAAATTTAATCCTTGGATCCTCCGATCGCATACGACAACGCTCTTTTATTTTTCAATTAATTTTGAATCTAAATCGCGCGTATTTCCGTTCGTCGGATATTTTTGTTTCTTTTTTTTTTTTTTTTTTTTTTCTTTTTGTCGACTCTGCGTAGCCTGATGACTGAAATTAGTATTCCACGAGCGAGATAAACGTTCGTGCCGACAGGCCGATGTGTTATTATCGTATCATACGTAAATCATATAAGAAAGGCATTAGTTGTTATTATTATTATTATTATTGTTATTATGGCGCGTTGCACATCGTAACAAGATGAATATATCTCGTCAGTGAAATGAAATAATACACCGAAAAGGTTATTATTACGCGCAACGTATGTGTATACATACAGACGGTGTAGATTTTCGGGTCGGTGGACGTTCCGCTGGCGTTTACGAGCGACAGATTATTTTTTTAATGGAGTATAGCAAGTACGATCGCCTTCGAGTCGCGTAAAAGTAATTTATGCACTTGAAGATGGTTCGGAAAACGGCTGGGTCGATTCGCACCACGTAAATGTGTATACACGTGTATGTATATGTACACTGTACGGCGATCTCTAAAACTTTGGCTCGCGGATCACGTTCCTTCGTACGTGCGTCTAATCGACTGTAATAATTTTATAATTTATTTTCTAGTACCTTCGAGTTCAAACTTCTTCCCCGTCTCTTCGTTATCGATTACAAAACGATCGGAAGAAAGAAAAAAAGAAATGCATCGGTTCGGTCAAACGTTCGCTTTACATATGCGAAATTGAGCGATCGAAGTAATGTAAATTAAAGTAATTTGCTTAGACGAGCCGATGTCGATAGGAAGATGGAAGTTTTGATATTATGTGGGTAAAATTTGAAAAGGATTCGACAACGTAGCTAGGAGTTATGGTACATTTATTAGAAACGAGCATTCGGTCGAACGTTCGTGAGATACAGTGGCTCACGAAAGCATTCGAACGCTTACGCTTAGAAATTTCAATTAATAAAAGGAAGTGTACTATACTAATTTGTTGAAACAATTTGGTATCTGTATTGAGGGGAAAGTATGAAAATTACATTGGTAAAATTTGAAAACCATTCGATAACATAGAAGTTGTGATTCATTAGAGACATTCATGACAAGTGGCTCACGAAAGCATTCGAATGCTTATACTTAGAAATTTCAATTAATAAAAGGAAGTGTACTATACTAATTTGTTGAAACAATTTGGTATCTGTATTGAGGGGAAAGTATGAAAATTACATCGGTAAAATTTGAAAACGATTGAATAATACAGACAGGAGTTGTGATACATTTATTAGAAACATTCATTGTAAGTATCTCACAAAAGTATTAAACGCTGTAACACTGTTGATAGTTTTTCATCTTCCTTTGCAGCTAATGTAAACATCATTGGTAAATGAAAATATTGTAGAGGTTCGTTTGATGTTAGGATATCGGTTCAGTAACGTAAAAGTGTGCACAAAAGTGTGAAAGAAAAGCGTGAAAAAGAAATAATATTCCGATTACATATAGCGAGATTGCCGGAATTGTGAAAAGAAGTAAATCCACAATAATTGCATATATGTAGCGTTCAAATACTTTTATCAGTCATTTACAATGTGTGTTTCTTATAAATGTATCGTCTCACATAATCTTAAGACTTCCATCTTCCTATCGACATCTGCTTGTCTAAGCAAATTACTTTAATTTACATTACTTCGATCATTCAATTTCGCATATGTAGCATTCAAATACTTTTACCAGTCACTTACAATGCTTGTTTAAGCTCATAAATGTACCATAACTCCTACCTACATTGTTGTATCCTTTTCAAATTTTACTGAGATAATCTTAAGACTTCTATCTTCCTAATGGCATCTTCTTCTCTAGACAAATTACATTAATGTACATTATTTTAGCCATCTAATTTCGCATATGTAGCATTCAAATACTTTTACCAGTTACTTACAATGTGTGTTTCTAATAAATGTATCATCTCATGTAATCTTAAGGCTTCTATCTTCCTATTGACATCCGCTTCTCTAAACAAATTACATTAATGTACATTATTTTAGCCATCCAATTTCGCATATGTAGCATTCAAATACTTTTACCAGTCACTTACAATGCTTGTTTAAGCTCATAAATGTACCATAACTCCTATCTACTTTGTTGAATCATTTTCAAATTTAACTCACATAACATTAAAACTTCCATCTTCCTCTCAACATCTGCTTGTCTAAGCAAATTACATTAATGTACATTATTTTAGCCATCCAATTTCGCATATGTAGCATTCAAATACTTTTACCAGTCACTTAAAATGCTTGTTTAAGCTCATAAATGTACCATAGCTCCTACCTACGTTGTTGTATCCTTTTCAAATTTTACTGAGATAATCTTAAGACTTCTATCTTCCTAATGGCATCTTCTTCTCTAGACAAATTACATTAATGTACATTATTTTAGCCATCTAATTTCGCATATGTAGCATTCAAATACTTTTACCAGTTACTTACAATGTGTGTTTCTAATAAATGTATCATCTCATGTAATCTTAAGACTTCTATCTTCCTATTGACATCCGCTTCTCTAAACAAATTACATTAATGTATATTATTTTAGCCATCCAATTTCGCATATGTAAGTGTTCAAATACTTTTTTCAGTCACTTACAATGCTTGTTTAAGCTCATAAATGTACCATAACTCCTATCTACTTTGTTGAATCTTTCTCAAATTTAACTCACATAACATTAAAACTTCCATCTTCCTCTCAACATCTGCTTGTCTAAGCAAATTACATTAATGTACATTATTTTAGCCATCCAATTTCGCATATATAGCATTCAAATACTTTTACCAGTCGTTTACAATGTGTGTTTCTAATAAATGTATCATCTCATGTAATCTTAAGGCTTCTATCTTCCTATTGACATCCGCTTCTCTAAACAATTTACATTAATGTACATCATTTCGGTCATTCAATTTCGCATATGTAGCATTCAAATACTTTTACCAGTCACTTACAATGCTTGTTTAAGCTCATAAATGTACCATAACTCCTACCTACGTTGTCGTATCCTTTTCAAATTTAACTCACATAACATTAAAACTTCCATCTTCCTATCGACATCTGCTTGTCTAAGCAAATTACTTTAATTTACATTACTTCGATCACTCAATTTCGCATATGTAAACGTTCGAATATATTCGTCAGCCACTGTACGTCTATCGGTGTTATCGACTCGTGTCGACACGAGATTTATATATCGTTCAATTTATACGTAGGTACATTGGAAAGGAAGAATCGTAAAGATACTTTATTTCCTCTATCGATAGTTTGCGTAGAAACGAAAGTTTTGGAAAGGTCGTAGGTGTTTTTTGATTCTTCCATGTGATTTATGTGCGACGTTTTACGAATGTTTACATCGCGCAGAAAATTCCTTTTTCTTTCGAGATATATACACACGTTCATCGAATAACAACTTTCACCCGATCCACGCGCTTAGGTATTCGCGTTTACTTTATTCGTATTTTTATCGACGAACGTGAAATACGAAAGCTTCGTTCCGTTTTCTTCGCTCGTCGCGACACACAGCTAATGGAAAATTCGATAGTCCTCAAGTAGATGCAGACGTTTCGCCGACGTCCGTCGATGGCAAACACGGACATGGACACGAAACGAGCCATCATCAGATTCAAGAACTGGAGGAAAGCGCAGGACAGACTGTTACGGATCTCAATAGCCGAGGAAGGCCGAGGTAAATCGTCGTTTTAATCGTTTTTTATTCCCGCGAGATACTTTGCGAGGCTGAAAAGCGAATTGATACAGTTTACGCTCTTTGTTGTGGGAATGTATTAGGTTGTCCGAAAAGTTTCTTTCGTTTTATAAGGGAATAATAAACTCGCAATGTTTTTTCTTTTATATTAGTTTATTGTCTTATTTACGAACATAATAATAGAGATATAACGAAATGGATACCTAATTCGATAAAATAATATAAAACAGAAATTCTTGTTCATCTATTATCACCTTATGAAATAAGAAAGAAACTTTTCGGACAAGCTAACACGTAATTAAAAAAAAAAAAAAAAAAAAAAAGGGAGAGAGAAAAGAAAAACTTTGTCCGTAAAAATCAAAGAGTCTGTTTTTAGTTATTTTCTTTCGCTTTTAGTTTCGATCGACTTTACCAATAATACCAACTTGCTGATTATTCCAATAGTCGCGTCAGTAATCGATCAATTTGGACGGAAAGGAAATTTAATAACTCCTTTTTATTTTACTCGCGACCGATAAATTGACTCTGAGAACAAATATGAAAATCATAGTTTGCTCGAAATACGAATTTTGCATATGAAATAATTGGTTGATAATTCGTTGACAAACCACGAGTATTCACGCGTTCACGCGTTTGCGGGAAATTTCAAAGGACAAAGATATCGTCGATACTGCGTATACTCGACAGCAAAAACAGCCGCTAAAAGACCAGATGACAAGGATAATCAGCGATGGTAGCGACGCGGAAACTCTCTCGACCCGAGTTATCCGAGCGTTTTCCTCGAGAAACGATTTTTCCGCTATCTCGCTGAAAGTTACAGCCTCGAGGCGTCGGTGATCCGTATCGGACGTGCACGGTGAAACAACCCTTTTAACGATCATTTTCGCGTAAAAGTCGCGGCGTTGGCAACGAAACAGTCGCTTTTAAATAAGCGACAAAAAGGACTCTTCGGCGGGAGAAACTGGTTCGTTCCGCGTGTCTCGCGGACTCTTGCGCGGACGAGAAAAAAGCGAACTTGTTTGGTACGTCGCTGAAACGCCGCGAGTCGATTACCGTTATTGAATTTCATTAAACGCGTCGCGCGCTAGAGCCACCGGTGGAAGAGAAGCGCGGGGCACGTTCTCTCTCTATGCATAATATGCCTGTAAGGTGGCACGCAGCCGCTTGTATAAATCGCCGTCCCAAGGTGTGGTTCGGAATGCAGTTAGGTGGAAAAGAACGTTAACGAAAGGCCTCTGTATCGCCGATGTAATTATCGGCGTCGAGCATCCGATTTCCATACGTTTCTTTACGCGCCACATCTGCAACGCCTAACGAGAAATTAATTGCGAATCGATTAGCGGAACGCGCTCGCCGGAGAACCGGGTAGAATCGCGAACGCGGAGGGATGTCGTCGAATCGCGGCGAATTTCGTAGAATCCGTGGCGGAGAAGAATCGTGCGGAGAGAAAGGGACGCGGTCGAGGAGAAAATTATCTTCTCTTTGCCTTTATTCCTCACCACGAGCTACGGAGCTGTAGGGCGATCGGGCGTTATCGCGTGACGTTCCCATTCGACGGTCGACCGAAGGACCGTCTGTTCGAGTAGTTGAGAAAACGTTTACGGAGAAAGCTTGAGACGAATCTGTTAAAAACGAGCGGACCGTCGATATCTGTTGCAGCCGAGGTCGCAGGAAGTCGCGATGGAAGCTCAAGTTTCATCACCAGGCGCTGCCCCCGGAGTACCTTGACCACTACGAGGCGTCCCTTGCTCAAGAGGCTTTAAACTCATCGCCGACGCGGCTAACGGAACCGACGATTCCGAGCCCGGCGCCAACCAGCTCCACCTCGACGCCGAGTCCCATCGCCGACGTGCACGGCTGGCTGCAGCGGATCGCCGCGATGCAACAAGAACTGTGCCCGCGGATCTCGTCGTCGCAATGCTCGCCCGTAAATTCGTGCCAAGCGTCGGGCTCCAGGAGGTCCGTGATCACGTCCACCTCCACGCACACGTTGAACACGGGCCACCATAATCATAACCACGGTCACGGCCAGCAGCAACAGCCGCTGTCTCAAGGATCCGGCAGGCCGCCGATGAAATACTCGGATCTGCCTTACATGGGCGAGATCACGCTGGACAACAGCAAGCCGCGACGCGGTAGGAAACCGAAGAAAGCGGACATTTGCCATTTAATCTACAAGAATTACGGCACCATATTGCCCGGCACTCCTGGCCACGAGGAGAGAAGGCTGTCGCCGAGGGACAAGCTGGACTGCCGCGAGAGGATCTCGCCGCAGATGCCGTTGCAACGAACCGACGTTCAGAACAGGATCAGTAGCTTGTTGGAGAAACGATTGACTCAGGAGTCTCGACGAAGCTTTGGCGCGATGGAAAACTCGAGGGAGCAGGACGAGCCGTTGAATCTCTGCATCAGAGACTTGAACCAGCTGAAGATCAGGCTACTGCGAAAACACGGCAACGTGTACGAGTCTGGGCAGGTGAAGAGCGAGACGTCCAGCGACGGAGAAGAGATCGAGTGTATAGGCGCCACGTTCCCTTCGGAACCGGGCTACCGTTCGCTGGATCATCTCGGTCATACCACCGGCAACAACGTGAATCACAACAACAACAACAACAACGTGATCGAGCCCGTGTTGGGTGGCAATCCCGGATTCGTGTACTGGCCGAACGCCGGAGTCTTTATCCATCCGATGGCGTTGCAATCGCAGCTACTTTACTACCAAAAGATGGCACAGAACGACAAGTGTTATCCCCGAGGTTTGGACCAACATCCGAAGGAGCAGAAGATCGTCCCTAAATCGATATACTCTATGATGGAGACGAAGAGTCCGCCTCTGTTGCCAGCCGCGGTCCAACCAGCCTCTCAAACGGCCACCGTGCCGCCTCCTGTCTCGCCCAGACCGAAGAGGAACGCGTCCGTGGTTCAAGCTCAGGGACAGCCGACCAAGAGGAAACGATCCGCCATATTCATCCCGCCCATGCCATCGGAGAACAACAACAATCCAGCGACGGAAGTGAGCATATGCAAATTTAAATTCACCGGAGGTGCGAAGCCCAGTCTACAGGAGAAGAAGAGCCTGTCGGTGGATTCAGGTGGCAACTTCAGATACTACAGCGGCACCGGGGACAAGAGTATGCGCGGCTACGAATTCTTTCCACGGGAAGCGCTTCAACAGTCGGCAGGGCAATCGGGTTCCTCGACGGGAGCTTTTCTCAACGCCGCCGGCGAGAGGATTCAGCCGACAGCCTGCCAGAGGAGCGGCAATCAGGAGGAAGGTCGCCGCAAGAGGAAGACTCGAAAGTCCCTTCAGAGGGAGAAGCTGGAGCAAACGTTCAAGGAGAAAGGATTTCTCATACAGACGCAGCAGCTGGAGTCCGCCGAGGGCGCTACTTACTGCAAGTTCCGGCAGCTTAGGAAATTCACCAGGTATCTGTTTAGAAGCTGGAAGGACTACCTTCCGGGGAATGTGCGCGAGCTGACGGGCGCGCCGGACAACGAAATGGCCGACGGAGACGCGGAGAGCGACACGAACGTGTTACCCTCGCCGGTCCCTCGCCCCAATATGGTGGACGTTCCGGCTGGCTTCGTCGACGAGCATCGCGCTCTGCCTCTGACGTGAAACGTTGAAATTGCTCCCCGAGGCGGTCGGATAATTCCAACTCGACGCTACTTTTGCCACGGCTGCGTGCCGCGTTCCGGCTCTGCGGAGTACGCGCGCCACGCTTCCTGATATCCAGCGGATATCGATCGGTTCAACGATCGTTCTTTTTCTTGCCAGTGCTCGAAGCGAAGAACGGCCAGCATATTTTACATAGATTTTGAACGACGACGGTAGAGTTCTACGGCGATCGATCTCGATGAAAAGGACAGCCAAATAGTCGAGAGGAGTTCTTCCTCCAAGCGAGTTTCGTATGTCCGTGTTTCGTATCCGATCATCGCGAAAAATAGTATCAGCTAACGAAACGAAACTTTGGTAAACGATAAACTGCGTATTGTAGGATGATATTCCTTGAGCCGTGAAAGATGTAACGATACGTTGCCGATGAACTTTGGCTGACAGAAATGTAACAGGAATTAAAAACGGAAGAAACGTCTATTAGATTCCAAGGAGGGATCGATTTTCAAAATTAACCGATAAGAAAATGTCTGAGATTGTAAAACGCGATTGTTAAATCTACTCGAGGCAGGTGGACGTTGCTGGTCGCCTCATCCACCGAGTTTGTTGGTCCAACGACGTCTCCTTTTCACGATTTTGTAGCCATTCGTCGATCACGCGTCACTCTGCATCTCAATGCCTGTTACAAGTCTCGACAGGTACATACCTGATCGTCGTTGCTATATCGCTAGCGTTTATCGCATTCATCGCTGTTAAACTGTCTTGTTACGGTATTTTTTAAGAAACCTAATTAGCGCGGCGTAAAAATAGCCAATGGATTGGAGCTTAGAGCGCAGTCTTAACGCGTTAACCAGCTACACGATTCTCCTAACAATTCGTCTCTTAGGTTACCGATGTTTTCAATGTTCATCAGCCTGGATTATGTTTATTTCAAACTATCTGAAAATCATTGGTCGATTCTTCGATGGATCGTCACCGGGCGATTTAGCGTTTCCAAGATCGAGAACGCGTACGTTCGCGATATTCAAGAGACTCGATCGAAAGACTTTATCGAATTTATGATCTCGGCTAAAGAAATGGCCGTTTAAGAAACGTAGCACAGCGAACAAGGTAACAGGTTAAACGCGAAAGACAATCGCGTAGCTTTCACTGCGCTCGCGATCAACGACAGCTGACCGTTAACGTGACGACGGTTCGGTACCGAGACTGTACAACGCGTGTAAGATACGACGCACGTCGCGTTCTTCCGACAATTGGAAAAATAGCCGCTCGACACGGTGGCTGTTGAAAAGTTCTTTCATCCAAAGTTCTTTCCCTTTGCGTGCTTTTCTTATCGAACGACGACGTGCGCGTTGCTAAATATCGCGCACGGATTTCGAGATTTCGTTGCTACCGCCTTACGCGAAGGCGGAGAGAAAGAGCGAGAAGCGGCGTGGTATCGTCGCGTAACGTGATTTAATAATAATGTTAATTCGATCGTAGCTCGTGCCAAAGATGGGAGACTGGAATGTACATAGCGCTGAAAGAACGTGTTTGTCGTAGTTAACCAAAGAGCGTGGTTTCGTGCTCGCCGATTAGAAGCGGATACGGATGTAGTCTTCGTGTTAAGGAACAAGAGGCGTGACGCGATAAATTCAGCTTTCTAGCTGCTCCGACCATGGCCGAGGCGAGACTTTCTTCGGCTTTTGATTTTCCGATACGTTTCGCGAGGCTTGTACGCTTCCAGGAACAGTCAGCAAGAACGAGAGGCAATGAGATCGGGGAAAGAAGAGAATACGTAGGTTGGGAGTGAGCGAGACTCGGCATGGGGAATAATCTCGAAGGAAGAAACAGAATAATAACGAGAAGAGAGTGAAAGAAGAGGAAACGGGAGAGAGCCCGTTGTAACTATACGATTATCGTGATTATTTTTTAATCGTAAATTACTCGCCAATCTTATTTAATAACGCCTAACGAAATCTAGTCTTATTTATACTCTTTGTTAAATCAAAAGCCGTGTTTTTTTCTTTATTATTATTATTATTATTATTATTATTATTATTATTATTATTATTATTGTAGATGACGGTTTATTTATACATGTACATACATAGTCGGTACATAGTTTATGTCGGTGCGTGGCGTTTATGCAGATGTAATCGAATGGAAGAAAATGTGTAAACGTTGGTGGAAATATGTAATCGAATGCGTCGATCGAAAGGACGGAGATCGTCGCGTTGGCGCCTCGTACACGTCCGACGAAAACGATAGGAGAAGGTTTGAAACGAGAATGAGAAACGATCGTACCTGAGACTTGCGGCGCCTCCTTCGATGGGACGTGCTTTCGTCGACTTTTCGCTTTCACGATGCCCCGCGTGCGGATGTCCGGCGTGTTCGTAGCGATTTAACGAGTTCGTAAACGCGCCGACGGGTCTCCGTTGTTGGATGAGAAACTGCGCGTTGAAAACGACGACGATAAGCGACGGAACGTGGGAAAATGCAACAGGAACCGTCCTATACCCGTGTCGTTATTATCCTGTGCAGCGACAAGCAAAACTATTTTGTACGTATTGCCGATAGCGAGCAGATCGGTTCTTATAGTCTGTAATAATAAAAGGTAATCGTCACTGAGCTTTCTGCTTGTTGATTTTTAGCAACGGCAAGTTGAACGGATGAGCGTGCTACTACTCTTCAACGATTTGCAAATTGCTCAGCTCGCGTCCCGTTACTCTCGCGCGTGCTTCATTCTTTCTTTCTCCCACGTGTATTATCTTTTATCGTAAAGAGAACGATCTGTAAGAAAGGCGAGAAACTTGTTTGTTTAAATTAAGGAAGATGTGCAGGGTCGATCACGTTGGGAGGAGAAGAGTCGCGAGCGCAGAAGGTTGACGATATAAATCTGTTCATTCTATCTTCAACGTACGTGTATTTATTTGCCGATTTACTACGATTATCTTCTTCTCCTCCTTCGTTCAGACACTGACGATTCGTTGGTATTCGAAACTAGCTGCAAAGTAATTACCACGTTAGCACTTTACCGATCGTTGCTGTACTTTGCCGGTATTCAATTTCGTCTCGTCTATTTCTTCGTTAATGGGCCATGAATTCGCGCGAAGTCAATTTTCAATTTTCAAGCTTTTAGTTTCTCATACGCTCGACGCCGAACAAGAAAGTCTTGAGAAAGATTCCCATCGTACGACGATCGTTCAGGTAACCAGGTAACCCATTTGCATCCAAGCGCGGATTATTACGCGCGCTGCGAGACTGCTTTTTATCTCAGTCGCAAAGTACTTTTCAGATGTGAGAGATCGCGTTTGACCCGTTTGCCAGCATCTCGCCTATATCGGTTTATTATTTTCTAAACAAGCCTTACCTTTGTCGTAAAAATCTTTTTAACTGCCTCTACGAGCAAGTACTGCCAAGCTTAACGAAACTTAACAAATTCAAATGTAAAAAATATCCTAATTTTACAATGCAAACTAAAGCGATGCGTTGCATGCTTACCTAAACGTACTCGAAGAGAAACGTTCTTTAAATGGCACGTTTGCGATGTACCATTATGTATCGATCATTTTAAACGATCCCACGAGAAGTAATATCGTTTAATTTCCATTTCAATCTAAATAATTTTCTTTTAAATAAATAATTTCTACTTTTTCCCTCTGTTATAAAGAACGTAAGATGCGATGTTTGCGAGGTAACATCGTCTACCAATCGTTTTCAACAATTTTCGATAAACTCCATGAGGAATTCGGATGTCATTTACTGCACCTACGATCGAGCGCGCGCGGTGATGAGACCAGTTGTCAGTTGTACGCCGCTGATGCCTTCGAATGGCCCCTTAACACGTTGACTGCCACGACACTCGTATTCGGGTGACAGCAAAGTTTCCGATAGGGCTGCATCACCCGTATTCGGGTGACGCTTATTTGACTACTTGCGAAGGATCGTCGTAGGTATTTGAGAAGATATTTCAGAAGAAATAATAAAACTATTGAATTGTTATAAAAGCAATACGAAAATGGATTATTAAAAAAATTATTTACTCGCATTACTAAAATATCGATGGGAGTATCTAGCAGAGAACGCTTGGTACTGCGGTATACGTGGCCTGACTGACATTTCAGTGAAAAGTCGCATGGCCTGACGGAGATTTCAGTGAAAAGTCGCGTGGCCTGACGAACATTCCGGTGAAAAGTCGCGTGGCCTGACGGACATTTGGGTGAAAAGTCGCGTGGCCTGACGAACATTCCGGTGAAAAGTCGCGTGGCCTGACGGACATTTGGGTGAAAAGTCGCGTGGCCTGACGAACATTCCGGTGAAAAGTCGCGTGGCCTGACGGACATTTGGGTGAAAAGTCGCGTGGCCTGACGGACATTTCAGTGAAATGACGCGTGGCCTGACGGACATTCCGATGAAAAGTCGCGTGGCCTGACAGAAATTTCAGTGAAATGACGCGTGGCCTGACGGACATTTCAGTGAAAAGTCGCGTGGCCTGACGGACATTTCAGTGAAATGACGCGTGGCCTGACGGACATTTGGGTGAAAAGTCGCGTGGCCTGACGGACATTTGGGTGAAAAGTCGCGTGGCCTGACGGACATTCCGGTGAAAACTGAAACTGCGTGGCAGTCAACGTGTTAAGTATGGCCATGATGCAAATGGGGTAAGAAGATGCAACGTCCTCACCTGGTGACGCGACTGTATCGTAATCACGATAATTCGATGCAGAGTATGTCGCGAACTGCGTAATACGTATTTGTATACGTATAAGTATTTGTTACGATTGTCGAAGATAATTACTGAGAGAAGCCTAATTAAACGTTCCCTGAACGATTCATTGATACATCGGCCGAGGATCCATATACATCGCGACCACGATGCAGCTCGCTCGAACAGATAAGTATGTGTTACGTGTATTGTACACGCGTGCACGACGTATACACGCGGAGAAGGCATAAGGATGCGTGTGCAGTGTGCACGCACTGGCTGGTCTCGACTCGATGCGTACAGCCAGCCATTCATGCATACGCCCATTCATACGTCTCTCCGGCTCACCTTGAACACTTTTTATCGTCGGTCGATGTGGACGTGGTTGCGGTGCGGCGCGGCGCAGCGCGACGCGCTTCAGCGCTCCAACCGCGCGTCTTCGTACACAGCTTAAACCTGCGCATTTGCAAATTTTATGAACTCGTTAGGCAAAGTCGTTACACTCTGAATCGAATTTTCTTTCAGATCGGACGCTTCCAGCGGCGCGTTCGTCGAGAGGATTTTGTCGAGACGAAACGTTTTGGTAGAAGAACATCGACGTGCGAAACTCGGAATGCTAATTTTGACGATTTCGGAGCGGAACCTGGAGATTTAAAGATTCGACGATCTCAGGGACGAAAGTATAGAAATTGTTCGTTTCGCGTTAATTGAATTTTTGCCGCTTTAAAGTCTGTGCATCGCGCAGCTACAATTCTACGATATTTTCGTCACGGGAGAAACGTAGCGATTTGTTGGCGAATTTTGTTTCTACATATTTTTCCTAGCGACAGGATGCGACGATCGTCCTTCTCGTGTCACTTACACCGTATGCTTAATTTACGAACGAACGCGAGCGAAGAAAATTTGACGTGCAACTGCTGCAAGCGAAGAGGCGTCGTCGTCGTCGTCGTCGTCGTCGCCATTCTTCTTCGTGTCGTCGTTGTGGAGCGTGGCGCGCACAATGACTGCAGGTTTCCTAATACGGTCTCGTCGCGGAACTCGATGAAAAAAAGAGGAATTTTGGCCACCACCGGGGGCCTGGGAAGCAACGTCCCGCGTTAGATGCTGCCGGCACAGAAATTTAATAATCGACTACCGTTCTCCCTTCGTAACTTCGCCTTCCTCCGGCTACTCGAACGCATATTATTTCTCGGCCAGCCGATCCTCTGCAGCCAGATTTGTCTTGCTTCTCAACAGAAAAGAGAAAACGATTCAACTAGACGAATACTCGACCTTTACATTTTCATTTAGCTGCGCTACTGTAGCTTTTCAACGTTAAGAAATATCTTCACGGTGTGGACAAAACCTGAAGAACGTGTTATCGCTATTTTACACATTTTTCCCTTCGTTTGTTAAAACGAGAGCAAAATTGAAACGTAGAAATCCGCGCGACGATCGTGGCAGAGACGAAGACTCGAGTTCGCTAGATCGATGCGAGAAAACAAACGACAAAACGGTACGGAAGTAGCGGGAAAGAGATAAAGCGAGAAATCGATAAGAAGAATAAAAGGAAACGCGTAGAAAAGAAGATGACAAGATGAAGTGGAAAGCTGTGAAGCGAAAGTTATCCCATCGGTGTGTCGATAAATCGTAGAAAAACCGCAGGATCGTTCGTTCGCTCGTCGAAACAAACGAATTTGCATCGCCTTCTCTTCCTCCGGACGTCTGAAACTTTCAAAGATACGCGTTCAAAGATAAACGCGTTCTCCGAAATTCTGAGATTACGAGATACAAAGAGAAGAGAAGTGGAAACGCGTACTCGTTCGCGAGTACCTTATACGGCAAAAAGATAAGAAGTTCGCGCGTTCAGTAAATCGGCGATTTAAGGTGAGTCGGTGGCCGCTGAGACGCCGAGGAGATTGCGAGCGCGGAATTGCATCGAGCGTGAAGCGTGAAGCGAGCAAGCAAGATCGGATAGAGCGGGCTGCTGCGGCCGGTTCGGTCGAAGAAAGACAGGTTCGCAGTGCACGGACAGGTTCGTTCGCGAAAAACTTCAATTTGTCTCGCACGCTCCCCTATCCCGCCGCCGGGATATCTGCGCTGACTTGGCTGGATAACGCGTGCGCGCACGCGCTCTTCCAACGAAACGAGATTGCCGCGCGTGTAGGAGTTAACGTTCTTTGGAATTACGAGTTTCTAAGGGAGTTTAATCGCCGGTTTGCTCGAGGTTTGCGCCACGTTCACCGAGGGTGGCGAAAGAAATTTTATTTCCTCCGAGTATGAGTCTGTGCGGGAAGGTCGTAGGTCGCGAGGTAAATTATCGAGACCAATGAAATATTAGATTCGCGACTAAAGATAAATTCGCGACCTTGTACGTTTACTCGAAAATTTATTATCAATGCGAAGTTTGATTTATTTCGCTGAAAATACCACCGGACAACTTGCCAATGACGCTGGCCTCTGGAAAAACTGGCAAGTTTCACCTGCGACACGTGGATTCCGAGGGATGCGCGTCTCGCCTACTTAGCGGCAAACGTCGATTTGCAGACTTTGTCTTAGTTTTGGGACTACACTTTACGTAAACGTACTGAGGTGGTTTCTGATCAAAGTACCCGCAAAGTACTCGATGTTCGACGAAAGAGTTTTATTAAGCTATTAACAGTCAACAATTTACGATCAACGATTAACGATTAACGATCAAGAGTTGATAATCACGTACCTCGGCTTACGTTTGCTTCGCTGTGACGCTAAACCTTTCCGCATTTCGCAGCTCGGGGCAGAATGAATCTTCTGTTCGAAACCAAACGCACTCTTTTCTTTGTTGCCCCTCGATATTCCCATTATGCGCGCGTTTATTGAAGTCCGCGACAGTTGCCGCGTATGCATTCTTCCGAATATTCGGTGAAAGAACCGTAGGTATGTCGACCTTGCACGCTTTGAAGGTATAGCGCTTTGTGTCGCGAAGCCGCGGTCGAGTGCCGCCACAGTACCCACGCGAAAAATCGGTTTTCTCGAGAACCGAACTTCCGCTAAAAAGACGTTGCTCTGTACTTTTGCTTCATGTTTCCAAAGGGAATCGCGTCTTGTCTAAAAATGGGCTTCCTCGTTTACCAACTAACGAACCTTTTGGTGCCGCGACTGTATCTTAAAATCTTCTTTTCTCCGATCATCGTCCGATCGAAAACTTTCGTGCTATAAACCTTCCTTATGGAACAACCGTAATCAAACAGTCGTTACCAGCGTATCCCGAACGCATTCTCCGTATTCATACTCCCGTACGTGTCCGTTCTGCACCATAGACACACTTGGTTTTTATATGGTGTCGGCGCAGCGCGTTCCCTGCAATTATATTCGTCCGAATGGCAGCCGAGTGCGCGCCACGAGGCGTGGGCGGAGTCAAGCGATTTTAAACAACTGCCTGTAAGCATTAATTAAAGGGAGCCAAGAGGCTCGTTGCCGATGCGCGACGACTCCATACAAGGTGGCTGGTCTTAATTTGGCATTCGCGAAATAGTAACACCGGTGCCGCTTAACGCGTACATTCATTGTCCTGTCCGCCGCGACGTAGCCTACCCGATAATTAATTAACAGTATTTCATCGAACGCTCGCGTTCACTCGATCCAGCTTCTACTCGTTTGGCTATCGAACCCGTGCAATTATCGTCGCGTTTGATCGAGAAACGCCTGTTTCGCGTTTTAAGTCTCGCGCGAGATCGACCTGTCGTTACAGGGGTACTACGGCGTTGCTTGTACCAGGTGTTGGTAAATGCTAGGTGTCTGATTTATCGAGTCGTTTATACAGTTGTTTATGTTCGTTGTTTATGGAGCGAACGACATCCCGCTCCTCTTACGCTTACGCGTCGGTACTGTGAAAAACGTCATTTTAATTTCGCTTGTTCTTATTTCTACGCTATCACGTCCACTTTGCTATTTGTGATTATACGTTTGAGGTGGTATTAATTGTTTGTAGTTGTCTGGCTGGTATAGTTGTGGTGATAGTGCGCTACTGCTCGTGCGTAGAGTGAAACAGGTTCTAAAAATCTGCGGGTCGCCGGTGTCGCTGCTGGGGTACTGCTGCATTTTTCTTCTCATTTTTGATGCCGCGGAAGAAAAATCGGAAAAAAACTACGGTCGCCGCGGGATTTGAACTTGGGTTCCGAACGTTCGTAACCAAGGCGCCAGCCACTGCACTACCGTCCTCCGACACTTTTTTTTTATTTTTTTTAATAACGTTTATTAGACCAAGATTCTTTTTTTATACATTTGAGTATTCACAATAAACTATGAATTTTAATAAGATGGATTAGGCAAAAGTACCGACACGCGACGGTACGACGCAACCATACTATATTATGTGTCGGAGTTTTACATTTTTTGTGTTTTAATATATTCTTTGGATTTAAGCCGCTGGGGAGCGGAGCTTTCATGTGATCTTGTTTTTAATTGTTATTCCTATCCTGAAAACTTGGCCGCAAAACAGGACATTTCGGTAATCTACTTTTTGGGTGATCACAGAGACGAAACATAGACCAAGTGCAATAATAGTAACGAGCTGTGTCGCAAATGAAATTGTAACGTTAGGTTAGGACTAGATGGCGCGGACGAGTCGCGAAAGAAGAAACGCGTGGCGTCGTGAGCGAAACGCGTGATTTCGGCGTGGCAGTCAAAGTGTTAAAAGAACGAGTTCCCTTCAAACCGTTCCTTCTGGCGTCGAATCTCGATCGGAGAATTCTTCCCTGCCCTGCCTGAACGACTCAATTAAGACCTGTGAACTTCTACCCGCTCCCTTTGACGATCTACCTACGAAACGAAGCGAAATCAATCGACCGGAAAGAACGTCGCGAGAACGAGATGTTACGTAAGACGCTCTCCTTTTACCAGCCTGGTAAAACGGTGACACACGGCGGCAAGTCGATAATTCCGGCCGATTAAGATGCACCATGCGGAGACGTGCTCGCACAATTCACGTAATTCGCGCAATTAACCCCTTAGAGCCGCATTCCCGGCCGTTCGTCGGCATCCGGTACGTCGTTCGTTCATCGTTGTTTCGTCGAGGAACGGGTTCATGAATGAACCCGGCCGTGGTTCGGCAAAAAGCCTGCTTCCCTCTTTCTTCCCTGCGTCCCTCCTCTCCTTCTTCGTCACACCGTCGCTCTGTTTCTCTCTTCACCGTGGAGCGACAGGCAGAGCGTAGAAACTGGTATCGGCACAATGCCGTCGGAATACGCTATTGGGCCGCCTCTATTCGTTCGGCCGCTATTTCAACCTGCGCCCGCGGCCAAAGGCAAGAAACAGACGCCACCGGAAATCATCATTCTCCTCGGGTAGGTTTAATCGAAGGGAAAACCGGAATACGCCGCAGCTTGACTGACAACAGGAGCAACCTGTCCGTGGTCGTTCGACCAGGATTCCTCGTGGATGATTTTTCTCCACTGCAGCGATCCTATTTTCTCCGACAGACGCTTTTCTTCTTCTTCTTCTCCTTCTTCGTCTTCCTCGTCTATTCCTTTCCCGACGCGGATTAATTAGTCGCGTCGTTGCCGTAAACGAGCGTTCTTTCGACGAGCTTGAAACGCGACGCTGCGTCGCGCCGCCTCGTAACATCAAACATTTTCCAATCCTGTTACTTTGTAATACGTAATTACACGACGATTCTTGCGTTTAGTATAGTTTTCGAAACCACGTCGTACGTACATCCTGATCCGATTCGCGTGGCGAACGATATCCCGAGAACACGCGCGCCTCTATGTTTCGTGAGATCGCGACGCGACGATATGGTAGCAGGCACGTACACCAGCTGGTCCAGCTTTTTGTCCAGGGTCGACAGCTGCGACGAAAACGAAAAATCCGAATTGGAACGAGCGAGAGCAAGAAACCTCGACCCCTTCGATCATCGAAGGGGATGTGCGTGGCTACGGGATCGTCCGTGGGCCAAACGCGTTTGTCGCGATAGCAGAACAGTCACCGTCGAATAGATCTGTAGCTGTTGCGCGTTTCCAATCACGTAGATACGATAGTCGCGCTATGAAAAAATTTAAGGTTGTTCCATTAATTCTGTTACTTTTAGTCGCATCGACTAAACGGTATCGCGTTACGAATCGTCGTTACGTTTCCACTAACTTTCTTCTCTCTGGAATCCATTTCTCTCAGATTTCCGGCTAATATGGCGTCTATCGAAATCACCGACCAATCGTAGCTTTTCGATCGAGTTTGCTTGGTTCCGTTTCATCGAAAGAGTGTAGGGATATATTGGGTTGGCAACTAAGTGACTGCGGATATATCAATACCATCTATTGACAAAATCCGCAATCACTTAGTTGCTAACCTGAAAAAAGAGAAAGGCACTAGTTTATCTTGCATTTAACTTTTATTATATAATATTATGCCGTATTTCAGTTACATAATTTTAAGTATTCGATACCCTATTCGTCATATAGGCATACACGTACCTAAGAACATGTTCGGCACATATACACCTATATATGATGCACACACGTGGCGCATACCGCTGCGTGTTTGTTTTAATAATCGACTTTATTATCAATATACAAATAATGGAAGACATAGCAGCACCTAGAAGTGCTGTTCAAAAGACGACCTCTTACCTAAAACATTCGTAAATTTTATTGTTCTTTTTTCCGCGAGACTGTTGTAAACCCTCTCTCGATAGCTTCATCCTGTAATTCACGCCGTTGCCGCTGCAAACGAAGCGCGATATACTTCTAGCCGCAGATTTGTAAACAACGTACTAAATTATCGTAGGTAACCAAACTGCGAGATACGTAATGATAGAGTATTGTAATCTTCTTCTTTTTTTTCTTTTTCTCTCAATTCGATTTAATTCACCCTTTTTATTTCGCATTTCACGTTTCGTTAGGCTATTACACGACGGATACGTCGTACGTTAAATTTTTGCGACACACCGTGATCTTGTTCGGATACATGTATGTGTACTTGCGCGCGGTAAAGAGACGTTACGTACACGAATATACGCAGCTCTTTTCCGTTCTCGTCTTCGTACCAGGCCTGGAATCACGCAAGTACATAGACAAGTATCTGGCCAGATGTACATTGTCGTCAAATTACCGACAACACGTAAGTATCGTTTAATGTCTTCGTACATTTGAAATTGATAGTTCTTTGTAAATATGTTACATTTTATGTTGCCTTATTTTTAATAAAAAGAAAGTGCTACGACACTTTACTTCCTAGTCGGTTCTTCGTTGCTCCAAGCTTCTCGCGCAATATTCCATTCGTGTTCGTCTTGTTTCGTGACTCTCGACGAACGTAGTCTATCGCGTTTACGTAGAATTACAAGCGGTAATTTTGAATCGAAAACGCGGAACGTTGTGCGACAACTTGTTGGCGTTGCGTTTAATAACCGCGCGACTTTAAAGAAAGGCGAAACGAGAGAAAAAATGGATCGGTACTCGATCTAGTGTAAGTGCAAGCGTAATATCAAAGTCTAACGCTATGTAACGTACACGATACGACACGAGGTCGACGCTTTTGGCAATTACATTGAGAATTCAAGGGGAAATTTTGATGTTTCCGACGAACATCGATATCGATCTGCCGCGATCGTACGACCACAGCGTGTTCGTGAAATAGGAACGTTTCGATAAAATTTCTATTACCACCTTGAACGAAACAACACGCGCGCTCGGAGCATTAATAATTATAAAACTGACCACGCTTTTGTACTTGCGTGGATGGTGCACACGTTGCACGTGTGCTTCAGGTGTAAATGATTATCAGCTGATACCATATACCGATCTCGGAAGGTATGGAAACAACGGTAACGCTACGTCTTAGTCGAATCGAAATACAAAGAAATAGAAGGTCTCGTTTGGCACGGCAGGCTCGTCCAAACGATAAAAAACGATCGTGCTTCTTGCCGCGACTGTAATCGGATGTATGTATTACGAGATCTTAGATGTTTACGCATATTGTCGTTGCCACTCTGTTCGAATACGCGCCGCGAGTACATGTGATTCTTATCCATTTGTTTTATATATTACGACTTAGATTCGACGTAATACGATTACGAAATATTACGATTAGGAAATATTCACAAATTTCTTCGCAACAGAATTTATAATGGGATATGTAATCATAGATCAACATTAATATTATGTATTTGGATATGTACATGTCTCTGTGCGCGTGCGCACGCATGCCTTAAAGGCGTGAGCATGTGTATGTATGTGTTTGTTACGTACACATAGAGTGCATATGCACGTACGTGAATGCGTGTAAATTAACGTTCATACGTATACGTAACGTGTGTATGTATGTATGAATGTGTGTATGCATGCATGCATGTATGTATGTAAACATGTATACACACACGCGCGCGCGCGCACATACATAAGAACACACGCAACATATACGTATATACATATATGTAGTTTATGCGCGTACACTCATCTCGTTCTCTCACGCGCTCACGCACGAAGCTCGTATGCGCGCACCCACTGACTCGTGTATGAACGCGCATACGCATGCACTCGTTCGCTCACCCGTATGCACGTATTTATCATTTATATAGGTATTAAACCGATAAACTAGTATACCATTTTCATAACTGTTTCATAGAAACGGCAACGCTAAATTCATTTCAAAAACGTTAATTCACGAGTATCTGTGTGTCTCTGTCCGTCTGTCCGTTCTCTGTCTAATCTGTCCGTGTGTGTACGTGTAGATGTGCGTGCGTGTACATGTGTAAGATCAATTCGAACAAAGTCACGCGAATCGCGTCGCGAGTGTGCTCGAAACAATCGCGACAACCAACGTGGAAAAGAAATGACAAGGACGACTCGCGCTACCACAAAACTTGATCTCCATCTCCTCCGGATGGTAGTTTATACATTTCGGAGGCCTACGACGATACAAACGTTCTCTTCTCGCGATACAAGCACCAGGCTCCGTCAGGGCCTCTATGGGCTCGATGCTCAATTGTTTACTCCCGCATGGACACAACGTGTCTACCACCAGCAGAATCAAATTCGTATGGCGAATCTTTTGTACGCTGAACGGCCTGCAAACATATATATACATCTTTGAATGCTGCGACAAAGCGACGATAAATCTACCTACTGTCAATTGAGGTTGTACTCCCGAGATTTGCTGGATATCAAAGGGAGGAGACCGTAAATCTGAGACATAAGATCTTCGTTTCGAGATTTTATATCTCGGATCTACTATCTCGCCCAACGATTCCTACCAAATATCGTCCGATCGATCGTCGGTGCCATTCGGAATAATATCCTCGATCGCAAATTACCTCGCTGCGAGTGGTTCCAGAACGAGAAATATACTTATACACCTACCTTTCGCAACCGGTGTCATGACAGTTGGTTAACTTTCCTTTCAACGGATTACTTTGACCGCTGGTATTCAATCTCTCGGGTTGTAGAATATAAAGGTCCGTCTTCTTCTCGCAAGATCTCAAATTTCTCTGTGGATAATGGGCAGACGTAGCTCGCGTTGTCCCAGGAGAAACAGGGGTTGCGGCGGCAATTGCCGGAAGCCTTGGGAACGCTTCTTCGTTTCCCTCTGTCGTTTCGTCGATCGAATCTCTACTTATCACGAACGGATCGAACTCGTGAACTTCTCCCATCGGGTCTTCTGAAAATATATTTACGTTCGAGAACTAGGAAATTCGCCTCCTTTCTCTTTCGGCATAGCGTTCTTTCGAGCGAGTATGTCTTACCATCGAGTGCCCTCGCGGATTCGCCAGCGAACGCGAAAGCAACTTGCCATAAATTTTGAAAATTAAAGCCGAACGCCATGCTCCACAGAAAATTTCCCAGTATCGCGATCGTTGTCGTGATGGATCCGGAGAAAGTCCTCGGTGCGGCCGATTGATGAGATTCTTGCGGACTACAAGTGCCCTGGTAATCGGTCACCGTTACTTTCCTGAAATCGACAAACCAAATTAACTCGAAGATGAAAACGTACGAGCCTAAAGGCATAGAGCTCTTCTCCTTTCTCCAACGCTTTCTTCCATTTCAAAGTATTACCGCGCTTCAAGATTTTTACCTATAAATCCTGTCCTGAACCAGAGAATCCATTATAGTACCGTCGATTTCGCCGAAGAACTTCCCGGTATGCTCGTGTCGTTCGCTGATTATAATGAAACCGTTATTGTCTAGGATGTAGCAGTCTAATGCTTCGGAAGCGCAGTTCTTCTTGCAGCTCGTACCACTGCACTGAAAAGTAGAAGAGAATTGTTATTAAACGAGTTACGAAAACGGTGTGCAATTTGCCTTCGTTCTTCGGTTCCATTAATATTCCAAGAAGGAAAGCAAAAAGAGCGAGTAACTGATATTTCGTATAAATTTACCGTCGAAGTAATGTTGACGAAACGAGAGGCTAGCGAAGAATGTTGAAACTGTAAACCTACGACCGCTGCTGGTGCTCTATGTCCCGTCCCGATGAAAACCGCGTGAGTGGCCGTGACCAGTGGATTGGGGCTGTCGGCTAATTTGCAATTTCGTTAAATTTACTATACGAACGATGTTAAGAAACGACAACGAAAGAGAGAAAGAAAAATCGGTATAGGATAATGTTCAAGCGTTAACCATTTGCCATCAAACGTTGCCACAGTGGCGGTATATAAAATTTTCTCTTCAAACTGTAAACGTCGATTACTCCAACTACAACAGTTTGCTGTGTGGCAGTGCCGTCGATCGCGAATGGTCAACTATACGCGTATTATTTGATCCGTGGAAAGTGGAAGCTGCAAGGAAGCAAGTACTACTTACCGGCGTCAAAAGGCACGCTGAAAACGAAACTTTCCGGTTCTATATAGTGTTGGTCGACGGCGCGTTTGTACCATGAAGAATCTATAGCTCTTGCATACTCGTCAGCGAACGGGCTAAGTAAACAACAAAATTTTCGTCACAATTACCAAACGTTTTATCGTAAAGTTGATCCGCAGAAATTTCTACCGCGATGAGACTCTAATATGTTGATGTTTTCGTTACAAACGTGTACGCATTTCAGAAGAGACGACAAAAATTCGTATGAGATTTAGAAAACGGAATTGAATGACAATGAATGGTTGACATTTACGGTTCGTTCGTGATTTCTTCAGTTTGTTGATGCTCGTGCCAACGAAATAGGCCGCTTTTCGTTGCGATGAAACTCCTTGTTACACCGAATGTGCCTTTTCCTTGACTGCAAACACGAAGGTAGTTATATGAAACGTAATAAAATAAGTAAGAGACGGTGTAATAAAAGTATAAGAGAGCACAAAATATCGTTGTTTTCATATTCGATAACGAATATGAATAATTACCGCGTAGCAAAATCGATACATAGAATACGTACTTTGCAGAATAAAGTTCAAGTACGATCAAACCTATTCATTCTCTGATTTCCGTTAATGTTGCTTAGAACATGGAATGTGCACGATACAACTTCGCGATTTCGTATGTTCTTGATTAGAAGTAAATCTCGATGCGGTACTTTTACAGTTGTCGAGGAACGAGGAACTTCGTACGATTCATACGATTTGATTAGTCGTTAAGAAAAAGTCAAGAGAGATACGAAAATATAACGACGAAAGGGATATCGGATCATCAGGAATGTTTTCGCAGGTATCGTAAAACGAACGATTAATACGACATTTAGGAAAAGATCACCGTGCAATATATCGACGAGTGCGCTTATACAAATAATTGTGCATAATGGATTACCTGTGCAGTAGAGCCATCAGTATGGCAATAGGGCTAGCGGTGGAGACACACAATATAAAATGTAATAAAAATATGCGATAAAAGGTAGCATTGTAAATGAAAAAGATTTGCCGTTGCGCATAGTACGTGTCGCGTTTGAACGAACAACGCTACTATAGTATACATATATAATGTGTAATATGTACATAAATACACAGATACTTTTCTAATCTTACTTGATCGAAGTGATTGTAAGAAAGAAATTATAACAAGTCGAACAGTTAAGAACGATCAAAGTTATTTTGTTTTTCTTTTTTTACTCTTCTTGCACGCTTTCCAGCTCTTTCTCTCTGATTTCACATCGTTGCGCTGCCTTTTCCTTTTCGTTTCTACGGATGAGACATCTCCTTAGTCTGCCTCTCGTTTCCTTGCCATCCCCTTTTCGTCGCAAAAAGAGGTCCCTCGTACCTTGAACAGTGTTCTCAACAACGCAGTCCCTTTTCATTATCGTTCAACGATGCATCTCGTTCGCAACACGACTATGCGAGTCAACGGCGAGAAGGGGAGAAAGTAGAGTAGGCAGCGGTTTTACGATATCAAATAAGATATGTTATTCGATAATCGGTGCGTGAAAAAAAAACCGCGTGCTTGCTTGTGCATTGCAGTGCGTTGTCAATATTTCCACTATAAGTGTCCGCGCATGGAGGACATGCATCCGCGAGTTCCACTCACGCAACCCACTTACCTTTGATTTTCCTCTTTGTGCATCGCACCTCTTTTGTCGAAACCGTCGGTGACCAACGCATCCAACACGAGGGACTGCACTAACGTTTTATCACCTACGGAGTAAAACCGACGGTGAGTAAAAGGTAACGAACCATTTATTCGTTGCTACAACTTACAATAATAAGCATCTTTGTCGGGCTTGCTCGCTTGTTTATGATGCGAGCTCGGACTCCTTGGTCTCAAGGACATCCATTTCCACCCCGGGCTTTGCGTTCGTGCCAAAAAATGGAGAACGCGTTCTTCGGGGGTAGGAAACCATTTATCGGAAGCCGAACTATATTCACAGTACACCCAATCGGGATGCACCTTCCAATTGTTCCCCTTGAAATAGTCGGTTACTGAAAACGTGAGACGTACCAAATTATAGAAATTACTTTATTTTATTTATTGCTTCGTTTTCTATCGAAGACATATTGCTGCTAATTTGCTTACCGTTTATTATCGCACGTTTGATTTCTTGTTCGGCCTTCAATTGAAACATACCATAATTTTCGGGCAATGCCAGTCCCAATGAAAACGGAGTTCCTTCTATCGGTGTATAAAAATAATTGTGACGTCTAATGGTAACTCGTCTCTGTATGTATATGCATGAGCGCGCGCGCGCGCGCGTACCGGAAAAATAACAAAATGCCTATGTTAAATAACGCAACGATAGGAGACCTTCTACATGTACGAAGATAAGGCTCAAGTTTAAATATGCGTGTACATAAGTGGAGGTAACTACTGCCTCGTACCGTACCTGTCAGTATATGTATATTTTCAAAACCAGAACTTTTTTCGACGTATGGAAAAATAGACGCGTAAAAAATCGATTCGAGCGTTAACAGACGTGTAAGAAGCAGCATGTAACGTTTCCAACATCATTCTTTCACTCACCATATTGTCGTAATGAATTTTGATCGCGAAACTAGTTTCCCCTTCTTTTTGATCGATCATGTCGTGCCTCAACTGTATAACGACATACCAGAATAAAGAAACAGAAGGTCGATAATATTATTATTAGGTAGTTATTAGGGATACTTACATCGAGCAGAAGGGAATTGTTCAACGGGTGCAACGGTCCATCGTACTCGGCAAGTTCGACTTCCGACAAATCTACGTTGATATACGTGGGTTTTAACGTTTCCTCGTACTGCAACGAAACGAGAGCAACAAAAATTTTGCAACTGGTAAACGTTAATTTTTGTACTATACTACGATATGTATATTTGATTTGCTTACGTCTACGTTTCCTGGCTGCGTAAATAAAAACAAATAATGCGATGTCAGTGAACATTAAGGCTATGAGTCAACAGCAATTAGATTAATTTCCTCTATAAAGCATTCCACGAAATCATTGCTCACCAATGGTCGTAAATCCGGATGATACAAAACGCGGCCGTTATTGTCGACGATAAAAGAATATGCGTTGACACCCAACTACAAATTCGAAAAATAATCTGCGATTAATCTGAATAATCTGCTTTCCATTACGCGTGAACGTTACATATTCGCATAACCGATTTTATCTACCTTATAAGGTGAAACCAACTTCTGTATCTCTTCTATAGGTACATCCGTGCCGACGATACCCAATAAGTTAGCCGTTTTCATCTGCAACAGATACATAATGATACACAAGGGAGGAAAGAAAAAGAATATACATATATATATATATATATATGTTTATGATAAACTTATGATAAACTTTAATATATTTCAAACCGGATAAATGAATGCACCATTACAAACAGTGACAAGATTCTAGATTTTAATGAAAACACATTACCGTATAATTCCGACGATCTAGAATAGGCGCGGTGACTGACATCATTAACTGGCCAATGTGTTCTTTACCATATCTACCGCTCTGAAACAGAAACACGGGAGAAGACAACTGCGTGTACAGCAGATCGTGTAATAAGACAGACACATATAAAGCAGATATAAAATAAAAGCGAGGGTTTTCAATTTGCTCACCTTTCCACCAACGTAAGCTGGACTCCAATGAATAGGATGTTCGTGTTGGTAGAGCACCATAGGTCGTGCAAGTACTTTTATATATTCGAAAACTTTACTTCTAATATCTTCCAGTTCAGTGATCCTCGCGTAGAATCCTGCATAATAGAAAAAATGACACAAATAACACATAGTGTAATTACGTAAAGACATAGTACAATAAACAACTATGATTTACCGAATCAACTTGATAAATACAGTGGAATTACGTTTGTACGAACTGCATTTATTCGAGCCAAATTTTAATCAATGCCCAATTAAATGAATTCCTACTAGTTGAATTCAATTGTTTTAACACGAAGTTTCGCTATGCGGATGGAAAATTATAGATGTAGCAAGAAGAATCAGTGGAATCCTATCGTACGAACTTCAATCAGGTACGTAATCTATTCGCGTTCCGACAAGTTCATAGGAATTGAGTTTTACTTGATGTTACTGTAGTATCGAGAATCGTCGATAAAACTTAAAAAACAAAAAAAGAAAATAAAATGAGGCAAACAAGAGGAAAAGAACAGCGAATACGTACCTTTGTTCGAGCATGCTACGTTGTGTAATTCCGGACTTTTGTCACCACCAATTAGATACGTAAAAATACGGACAGGCATGTGAGGCGAATTGTATCGTTTTATCACCTCTGTAGGTAGGCCAGCGTTATCCGTAGTAATTAACATGATCGCTTGATTGCACTGACTCCCTTGTACTGTTTTGTTGTATTTATGAAGAATCTCAAACGCAGTCCCAAGAGCAGCCGATATATTTTTTGGCATTTCCTCGTGCTTCATAGAACTCGTTGCTGTTTTCAATTCTTGAATATTTTCAGGTGACGCTTGAACCAAACTGTCTTTGAAGCATTGTACGATCTCTTCCGCGGTATCTCCGTAACGATAAACGTTAACGTAATCGTTAGGACCCAAGGTATCGAGTATAGTTTTAACAGTAGTTACGGCCAAACGCTTATTCCTCTCTGAGGCGTAGCAGTCGATATCGACCAATATCGCCAGGTCTTTCGGACTATTCGCGGCTCCAACGAACCAGTTAGAAATTCGGAAATCGTACACGTCTCGAACGGCTCGATTCGCGCCTTTACCAGTACTGAAACTTCGTTCCTCGATAGGCGGCCAAGAAATTGCTGGAACAAGTAAACGATTATCGTTACGGAGGAGAGAAATCTGAGTGGGACGAAACAAATTATAAGAAGAAATCGATAATGCGTGTGGGAAAAACCGTACCAGGAAAACGTCTTAGGAATCCCGAAGTCGCTCCGTAATATTGCCAGGAAAGCGAAGAATCGCTCTCATAATTATTAACAAACAACAAATCCAAATATTGACTCCATTGGATACCAGCGGCTACTTCGCGATCTATAGAGAAGGCAAATTTAAAATCTCATCGAAGGGATAATAGCGTAAGAATATCATCTAATTAGATCATTTAGTTGCGTTCCTATCAGGGCCATGATCCTGCGGTTTTCAAGTATACTTACCAATTTCTTTTACTCCAGCAGGTAATAAAACGGCCGAAAAAGTAATGTTCACGGCTAAGTGATCGAAGTGTCGATTAGTCGAGAGCAAGGGTTCTTGTCCCGTTCCCGACATTTTTCCGTCTGAAGCAACGTCGAAACGCTGAGAAGGATAATATTTCGGCACTACGTTCCCGTCTCTCGGTGCCGACACAGCTGCCTGTTCGGCACTCTCTACCAACCTCTGTAAATGTTCGTTAACGATATACAATGGTCTTTTCGTTTTTTGTAATACAATCATCCTTACCATAACGGCGTTCATTTTAAAGTCCAACATGTTTTTTACTTCTGTGGCTATGTCTCGGACAACGACCAGTCCATCCTTTTTCTCAACTTGTGCTTCCATATCGTGATATTTCTGAAACGAAAGTGCGACAGGCCAAGTTTTCCACGTGTACCGTACTATCCTTACGAATTATACTTTTTAATCTGACATATGAAAATACTATTACCTATAAATTACGTTCAGATATATCACGGCAATTGCATAGTTAACCTTTATTCGAATGAAATTCGTGTCACTTCGCTATTTCAAAACTTTCTACTCTTCTAGGCCTGCTACTTAAAAATTAAAAAGGAATGATCGGTTGCTTACCCTTTGTATTTCGCTCATTTTCGTAACTTGTTTGCCAAATTCCCATAAATCAACGCCAAATTTTAAGGCCCAGTTTTTTACTCTGCAATACGACAAAAATAACGTTAAGTGGATTGGAATCTATAGCGAAACACGTTTCGTGTATTTTGATCTCGATTCTGTAAATATTCGAATCGTTAAAGTACGTTAGTTCACGGTATTATTAACATTATCGAGTTCTTTTATTTTGATTTTTTCTTTCGTTTGTTCGCCGAGTTACCAACTAACGGCAAAGAACAAGCAAGAAACGAAAGATTAGAAACGGTTGATGACGGAGAAGTGAATTTAACCGTTCAAATTATGAAACTCGATATCGAGATAACAAATCGTAAATATGTCACTAAACGAATAAGAAAGATATCGAGATGAATATCGTTATATCGATTGTTAATCGCGCCTTAATTTGGGGAAAATGTCGTATAACGATGAAGTTACACGCTACTTAACGGTTCGGTTTGAACCGAAATCGACGATTGTTCTGCTCGCCAGCTTCCACATATACATACATCTTATAGCTTTACGTGTAAATGCGCACCATTGATGCATTTGTATGTATGTACGTACTTACGTACATGCTCACGTGCGCACGCACGTAGGTCGTACGCATACACGCCGATTCTGATTCTCGTTAATCGACTGTGTACGCGTAACTCTACACGCGCCTGCGTTCTTTCCAATTTTCGTTGCTTTCCTTCGAGAATCGTTGAAAGTACTATGCTGTCTGTCTTTTAATGCAGTCAGATATATATAAGGAAATACATATTTGTACTATCGCGCTGTGACGTATTAGGTTTCGGCATCTTTCGTGTCTCCTTTATCCCTCTCCCCTCTACCACAGTAGACAAAAATATAAATATTTTTCACATAAAAAGAGAAATAGAATACAATTACAGTTTCGATTGTCTTTAATTTTCAACTTGTGTTAGACTCGAACCGATTACCACGCTGTCAATGATACGTTTTGATACGTTTAACATCGCGTGTGAATATACTCCTTTCTTAAAACATCCACGCCCTTCCATTTATAATATTCTATATTCGCCTTGTTTTGTTAATCCCATTAATCCCTTCTAAATTGAGTCATTGTTTTATCATTTCCCTTTTACTTGCTAAATACACGTGTAAACTGAAACGACATATGACAGAAAAAGAAGCTATAGATCCTTACTCGTTATGAGGTATATCCTCTTCTTGCTGATAACTTGATTTGATCCATAACAGTAACAACACTCCACAGTGCACAAATTTTTCCACGGACAGAAACATTATTTCGATGCTATCGATGAGCAGCCGAATACGAATAAACGATGAAACGAACGAACCAATCTTTTAAAAAAAACGCATACGTTAATTCGAAGTAACCTCTCGAAAAGAATTAGTCTTACCGCTCCCTCGTAGTAGCGATCGATCGGCCGGAACACGCGAGTCAGCGTTACGTGCGTAAATTTACCGTTTCGACGGAATCTTGTTTATCCATATACATCTACATACATTTGATAGAAAGCACAACTTTGTAACGCTTATATACGCTAGTACGTAGAAGCTTCTATGTATGATTCTTCGCCTTCTTTCATCTTCTTCTTTAAACGTACTCTTCGCACTTGACGATCGAAACTACGCTAATCGTATAGCCGTCGAACGTAAAAAAAACTCCTTTCATTTCACTACGCACGTTTTCGACGTTTCATTGCGACGAACGTTTGTACGTATTTGTGCATCTGGCATTGTTCGCTCGGACTTCGCTCGTTTATATATTTCGATTCCGAATCAAATCATTGTTCTTTTTTTTTTTTTTTTTTTTCTTTAATGCGTCGCCGATGAAAGTGTCACTATCGATGATAACGATACGACAATGACGACACAATGCAACCAGAATGGTAATGACGTCTACGACGACGATAACGACGACGACGACAACGAAGACGATGTATAAAGAAAAGTTCGTAAAAACTAGCCAATCAAAGCAAGTTCAACAACACGTAATTCACCTCCAACGCGCAGTTTTTCGTTGTAAACATTTTTCAGAACATATTACGAACCTCTCTAACGATCGAATCATCTCAAAAATAAAAGCATCTTCGACGTACGCGCGTATGAACACCCGATCGACCGATCGCCCGAAGGACCGAACGACTAACCAACCAAGAGAGAAACGAAAAAAACGATCCTACGTCAAATCACCCCCCCAGACAGTAAGTCGGTGTTCTTCTTTATTATCGTATCCTTTCCAAGTGAACGTATATTTTTCTTTTCACGAATAAATTAGACATCGTTCGATGCGCTGTCGACACGATTCGTTTTGTGGGATTCACGATTGCACCACCGATTACCGCCTTGTCGCGCGATCTCTCAAGTATGTTCACACCGTAACGCGCAGAGAACCCGAAAGAATGAAGGACGAGGGTGGGACAAGGGAGTAGTTGTAGGGAGAAAGAGAGAGAGAGAGAGAGAGAGAGAGAGAGAGAGAGAAAGGGAGAGACCAGAAGGGGTGGGATGCGAAGCAAAGAAGGGGAATGCGGAGAAGATAGAAGAAAGAAAAAAATGACAGAAAAATCAAGTATTTGCACGCGTTACGCGCGCACTGAAAAATACGATACGCGAAAATATAATATACAGCGAAAATATTGGTTCTTTCCCGGTGAAAAATAACTATATTACACGCGATGACTCCGTTTCGATAACACTTCCTCATGAAAATCGGACAAAGATGGTGTACGAGTCGCTTTATGCTCGAACGAAAGGTGGCTGGCTGGTTGTCTAGCGCGCGCGCATTACTCTTACTACGGTACTACGTTAGACTCGGGCGTTTTAGGAGTAACGTTATTCTACTGGTGCGAGCGCGTGCTCGCAACCACCCCTGAAAACAGGAATGACGGCAGTCGGCGAATATCAGCTAATGGTAATGGTAGTAGTGTTGTTGGTGACATTGGCACCAGCGGGGATGATGCTAGTGGTGCGTGGTAGGGATGACGATGGCGATGGAGGCTGCAGCGATGAGAGCGGCGACAGCAGCGGCAACGACGGAATCGGGGATAAAACGGAACTAGGGGAAGAGCAGCTTAGATTGACAACACCGAGGTGGGGAAGGTAGACAGTAGGAGGTGAAGGTTGCTAGATATGAAAACGAGCAGAGGCGATACGAGAGAACAGAGATAGATCGAATACTATCGAGGAGGAGCTGTTCCTTGCGAAAGAGTGAAACCGAACGAACGGACAAGTTTAAGCTAGAGAGCAGACCGAGATGCTCGCAATCTCTTACCGTAATAGAGATGGTCGAAATGACCGGGCGCGCAAGCTCGGTATCATTGATTTAACGCCTATCTATATTTTCAAGCGCAGAGACAACTTCCTAGATCCCAAGGATTTTGGAAGCTCTAACGGTTTTTCCATCTTTATACCTCCTCACTTTCAAACGTAAACGCATAATTAAAAAACAACCGTCTCGTTCTTCGCAATTCATCTAATTAAATAATCGATATAACATACTAGTATCAAAATAAATAACATAATAATAATAATATACTGGGTTTATATTTTGAAAATACATACAATATAGAACGAAAAATTTTTCATGTGTTTCCTATAATTAGAATTAAAACAATCGGATAATGACATGCGTATTTTAATTATAGCTTTATAGAATTAAAAGCATCGTTCGAATATGTAAACTTACAACGTTCACCGTGTCATTTCTCTGGTCCTTTTCCGCTTGTTATTACTTATTTAAATATTTATAGATATAGAATATCTTAAGTAACAAATTAGCATGTATATATGTATACGTATAAACATTCTTAATTGTTAATTATAGAAGTTATAAGTCTTAACTATTGAATGTATTATTGACGCTATCATTATTATTATTGTTGTTGTTATCACTACCATTGACGCAATTAATTGTACTACAATCTTCATCACCATTATCGTGGTTACAAATCATAAAATTATTTCATAAATCATTATAATCATTATTACAAAATCATGAAGAAAGAAGTATTACCACAAATGTCTATTTTGGTCGAAAGATTGTTGATTTCCGCGAAAAAAAAACAATTATTTTGCCTAATATATAATTTCGTTCACGCACATATTAATAACAAAACGAAGCTCTTGTTGTGCGTAGTCTTCCGGCAATGGTAATTGAGATACCAGTTGATATATCGACGTAGATTTATTCTCGTTCAGTTGTAACAAACTCCTAGCTAAGTGTATCGTTCTCTTTGCAATTTCCGCTTGACAAAGCCTATTACAAAGAATAATCATATTCAAATATTAAGGATTCGCTGGTCTTTTACGTTCTGTATGAAAAATGTAAAAGGGAAGAATTGTAACAATTTACCTATGTTTCGCAGTTAAACATGGAAATTGATTGATCTTAGAAGGAAGATTTGACAATCGTTGTTTTAGTGATTCCAATTTAGAACTTATTCCACGTGGATCGGCACTACGTAGCAAAGATTCAACATTCATAGTTATTTCCATATATTCCCAGAGTAATTGTCCTTGATATGTCCAACCACTTATAGTGCTACTGCATTCTAAAGGAGTCAGTGGACGCAATAAGCTGCGCAGATACTCGTAATTTTCATTTATTATAACATCTGCTGCTAAATATTCAATAATAATTTCATGCGCCTTATTCCACTGTTCTGCTTGAATAAAATAGAAAGCTGCTTTCCCGTATCTGCAAATAAGACAAAAAGATTCCTTTACATTGAGTTAAGAATTACACTAAACTCTATTATTATTAGAATTTCTTATGCAATTTACAGAGATTTAAATTTATCGGCTACGATTACCATCACAAACTGTTTGGTTCATAACTAAACACAAGCAAATCAAGATTCCACGTAAAATCATACAATGCGTTTACATTAGCGCGAAACGACATCTGATGTGTAAATATGTATTGTATGATTAATATAGATTCAACTCTCCACTAACCTTTTAGCTACGTAACTTTTCACGGCTTTCGCATGGTGAATCCAAATCGAAGGTATACCCAATTCTTCCCGTAAAAACGTTTCTCGCTCGATAAAATCAGGACAATCACCAGCATCATCTATTTCGACATGTCGTTGCAATAAATTCATTACCGCAGTCTTCCTTTTTGCGGCATCTTTTAAATGTAACATTACGAATATAGCCCAATGCCAGAGATCATATGCTTCCAATTGTGTCGCGAAATTAACATGTGTCAAAATGGCAACATGTTCCGAAAGATGTGAATAACCCAAAGCTAAAAGTACTTGTTGCATCAGCCAACTGCGATCAAATTAAATTATTTCAGATTACAAATTAAACTGATTTTGAAATTGCGAGAAAAGAAATTGATCGATCACCTGAGTCTGTAATCCATTGGATCAGCAGTATGTGTTGCTGGATTCAATAATTCACCCAACGTATGATTGCCAGTGCAAAATAACTTTAAAAGATGAAAACAGAGATCATATATTGGTTTCCCATTATTTACTTCAAGTTCAAAATCGTTTCCTTTATATTCGGGTTTCGGTATCGACGTATAAACGTCATTTGTCTTGGTTGTATCGAAGGAGGCCTCGTAAATGTCTAATATGTCTCTAATAGAGGCAGTCGGAGATGAAAAATACCTGCACCATACACGAACGATATAATATATAGATATACGTATATTGTAATATTTTAATGAAAATAGAAAAAAGATCGTATCATGTTATGAAAATATGATGTTTACCACAAATGAACAGCTAACGCTCTCTTCCAATCGAAACCTTCACAGACATTGATTGGACAATGTTTACTAGGTGGTTCACCTGCCACCAATGCGAAAAGCTTTAGTCGATCTAACGAGAGGTTTTCATCAACGCCGGCATTTTGCCATAATGCAATTTGCTGTTGTGTTAATACCTTTATAGGCATTCCACTGCACAGCTGCGCCATCAATAAGGCCAAACAATGATCACCCATTTCTCTTGCAAGTTTACACGCCTCTTCTAATTCGAAAGCTGGAATTTCAAATAGACGGTGACAGAAAAATAAGTCGAAAAGAAGACAGGAATTTTATATAATTGCATACAATACTTATCAGACACTTATCAACACATACCAGATAGTAAAAGCAATATCTTTGTTTCATAATTAATATCCGTATCCTCCAATACGTGAGTTTTTCTTATAACGTTTCTTAACCATTCCCCGATTGCCTCTCGCCGCGCAATTACAACGCTATGGTCTTCTGAATTTTCTAAAATAATGAAACAGAAAAACGTGCGCGTTACATATTCTACATAATTTCTGCTTGTATATCAGACGTATATCAGGAACAAAAAATATATGAAAAAAAAAAAAAAAAACGGAGGAAGGAAGATTACAGATAGAGGAGGAAAAATAAAACGAAAGAGGGGACGGAGGAAGAAATTATATTATATTTGAATTTGAATTATAATACATTTGAAAAATTAAACGATCGAGTTATAAATTAACATACATATTATACATACCTGTGGCAACGTTTATATCAGGTAAATTTCCCCAAAGAGCTACACAGAGTTTCCAAACATTAGCAACATAGGAAGCAAAGGAATCTGTGGTAAACTGTTCTGCAAATTCTTCGGCTAAACTACAATGTGCGTGTAAAGCCATGCTCGCCTTATTAATATCTGTATCTACGTCAAAGATTAGACAGTCTCCATCTGGATTCATTACACGATGTGACAGCTGAATTTTTAGATGACCTTCTATACTTTCCTTAAATGACGTTACAAAGAATGAAAATAAAAGTATAAATATTAAAATGTCTAATTCTAAATAACGTAAGTACTTAAAAATGAAACTTACTTTGAATGTCTTAATGCGTTCTTCGCCGGTTCCACTACCACCCAAAATTTGTATACGTTGGACTATCCCAACAGATGTTGTATCTTCTGGAGAACGACCACATACGTAAGATCCAATTTGCTCAAAAGAATTATTTAATAGTACATCGTCAGCCTGTTTCTTCGTACTCAATGTAAGTAAAGTTAAACCACGTCCCCAGCTTGGTTTAAACCTTCTTCCCATTTGTATGCCTAAATTAATACAAAGAAATAGCATATAATTATTTACATGATCTACACGAATTCTTAATAAATACAAATATGATAAAAGTTGCTTACCAATATCAGCAACGGAACGAGATTCCAGTTTATGTATAATAGATTTTGACAACGGAATCACTTCAGAAATACATCGAAGAATTGTAGTCACCGGAGTTATCGAAGGATCCGGTAAACCTTTTTCATATATCGTTGATGTCTTAGCAACGATGTCCATCGAGCATTTCAATTTGGAATCTATAGCACAAATTGATTCCCTTGTAACTTGTACAATGTACAAAATATTAATCTGACATACATCATTAACTTGATATTACCTGTCTTCGAAAGGGTCGGTTCTTCATAAGTAATAGTTGGCGTCCGATGAATTGCCAAATTTGATCGTAACATCGGACTGTAAATTGGTTCGTAGTTTTGATCTTCATCTAATTTTTGTGGCGTATTGGTGAAACATCGCAAAGAACTTCTACGATCGGAAAGAAATAACGCGCGATTCGACTCTAAAATAGTAATAATGTTCCAATGTTAAATAAGAATAGACATCATTATATAAATAAAAAAATTAATAATATAATCATAACACGATCAGAGTTTACCTTGATTATAAGCCTCGTTAATCTCTTCGTCGCTGCCATCAAAGAAGCTGGCCTTCATTAATTGCAGTTTATGACTGTCTGTACCCAAAATGCGAGCATTCTCACCAGTTGGACTTATCGGTAGTTGTTTTTCACGATTCTGATCTATTGAAAAAGAATTTTTCGTACAGTATAGTAGCAATAAATATAGCAGAATTATTCGTAATCGAATTGACTATAAAGTTATACATCTCACGCACCTGTTCTAAACGACCGCCGTGAGACAATTGCTTCCAAGAGAAGTCCACGTGTATCTAAATCTGAATAGTCTGTATTCGCTGTTTTTAAATCATTAGCCTTGGAAGTATCTTTATTCTAATTAAAAACAAGAAATTGATTGTAAAAATTTGGATCGTGTAGGCACTCCAATTTTTGTGTAATTAACGAGTAAAAAGTAAAGGAGTAAAAGTAAAAATCTTACTGAAACTACTTTTGATTGCTCCTGTTTGGTTGCACATTTTTGCTGAGTTGCACATAATTTTAATCTTTTCGTGTCATTCGCTGTAGGGATATTATTATCTTCTTCATCTGAATCGCTTAGGCCATATTTAGAAAAATGATCTACCTGAAACGATATATAACCATGGGAGAAATACAAATATGAGATTAGGAAGATTATAAAACTGCTTGGGATTTAAGCTACCTTAAAAACCCATGAACCAGTTTCAGGTCGATACTCTAAGAATCTAGTATCATGTTTCGCTGACACTCTTCGTAATTTTTCTTCGTAATCCATCGCAGCTAAACGATGGGGGTCGGTAATAGGCTTATGTAGAGATTTATCGTGTGGCCATACTTGGTCTAAAGTAACTTGTGCTTTACGATTTAATCCTTCTCCGCTAGGTGGTTTCTTCTCATCGTCTGGATAAATAATGACTTCCTTATGTCGAAAATGTACAATTTCGTCTAAATTCAAGCCATATATATCAAACGATTCAGGGAAATACACATTCCCATAATCTTCACGTCCAACAGTGAAGTTTGGTACGATACATGTTTCACCACGAACATACTCGTCTAATTTATCAAGCGGCGGAATTGTATAGTAACCAGCACGTTTCAGCGTTACTTTAGCTGCGTTTGGTTTCCAGTTCGAAGTTTGTAACGTTGAAAAGGAACTTTCGTCCAATTCTTGACTTGAATCAGAATTTTGAGTCACAATGTCCGTACATGTTTTATCAACGAGAGATGAATTCCTTAAAGACGTATCCACAGATGAATTAATTTCAGAACACTTTTGATTTGATGAATTGGCGTTAGCATAAGGTCGCAATTCAGTAACAGTATTGTTTATCATTTCTTCGGATAATGCGTTCGGACTAGAAAATAGCGACCGTTGAGCCTCGTATGATTCTTCGTCTAAATTTTTTGCATTTCGTGGAAGGCTCGTTTTCAACCAAGACAAAGATGATCTCCGATCGTTTACTAATTGTCGATTATTATCTTGACTATGATTTTCTTTATCTACAGTTTCGATAGTTGTGTTTTCAATATATGTATTTGTTACAGATGATTTCTCTTCTCCTTTTCCGGAAGATTGTAAGTTTCTCCCTACAGTTTGTGAACTTTCAGTAGGCGATGGAACTATTGAGTTCGATATGGATTTCGGACGTAGTACCAAACGCTTTGCATTTGGACGAGGCTGAAATGCTTCTGAGAGTGGATCTTCCTCTTCAAGACCTTCGAACATTGACTTCTACAAAATTTCATTACACATATGTATGATACATGTAACTTATGAGCGCAGAAAGTTCTAATTACATAAACATTCTTATTACATCGATATTTTACCTTAGATAATTGTGCAGGAGTAACAACTTTTGCCTTGATTTTCGGAGACTTATTATCAGCAGTAACCTTATACTGTTGACCATTCATTAATTTGGATGGCGTGTTTGCCGGTTTTAATAACTCTTCTGTTTTACCGGAAGCCTAAAGTCATGTCATATTCGAATAATATTTATAGATCACTTAAATGTGCTTTAATAAGTTCTCAAATAAGTTCTCAGTTGTACATATTAAAAACTACTTACTGGTAAAAGATTTTTTAATAACGGTGAATCGCCGAAAGGTGCAGAAACCAAGGCTAAAATTTGTTGATGCACAGGCACAGTTCCGGAACTTTTGACTTGGTTCGTAGTATTTCTGTAATGATAAGATACAAAACATTAAAATACTTTCAATCGTGTGATCGATGTGAATAAAAATAGTCAAAAATTCGATGTAATACCCAGCTCCGAGTAATCCAGTCCCTATACCCATTCCTACATTTGTATTATTCCCAAAAGTTGAAGATCCAAACGACCCCGCTGTATTAAATGGTGCATTATTGCCACTGTTCCCGAACAAACCGCCTGATTTTTGCTGACCAAATAAAGTAGAGCCACTACCCAACATTAAACCTGTATTTGTACCTATAAAATAAATTTATATTCAACATCAGTAACCGTTAACAATAAACGTTATACCTCACTATTTATTTGTTTCTCTTTATTTTTATTCAATTTACTATTCTATTGAAAAATTATATACAGATAAACTTTATAAAGCAAAATAAATATAAGGCTACTGAAATTTGAAATTATTGTAATGCATTGATAGTCACATTAAAGACTAGCATATAAATAATTTACCGAGTCCGGACGATGGTGTAGTAGTTGAACCAAAAGAAAATCCAGATGTTTGTCCTGCAGGCTTAAAAGGTGTATTAAACAACGAAGTGCCGGAATTTTGACCTGTAGTGAAACCTGGTGCAGTTCCAAAAGTCGATGGTGCAGTCGAACCGAAAGTCGAATTTACTCCGAAACCTATCGTTCCAGTTGATTTAGAACAGAATAAAGGTGTACCCGTATTGCTCATTGGTGTCTGACCAAAAGTGGAAAATCCAGTGCTAGACGATGTAGAAGGTGCATTAAAAGCTGATTTGTTTTGGTTAAATAGACCAATACTCTGTAAGAAGATAAATATAAGAATGTTAACATCAATCAGAATACAATCACGATCGATGGTTATGATTGATGGTTAATGAAAAGTTTCTCTTATTTCTTCTTTGTATTACCTGATTCGGTTGTGTTGAACCAAATGCGGAGCCGAAAGCAGTGTTTTGACCCGTATTAATGCCACCGAAACCTGTACCAGCAGTTTGGTTAGTATTGCTGGTTGCAAAAAGTGGGGTTGGAGCTGCTGCTGTAGATAAAACTAGTTGTATTTTGCGGATATAAATAATTTATACAGACGTGTTTACCGACACCGATATAGTAATTCTAAAGTGACATTAGCAACAACGAAAATTACCAATGGTATTTGAAAAATTAGATACTTACTACCAAATGGTTTATTCTGGGTATTACTACCAAACAGATTAGTGCTTGGAGTAGAATTAAAAGCAAAATTATTTGTTGTTGTTGTCGAGGGTGTACCAAAAGTACTTATAGGCTTTCCAAATAGACCACTTGAGCCAGACTGTGTGGTTGCTCCAAAACCAGCGCTCATTCCACCAAAGCCTAATTTAAAATATGAAACAATTATCGAGAAGATAAACAATAGAAATAGTTCAATTTTAAGAATAAACGTTAAGCTATTTAGTCCTGAAGTATAACATCTAGTAAATATGCAATAACTAATTTGCATTAGAATATTTTACCCGTTGTTGCAGTACTAGTACCTGCCCCTGCATTACCAAAAGGTGAAGGTTGTGCTGGTGCACCAAAGATTCCTGTACTGGGTCCTAAGCATCAAAGGAAACACAAATAACATGATATATGTAGGATTCGCGTACTCGAATAGAGAACACAACACATTTGGTTAAAACTCTCTCGCTCATCAATAACACAGCACTCTGATAGAGTCCATCTTATAGAGTCAGTTCACGCGACTCTGTGAACCAACCGCGCATACTAACACGCATGCACTCGCACAGGTTCGTATTGTTCGCAATCACTCGACATATATAATATCATGTATAAGTATCAGGAGAATATTATTATAGATATGTAATAATTTAAATTAATTGGATTATATAGTTAAAATAGATCATGATAGTTTTTTACCTTTTCGTCCCACAGAATAATCTTCGAAACGTAACTCTTCGTAAGACTTTGATTCATATTCTTTCATTGTCGCAATACAACAATGTCTCACTGATATAGTATGAGATATACCATTCTTGGACATGGAATCAGTAGTAATCATAGGAGAAAATTTAACAACAGTACCAGTTATACTTGTGGTTGCCGTGTTTGTATTGCCAAAACCTAGAATGAGATTGTTTTCAAATCTGTCTTTCTAGATCAAATAGTAGAATAGATTTTTCTTATAATTTATATAACTACAAATTATAAACATACCAGGTGTTGCACCAAATAAAGTGGTATTTCCAGTGGTACTGCTTTGCCCAAAAGATGTGGTTTGCTGAGCTGATTGTTGGGGTTGCCCAAATAAATTTGTACCAGATGTAGTACCAAAACCAAATCCAGCTGGTTTATTCGACTGACCAAATGCTGACGTTGCAGTGTTTGTACCAAAAAGATTTGTACTTGCATTTTGCTGAGAGCCAAATAAATTGGTATTTGTATTTGTTGTACCAAACCCTGTAGAAATGAAAATTTTAGTATAACAACAATTTGTTACCTGATATTTTCATTTACACAGATAAAATTCGATCGTATTACAAATCAAGAAAAATATACAGACATAACAAAATTTAAACTTTTACTATATTCATTATGTTGATCAAATTATTAACTGTATTTAAGGATCAATAAAAAAGACAAAAGACAGTATGTTGATAATTATAAATCAATGCTAACAAAATGATATTTTATATTTTTTACAAATATTTATATGGATAAATACTTTTGAATTATAGCTAGTAGAATGATCTATGAATCGTTACCTCCAAAAGATGGTTGAGTAAATGCAGGTGGAGTTGTAGTATTGCCAAACAAGCCACCAGTGGTAGAACCTGCAGGCTTTGAGCTAAAGAGAGAAGTATTGCCACTGCCAAAGACTGGTGTAGCACCAGAACCAAAACTTGTTGTAGTAATTGGTTTACCAAACGCAGATTGCCCAAATGGACTGGATTGCGTTGGCGTATTAAAACTACCTACAATAAAGATGAATTAAAACAGGATTTACATAAGGACATAAAAGAAGATAGGGAATACAAAATACAGATATAATTTGTTTTACTTACTAAAGGATGTATTTCCAGTTTGACCAAACATGCTGAATAGGACGGTCCTAATTTCTTTTTAATATTTATTGGCACCTGCAATATATTAGTAAATAAAAAAGATCAAAACAAATATTTCGAAATAATAAAATCTATCGTTACTCAAGTATTATTATAAATTTTGTAGTACTCTCTGAAATCTATTAACTTGATGAAATTAAAATATGATACGGAACTGCACAAGATTCACGTGCGATAACACTATGATCTCTATTTTCTTTCTCTTTTTTTTCTTAAAACGTTAAGAAAGTTACCGTTAAGACGCCAGAAGTAAGAATAAATTGTCATTCACTGTAATGGATCATTTGTCGAAGAACTGTTACAAGTACATTAAAATTGTCTGTTACAATATTATGAAACGAATTCTTCTCAAACTGTACATCTTCTAAAATTTGTTTTGATACAAATAATTACTTGATAAAGAGGTTATACAAATGAAATTTTTTATGATATTACCAAGAATTCAACAAACGATATATGAAAAGCGACAATATATCGTTTCGCGGGATTCATACGTTTCAACTACCTCGATTGCTAATTATTGATACTGAATTATAGACACGTAAAATTCGTAGATATCACGTAAGTGCGCATAATATACGTCGTAAAATGGCAAACCTCGAAAGTCAATCGATAATACAGTGACGATATTATAATTTTCATGCGAGTAAGTCGGTAACTAGCAGGGTAGACAAAATAGAAGGTAAAAAAGTTCTACAATTAGTATGTCACGTTTCACGTTGATTGATCCGTATTTAGAGACCTTTTTGTCAAATTGAATTAACAAATAACAACATCTAGAACTTTTTTAATTCGGAGCCAAGTAGGGACTTTTACATTATTATCGTATATTTATGTTTTTATTTTGTATAGTGAAATTAAACAATGATCAATATTTGGACTAGAAATATTGTATTATGAGATTATTAAATTAAATATACAGTAAGAAGTATAAATTAAAAGGCATTATGAAGAAATTGAAGAAACAGCATCATAGAATCCGATTGAAATGAGACCCAATAGAAAAAGAGACTAATTTTGCTTTGATATACACGTATATACTGAAATGTACGTGTAAGTAGGTGGGTAGAATGCATTTATAAAAATAATGGCTGACTAGTAGTGTATCGTACACAGAAAGAAGCGATTGTACGAACTATAGTTGTGATCCAAGTCGAACAAAGTTACATTTTGTATTAAAACACACAATAAATATCGATGGACTGAACTTTACAAATACAATCAATAATAATTAATAAAAAACCAAACAAGTTTGCTATTTAGCCCCAGTATACAACTTTACGAAATTCATAGTTGAATAAAATTTACAGTCGTATGTATGGTTGTAAAAATGAAGAAAAACATCCATAGAAAAGATATGTTGATCGTATGATTGTTTTCTGTATTATACAGCTTGTTATCAAACGTTTCAATGAAGTCATATTGCTTAAAAGAGAAAGGATACTTTCGGTCGCGATGCGACTTGCACGATACATTTCGTGTTTTTTTCTTCAATTAATTGCATTTGAGCTACGGTTCTTTGTATTTTATTAAATTTTTCTACATCCTAAAGAGAAGATTTAACACGATGGTACATATACCGAGTGCGTATAATTACAATTTTTGGGCAAAGTCACCCACGGAAGTTGTTGAACTAACTTGTTTAATGCCAAATGGGGTCGTTATACCCTTAGAGACTAATCGCAATATCACTTTGGCCGAAATTAAAGAGGTAGGTCAAAAATTTAATAAAACATAACAAGGTTAATATTGTTTTTTTATATGCTATAAACAAGAGTAACTTAAAATATCAATGTCAATATATATTTTTACATAGGATCTCTGGGATGAAGCCAGCAAATATCCTCTTCATGGCACATTAAAAGATGCTCCGTCCTATGTATTTTCATGTATCAACTCTAATGCAGAAGCAGAAGAACTACGAGATGAAACGAGACGTTTATGTGATATAAAACCATTTTGTTCTGTGCTTAAAGTTATTGAGCGTGAAGGTGTTAAAAGCGATAGAAATTTAGATTCTCAAATTGGTCTTCTCATTGGGAAAGGATTACACGAGTTTACAGCCTTAAAGAATTCAGAAGTGAATGACTTCAGATGGAAAATGAGAGTTTTAGGAGATGAAGTTGCAATGGCAAGACAAAAAAAGTCTTGGATGGAAAAAGTACGTTACCAGTTTCCTACCCGATTAGCACCAACTGCCACAATACCAAAAAATATTGAATGCCGATTAAAAGATGGGAATATCGTGCTTGTTACTAAATTTGAGAATACAGAGGTAAGACAACAGCTGCTTTATTATGTTTATTGTCACTTGTATATAAAATTAAAATATTTCTCTATATCGGGTATGCATGTTATATAACAAATTTTTATTAATGATTGAAATTAGTTGGTATGTAAACAACAGGATATTCATGTTCTGTTGTGCTTGGTGAGACCTTACTCTTCTTAATGGCTGTATTCTCCACAGAGTGGAAAGGTTTGTTCTCATCGTTATTAGTACTTTGGTTATGTTCAAATTTGCATGATTTTTTTGGTGTAATAATCTTGACTTTTACATCACTGTTAGTACTGTTGCTATTTTCTTTGTCTGTTAATTGTTTGTGGGTTTTATATTCTTCTGGATTCTCAATCGAACAACCAGTATGCTCAATTTCAAGAGAATAATTTAATGGAAGTGCATGAACAGAACTTTTTATTCTTTGGTTAGAAGTGGATTGTTTTTCATCAATTGTTGCACCAGTATTATACTTATGTGTGAGATCTTTGAGTACATTTGAAACTTCAGGTTCTGCCTTATGTGTGAGATCTTTGAGTACATTTGAAACTTCATGTTCTGCATCATTCATAAGATTTAATCTCAATTCTGCTTGCACAGCATACATTTGAACCTTTAAAAATATAAAAATGGTTATGCAAGATCATTCTCATTTCTATAGGCACCAAAAGTAAAAACAATTACCTCCAAAGAGGAAGCTTTGTAACGCCAATAATGTAGTTGTTTGGTGATGTTTATTTTTGTTTCTTCTTGCACCAGAAGTTTCGTACAAAGATCTTCAACTTTTATACGAAGTTCTTCCATTTCTTTTTTCTGAGTATCTACCAGAGATTGAAAGTACCTATAATTTCGAAAATAGAACAGAAAAATAGAAACAAGGAAGTACAGAAAGACAGCAATGAACAAAAACATTGATTATTGCAGAATTTCATAATTTCATAATATAATTTGGTTAACATTTTGTACCTAAAAGATGTATCGCTACAATTCAATTGTTTCGAATTACTATTTTTCTTGATTTCAATCTTCAATTTGTTTTCAAGATCTGATATTCTACTTTTGTATTTTTCAATTAATTCCTCATTTTCTGTAAATGTATGATCTGCGTCATTATCCAACTTCCTAAGTGTTGCAACACGTTCTGCTCTCAGTTTTTTGATCTCCATAATTTGTGATTTACATATGCGTTTGAGTTCCATGTACTTTTCACGTAATACATTCATTTTATTCATTACATTCTGCCGACGATCTTCCACTTCAGCAAATATTGAATTGCCTGAGAAAAAAGTAAGTTAGATAGTCTGTGACAGTAATGAAATTGCATAATTTGCATTGGTGCTTACCTTTGCGCAATTCACATGTAGGATCTATTTGAATTGATTCCAGCTCTGTACGTTTCAAAGAAAGCTCTGCGCGAATTTCTTCCAAAGTTTGATCTTTCTCCGCTAGTTGTTCTTTGATACTCTATCAATAGAAAAAGGATTTTGCATTTTATTTTATGAGATATACGATCACGGATATAAATAATTTGATTTTCAATATCAAATACATGAATAATTCGCTCCTTACTCGAATATAATGTTCATAATGGTCGCATCGAGATTTTAATTCCGCGATCGATTCTTCCGCATACTCATATTTCTTTCTTTCTTCTTGTAGTATCAATAAAAGTTCATCGATGCGTTTCTTTAAGGAGATGTTGTCTGTTTCGAAAGAAAGATTTGCGAATTGATCTACGATAACAGCTTCGCATTTAGTCTTTATACATTGATCAGCACATTGTCGTAATTTTTCAATTTCTTCCGATTGTTGCTCTAATTTCGTTTCTAGATTCAAAATTGTGTTTTGATACTCTTTCGCAAGAGTACGATGTCTAAAACGAAAAATAAATAGAAAATAGAAGAAAAATCTAGCAAAAAGAGATTAACAAACGATTGTTTGCTACATAGAAATTTCATATATTTACTTTTCGTCAACTTTTAAAATATATTGTTCTTTTTCGGAAATTCGTTGATCATGAGAACGTTCAAGTACTTCATTTGCCTCATGAACCTCCCGTAGCATTGCTTCGTTTACTCGAAGTTTTCGTTTTAGATCATGATTCTCTTGTCTGCATTTTTCGTATTCAGCTTTTAATACATTATAGGAATGACTCTGATTAAGTATTTCAGAATCTTCGATATATTCTTCATTGCACTCTTCATTCATTGAATCTCGTGTCGACATAGTTAAAGGTTAAGTTCACTTTTTTTACATTCAAACTTAAAAACGACGAACGTTATTGAAAAATCAACATTCGGCACACGCACACGTTGTTTATCTTACCTAACCAACTCATTGTTGTTTCTTTTCAATTACAGTTGGTATGTAAAAAGCACTGACCTCTGTTGTTGTAATGCTTTTCTATTTCAATTTCTTCTCTCCCTCTCTTTTCATCTGTCCCCCTCTTTCCACTTCTTCGATCCTTATTTCAGTTATTTCCGGTTCCGTTCCGGCTATACATTAAAAGGCGGAACATTTGAAACTAAACGTTAAAAGATAAAAGCTATTTTATCTTCCTAAAAAGACATATGTACAATATTTGCATGCAACTGCAATTTGATTTCAGACGGCCTTCACATTTCAAATACCACACACTACGACGCCATATCAGTTATTGGTATCTATTTTAAATAAACGAGCAAACACGTTAATGTCGAAAGGACACCCAAACGATTTTACTCTAAAAGTTTGCGGACAGGAAGAGTATTTAATTGGAGATTATCCTTTAATACAGTTTACTTATATTCAAGATTGTTTAGCAAAAGATATTACTCCTACATTGGTTACTCTAAATAGAGATAGCGTCTCTGTTGATCAAGAAAGTACTGCAGAGAACGTAGAAGTAGATACCTTACAACGTACAAGGCCTTCCTTTTCTACGTTAACTCTACGTAAGAAGGGTAAACATATATCTGCTTGGAAAATAGAGGAACCGTTTGTTTTTACTGTGAATGGTATATCACGATTAAACTGCGATGCAGCCCATCGTACCGTTGAGGTATAAATCACGCTCCCGTAATCGGTAAACGTGACTCGTTTCGAGATATCATCTTTCACAGTAGCTGATTTATATTTCTTCTTTAATTTTCGTTTCCACAGATTGGCCTTCAAGCTGGCCTTTTTCATGGTGGAAAATCTCTTTGTGAAAGCCAGAAGACTAAAGAAACTATTGTCAGTTCCGATGGAAGTTGCGAATGGGAAGAACCGTTGAGGTTTGATATAAAAGTGCGGGATATACCGCGAATGGCTAGGCTGTGTTTTGTTCTATATGAAATTAGTAAGACTGCAAAAGGACTGAAAAGTCGTAGATTAGTTAAAGATACCAAACAGGAATTTTTTATAAATCCATTATGCTGGACGAATACAACCATATATGACTTTAAATCTCAATTAAAAACGGGAGCAATGACGCTCTATACGTGGACGTATGCCGAGGATATGCAAAACGACGATCTTCTGCACCCTCTCGGAACGGTAGTCTCAAATCCCCATATAGATAGAGCGGCTGCTTTAATGTTGACATTTCCAAAGTAAGTAAGTCTTTTTATTCTTTTTTTCTCTTCTTTCTCCTTTCTTCTTTTTATTTTCTGAAAAATCTCCGTTTCTATACTCCGCTTCCGTTATCCTATATACATCCGAGTTGTTTGTCTGTCTGCGTATTTCCATTAGTTATGGGAAAGACAAATCCGTTCTTTATCCAACTCCGGAGAAAATGGTGGAATATGCAAGAAAGTTACGGGAATCATCTGCCGAACGTTCGATCCAAGAAGAACCTGATCAAGAATCTGATGTCGGTAAACTTCAGCAACTCGAGCAACTTCGATTATTAGCGGATAGAGATCCACTACACGAGCTTCACGAGCAAGAACGAAAGATAATGTGGACATTAAGGCATCACTGTCTTCTTGAGATACCCACGCTGTTGGCCAGGTTGTTGCACTGCGTGGAATGGAATGATCATAGGTGAAAATCTAAATATTCGAAATACCAAATGATAGGAGTTATTTTAACATCGTCCATTTTCATAGAAAAAGAGAACGTTTAAATCTACTTTCCGATTCTCGACGTATACAGGGAAGTAGCTGAAGCTACGGCGCTGGTGCAACAGTGGCCCAAATTACCCGTCGAAAAGGCACTTGAATTATTGGATTATGCTTACGCTGATCAAAATGTTCGAAGTTTTGCTGTGCGTTGTTTAATGGATGTCAGCGACGAAGATTTGAGCCTTTATCTATTGCAGCTGGTACAAGCGTTAAAACACGAAAATTATTTATCTTGTGAGCTGACGGAGTTTCTACTGAGACGCGCTCTTAACAATCGAAGCATTGGTCATTTCTTATTCTGGCATCTTAGGTTGGTATTGTATATTTTCCATTTGTATTCGATTCGTTTCTTTTATTTCGTACTCATCGTATTTCTTCGAGTTCACTTATATCTTATATAATCTCTTATTTCTCTTTTATGAACATTTTTTGCTAGATCGGAGATGCAAGTGGGTGCTGTATCAGTTCGTTTTGGTTTAATATTAGAAGCGTATTGTAGAGGAAGCCAACAGCATATGCGATCGCTGTTTAAACAAATGGAATGTTTGGGTAAATTGAAATGTACTTCTGAACAAATAAAGCAGCGAAAAGATCGGAAAGCCACGTTACAAGGATTTCAAGAATTTATTCAAGAACCTCATTGTCAAGATGCATTGTCAAACGTTTTAAATCCATTGGATCCAAGTTTTCGATGGAAACGCATTAAGTAAGCTTTTGCATTAAGATGATACGCAGAAACTTGAATTCATTATCTTAAGCAACTTTGTTATTTACATTGGACTTTTTGCAAAAATATCAATCGTTTACAGAATCGAGAAATGTAGAGTAATGGACAGCAAGATGCGGCCACTTTGGTTAGTTTTTGAAAATGCTGATCCATTCGGTGATGATATTTACTTGATATTGAAACATGGAGATGATTTGAGACAAGATATGCTTACGCTGCAGATGTTACGAATCATGGATAAGCTGTGGAAAAAAGAAGGTCTGGATTTACGTATGAATCCTTACGGTTGCATATCAACGGAAAATAGAGTTGGCATGATCGAGGTGGTTCTAAATGCAGAAACGATTGCAAATATTCAAAAGGAAAAAGGCACTTTTTCGGCAACTGCTGCTTTTAGGTACATTCAAATAGAGATATTATGTATTTTTACGACACACAATCTGTATTATATTCTTCAAATTATTTTTGTATCGCTATAGGCGAGGATCTTTACTTGCTTGGTTGAAAGACCATAATCACACCGAGACAGCGTTGAATAGAGCTATCGAGGAATTTACTTTAAGCTGCGCGGGTTATTGCGTGGCTACGTATGTCCTCGGAATCGCGGATAGACATTCGGATAATATAATGGTGAAGAAAACCGGTCAATTGTTTCACGTTGATTTTGGTCACATACTTGGACACTTTAAAGAGAAATTTGGATTCAGGCGTGAACGCGTGCCCTTCGTGTTGACCAATGATTTCGTACATGTAATAAATAAGGGTCAGACAAAGAAGGGTCAAGCAGTTGAATTTCAACGATTTCAGAGTCACTGTGAACAAGCTTTTCTCGTTCTACGACAACATGGAGGTCTAATATTATCATTGTTTGCTATGATGATATCAACGGGATTACCTGAATTATCATCGGAAAAAGATCTTAATTATCTAAGAGATACTCTGGTACGTTATCAGTTTTTTTTTCTTTCTTTATGAATTTAGAAAGAGTATATACGTTAGCTAGAGGTTTGATGCGATTGTTCATAAATAGGTACTTGAGATGTCTGAAAGCGAGGCACAAAAACATTTTAGGAGTAAATTTGATGAAGCTCTTTGTAATTCATGGAAAACTTCGTTAAACTGGGCTTCTCATAATATGTCGAAAAACAATAAAACGACATGAGCGGAACAGAATAAAACAAACTGAAACGAATGAATTCGATCGGCACATGCTTATCGACGAACAAGTGCCGTCGTATCATTCAAATGTGCAAAGCTTGATTTGGATGATGAATGATTCTTCATGAGAAGAATATACATGTTTGCTGTAAAGAAGAGACGCAAACGATGGAATGATTAGACAGATTTTGTTGATCACGAGCAACTATTTTTCTCGTTGCCGTATAACCGTAACGCGTGCGCATCCTTATCCCCACGCCTCCTCTCTGACTCCTTTTCTTTCCCTCTTTTTTCCTTTCTCTATCTTTCATACACATTATCACATACTACGCACGCACAAGCGTTCGATTCTTTATTGTACATTTATATGCTACACCCTTCTTTTTGCCACTTATGATAAGTGGACGGAAAATAGAAGCGAAATACGTGTATAGTACATATCATTGGTTGACATTGCGATCGCAGGATTCTCATAAACAGAAGATAAGCAGGCGTTACTTTGAAAGGAATGTTTCAAGACAATTCGCTCGCCTGACATGATTGTTGCAGTATCACGGCTGTGCTATTCTACCAGCAGTCTTATAATCTTCTGATTGTAACAAAGAATGGTCAAAGGCTTGAAATAAACTTTAAATAATCTATGAAATTTCTGAATCCTGGAATACTATTGTATCGATTGTAATAAACGAAGTTATTCTTCATCTTCTGTTTTCCTTCTTCGTTATTCGAACAACCTTTATAAAAAAATCTATGAAATGTTTGTTTTACAGTATTAAATTATTTCACTGTTACCGAATATAAATAGAAAAGTTAGGAAAGAAGTATAAATGCGTACGCTGGCGTGTAGGGTTTGATCTTTTAAAACGATGTTTATGCCTTAATTTTGCAAATATACATAAATGAAAAGTAAAAGAAAGGGAGAATCGTAAGAGAACTAGCTTAAACGAACATACACGTATAATGAAAACCGACGAGAGAAAATAGTTATATCGAATGCAATTACGCGCGCAAGGCCGTCGTGTGGATTCTTTTACTACGTTATTGGTCGTGTTGCTGGTAAGCTCGTGGATCACTAAAGTCGCGTTACATAAGTTGACACAACAACGACGGTGACGGAACAACGAATGGAGACAGGAGGTGGGAGACTGGCAACCCGAGAATGTTATGTATATACTTCGTTTGCGGCTACCTCGCGCCTAAACTCTACTCTCGTCATGCACCGAGTTGAACGCATCGAGTCGAGTGTGTTTTCGCGATGCGCGACGATTTCACGCTAAGTTGAAGCATAATACAAGTAATAAAAGAAACTATAAGTAACGAGCACTTCCGTTCGAATATTTGTGGTTTCTTCTTTTGAAAGTTTCAAAGGGTCAAACTGCATGTCCGGTATCGAGCGACACCTCGATAGGAAAGATTACATCGATTTATTCTGTCTTGGGACCCAATCGCGTGGTAAACAAAGGATTGTAGTTTGTGTGCACTGATCGGTGCCGGTAGAAACCGGTTCGATTACAATAGTAGACATTAATGCGTAAAAGGGATAATATCTATGTTCGGTGGTACGTGTGGTATTCAGGACTATTCGAAGAATAGATGAAATTGACGAATAATTGAACCAGAATAGAGAAGAAAATATGACTGCTACAGAAGAAACTGAACCGCTAATTTCATCGAGAGACTTAGCTAGTTTTAGCGGAAGTAAATCACAAACGGTCTCGTACAATGCGATCTCAATGGTAAGCAATATTTAACCAAAATATTAATCTAGTAAAGTTTTTGCGTTATTCTTTTTTTTTTTTTATAAAAGATATATTGAAAATCAGTCAGACAATAGTTTGACCGATGAATAGATACGTGAACGAAGATTACGATCATGTACGTGGCTTCCTTTGTATTTGACAGCTTTCTCGGGTTTATCTCTTTTCGTTTCATTTTAAGAATTTTAGATTCTGAATAAATGTATAGAAAAGCATCGAAGATACAGGACTCGGGATAGGGATGATAAAATAAAGTATAATACTTTGCTACTAAAGATCTTTTCTATGAATTGCATTACTTTCTCATTTAATCATAGGGAGAAGGAAATGGAAAAACAGCAGCATCGTGTAAAATAGCTTCTGATACATCGTCGTTCAAACTAAAACCCATCTTACATTCTTCGAGTACAGTGGTAACACCGTTGATAGCGACGTTGATACCACATTGTACCGGCAGTATCGAAAACGAATCAATTACATACACATGGAGTGATTTGAACGTGTATGCTGCCAAAAGAGACGAGAAGCCATGGGACAGTCTTTTAAGAAGGAAAAAACCAATCGAAAGAAGACACTTGTTGAAGGACGGTACGATTGTAATTATATACGCATTAATCAATATACGTATTAAAATAGTTGATTAAGATATCGAAAGTTGAAAGGAAAAAATTGGGAAATATTAGAAGTTGAGCGAAGCTATGGAAATTTATTACGTAGGTAGGATTGTTCTAGAGAGCAAAAAATTGGTTCGACTAAAATTAAATTACAGTGTGTGGGGTAGCATATCCAGGCGAATTATTAGTAATTATGGGATCATCGGGTGCTGGTAAAACAACGTTACTGAATGCACTGACGTTTCGTTCGGGTTCTGGGGTAACTGCATCCGGTGTAATGGCTGCTAACGGACGAAGAGTATCTTCTACGATACTGACATCGAGAACAGCGTATGTGCAACAGGATGATCTATTCGTTGGCACTTTGACCGTTAAGGAGCATCTTTTGTTTCAAGCTATGGTTCGCATGGATCGAAGGATACCTATGGAACAGAGATTCGATCGAGTACAGCAAGTAATCAACGAGGTACGTCGAATGAGGGTATACAATATTATCTAGATAAACATATGTACATAACTATGTATGTAAACTCGTGTACCTGTGTATATTTATGACAGTTGCAACGCGTGATGAGTTAGCTGTTCTTTGTGGTTTTCAGCTTGCTCTGAGCAAATGCAAAAATACGGTGATCGGACAGCCAGGTAGAATTAAAGGTCTTTCCGGAGGTGAAATGAAAAGGCTATCGTTCGCATCGGAAGTTCTTACCGATCCGCCATTGATGTTCTGCGACGAACCTACGTCAGGTCTTGATTCTTTTATGGCGCATCAAGTGGTTTCCGTATTGAAAACTTTAACTGGTAAGTCAATCGTATAGATAGATTCGATTGTAAATTGAATATACAAGTGTGTGTATAAGAACGGTTAATGGGAGATAGCGGTGATGTCGTAGCGCGCGGTAAGACGATCGTCGTTACGTTGCACCAACCGTCGTCGGAACTGTTCGCTCTCTTCGACAGAATTTTGTTGATGGCCGAAGGGAGAGTAGCTTTCATGGGCACAACATCGCAAGCTTGCACCTTTTTCGAGACGTAAGTAATCGACAGACTCGGACAGACTTGGAATCAGTGCTTTTATTTTTTTAAGTAGCGTTGTTCTAAGTTTTAAGTTGTCGTAAGTAGCGAAACGATGTTTCTAGACTCGGCGCTGCTTGCCCTAGTAATTACAACCCGGCTGATTACTTTGTTCAAATGTTGGCGGTTGTGCCAGGGCAGGAGACATCCTGTCGTCACGCGATAAACACCGTGTGCGACACATTCCAAAAGAGCGATCATGGTATTAAAATTGCATTGGAAGCGGAGGCAGTAAACGGCGAATTCGCGGACTCTCTGCAAGATACAAAGTACTCGAAAAATCGATCGCCGTATAAAGCAAGCTGGTGCGAACAATTTCATGCAGTTTTATGGCGTTCTTGGCTATCGGTTATTAAGGAACCGATCCTTATCAAAGTCCGCCTGTTGCAGACCGTCGTAAGTGCTTACTGTAACGAATACCGCGTTGCAATCGATCGTAGGCAAAATTGGATTCGTTTTAAAACATGCTACGTATATTTATCGTTCCTTCCAGATGGTGTCTCTATTGGTCGGAATCGTTTATTTCGATCAACGGTTAGATCAAGACGGAGCAATGAACATCAATGGTGCTTTGTTTATATTTCTGACCAATATGACTTTTCAGAATGTTTTTGCCGTAATCAATGTAAGATTTATTTGCTTATGTTAGCATATAAAGAAGAAAATAAGAAATTAGACGAGTTGTTAATACGTATTCGTATACGTTTACGCGTATCATTTACCTTATGTTTAGGTTTTCTGCGCAGAGTTGCCGATATTTTTACGAGAACACCGAAACGGTATGTATCGTACCGATGTGTATTTTCTATGTAAGACACTCGCAGAAGCACCTATCTTCATCGCGGTACCGCTTCTCTTCACTATCATCGCTTATCCCATGATTGGATTGTACCCGGGGATCGATCACTTTTTCATTGCCGCTGGTATTGTTGCGCTTGTCGCAAATGTTTCCACGTCTTTCGGTACGTTGTTTCTTTTTGATGTCGCATATGGTACAGTTCTACGTGCATTTAAAAATATGCAATGGTAGTTCTGTATGTAATTAACTATGGGAATGTTTTCTTCTCCATTATTTTTTCTAGGCTATTTAATATCCTGTGTCAGTAGCAACTTATCCATGGCGCTATCTATCGGACCACCTGTGATAATACCGTTTCTGCTGTTTGGTGGATTTTTTCTAAATACAGCGTAAGGACGAACGTTTCATTAAATCTAACAAATATTACACGATCTGATAAATATTATTTAATGTTGCACACACACACGCACACGCGCTCATACATATATGTATTATACACATGTCGATTTTACATCTTATTCACACAGGTCCGTTCCATCCTACTTTAAATGGTTCTCTTATTTATCTTGGTTTCGTTACGGTAACGAAGCTCTTCTTATTAATCAATGGTCGCAAGTAGAGTTTATAGAGTGCACAAGAAGCAACGCGACTTGTCCTAAATCTGGTCAAATGGTTTTGCAAACGTTCAATTTTAAGCAGGTGCTTGTCATTTGTTATATTATACTTCACTTCGTACGCTTGTCGTTTTGTATTTATATCTTTATATCTTCCTTTATACTTGTTCGTATATTCATGCTTGCTATACGGATATTCGTTGCTCATTGTTTTCGATTTTAGGAGCATTTCTGGACTGACATCGCCTGCTTGTTCGCCTTAATCGTTGCATTTCGTTTTTTGGCATTTTTGGCTTTACTGTCAAAGACTTGGGCCAATTCCAAACAAAGATAGGAAAAAGAGTACGCAGTTAAAAGTTACGTTTTATGATCGCTGCCAATCGTTGCTATGATATCAAGAACCTCGCACAAACAGTGCCGTTTTTGCCGGATAACGCTTCTTCGTAATGTTATTTATTCTATACGTTTATGTACGATGAACGACTAATTTTAACATTTATTAATTATCTATATCATCATATTAAAACAATCCAAGTTATTTTATGTAATTTAATCGGATAATATCAAACGTAAATTACGTGTATATTTGTATTATATATTATACGTATATTTATATTATATGTATATGCATGTATATTGCCTGTGTAAAAATCTTGCATTTTTTCATTTATTTTTAAAAGATACACTAAACTAGCGCTACTCTGTATTGCTATTTTACAGCGAATAAAAGGTTTTGGAAAAAACACGCATTGCCCTCTTTTCGACTACGTATTAGTATCTATAATCTTCGTTCCGTTCCAGTTATACGCATTTACCGCAAAGAAAATATTAAAAACGAAGGACGAAAGAAAATAGAGATATAGCCGTGAGATTGAACGCAACTCGACTTCGTGCGTATCTTCTCGATGTTTCCTGTTAACTTTTGCGGGTGACATATGGTAGACGGTAAAAAACAAGTACACCATAGTTGACCATCCTTCCAAGTTGAGACTCTGATATCGGTTAACAAACCGGTTGTTATTTACACCGTCCGACTTGTATACGTAAGAAAGGAATAGCAAAGAAACATAGTACATACGGATATATCTGTTCGATAAAACACGTTAGAACATTCTTATACTGAAAGGTATATTTTGCTTTAAATCTTGAAATTTCACAGACAAGCTTATTCCGCGGTACTTTCAGTTCTATCGAACTCAAAGCTATCGGAGCTTCGTGGTAACAAATTTCTGCACGATATCGCGAGTTAATTTTTCTTTGACTTTTAACTTCTTCCAACATCTCGCTAAACGTTTCGATTTTTCTAATTACCGACGAACATTGCAATAGAACGTAACGAAAAGACTTATTTGATTATTGTAAAGATCGAATGAAACTCTTCTTATAGTGATCGTATGTAGGAAATACTATCAGAAAGGGTACCGTGGACGAGGAATTCTTACGGCTTCTACGAGACACGTATAAGGTTTCCATCTTCGATTACTGTAATACGTCTAATCTGGTTTCGACCCTCCTTAATCACCTTCTATTCTGTATTTCCTTACAACTGGTACAAGTTACAATTTAGTAGTTGTCTCAGCAATTACATGGTATATTTTTCGTTTATTTTTACCTGAAAAAAAAACGCATGACTAATAGAAATGACTTTTCTTCAAGTAATTGCTTGTTCTTACTAAGTGGTTAAAATGTATATCATAGGATTCACAGTGAGAACCTCCGGTATTTTTTTTATTATATATTAATGAAATAATTATTAAACAATAAGAATAATAGAAAAAGTATGCAGATTGTGCATATGTATATGAACGTTCCAAGGTTTTATTCAGCCGAAAGAATAGGGAAAAGCAGAACAGGTACGGGTCGAGTGGGAAGGCAAGAGCTATCGCGTTAGCTGTGGGTTCAGTAACAATCTTATTTGTGGAGTAACTCGGTACAATCGGCTGTCCGGTTGGTGGGTCGTTGGTGTTATAATAAAATAAAACAGTGTAATCGGTAGAAGATAGTTAGGATCAAGATTTCTGATCGATCACGATGTACGTTTTAAAAGAAAATCAATGGTTTTCCAAAACCAAAGCTCACATTACGGAAGAGGATACGGTTTGTTTGCGAGGTGTGACGCTTACCTGGAGAGACCTTTCTGTATACGCAATGAATCGCGGACGAAAAAGCATGTGCAAGCAATTAATCAATAACGGTGTGTAATCGTGGCTCTTATCGAGCTTATTTGTCGTAAAATAAATATCGATCCGATCGAACAGCTATAACAGACGGTATTTCCCGATTTCAGTGAAGGGCGCGGCCAAACCTGGCGATCTAACAGCGATAATTGGTGCAAGGTAGTATTCTATTCAAAAATTTATAACAAATATCATCAAAATATAAATTATACGTGTAAATTTCTATTCTTTCTTCCTTCTATTTTCCTTTCTTTCTTTTCCAGCGAGTTAGGAGCTTATCGTCTCCAAAATTCTCTGAATTGTCTTTGAAAAACCCTGTATTATTTCTGACGATTTGGAATGACTTTCATCGGAAATGTATATTCTTTATTTATCATGTTACACTTAGGGTATCTCTTTGAATCAATAGAATGGATCAGTGTTTTTTTTTTTTGCGATTTTGATAGAGTTAAATAAATAAAAATTTCTTTCCCTGTCGTATGTTAACATTGTTTGTTGCCCTCATAGTTTACGATAATCGAGCTTCAACATCTTAAATACTTCTCGTACTTGTTTCAAACTTTTGTTTTAATTCAGCGGAGCCGGCAAAAGTTCATTGATGGCAGCGCTGGCTTTTCGCACCGGACGTAAGTCCTTCCTCTTTCCTCTTTTTCCTCGATACCGATACGATATTTTACCTTAGTTTCCTATTCTTCACAGCCGAACTTTTAATCCACGGCGATATACGAGCAAATGGAACGTCAGTCGATTCTTCTTACATGATGCATAACAGTGGTTATATGCATCAAGAGGATATATTTGTCGCAACGATGACAGTGATCGAACATCTTTGGTTTATGGTAGGTATACGATCCATTACACGCTTTTTCCCAAATTTGCCCGCAATTCTCTATCATTTTTCGATTTTTGATACAGGCTCGAATGAAACTCGACGGACGCGTACAAGTATTAGACATTCGAAGAAAAATTGACAGTTTATTGAGAGACGTTGGTTTAACCAGCAGGCGCGATGTACGAATTGGTAGTGACACCGACGACAAAGTATTATCTGGCGGTGAAAAAAAGAGGTTGTCCTTTGCCACGGAAGTATGATACAATCATCCCCTTTGTATAATATTTTATCTTCTTGCCTCGCTTTCAAACTTCCTTGATTATTAGTTGTCTTTGAACGTTCACTCGTTTTGCACACTTTCCGCTGCTTTTCCCCTTTTCCTTTGTATCTTCGTCGATTATCGTCATTTCCGATGACGCAACATACTGACGGATTTTATTTAGTTGTTAACAGATCCGAAAATATTGTTCCTGGACGAACCAACGACCGGGCAAGATTCGCATTCGGCAAATTGTTTGATATCTCAACTGAAATCGTTCGCAGCTAAAGGACGAACAGTGTTATGCACCATTCATCAACCGAGTTCCACTATATTCAGTTGGTTCGATCGAATAATATTAATTGCTGAGGGTCGAGTTGCGTTTGCAGGTGGAATCGACCAGGCAGTGGAATTTTTTGCAAGGTACGTTTGTGTAATGTGAAACGATATTTTTCCATTAAACCGATTCATTTTTCAGCCAGGGATACGATTGTCCGCGGAAATACAATCCAGCAGACTTCCTAATAGCGATTGTGGCTACGGGCTCAAAGAACGAGGATGGTGAAGAAATAGCTCACGAGATATGCGATGTTTTCTCAACTAGTAAAGCATATAACGAAATCGATCGTATATTAGAAAAGCAGATGCAATCGATGCATTCTCTGAATGTAAGCGATCATCTTTTTTCTTCTCTTTTAGTCCGTGTAATAATAAGACACGAAGTAACAATCTCTTTGTATTATTACTTCAGTCTAGATCGCAATTACTTTCTGACGACAAACTTATTACGTGAGTATTTGAACAAATTTCAAGTATCTACTGGTCGCTGTTTAACATCGTTGTTTATACACGTATGTCTGTATATTATGACTATTTCATATAGAAGAAAAGAAGTGCGATATTGTTCACGGCTTTACTGGTTGATTTATCGACACTTTTTGCAAGTTTTGAGAGATCCATCGGTACAAATTATTCGAATACTTCAGAAGGTGGTAAGTGATTTTACATGTGAAAACTATAGCGAAATATTTGAAAAGATAAAGGAGAATTCAGTACCGAATAGCATAGCGTATACAGTCATAATGAGTTAATAATTAAAGCTAAGGTAACAAATTGAACAGAGTGTGGCAACAATCGCTGGTTTGTGCTTCGTGGGTGCTGTAAATTTTGATCAGCTTGGAATTCAAGCTACGCAAGGTGTCATTTTCATCTTGGTGTCCGAGAACGCATTTTTCCCAATGTACGCTACATTAGCCCTGATACCGCAGGAGCTACCTCTTCTTCGAAGAGAGTACCGAGCTGGGATGTATCCGGTTTATCTGTACTATACTGCGCGTATACTTTCTTTGGCAAGTAAAGAATCATTAGTAATTCCCTCGCACAGTCTTATACTAAAGAGAAATTATTTAAAAACTAAATGCATGAATTCCAGATACCTGGTTTAATAATAGAGCCGCTATTATTTGCAACGATCATATATTGGTTAGCTGGATTGCGAGATAACGTGGAAACTTTTGGGTTCACGTTACTTGTGCTTCTACTTACTATAAACGTATCGACTGCGTGCGGTAAAGCAATTTATCTATACGATAAAGCTAAAAGTTGGACATTTTAAAAGAGAATCTAAGGGGAGAATTAAGCGGTATTAACGGAAACTTGTTTCAGGATGTTTCTTTTCAACGGCATTTGAGAGCGTACCATTAGCGATGGCTTATTTGATACCGTTCGACTATATTCTTATGATTACTATGGGTCCTTTTCTCAAACTAGGGTACTTTTAATTATGGCTTATATTTTAGCTCTAGGTGGTAAGGAAAGATAGCGAGGAAAAAGGAAGAGCACCTTTCTGTGTGCATGCAAGTGACGTGCATGTGCTTGCGTGCAAAAATGAATTAATTGGACATATGTCAGTTAACGTTTAACTTATTTCAGATCGTTACCGTTATACATCCAATGGATTAAATACATTTCTTGGTTGCTACACTCCAGCGAAGCACTTTCCATTCTACAATGGAACGGTGTGCATAACATATGTAAGCTTCGCATTGCTAATTTATATAGAGGCCAATACATATGGCTATTATTAGTATTATGCTGTAAAATGTATGCCAAATGGTAACATTGGACTGTTCTTTTTCTAAATCTCCAGCTTGTGAAACGACTGATCCTGAATTACCTTGCATCACCGAAGGGATCGATGTGCTACATCTTTACGACTTTGATGAAACTAATTTTTGGATGGACATACTGTCGATGGTAGTTATTTATCTCGTCTTTCACATCCTTGCCTGCGTGTGTCTATGGAATCGTTGTAGATGCAAATGAGAATGTACTCATGATATCATATCAATTACCATGCTGACTTGTTTGTATTCGTTTAAAATATATTCGTATATTAAATAATATTAAAAATAAAATATGGTTTTAAAATTCAAAGTGGAAAAACAGCGATGTCGAAAGAAATTGCATACTATTTCAGTATACATATGTATAATTACGTGTTTGTAAAGGTTTGAGGATTATGCTCCATGTTTTTATCTCCGTGTATCTATCGCATAATTCATCTCAAGTTACATACATCTCAAGTAATACATACACATTGGTAGTGCGACACTACTATTTAATATTCATTTGTCAACTAGATATGTAATAATTTGATGGTAAGAGGAAAGGATAAAGAATAAAGGTGGGAAAAGGAATGGAGGAGAAGAAAAGAAAAATGAATGCTACAAAAGGATATGAAAGGTTCGAGTAGCGAAGGAAGAAGGTGAAAAGAGGAAAAGGAAGCGGGAGAGGGTGGAAAAATGGATGTAAATAAATAAAGAAGCTTGAAATAGAGGAAGAAAAGGGAAATAAACCTGATGGTAAGAAGAAAAAGTGAATAGCTATGCTTCGAATGTAAAAGCAAATAATTTTGCGAATATAAAGAGTGAGAAAATGGGATAAGAATAAGGGGAAAAATGAGACAAATGTGTGAATCCTAGTGCTTTTAATCATTTAGTCTATAGACATATCTGAGCTGACGTTAGACTAATACGTTTGATAGCGCTATTTCTAAAAGAAAACTAGAAAAAAATAAGGGAGTATACATAAAGTAAAACGAAATGAATAATATTGCTTACTATAATATTATGAATGTACTTCTAACGTGTATCAAGGAAAATAAGATAAATGATAACTTTAGACCTAGTCACTTAAGTTCCGTTAATCGTCAATTGACTTGAATTTGTAAGAACTGAGGTGCAGAAAACATCGGGTAGTTCGAAATCATCATCTGAGAGACAGCATTCGAACAATTGTGATGTTGATTTTTCGATCATTGACATCGATACTGATGATAACTCGTTCGATGGAATAGACGGTGGAGATGGAATAGTTTTATCGATAATAGGATCTGTAGAAGCACAGGCTTCCAGAAACTGTTTATGAAATTTTACATAATCCGACGATAACGAAATTTTGTCAGATTTGTTCGAAATATTCTCAGTTGGTACTAAATAAGAAGATGTAGGATCGATCGAATTGAACGAGTGATTCGATGACATGTAATACTGGTTATGTTTTATGCTGGACGAATCTTTCTCAAAATTAAGAGTTTCACTTTGTATCTGATGTGCCTTCATTGAGATATCGGTACCTGCAGTATTAGATAAGACAAGAGGAATCTCTTTCGACCTGGTAGTTGTACAAATTGCAGTTTCATAGGTATCGTGTCGTTCCGTTTCATTACAATTTTTTCCGGAATATATGATATTCGTTCTATTGGATACGATATCTTCTACGTATTCATTTTCATTGTTTTTCTGTGTGTCGATATCCATTTCATTACTTTTCTGTGTGTTGATGTCATTTTCATTTGTAGTTTTCTTTACTTCTTGTACAGTGTCTTTGTAATCTTGATGTTTCCAAAGATTTACGAAGCGCCGGATAAGTGAGATCACTTGCTCCTGATGAAACTTTTCAGTCTCTAAAAGCTCGTACAACCTAACTAGAATGCTATAACATGTTTTTCCCCATACATTCGATTTCGCTGTGACTTGATCCGTAACCTACCAGAAATAATCATACGTTTGGACAATAGGAACGATAGTAAGAGAGAGGAGAGAGAGGGAAAGTAATAGTAATAGGAATAATGCAATAGGAATTAACAGACGATAAATACCACTCGTTCAGAACCATATTTTCGTGCCTTTTCCGTAACTGCCTTTGGCAAACCAGATAATTCAGCTAGAAAGATGCCATAATCGTCAGAATATGCTGCCACACCGGATTTTAATCGATGAGTATAGGTTAATCGGTGGGAGCAATTATCAGTTTCTTGTTCTCGAACGTTTGTCGTTTCAAAATGTAGACTGAAATATGATAATTTAAGATGCTATTTTATGAAAAAGTTGAAGAAAGATAATTACATATCTCTAGAGTAAATAAGTAAAGTATGAGAGAGAGAGAGAGAGAGAGAGAGAGAGAGATTTATCGATACTAAATCCACATGGAAAAGAATCATACTTTGTCACATTATAGTATAGATCTGCTAATTTCGTTAGATAAGAAAAATGAGTTGCAGCAAAAATAAAAGCAGTTGTATTCAGAAGTTTTTCGCATATGGCCCAAGCGATTGAAGCGCCTTCTTCTATAGCAGTACCCTTACACAACTCGTCCAAAATGATGAGCGATCTTGCCGTAACACAACGTAAAATATACTGAGCTTCTTTCATCTACATGATAAAAAATTGATAGTTTAGTGCAATTAGGAGAAATATATACATGCATTTGACATTGAAGTAGTACTATTTACTTCGAGAGCAAACGTGGAAGCGTTGCATTCGATATCATCGCGGATGGCTATCTTACAGAATATGAGGTCTGTAATGCGAAACATCGCTTTCTTGGCTGGTACAAAACAACCAATCTGTGCCATTATATGCAATAAAACAATTTGTTTAAGATAAGTCGACTTGCCACTCATATTAGGTCCAGAAATTACATATAGATTTCGAGGTATCGATGCATTCTGTAACACGAAATAGAATAAGAAAGGTAATTATAAGGTAGACATTTCTAGTACTCGGTACATGTGTATGTATATTGAAGTAAAAGAAATTACAACATCATTAGGTATGGGACCATCCAGACTAAAAACATCCATTATTGGATGTCTTGATTCAACTAATTCCAATTTGGATCCAAACAATGGTCTCGTATATGTCTGAAGAGAACTGACTTGAGCAAGAGATGTTATCAGGTCCAACTCTGCGACATCTGCATTCAATTGGAACATACTGCCAATGTATTCTCGAATATTTTGTAGCAAGTTACCGAGAAGTCTGTTTATAGAAAAATAATGTATTTCATTACGCATATATAACGGATTGAAAATTCATCGCCGATTAACTAGTGTAAAAATTCTTTTTCGATCGTTCGATACTTACACGTTACTCATTAAGTGCAATTCCTCACATGCAATTGTACATTGTTGGCTCAATGTTACAAGCGCATTGGTAGTCATCGTATACGTTCGTTTATTCTTCCGTACCTAAGTGTTACATCATCATCCGATTATATTCTCATTATATTATATGTTATCATTCATAACTGCTATGTAATAACGATAGTTGAAAATATATATCTACCTCTATGAATTCGGATGGTAGATCAAAGTTTTCAGTATTTAAACTTCGCGGTAATATCGCTTGAATATGATAACCCAGAGAAGCGTTACAATTTAGAGACAAAGTTAATTTGTGTTTGGATGCCAAATTTTCCACCATAGCTACCGGAAGAAAAGGAACACGAATGGGTCATTTTACATATAAAGGTCTCTTACTTCTTTTCTTTTCTTTTTTTTTTTTTAGGATACGAACATAATTTTATTTACTAACTTTTCATATCATCGATTAATTCGCAATAGGTTTGTCGAGCAACATCCAACAGATCGCTAATTCCTGCTTTGATAGCAAAGCAACGTTGCATATTCGAAGATGTGTATCCAGTTACCGATCTCGCATCTGGATGTATAGTTTCGACAATCTTTTCTCGCATTAACCGAAATTCGACTCTTTCCAGTTTCTAAAGGATAATAAAAAAATAGAGAGGATAACAACGATACACGGACGTACGATGATAAGACAGGGTGGGAAATTTGGACGAACCTTTTGAATTCTGCGCAAGAGGTCACTCTCACCAACTAATAATGTCTTCCCAAGTTCGGGTATGACGTCTAATAAATTTTTCAATAACAAAACGTAATTTAAATTGTGCTCTGCATTTTGCACGCTGTTTTCGTGCATAACTGGCATCGTCGATAAGGCCAGAAGTCTATCAGCGCCATAAAGTCGTCGTATGATGGGCTACAAGTTTCAAAATGAAAAAAGAAACTGAAGCTGAATAGCAGCACGATATGATAAAATCGAATATCAGAAAAAAATAATAAAATTTGAACCTGGATTAACGCACGTAACGAAGAGTTGGATACCAGTTCGGTAACGGCGGCTTGTCGTTCAAGAATCACGCGTTCTTCACAAGGGGGTTGAAGTATGTTCGAGCGTAAAAGTTTCCTACCCATTGGCGTTAAACAACGATCCAAGCTACCTAATAAACTGATATTTCGTCGACCACATTGCGACTGGACTAACTCCAAGCTTTGTGCGCTTTCCAAATCTACGAGTATGGAGTCAATAATATTTTCTATTATATCTTCTACAACTAGTTCTTTCTATCGATACAATCACCATTACCTATCATAGTAGCGTTCGGTGATCCTTGAAATTCGATTTTCATCGATTTTGGAGTGTAAATAATACGTTGAGTGTATTCGACGTATTTCACTAGTGCTGCAGCCGCGGCTAATGCGTAATATCTGTAATCATGTATCAATGTATATTCGACTTTGAAAACATTAAGACCACGTATCAGATTTATATTGTCGTTATTATGCTTTTTATTATACATTATTAGATGCGTAAAAAAGAATGGAAGATGATACATATATTATTATCCACCGAAAGTAACGTTTACTTTTGTTTAACGAATAATTCCACTGAGGAGTATTCAGGGTTGCAAAGTGACTTGATTCGTTCCAGTCCGACTGTATCATTAAAGTGTACACGAGATATTGCCGTTAGCTCTACTTCAGGAAATTTCTCCATTATCAAATTGTAAAGGGCACTTTTCCCCGTGGTACGTTCGCATATCGTATCTGGCATCAAAACCTACAATATTCAAACCGCAATCATCATTGGTTCGCCTCTCGAACAGAGTCGATTACACATAGTGTTTCATTCAAAGAATCAATTCAATTAATTTTAGTTCTGAAACTTTTTTAAATCTAATGCCGTGATAGATGGAAATATGTATGTATTCAAAAGCACTTACTTCCATTGGATCGAATAAATACAATTTGCTTAACGCGTTAATATAAGTCTGGGAATCGCTGATCTGACAAAGAATCAATTGTGGACATCGAATATTCAACGCGGCCATTCCTACTTCCGATCTCGCATCACCTCGGCCGGTTGTTATGGCTGTTCGATCGAATCAAATTATACTTAATTATCTATATGTATAATTATCTGGAAAGTGAATAAAGAGAAAAAGAATAGAAAATAGAACTAACCGAGAATTGTACCACCAGAAGCAGACTCGAGCAAGCTCGAACTAGGACCCGTGGTAGTTTTTGTTGCAGATCTAATGGTCGAACATAGCATTATCGATAAGGAACAGCGTATGTGATCATTTGATCATGAACCGTTCAAACCGTTTCATTCGAGGCTTACCTGGAAACACAATAACGCGATGTACTGGTTAATAAGGAAGATGGCACTGGAGCATTACGAAACTTCGGACTTTTGGAATAGCTGTTCAAAGTGGTAGCTGCTGGTTTCCAATTGGTTCTCCTTCGCTTTGTCTTCATGTCGAATTTCCTATCTGCAAGGATATACGTACATATCGGGAAGAAAAATGGAAGAAAAATGAAAAAGAGAAAAGGATCGATAAAAAAATCGTGCGAAAAATGATTGGTTATATCGGAGAGGAAATTCTTCTCTGGTTATACGTATTCGCAACAAAATCGCTACGTACGACCTTTCGTTAACGGATGATTGAATTCTTGTAGGAACCGTGCCTCATGTTGTTTTCTTGGTGCATTTAAAGCTCTTTCAGTTCGTATTACGTTCATATTCCTTGGATCGATCGAAAAATCAATGTGAAATGTGCAACAACGAGTTTGAAAATGGAAGGCAAATAGATGCGTAAGACCACGCGCGCCATCTACATTCTTTTTGGAGAAAAAATTTGGCGTTTCCAAAGGTATGTACTGGTTCGGGCGAGTCGATGATTGTAAATTATTTAACTTATTCGCTTCGTTTGGATCGAACACGCGTCAAAACCACTTCTAAACGCATTAAACTACGGCTTACCTTACTTCTCTTACTTGCTTCGTCAAAAAGAGGCAGTTTCATGGATCAACCTCACACTGTCTGTATATGCATATATCGTTAAGTTTATGCGGGAGAAGATTGAAAATATCTACTAATTAACAAGTTGGATTGGTTTTTAATTTAGCAATATATAAGATTTATTTACAAATTCGATACCATGTACTCGTAGATAATACATACTTGTTCCAATTCCAGGTATCTCGCATATTCAATAAATAATAGTATCACGATTGTTACGGATTTAAAATAAATATCGCTTTATCGTCGATCTACAGTTTCATTTGTTACGCACTTACATTCGTGTCTATAAGTATTTACAAGTCTAAGAGAATCTTATAAATCTAAGATTGTCAGGCTCGTAAGCTGCCTTACATGATCTCACGGTTTTATCGATCGATTACGTTCAATAATAAAACCATGTTTGATTAAATAAAAGAAATACCACCGTTCGTTCGCGTTCGTGTTAACATACAAACAAATCCAGTCTGTATACGGGTATATAATCGGTGAAACGAGTAGTACTCGTTCTGGGAAGATGAGCAACGTATATTAGCGAATCGTTGCCATTCTGGAAATACATACGTCTAAAATAGTATAGACAGATGATAAATGTCGATGAAATTGACCGACATCACACAGCCGATGTGTATAATCATATCGTATTCGGTTACTCTAATTGTAAGAAATAGAAAATCTATGGGTTACAACGCTTGTTTCGATATTAATCCGATATTATATAACGCTATTAAGAGTGGGCAATATACATACGCACCAAATGGTGCCACATACGCGCACCACTTATAGAACATTCAGAATTATAATTTTTAATTACACACTATATAGTCTATATACATATACGTTATATGTACAAAAAATTGCACACAATCGCGCTCGGGTTACAAGTACGGTACGTAAATAATTGACACGCTGCGATGTAAAAAAAGAAACGTCGCGTTTCGGTGCTCGCGATAAGTGAAATATCGACGTTCACGGTAATTTCTTTGCGCTTCATGCGCTTTGACACCTGCTTCTTCTTCGTTGCCCCTTACCTTACAGGCTGTACGTCGTATTCGTTACACGTGACTCTCCAGAGGTACTTTAAACACTTTAGAAGTCAAACTAGTATCTGGTAAAGACTGTGGACGAGCGTTAGTCACGTTAAAAACGACGTTACTCGGGCCACGAAAACTGACCTCGATGAGAAAACTAGTATCGGTAAGACCGATACGACCAGTACTTAAATCCGGAGAACTTGTTCTCAATTGGCTTTTCTTCGGTCTATATTCGTTTCTGACCACTCTCTCAGCCTCGACTTGCAGTTTATTATCCAACCAATGTACTTTGTCGAAATCCTTAGTACCGCCTACAGTGTGCCTGCGCTTGATCGATCGTTCGGGCATACCATTTTTTCGTTTTAATTTCGTCGCACTATCTTTTCTAACGGATTGTCGTCTCTTGCTAATATTACACTCAGTTTTTTCAGTTTTTGTCAGCGACTCCGATCGCTTTAATTTACTGTTCGGAGAATCGGATCTTTCCGAATGCTTGTTCAAACTTTCAGAGCGTTTCAACTTGCCATTGGTCGGGGACGAGAGCCTCTCGACAGAATGTTTGTTCAAACTTTCAGACCTCTTCAACTTGGACGAGGTATTTTCAGATCTCTTATTTAAAGATTCAGATCTTTTCAGCCGCGATCGGACTTCGGAATTTGTCAGACTTTCAAATTTTTCGAGCTTGTTCGAATAATTCGCTGAATCGACATCGTGTCGAAAATCTTTCACATCGTCGATCGCTTTACCACCATTTTGCGCTAACACCGATGTTTCCTTCTCGTGCCTACAACATTCTTGCGGTTCGTTCGCAGCTAAACTTGCTTCGTAAACTGTCGCCGTCGCCGTGGTCGTTGTTTCCTTGCTCGATCTCAATTGCTCTTGTTTCGGTTCGACCCTTTTTCGTACATTAGCGCTTCGATCATTATCCGGCATGTCTGTATTATCCGGTCGATCGACGCTGCTATTCTCTGTTACCGATGAATCCGTATCCTTTTCCGGAGCATCCTGCGCATGAGTAAAACAACCAATGGTATGAGTAAGTGAATGTACCTGCGCATATGTGCTATGGATGCTATACGATTACACTAAATTTTATTCAATTTCATTAATTCGCTTTGACTTGGAGTGTATACTTGCATTTTTTTGACGAACGTATTGATGCTTTTCAATAGATGTTTTATGGAGGCTCGGATCCCGATAGGTTTCAATCGAGCATGATTGAGGACAAGCTGTTTTGTGTTCTTCTTTCTCTTCTCGTAACCCTCCTCCTCCCCCTCGTTGATTTCGCAAGTTTTGCGAGTCTCGCGTTATCGCAGCGTCCTCGTCGCTGAGAGACAGATTCTCCGTAGCGGATCCACGAATCGTTTGATTCGACGAGTTTACCAGGGACTTCCATTTACGATCGAACGTGGTCGTCAAGCTGGTCAGCAAATCGCTACCTGCAATTCAATCGATTCGCTTTAATAGAGACACGTCCATCTTACCGATCATGATGATACCTGTGTATATTAAATCGGAAGCGAACGGTTCAACGAGAAACACACACAAAGCGTCGAACGATGGTCGTGATTGTCCTCGACCGCAAAATAAAATTATGGTCGTTCGCGTAACAGCAAACAACGAGCGTGGTAACGAGCTTGAGCCGTTCGTTAGGGAGGCATCGTTATGTGGATGAAACAGCAACTACAAGTCACAATTTGCGTAAACTGCATTTCTATCATCGTTCTTGCTACGCGGTATTACTGCCAGCAACTGATAACGATTTGTCAGTATCAAAAACTGTCGTATATCCGTTTAACCCTTCGCTACTCTCATCTTGATATTTTCTTCAATTTCTGCTACCCCTCGGCATGTCGCATCGAATATAATTAAACCACGATGATACCTCGATCGATTAGCGAATCTTAATTGAAGCGAAGAGCAGACGCAACAAAAGTACGACACGTAGGGAAACATAGGGAAAGAACGAGAGGAAATGAAAGGAACGGAGGGAGATAAGGGGAAGAGAAGAACGAACGAAGAAAGGATGTAAAATAAAAAAAAAAAAGGAAAGAAAAACACAAATAACGTTGAATATTACCATCTTGCCATCTTCAATGTGTATAGAAATCAAAGAAACAAATGAAATGGATATCGTGCAGCGATGAGAAAGCATCGAATAACAGAAAATGCAATCTGTTTCTTCTTCCAGTAGCGACAATCTAGAACTTGGAAATATTAGGAAAAACGAAAAAAAGAAAAGAAAGAAAAAAAAGAGCAATAATCGTAGTACGTATAGAGATTTTGACCGATAAGAAGTATCTTTATCGAAAGCAAAGAAGGATAATAGACAGACAGCCAGACGGATAGACAAACAGCCAGCCATCGCGATAACCAACGGAGCGTTCGAATGACGGAGATGTCATGAGCGAAAGAGACAGAGATAAAGCGATAAAGATAAATAAGACTCTGAGTAGGAAACAGATGTTTTGTTAACGTGCGTTTAGCAGAAATAAAGAGTGTAAAGCCATTCGTGTGAGCGAGTCACAACCATAGTCGAGCAATTTACGACTCGGTATTCCTATTGGCAGACGAAGTAATTTACCTCGAAGGAACCTGTTTATAGTCTTGGAAGACAATCCGGCCCCTGAGCCCGAAGACACCCCTCGCGGTGGTGACTGCTCGACGGGCTCGATAGGCTCCGAGAATTCGGAGGGCTCCGAGGCCGGTGATACTCCCGAGGAGGATGCGATGGGTGTCGATGATCGTTGCACAACATCGATGTCGGCTGCGTCTGACACTGACACTGGCCCTGGCACTCGCATTCGCCCTGGCATCGGCATCGACATTGGCATTGGCATTGGCATTGGCATTGACATCGGCATTGATATTGGCATTGACATTGGTATTGACATCGGCATGGGCATTGGCATTGACGATGGGCCCGGTGTCTTCGTGGCGGAACCAGAGGGGCTTGCGGTACCATGTAGGTGAGACGATATGTACCACCAGAAACCGGGATTTGCCGTTTGCCTAAGAGTGTTCAACGCATTCGCATCGTCATAATCGACACCCCATCGAGAACATGTACTAACAGCTTCTGGCAGTGACAAACGAGCAAACCATCGAACGAACACGAAAGCGAGGAGTCTGCCCCTGCCCCTCTTCCACACTTTTACACCCTCTCGGCTTCTTTCCTTCATCTTCCAATCGATTACAGATCGATCTACCTCTAATATACCTTCCTCCATTGAATCTATTTCCTTTTTACTTTTCTTTCATTTGACACCACCTTCTTGTTTCGCTCCTTTCTTCTCTACTCTTTCAGTTCGTATCGGACTATCGCGTATTCGTATTGGCGATTTTTCACTCGGCTTTACACGTCTCTTCTTTCGTATTTAATATTCCTAATTGAACTCGCGCAAACACGCACGCACGCACGCACAAACAAACAAACAAACACACATACACGCATACATTGTAAATAGGATTTTAATCGTGTTCCAGAAAGACGAAAAAATAGAAAGGGAAATATAGAAAACTATAAAGATACTTTATACATTTAAGATATTGCACGGTCACATCTAATTACAGATACTATAGTAGGTAATACACCGAGAGTTTAGGTGAGACTCGTTCGAAGAACGAGCAGGAGGCAGTTTCAACGCCAAGATCAAAAGCGAACAATTCAGCGAACAAGCGATCAAGCTGCGATACCCGACGAATAGTCCTGTTCTTTCTTTTGTTCTTTCGACATTGTCGTCTTTAGTACGTTACATGCAGATGCGAAGAAAAAGCTTTCAACGTAAATAGCCGATTGCATGTTTTAAAATGATCGAACCTGATTCGAGAAAGCAAAATATAAAATTGGTAATCACAGTGTGCACGTTGAAACTTATCTCAATAGCGCACAACTGATTAATCGATCAAGCTTGCTCAACTTAACGTTCGATATTCATAGAGATAGAGCTAGTTATACATATTAGCATGCACGAAACGAAAAAAATAAAAAACAATTTCGTAGCAAGGTGCTTTTGATCTACATAAAATGCAATGTGCCATCGTTACCCGGTTGTATCGTCGGCTTTTCGCGAAAGTATGATATTATAATATTGAACAAGAGCAAGTAATGGAAAAAAGAAAGAGGGAAAGAAGAGAAACAACAACCTCGAAATGTCTATAGAAAGATATAAAGTTAAAGAAAATAACCGTATGCATCTATCGTGCAATATCGGACGGTTACTCATAAAGATCTCTTAAAGAGTAGAAAGAACAAATAAAGAGTACCTAGAAAGCTTTTTGTTAATGGTCAGAATCTTCTGAGTCCATTGTAGAAAACAAGATCCAGCTACACTCACCAAGAGCGTCGGAGAAGCAACGTTAGATAGAGAAAAATATAAAGAGAATAAATACATAGATAGGATGAGAGTTAACGTTTCATGATAATCGTCAGTGCCGGAACACTTGACAACATTGATATCGCGCACGTATCATGTATTCATTTCTTTCGACTAGTTCGTATTTCGATAATTAAGAATAATTAAGGAGGATCAACCAACAACAAAATATACACCCAGGAGATTCAAAGACAAGCTTCACACTATAGCTTTCAGTTTAGGTTCCAGTTAAAAAAAAAAAAAAAAAAATAAAACAAGGATATGGACACAATACGAATATCACAGGAAAATAGTTGATATATCGATACTAACCATCGTCCGAGACATCACTGGAAAGGGGTTTCCGCTGTTGATTGGTCGGTGAAAGCGACGACTGAGAAATGTTGTGTGTTTCGTGCAGAGAATCCAAACTGCCATAACGAATTGGCGGTAGAGTTGTAGATTTTTCCAGTGACTGCTATAAATTTCAAGAAACCAGTAATAATGGTAAAATAACAGGTGTCTTGTTATATTCGCAAATATTTGTTCTTTCAATTGTAATCGAACTGCGATCAGATTCGAAATCGATACAATCTTACCTCTGAATCGGTTTTCAATTTCTTTATAATAGTGTTCGAGACGTTCTCCGAGGGCAGAATCGTAGCAGGTTCGTCTGCGAGTTGCGACACTCGTCTAACGGGCGTGGGTTGTTGCTGCACAGCTATCGATAAAGACGGCATCCGAGCAGTCGATCGGGAACCGATATCGAGGAAAGATTTATCGGCAAGCCTGTCGTTAAAACTAGAAAGTCTTGTTGTGGATGAAAGATAAGTAGTAGGTGTTGTCACAGTTGTGTCTACTATACTGTCGAGCAGATCGTCGTTTTCCATTTCACGTTTAGCCAATTGCCATTCCATCTCGATTCTCCTTCTCTCTTCTTCTCTCCTTTCAGCTTCGCGTCTCTGTCGATTCCGATCCCTCTGTAACATTGCCTTTGTTTCCTGTTCAAATCTTCGTATACGTTCTTGAGTAGACGCGCTCAATCCAGCATACGTTCTTATCGTAACCTCGTCATTGCTTTGTTTGGTGTCGTTCGAAGCGCTGGAAAGCGTCGAACTTGCATCGAAGCAGCTCAGGCCAGTCTCGCTAGAGAGTCGGGAAGACTCTGAAGCCGACGAGACGGCCGAGCGATGAGTCGGTTGAATTGATGGAACCGACTCTACCATACGATTTAAATATCTGTTTGATTTCTCCGAAGAAACATCATCGTGACTGTTTAACGTGCAATCACGGTTATTAATTGTGCAATCAGCTATAACATCGGAACCACCGATACTTGCGCTAGTAATCGCAGTCTGATCAAGCGTCGGTGACCGGTCGCATCGATCGATGGAACGATTCGACTGATTCTGACTTTCGTGCATTAAAACGATCTCACTGACCGAACATTGCCTCTCGTTCAATGCCATACTTCGCCGATTTTGAAGGTTTTCTGCTTCTTGTTTCATCCTCAGCTAAATATGAAACAAACGCGATATTGCAACAGTTAGAATGCGTTAATATGCGTTAGTCTACATAAGTGTACGTTAATGTAAATCGTAGCAGATCGTAGCAAATCGTCACCACTTCGTTGTGGAAATTAATTAAATCAAATATAAGTACGTGTACAGTCAAACATTTATATCTCTCACATAAAACCAAACCTTATCGACTTCGTGAGTTTCGTTATCCGTCTCGTCTTGACATTTTCTTCTTCTTTGTATTTTTCGATTAGCAGCGGATATAATAGATGATACAATGTCCTTAGCAGATGCCATTTCGCGTCCTATTTCGTTCATACAAAATTTAAAACGAAATTAAAATATAGAAATATGAAAAATGTATCGTTGCAACGCAGAATCAAGTATATCGAAGAATAACAATCAAAAGTATACCATTTATAAATCATACCTTCGACTTTCTGAATGTTGTTCAACAAGAGATTATGATTATTACTCGACGTTGTAGTCTCGATCTCGCTAGTGTCAGCTGGAAGACTGAGATTCACACTCAGTCGACTTAAATCGTCCAAATCATCGTCCGAAAAGAACCAATCGACCTATAACCAGGTGTTTAATCATCAATGCTCCAGTCAAGTGCTTCTCTTTCATCATTTCATCCTTGTTTATATGAACAGAACTAAAAATATCATAGATTAGGTACATACGTTGTTTAATAAACTTTCAACAATTCGACACTGATGCGACATATCAGTAACCATAGTAACCATATTGTCTCTGGAACCACTGGCTCTAACTAATGTAGGACCAAACACAATGGCCAAATTCTTTGCCTCCATCTTATTAACCTCGCTATGTTCGACTATTCTTTTTAAATGAAACATCAAATACTTGAGAGTTTCAAAGTGATGTTCCGGAAGATCCCTGAGCAACTTCCTTATCGTTGTCATTCTTCTTTGAGGATCCTCAACTTTATCGGCATCGATAAACATAGGGTATAATTCTGCGGTGAGTAGTGAATCTGGGAGCTGTCGAAAGAACGACTTCAGAAGAGAAGATATTACGTTTACATCGCTCCATCTAGGATCCTAGAAGCAGCAAGATAAATCGAATAATCGGTAATGTAATAATAGAACAATCGTTCTGCATGACGATGTAATATTTTTACCTGGAGATTGATATTTTCGAATCCTTTGTTCACACTATCAGTTAAATGTGAAATAGCGGCAGTGTTACCGGGTACTCTATAAATACCGACAACTTCGAGACCCCTTGCTTCGACGATACTTGTGCACATTTCAACGATCAATGGCACGTATTCCGAGAAAGATGACTATTCGAGAAAGAAAAAATTTAGTTTAGTCAATCAGAATATGAGTTTAGTAAGAAAGTTTGTCGTTAAACGAAGAAAATACGAGTAATAAAATAATAGAGAGAGAGAGAGAGAGAGATGAAAGTAATTACCGGTGGACAAAGTTCAAGCGGTACTTTGAATGTAGCACCCTCTGGTGGTAGTTGCGTTGTTGGTGAAGAAGGAGATCCCGTTTGTCCATGCATTCTCCGCAATTGTTTTGCTACTCTACCCTTCCATGTCTTGGTCTTTGGAGAAACCAAATTATCGATCGTTTGACTCGGTTTTCGAGTTTTGTTTATCGGTGATTGTCCAGTCGGAGATCTGTTCCTAAACGAAGTTAATTTCTTGATGCCTTTATGTCCTGGAAGGGGGCTTAATCGCTGACCACCACTACCACTACCAGTCGACATTGTCATTGGACTAGCATTCGCGGTTGTTTGACACGTTGAAGAACTGCTGGTTGGACCTGGAGTTTGCGGGACAGCTTGTTGCTTCAAAGTACTATTTTGAGCAATTTCCTAAAATACAAAACAAAACAAAATTAACGGTTGAGTGACTTATTACAAAGGCTACAGTTTAATAAATGAAGATTACGGGCTGTAACATCTTAACTTACGGACGGTTTTTCAGCAGCAGCATGTTCATGTAGAGCTCGTAGCCAAAGCGCCATGGACGCTGCGTCTTCGGTCTGTAGCAAAACTTCTGCGTTCGGATTTGCTAACCGTAATACGTGTTTACGTTTCGTATAATCCTCCGCGATATCTACAAGGGAACATCTCACATCTACGCTTTGAGCTACATTTTCGCCGTCGCAGGATAACGAAGGACTCTAGAAAAAAATCAAAAACAGATGTATACATATATTACATTTATATAAAAATTTATATCAGAGAGAAAAGTAAAGCCAAAAGTCTATCCCAAGCGAATAGGCAAGGACTATATATAGTAAATAATAATAATATACAAATTTTATGAATTGTAATCTTAAATTTGATCAACTTGAAAATACATATTGCTTTTTGAATACCTGATTTTGACGATCCTTATAAAAGAAGAGAATCGGTCCGCGAAGAACACCCCATAGCTGTTTCCATGATCGATCGGAAGATCGCTGAAATTTAATAAAACGTAAGAAACGTACATGTATCACAATCAGTGAACCTATACATAATATGTATATCATTACCTTGCCATCAAGTACAGTAAATTTGACATGTAAAGGTCCCTCTCGTTCCACTTGTCCGATGTCTTTTATAATTCCCGTCGCTGCTTCCCGGCCAGTACAAATAGAATTGCCACTGAAAAAGTCCAGCGTACTTTCTTTAATACGATAACTACTGCCATACATTTATCTAATTGATCAAGAAATCTCGTGATCAATTCTTTTTCCATATTAATCGTACACGGTAAGACTAGCGAAAAGAGCGAAAAGAGCGAAAGGGACGATAACAATGAAAAGAGCAAAAGGAGCGAATGCATTTGGACAATTCGGCGACGCGATTCTCTTTTCCTTCATCTTTCGTTACCAACACTATCGATCATAGAATTCTATTTCCAACCAACAATATGTACCAGCTACAAACACAAATACAGCGAAGGTATGGGATGGAATTAATACGCGTTTCTACAAACACGAATGGTTAATGATTAGTGATTACTGTTGTTAGAAACGAAGCAGTTAAATCGAGCGATCAGTGTATTAATATGTTGCGCTCAATCGCAACCAGTAACGAGAAAATATACCATATATTTAGGACACGTTTATAACGAAAACGCGGTAAAAGACAAGACGGTTGCGAAAACAGAATACACCATCTTTGTAATTTTCTCAACATGTACAGTGCAGAATTGAAAAGAAAACGAGCGGAAAGAATGCGGGCACCCGATTGATCGTAATACGTTAGGTCCACCTTAATCTCATACACTTGCAGCGTATTACTCTAAAATTTATATTGTCCGATGAGAGAAATTAGCAGACTATCCTTCTTGCCCTTGTGCCATCCCGATAGTCTTCTTTCCAATTCTGCATAGTACTATCCTCACCGATTAATATTTTTGTTTAAACTCGTCGATTGAGTCACTTCCTCGAAGATGCGACGCAGCGATGCTATATCGTTTGGAAGTAGCGGTAGCCGCCATCTCTTATGAATGCTGAAAATATGGACGGAGGCAGAACTTGATGTACACTCGCGAATGATCAACTACGATATACTACGACAGGCAAGTGATCCACACCCCAAACATCATAGAAAGACGCTATACCCCGTTCACGACAGAGAGAAGGAGAAAGAAACATAGGTGGATAGACCTAAAGAAAAAAGCTTCTATGTATGGTGGCAGCGATCTCCTCAACTTACCTTCTAGAAGTATGGGTAATAGGCTCGGAATCGCTTAGTTCCAAATCACTGTCGACATGAATTCGTTCGCCCCAAGTTGCTTTCAAGTAGGATACCCTCCTTGTGGCACGATCTTCGTCTGCTAAAGAAAACAAACGAAGACAAATTTCTTTGGTGAGCAGATTGATTCGTTAAACTTATCGATACTCGATACTTATACAAATATAAATATAAATATAAATACATACCAATCTGCGTATTCTTTTGCCGCCTGAATACAACTTCGTTATTGCGCATATCATTATCCGATGGCAATACACCTTCGAATCACCCAAAATCATTAATTAATTATACGTCTTTTAATCGATTATTTCAAACTAAAATGATGTGACTTCATCGAATTTACGGAAGGAAAAGAAAAATAAAATAACACGAAAAAAACTAACCAGATTCAGCTTTGATAATTTGAGCGTAACCATCCTGTTGTTGTCTTCTAGACCCTTTCTCGACAATTTTCTCCTTTCCATCACATATACTAGTTGCATCAACGTAAACACTATTGTCATTTCCGTTCGTATCTCGCTTTCGCTCGGTATCGTCCTGTCGTTGAAACCAGTGAAGTCTAACGGTATTTAACAAATTGCTTGTACTCGTAGATTCCCATGATTCAGCGCTGTTGCTACGAATTCTCGGTCGTACTGTTTCCCCGTCTGTGATTCTCGGATTGGGTGTCTCTATATAAATCATGCGAAAATAACAAAACACTAGAGTACTTTTGAAATCGAACCAATGTCTCAAGTTATTAGTAAGTTTTTAATATCATGGCGTCGAACGTACAAAAACGTGTATGCCTACGAAACAAGTAAACCTCGTGCTTGACCAGAGCAATGTAGTATAGCACAACATTAAAAGCTGTGCGACGGACACTGGAACGGTACAAAAACAATAGAGAGAGAGGTAGAGAGAGAGAGAGAGAGAGAAAGAGGGAAGGAAGGATGTGTGTATGTATGGAAGTAAGACTGATAAAAGGGCGGAGAAGGATTAAAGAGATGGGTGAATCAGTAAATTAGAGAATAAGTGAGAGAAAAGAAAATACACCGGCACAAACACAACATTTAACTAAATCGACTCTCTCTTCTACCTTCTAACGAGTTATAGTTGCCCGGCGGTTCACAGTGGATGTGTTTGCTGCCTACAGGTATTATTCTGTTGCCTTTTAATCCGCTACCTAGATATTCACAGTAGTATATTAAGAATGTACAATAATCAAAGAATTAGGTCATTTTATACGTAATCCAACGATAAACGTAACTTTCGATTAGCAAAACGGAAAGAAGGAAGAAACAAATGCGAAAACTTACCACTATCCAAGGATTTGGTTTCCCTGGTTGGCACAGGTGGTATTCTTCTCGGTTCTTGAGCTTCGGCTTTCGATTCAAATTCCCTTCTTCTAACGGCAACGTTCGGCACGCTATGCTTAGTCGATAATCTCGACAGCTCGCTTTTGTAGAGGCTTATTCGATCACCAGTCGGTTCATCGTCGTCGCTTAATAATCGCCCTGACTCGAACTGTTTCGCTCGCTTCGATACGATTTGAAGTCCTTGCGGAAGTATCGGAAATTTATCGTTTACCTTTTTTTCAGGTCCAGGAGACGAAGGCAGAGAAGAAGTACCATTTTTCGTATCTATCGATTGCCGTTCACCGGGTAGTAAAGTGCCAGCGCTTGCGATATTTTCATGTATTCTCGTCAAGGTTCCAACAAAAATGTTCGATTTAGCGATGTTTCGTTGCAATTGTTGCTGATGTTTATCGATGATTCCTACACTGTCATCGATCAGCTGTCGAGGTGAATCTTGATCTTGACATAGTGGTGCCGGCATTGAGCTTCGTGCGGGACAAACCCAAGACTGTCTTGTTCTTGGCGACAAGCTGGGAATCATACTGACTGATCTGCGTTGCCTGTGTCCACTTCTCTCCGGAGAACGAAGACGCGGTCGTTGATTGGTTTCAGGATTGTGAGCAGTTTCACCGAAATATCTTTGCAAGATATCGTCTTCTTTAGAGACCACGAGAAGTCGTAGCCAGGGACCCGCCTGCTGGATACGTTGAACTACTTTCGCGTATTGCTCACCGCGCGTTGGTCTTCCGTCGACAGAAACGACCCTATCCCCTGTACGTAAACCTGCCTCTGCTGCTGGCGAATTTCCGCGTACCTGTTTCACGAATATCGTATCCATCGGCTCGTCTATCCTCGTTCGTTCGTGTCCTGGTAGCATCTAATGGAAATTCATTTTCTATCAAAGGCGAGAACGTGTCGAATCGAGTCACAATTTTAAACGAATACTTACGCAACAGGACTCCGGTGGGTAAACGATAAAATGACGGAGGGTAAAGCCAAAACCATTTTCTCCGCGGCGCAACAATAACGTTCTTGGACCTCTAGGTGGCGAATCGTACCGTTGAACGCCTCCCGTTGTTGCTATCGCACTAGCGATTGTCCCGACACCACCACCTGATCCTGTTGGAAGCGTCGATACTGAAGGCGGTGACGAACCGTGTTCTATCTAAAAGAAATTCTATTCTTTCTCTTCTTCCTTCAACCTTGAACTTGAGACAAATCCTGCCCGCATACATAGGCATACATGCCATTCTTAACGGTTTTACTTAATTTTGTTTCCAAGATATTGAAACGATCGAACACTACAATCCCCTTTTTAAGCCCCGCTCCTTGCTCTTTCTCCTCCCCCTGTATAGACGTGTATTCTGGTATCGATGGATAACAAGAAAGAAAAGAGAAGAAAGGTACAGAAGAATACAGAAAGCAGGAGAAATGAACAGCAAAAGAGGAATATCGCGTCTTACCGATCAACTGATGCAATTATAAGAACAAGGCATTAGCGTTGATGTTGCTTGCGACAGATCGTTTTTTCATTATAAAGCAACAACAACGAACAATGTGAGAGCAAGGCATAATTCGAAGAAAAAGGAAGAATCGGTGAAGCAAAAAAGGGAAAAGAAATAGAAACGTGTATCGAAAAGAAAAACACGGTAGAAAGTAACGACAGGCGGGCGAGTTGCTAATTTAAAAACATTAAGACATGTTAAGTGGCAGCAAAAGTTAATGAGTGTGAAAGCATGAAGTAAAAGATGTTGATAGCGAAGAAGCGCTTGGAAAAGCGCTCAGTGACTCGATCCTTTCAATTTCTTCCCTTCCCACCCTCGCGCTATGTCTGGAAAGTGCGCGTTTCCCAGCTTCGCTCACTAAAATAAACCGAATCGAAGTTTGGCACGATCATTTGGTATTACGTACCGTGTGCGCCTGCCTAACCAACCGTTGGGAATTATTTCGGTCCTCAGCCATTGTGCCGTTTCCTGAAAACAACCGATAATTTAGCGTCATTGTACATTCGTATTACCAAAGTATCTTAAGTTGGCAAAATGAAAAACATTGAGAATACTATTTGCCATAATCGAGAATTCAATCGTATTCGATTCTACGTCGTAATATTTATAGAACAAGCTGCTTATCCAAAATTTCTCCGCATATTTACAATGTATGAAAGTTGTCTTATCAGTCGTATGCTTTTCGTTCCTAAAGTGTACTATATATATTGGAATTAATGTACACATGTATATGTACATACCTACGTATATACGCGCGCGCACATAGTACGGTTGGGCAGCGAGCCATTCTACTTTCTCTGTAACGCGACATACTTTCTTGATATAATTTACTGAGGTCGGAATAATACAAAAAAAAAAAAATATCTTTCATTGTCCCGCTTGATTTACTTATCCTCCATGACACGAGAAAAAGGCAAACTCGTTCGAATAATTCGTTACGTTGATTTAACTTGATTATCTTGTAATTCTATAGCACAGCGAGGTTAACTACAAAATGTAATACACATTAAACATTAAAGACAAAAATAACGGTGTTCCTCCTCTGATATCGACCATTCCAACAAAAACAGATTTTTCGATCTCAGCAGGAGTTAAAATAACAAATCGTATAACCTATTTTACATATGTAGAACGATCAAACACGTCCAATGTTTTTAAACGGCTTGATTTTCTCTTTATCCTACCACTGAACCTTATCGTATTTTAGAACGCCGCAGATATCATCGTTTCGTCGGCCATCGAGATTAACCGAAAACATTGCGTAGTTTTACGTATAAAAGATAGAAATTTTTTCATTGCACAGCCAATATGAAAGATTCTGCTGTCCTTTTCTGTTTTACCATCCATATTGGATATGTGTTTTTTGCGCGTTCAGAATACATTTTTCTCACTAGCGTTCATATCTACATAAAATCATAGTATAGGGTAAAAGTTTTTTTCCTTTTAATTTTGTCCTTTCGAATAGAATCGACTCGGTGTACGAATTATTTGCTCATTTTTTGAATTATGCCGACCGATTCACAGCCCTGATAAACGAACGGTTCGACATTGTTTAATATTTACGCTCGCGATTATTATGATAAGCGCACGATAAGAAACTAAGAATGCATTCGGCTGTTTTGTCTGAAGTTACGTTATTTCGCTGTATTAACAAAGACATATACAGTACACAGTTATCCTAATTCTTCAACAAAGTTTACATAGTACTGGTTCGATAAGTTTTTCAAACGACTGTAAAGTGTTTTCTTAAAGAGTACCCAACTTTGTTTGAATTTCTATCCGTCTTTTAAGAAACGAACACAATTTCCGTGAATATGACACGAATGCCAATCGATTTTTCTTCTTTACATCGATCGAGTATAAAAAAAAACACCATCTTATAATGTTAGTTCGTCGATTTTTAGGCGACCGTATAAAATATAAAATGATGGATAAATGAAATGGCGTATATTATTGAAAGCAACACATGAGATTGCATATGTTTGAAAAATCAAACTGGAGGAAAGCAGGAAAGCAGAAAAGGAGAGGTGTACAGTATACCTGAATGTGGTGTACACGCGCGAGCGCACGAAAGAGTGAAAGAGAGGGGGAGAGGGAGAAAGGGGGAGAGAGAGAGAAAGAGAAATATAGCTACTACTAATACCTACATAGTACATCAAGTACACACCTTAAGTAGGAAGTGTCGTGCATCGAGTGTTCGCAGCGCCCTTGTCGTTACTCCCTCGTTTTCCCTGATACAGGGATAAATTAATTAGGGATATCCCTTTGACTTTTTTCTTCTCTCTTAAAAAGTCCATCCACACCAACTATGCGCGGATGAATCGAAAGAAGAGACTTCGGTCAGTGTGCTTCTACGAAGATGCTCGCCATAAAAGATGTGTCGGCGGCAGACAATCTTCGTTTTCCAAGACATAATCTTCTTTGTGATGAACGTTTTGTCACAATTACCTTTTATATCAATGTATTTTCAAACGGACACATGGTTGTAAACAGACAATATATGTATACGTACAGCAGATACATAATTATAAATAAGCGATACACGTATCCGTATGATCACTTTAGGATAACGATTACAGATCTTCTTCTCCTCTTATTTTATATTTCGGAATAAACAGTCAACCGTCTTCCATAAATGCACCTCATGTCAATCGAATCGACGCTTCGATTCACTCATTTGCTATAAATAAACCAAACAAATCTATACAAACCATATCCGCTAATCTTATTTTCAATTCTCGTTAAGTGCAATGATATATCGAATTACTTTAACATATTTGTAGGGCCTTGGTACGAAAGTAATAACGTCCACGACACAGTACGATACTACACGGCACGGCACGGTAATATGGCGACCTAAGAGAATCGAGCACAGTGACGATAGTAAAGTTCGCAAAGGTAGCCGTCATTGGAAATTGAGAAAAAGTAACCTCAAGAATATACTTTGCGATATTCTTGCACAATTTTCAAATAATTTAATTTCAAGCCATTGTGAAGAAAACGTCACGAAACACTACTTTTGTGCCTGCCATTATTCTAACCGTCTTCCTCTACTTTTAACATTTTCTTTCTTTCATATTCTTTCCTCTTCTTTCCACCGTGAGCCATCCTCACTGCCCCACTAGTACGTAATACCGCTCACTCAGCGTTAGTTAACTCCCTTCTCTATCGTGCAATCCTCGTTTATCTCCGTATTTTTTTAACGTATACGACCGCGATCTCTGCGAACGACATCTATACGTTAAGGGTATTTGTACAGTGCTATACCGATAATCGATAAGATGCTGCCTATAACACTGTTCGACAAAAAGATATTTATTTTCTATTCTGCAATATCTACTGGGTGATTCTTATTAGAGTTGCTCGCCCTAAACACAAATCTGGAAGCAGAATTGCTCTGTTATCCTCAATTTTCAAAAAACGCACAATTTTGGACAAAAGTGAAGTACAGTTACGTAAAATTTAGAAATGTTAGAAGTTTCAAATTAGCTTTAGAAGATAAAGGAAGGTATCTGAATATAAAGGTGTCCTGTATTTGTGGTTTTGAATGATTGTAAATGAACATCAAACTTTTAAAAACGCCAGAGTGCGTAGTATTTACGTATTATTTTCACATTTTTATGATTTTTCTCCATAGTATTGGATTCTATAGATATGTCTGAAGAAGAACGATACTCATCTCTGCCTGATTCACAAAAACAAGAAATTTATCGTCTTCCATGTTCATTTTTCATGAGTCAAGTTTTTATTAACGAGATCTATGTATGATAAGTAATCATCGTGAAATGTACGACCATAGACAAAATAGAGAATAGATCTAATATGTAATGTTTTTTAGTATCCCATATTTTGGGAAGGTAACATGATCCTCTTATCATTTTCAAGACATATTATTAAAGATGCCACTATAATAGACGTGAAAGTAAAAATGCGGAACTGTAAAAAGGTTTCACGAGACGACTCAGGGATGAGGGAGGAGTATGAGCTACTGTACTGCAGTCCTTCCAGGGAACTTCTTCCCAGTTTCCTTCTATATCTATCTTACATACTCGGATTTTTTTGAGGTCGGTATTTCAGAACATGAGACATAAAATCCCACATAATGTCAGGTCTATCTTATATTTAGTCAATGGTTAATGATACCTATCATTCAAGTTAACCTCTCATATCGTAAAAGTATAGGTTAAGTTGATTAAGTCCACTAGAAAAATTGAGTTATGCATTTTTCAAAAGAAATTCGAACATTTGAATTATGCCAGAACTTTCCTAGAGTATCTAATACAATGGGAAATCTTTGTGAATGTGCCTAGTGGTTTGGAATTGTCATCACCGTTGCTCTTATTATGCGCGATTGTATCTAAACAATTATTTTCTTTGCGAGTCGCATATTATTTTGAAATACAGAAAAAATGTTGACGCGACACAGTGTAGTTACAGAATCTCCTTCACATGTTGATACAATACCTATAAATCTCGTTGCTACTGAGGATGGTCGAACGCTTCTAGCAGTAACTGGTAAGAGTCTGTACAATAAAATTGGAAATGTTCGTAACAAACACTTATAGCAATTCATTCTAAACTTTGCAGAACATAAAGACGGTATGTTGGAAATTGTTGCAACTCCAGTTATGCTTGTTGGACAAAGTGAAGCAGCATCGCCATTAGTGGATGTAAAAAATTTTAATGGAAATCTAATATTACATTCGGTACATTGTTATCTTATGCTTCGTTATTTATCTTACAGAAGAAGCTTTTATTTTTCAATTGTTTGCTATTTCAGCCTGTTTTTCAAATAAGCGTTGAAAATATTGTCAATGAGTCAGAACTTCAGCAATCAACACAAAATTTTGAGACTGAGTCTAATAACATTGATCTAATAAAGTTACAATCATGCAGAGAGTTAACATGCAAGGAAACAGTTACACAAGAATATCAGTCTCTTTCTTCGAATGATTCAGTAGCTAGTGAAAAGGATGGAAAAATTTGTAAACAGAAGCCAATTAATACATCTGTGAAAAAAAATAGCCCTGGAAGGCCCAAGAAAAACAAAGCAATTTCTTTGCAAGTAATTCAAGTAATTTTGAAATTGTTTACATTTTATTTTCCCTTATGTGATTACAAATAAATTATATGTGTAATTAGTAATCCATTACATATGATGTATTTGTTCTTTCAATCATTATATGGTATAAAGGTAACAGAGAACAAATTTTTTTTGCACTAGGGTACAGATAGTTTAACATGCGACATTTGCCACCAAGAATTTGGTAAACAAACATTATATCGGAAACATATGGAAAATCATGCAGAAGAAAAACCACATCGATGTCCGAAATGTTCTGCATCTTTCAACGTGCCGGTAGTAATAATTCTATTCCTCTTCGTTCAATGTTTCATTTGATACTTTCAACATCAATATATTATATAATGGAATGTATACTCTAGATAGAAATTTTGTTATTTGTTATTTTATATTAATGTTGCAGACAAATTTTACACTTCACATGGCAACGCATAATACAGGTGAACCCAAATGTCCAGAATGTGGGAAAAAATTTGCGAGAATGGCTAGCTTAAAGTCTCATATGTTGTTACATGAAAAAGAAGAAAACTTATTCTGTACAGAATGTGAAGATGCTTTCTCAACAAAAGTCAGTATTAATATTAATAAACATTTTAATTGCTAATTAATTGTCTTAATTCAATAAAGATAAGAAAATAAAAATGAAAATAGTTATTCTTTCAAAAGTCAATGGCAAATTAAAAATTATTGATGATATACTTTCATCTTGAACATTATAGACTCAGTTAGATGCACATTTAAAGCTACATGGGGAAAAGTGGACGATTGAAGAAGTACGAAAATGTAAATTATGTAATAAACAGTTCAGTCAACCTGCCTTATATAGACTTCATATTCGTGAGCACTATAGGGTAAGATGCTACCAGTGTCAAATGTATTTCAAGTGATGATTCCCAGAGGATTCCGGCGAGGTTGACATAATTCGTACCACTATTTCATATTTAGTTGCAGACAAAAGTAGTAAAACAAACGAAAAGAGGGACAAAACACAAAACAATGTATAAGTGTACCATATGTTTGAAGTCTTTTCAAAAGCCAAGTCAATTGATGCGGCATATTAGAGTGCATACTGGTGAAAAACCTTTCAAGGTAACCTAATTTTCACTTTGTGTAATTGTATTTTTTGGATGATAAATGATCTGAATTTTGTTCAATTTCAAAGTGTACAGACTGCGGTCGTGCATTCACACAAAAGAGTTCGCTGCAAATTCATACATGGCAACACAATGGTATTCGACCTCATGCTTGTGAATTTTGCAACGCCAAGTTTAGTCAGAAAGGTAATTTTTTACAATAACTGTTTACGATTGAATTTATTGCTATTTATTTATTCTTTGAGTCATTCCTACTACTATTTATACGTAAATATGAATACTTCTAGGTAATTTGAATGCTCATATAATGAGAGTTCACAATGTCCCAGAGGGAGAACCTATATACGGATGTAATTATTGTTCATGCGTGTTTAAAAAACTCGGCAGTTTGAATGGTCACATGAAACGTATGCATACCGATGTAAACGAGGTAATTTATGACCAAAATTATTACTTGACATGTCTCTCAGTTCATTTGTTATTAATGCTACAATGCATTGAAATCATTAGATCGATGTGCAATGACATTTTTAGGAGAATACCATTAATGACAATACTCATTCGAGTAATACCGTGGAGTCAGATATACGTGCAACAGTTGATAGCGTTATAACACAACTGACATCTTTAGAATCCAACATTCATCAAACTACAGAATCGTCAAATTTCGAACCGCGTTTATTATCGGAAAACGTAACGAAAAAGGATATTTTACAACAAGCATTGAAAAACAGTGGTCTTCCTAGCAAAAATAAAATTGCTTCTGAAGGTACGCATTACATTCGATAAACTACTAGATTATGGCATAATTAATTTTAATGACTAACTGTGTTTTGTTTATTGACGGTATATCAGAGACAAAGAAATTTGGAGCTCGTGTTAATTTTGTAACATTATTGGATCGAGCGCCTGATGGTGATACGAGGTAATCCGTTTTATATGTACCTAAAAGCAAGTGTATTGTAAAAAGCAAATAGATGATATAAATCGTTTTTCTTTCTTGCTATTCCTTTAGAAAATATTTGACAATAAAACAACGATGCGTAGGAAACGTGAGATGGTACGCGTGTACATTTTGTCACAAAGAATTCAAAAAACCGTCAGATTTGATACGTCATTTGCGTGTTCATACGCAAGAAAAGCCTTTTAAGGTACTTATATGTACACATTAAAACATTTTTTACATATCTTGAGGAGATCTTTTCTTACTTACTTTATCTTAGATCTTCTTTTTTTTTTTTTGACATTTATACTTATTTGTATCTTTAGTGCACCCACTGTTATCGTTCGTTCGCTTTGAAATCTACTATGATAGCACACGAACGTACGCATTCAAGTGTCAAACGTTACGCTTGTGGTTCCTGCGAGAAAGCATTCGTGTGCCATAGTAGTTTAATTGCACATACTAGGTAAGTGATTGTTACATTTTTTTCTTATAATAGAATTGGATGACTTGCAAATAAACCTTTTATAATAGATTGCATGCAAAGTCCGAAAATTGTTCAAATAAAACCACTGACAATGATAAGGACCCCGACACATATTCAGTAATTGATGCTGACATTTATCCTACTGATCAATTGAAAAATCAAATAAAGGGTAAATTAAAATTATCACCGGAAGTAGAAAGTTTAGTACCTCAAGTTATCTTGCAAGAACCATTGGTAATTAGTGATACAGGAAATAAAATTTCCGTGGTATCTTCGGGAAAGGAAAAACGTGCTTATGATACATCTACTGATCAGGCCAGACCCCATAAATGTTGGATTTGTCAGGCGGCATTTAGAAAAATCAGTCACTTGAAGCAACATCATCGCCGCCACACGGGAGAACGTCCATATAAATGCACAAAATGCGATAGGTACATGCGCAAATATTTTTTTCCGATTTATTATCTCTCCTCTTCCTTCCTTTAAAACATGTATCTAATAAATTTCTTTTGTACCTTGTTTCTCTTTTCTTTTTGTATACATAAATTGTTAACAAGAGTATTATTCAACAAGTAATAAATCGTTTTAAATCGTTTCAGGAGATTTACATCGAATAGTGTTCTAAAATCGCATTTGCATACTCACGAAGATTCGAGACCATACGGTTGTTCTCTTTGTAATGCGAAATTTTCTACACAAAGCAGCATGAAAAGACACTTGGTTACTCACAGTAATAAAAGACCGTTCATGTGCCCTTATTGTCACAAGACTTTCAAAACTTACGTCAATTGTCGGAAACACATGAAAATACATAAGCATGAATTGGCACAACGGGTATAGTATCTATCACAGAAGAAAAGAAAACAAAAATTGGATTCATCATTAACGATGAAACGTTATGTTTTTTTCCGAATTCGTAGCAATTGGAACAACAGAAAATCAGAATACAAGAACAAGCTTCAGACAAGTCAAATATGAAGGAAAGTTCTAAACAAGAAGCAGCTCTTGAATCGTCTTCCACCTCTTCTGCCTCTATCACTACTATTAATTCCACTATTACCAGCAACATCTCCATCACTACCACTGCCACTACCAGTACCACCCCTACCACCGTCACAACTTCCTCCTCTTCTACGTTTTCAGATAATCTTGCACTTTCTCGTCTTGGATCTGTTGAATTGTCATTTCAATCACAGCTCGGATCAGAGCTTTCACAAGCTTTTCCCGAGTTTCAAAATATAACTGAAGGAAAGGAAAAAATAAGACCAGTTTCAGCAACAAATTGCGATACTACAACGTTTATCAATCGTATGTTTCAAATTCGTATGTGTGTTATACGTATTAGGAAATCATATTTTTTTTATTTTGTATAAGCTTGATAATCGTCTATGCATTTTTCTCTTCTTTTGTTCTTTTATTTTCAGAAAATGTAGCGGGAATAGCTGTAACAAATCTTGAAAATTCACCAATATTACAAGCTGATGAAGCTGGTTCAGTCACGTTGCCCGTTTACTCTGGCGATCAGACACTTACACCGGTATTGTATATCATAGCGCCAAGTTGTCAGTAAATAAAATAAAAGCAGTTCGTTGTAATTACTCTTCGGCATTAAAATCTGTTTTGTTTCGTTAGGAAAGTATACGAGAAATAGAAGAAACTTTGAATCAACAGTTTTTTAATATCGGGATGAATCTTAACTTGGGAGGTAATCACTCGAGACATTCGAGTAGTACAAACACGAGTGATTTTAGTCATATGAAAGAACAACAGCAACCTGTATTGAATGTTATATATGAAAATAACAATAACAGTAACTGTAATAGTAACGTAGAATCAGCTGGAGAACATGTATTTTCGACGCAATTAGATTCATTTGAGATGGACCATATTACTTTGCAAGTAAGATAAAGATTTCTTTTTCTATAAATTGTCTTCGTTACAGAGAATGTGAAACCAATAAAGATCTTATCTGTTAGTCGGATACTGAAATTGACATTGGACTAGATACAAGAAATTCAACTAGTATGGCGAGTATACTACCTAGGAATGTAAAAGATGAACATCGTCTTTCTGTTTGTGTTACGACACCAGATAGCATAAATGTTGAACAATCAGAAAAGTCTGGTGTGCAAGCGGTTGTATTTGTTTCCCAGCCAAACTTCTCCAAAAAAGAGAATATAACAAATGAATTTACTGTAGAAGCAACCCAGAAGAACAGTATTCACAAACAATGTATAATCAATCCGATATTCTTTACGTAAGTTTTCGTTAGTTTCTTTTCTCAGCTGTTTATCATCTCTACATATATGCTGTTCTAATATATGTATTTATCGCGAACAAATCAGAAACAATTACAGTGAAAACAAATATTCAATTTGCGTAGAGAAGACTTTCGGGGAACATCACAAGATTTCAAGATTCAATCAAATATGCACACTTTGTCATCCGATGTTCCAGAAATCGTTAAAACCGCTACGGGCAAAATATCCCGTGGACAATCTCTATTACAGTGTCATATGTGTAGCCAACAAGGATTCACGACAGTTGGTTTAAAGGTAAATATCTTAAAATGGATAATAGATGTTTTCTTTCTTCTCTTAGTCGTTATTTTCTGCTAATTCAGTCGGTGTGTGTTCTCCGTCACATTTAATTGTTGACGTTGTCAAAGTTTAATGAAGGCATTTTTTTGGTGTAAGGAACATTTGACAAGCCATCGCGGAACGAAGGAATATCAGTGCACAGAGTGCTCTTCTAAATTTCACACAAATGGTGGATTAAATAGACATTCGAAGATTCATGTCGTCAAGCAGTGAGTGTCGAAAAAAATGCTACATTGACATGCATTATAATTAATTATTGTACTTTGTTATGTTTTCTTGTAGACCATTTAAATGTTTATCGTGTGAGAAGCAGTTTAACAATAGAATCCAATTGCTATCACATAGCAAAATTCATGAAACTTCAGTATGGAATGCTTCAGGGATAAATAATAATTCAGATAATTCGACGTTTTTATCGGAAGTACATCAACCACGGATTGCAAATGATCATTCACCATTACATAATATTATGATAGAACCCGATTCTGCCGTTTCTGAGAAAGTTCTGTTGGATACAGTAGCTGAAAAAGAAGTAATGGATCAAGTAGAAGTAGGTTTCTTATTAGTTGTTGTTACGTTGTGAAGCAAAACGGAATGCTGACAAAGGATTATTAACTGAATTTTTTTTATACGTAATATAGATTTTGCTGGAAAAGAAGGAACGGAAAGAGTATACAAACAAATGTAAATATTGTCCGAAAACTTTTCGCAAACCAAGCGATCTTATAAGACATGTACGCACACACACAGGAGAACGACCATACAAGTGCGATTATTGCAGTAAAAGTTTTGCCGTAAAATGTACTTTGGACTCTCATACAAAAGTTCATACGGGAAAAAAGACATTTCGCTGCCATGTGTGCAATAGTTTATTTGCGACTAAAGGCAGCTTGAAAGTTCACATGCGTTTACATACCGGTAAGTTGAATAATTACTATTCAAGTTTTCGTTCTGGTTAAGAAAGAATGTTCTCATGTTATATATAAATAAGTAGTATCGACTATTTCTTTCGTATATTTTTGTAAATTGTTTAATAAATTTTGATCAATATCTCTGAAGGTTCGAAACCATTTAGATGTCCTATATGCGATTCGAGATTTCGAACATCCGGCCATAGGAAAGTACACTTATTGAAACATGCACGCGAACACAAAGATAATCCAAAGAGAAAACAAAAACATGTGAAGGTTGCAGTCATAACTGAAGTAGCGACTGATCTTGAGAAATGCGACGCAAAGGAAGAGAAAATGAATAATTTTGAGCCAAAGCAGCAAATAGCACAGGAACAGCAGCTATCACAGGCAGTTGCAGGATTAACGTCCCATTTAGAGGCATATAGTATTGAAACAGCTGCTTCCTGTTTATCTGATCAAATTAATTTCGACACAGAAGGTATCGTATCGAACAACAATCAAACGATTGTGTCCATAAACGAAAACAATCAGTTAGTTACGAATTTACACTTTCTTCTGACAAATGGTCTTGTTACTATACAAACCGAAGAATCATTGTTGTCACAATCATCTGCATCACCTGCTAACAATTCGCAGCATCGGCCGGCTGGGATTCCCGATACTGGGTGTGCATTAACAACACCCAGCGTTATATCTGATACTAACGAACAACATGCCAAGGATGAAATTCATATAGAACAAATGTTAAAAACGCCAGCAAATAATTGTCTTTTAGCGATATCAACTGTGACACCTTCATTGGAACGACAGCTGGAACCATTTTCAAAGGTGACTACGGAAGAAACGTTACCAGTAGTAGCCAATAAACCGACGATTAAAGGGAATCCATCGAAAAAGGAATGTGATATTTGTGGGAAAATATTTACAAAACCGTATCAAGTCGAAAGACATAAACGAATTCATACGGGTGAACGGCCATACAAGTGTGATCTATGTACGAAATCATTTGCCCAAAAGTCAACTCTGCAGATGCATCAAAAACATCACACTGGCGATCGACCCTACGCTTGTTCGTACTGTGAATATTCTTTTACGCAAAAAGGCAATCTTCGAACACATGTCAAACGCGTACATCAACTGGATACTGTTGACATCAGGAAATGGAAACGTAACCGTCAATCCTTCCTACCCAAAACATCTCTTCAGGAAAACACGATTGAAGCTAAGAGTCTAAATTTAGACAACATATCGTTTGTAGAGCTGCTTAAATAGTAATATGCATCTGGTACAAAAACTATCATTTTACTTTTTAATTAAATTTTATGCCTTTGACAAAAATTGTTAACTGCGATAGAATATTGATTAAATGATAGAGACAATAATATTTCGATATTCTTCTTATTTACGTTACTATTTAATATGTTAAATAATTACTCGATACTATCTCGGAAATAAATATAATCTGTCGTCGCATCCAATGTATAAAACGTTCGCCGATTTATATGAAAGCAAAAATAAATTTTTAACGTGTAATGTCGTTTTAATATTAAAACACAACTGTTTGATCAAGGTATCATATTAATGTTTGTAATTACATTTTGTTTCAGTTACAGGACAACCATTCGGATGATTTTTATAAAACCAACAGGGTTTAGTCTTCGTTTGTGTCAATGGTAACTTATACTTTTTTGATTTTTCATTAATTCTTGCTCCTGTTCCGGGTATTCTAAATTCTACCCTTCCTTGAGTAACACGAAATATATAGCTATGATTTTTTAATAAAGTTTGAAGACCTCCGCATTCTTTTCGCAAATGTATCATAGCTTCTTTAGGAATTGATTCAGCGATTTCACGTAATTCAAGACATCTACCAGCGTTCCAAAGTTTTTTGGGCGTTCCTTCGATAGTCATAATGCGACCTTCATGAAGTAACTGATTCGATACGATATCAACGATATTTGCAATTAATGTTTTGTCTAATTGTGTACAATTTCGTACTTTTTCCACTTTGTCCCTTGGCTTAAAGTCACAAGTCCATTCTTCAACTATTTCACTATTGACTGTTTTATCACTCAATTCGTATTTTTGCCAAGTCAAAGTTGTCTTTGTACTTAGCATTTGTTGAATACGATCTTCGAGTTCTTTAACCTCTTCGGACGTCCTTTCCCATCCAATCAGGCATATTCGTTTTGTAGAGGGAATTCTTAATTTATCAAGATGTGTTGTAAAACCACATTGGACGCATATACTTCTCACATAATCAATGTACTCCGAATATTGACTTTTCGAGGCACAGTACCTTTGATACTTTGCGCCATTAAGTTCATATGGGCAGCAGGGTAATAAAAAGAAACGACAGTTGTTAGAGCTACGTGCAGCAATTATCGGAATCCATGGTGTTAACTCGTCTGAATGGTTTCCTATGATCCAGTCTACTTCCGGATATACAGTCGTAGACGACGGAACAACGGTAGAAACCTGTACAAAACGTTTCAGTAAATTTAATCAATCGATCGTAAGATCGAAGATACGTAATCACGTATATATGTATGTACATAAGATAAAATAAGTTGCTATTAATATCTGAATTACAAAATTTCTATAAATAATACTTATACATACTTGCAATGGAGTTTCAGGTGGGTATAAATCCCATATTTTCCTCCTTCGCAAATCAATTCCTAATCCGCGGTGACCTTCGTTAAATAGGATATGCACAAGTAAACCATTACCGCATCCCAAATCGAGAAACGATTGTAAATTATTAGTTTTCTTTTCAAATCTCTCTTTCTCCCACAATAACAGTAAATAGGTAGCGATTGCAATATCCTCATAAACAAATTTCGTTGGATCTGTACTTTCAGGCCAGTTCTTTATCAATTTCGTACCATATTTCTCTTTCAACTCACAATACAATTTTGCATATTTTTCAGCTGATACAAGATTCAATGAAGTCAACGGGATCGATGTTCTTTCTGAATCGCTGCTTCTTGCCCATTTCAGGATACATGGGAAAAGTTTCTGCTTTAACCATTCAATGCTGAAATCGGATATAATGTTATTCTTTCCATAGACACTAAGGGATGTATAACCGTCTGTTCCTTGTTGTAACATAAATGCTATTTTAGCACCAAGAGATTGTTTATGCGAGAGAAAGGGTTTGTGAACATTTATTATGTAACTCTCTTCATTATTGGATAAAAAAAATTCAATACCAGTGGAAAATATGTGTGGCATACGCGGCAATTGTTTTGCCACATATAAGTGAATCTTCTTTTTGGCTGTAATAGCCATCTGATCAGAAATGTGTAGTACTTCTAGTAATTTTATGTTATCAATGTTGTCTTTTTGATGATCTGTACTTAAAGTTGAAATATCCAAGGTATTAATACGCTGAAAAATTTGAAAAATATCGCAGCTAGTTTCGATATCCAGTATTTCAATAGATGCAAGAATTCTACGGTTTACAGTTTGAGGATTACGACGCCATATACTAATGGCTTTGAAAAATTGTGACACGTTAATTCCACTTTGATCACGTATTATGGTTTTGAAATCCATATTTTACATGATACAATTGCAAATCCTTTCTTTAGAGGATAGCTTATAGAATGCATCTACGATGTGAATACTATCTTTATATACTTGTTAGTCTGTTTGTTTGCTTGTTTCTCTCGGCTTTGTATACTAAAAATCACATTAAAACACAGATAATTTGGATATGTAAAAAAAGAAGGAAGGAAGAAGATGGTAAGCATTCACAAAATATATATTAATAATATTATTGCTATTGATATACCTTTGTAATAATCCATTCTGCATCTTCTACTGCCTTTTGCATAATTTGCTGAACACGCACCTCATCTGGTTCGATTAGGTGCTGTTTAAAACTCTGCAAGCATTAGGGTACAAAACCAATTATTATTAAATAATTAAATGTACTTGAGGATCAAGTTAATCACATGTTCAGTATGTGAATATTAAATATTTTACCGCATAACCTAAACGTTTTATTGTTTATTATTTTTACTGAAGGCAGTGAATTTGATCTCCAAATGTATTTGTTAATGTGAAAATTGTTATACAATTTACCTGCTTAACCGAATGTCTATAAAATCCTTGTGCTTCTTTTGGTAATTTTTCACATTCTCGCAACAAAAATTTGTACAGCTGTTTCGGCGATTTTAAAGCTGCTTCTCGTAACTTTGTACTTGCCATTTTAGTGAAAAATTAAAGAAAGTATAAAGAAAAACGATAATTATTAAATGTTAAGAATAATATATTGTGTAATTTTATGTAAGTATGTTAAGAAAAACGAAGTTGCACGATTATTTACGATTTATTTTCTTTCATCCTATTTTAATTGAAATTAATACGATGATAGGACAAGGGAAAAAGCCCCTAGTATAGCGTAAAATCACTGGACGGTCTTTAAATTTAATAAAAGTGGTAACATAAAAAAAAAGATTATAATTAGTACAATATAATTAGAAAACTCAAGCGACTTTGTATAATGACATGTGTATTTTTAATATATAAATATATCAAAGAGTAAAAATATGTATATACATATGTACACAGGTAAAAGTTAAGTTTGAAGGCGCTGTGTAGCATCCTCTAACAGTATTGTATATAGATAATACACAAATAATTGTTAACAGTAAGATTAAAGCGTTATGATAAATTTACATCGTTACAAGGTAGTAAAAATTTTATTAAAATGTTATCGAACAAACATAATTCGGTTGAAAAGTAGTGGAAAGCATCCTACTGCTGGAATAATCGGTAATATTGCGTATACACTTTACTAATATCATATATTTGGACATACTGCTTTTCTTACTGTTAATTTTATTTTACTTAGTAATCGGAGATGAAATTTTAAAAGCGCAAGTAAAAGATACCAATTGTTTTTATGCGTGTAAGCTGCTTTATAAGCATGGAGTCAAGGTTCAGAAAGTAGGTATAACTTAATCCATGATGTCTACAGTTTATCTATCAAGTATTGTTGTTTTCTATTAATACTATTTTTTATTTTAATTATCTATTCCTAGACTGCAGTCGTACGAGACAATCTTGAAGATATTTCCAAAGAGATAAAATACTTTTCTAAAATGTTCAACTATGTTTTTACATCCGGCGGTATAGGACCAACTCACGATGATGTTACATATGAAGGTAAAATATAGTCTGAAAATTAATAAGAGTAATAATATACATAGTAAGTGTTCATTATAATGAAATTATATTTTACAGCTTTAGCATTGGCTTTTAACGATTCATTGCACTATCACCCAACGCTAGTGAAGATTATAAAAGATTGCTTCAGTTGTGGAACTTTCCCTTCACCGGCTTATAAAATGGCATATGTAAGTAATGATTCAAATGAATGGTGTAAATTAAATGATAGTATGTTAATACTTGTTTGACGATCGATGTAAACTAGATTCTTAATTTAAGATACCCACTAAATCTGTACTTAAATTTGGGATAGACCAAGTCACAGGTAAAATGCTGACTTATCCGTGTATAATGGTGGAAAATGTTTACATCTTCCCTGGCTCACCCATGTTTTTTGAAACATCGTTTCAGGCATTCTGCAAGGTATAATATGCACAAATCATTTGAATAATTGTTCGAGAGTAGAAAAGATCTTGTTTTTGTAGGATTGTTTTGCTAGTTACAAAAGTTTTTCAGCAACTGAAGTTTACATAAATGCAAAAGAGGAATCATTCGCAGATGTTTTGTATGCAGTTGCACAAGAAAATCCATCTGTTACCTTTGGCTCGTATCCGGAACGGAATAGGTAATAAAATCGACTACAATACAAAAAAAATGATAAAAAAGTTGGTAGATAATTGAAATCGCTTCGTAGGTATTATAAAGCGCGTGTAACCATAGAAAGTGAAAACGAAAAAGATACTGAAACAGCAAAAACAATGTTTTGTAATCGTATTCCGAGAAATGTACTAGTACATTATGATCGTATGCCACATGTGGATTGTCTATCAAAGTATGAAGCATGGATTCAAAAGTCCCAACGTCGATCAGTTTATGAGCGTTCCTTCAAGAAATTCGTGTAATGCATCTACAACTGGAAAAAGTATCGATTATTTGTATCGATTATAAGGTATTATTGAATTTTTCTTTGTTTTCTTTTTCTTTCTTTCCTTGTAGAAATTATTATAAGAAACCTGAAAATGTTTGGATATATTTGGATGGTAGTGAAGAGTCAGTTCTTATGATACATCTTGCTCGAATCGCTAGTAACAAACTGCAACATTGTTCAAAGTTCAAACTGCGTGCAATTTGTTTTCAATCTGATATATTAAAGTCGGGCATTGACGAATTCTTCCATGAACTTAAGAACAGGTAAGTATGATATCGATACATGTTAAAACTGTTACAAACAAAAATTATATTGGATTGCATGTAGAATGTTACAATCAATTTTCTAAAATAGATTTAAACTAACATGAACATAACTAATTTGACTGATCTGATAGATATAATATCGAACTATGTAAGTTAGAACATTTGGAAAGCGATGTCACTGACACGATAAGCAATTTCGCTGTGTTAAAACCAGAATTACAAGTGTTATTAGTTGGAAAACGGTTGAATAACAATAAAAGAGTAATGTACGATGATCTTGCACGATTAAACGACGACAGTTCTAAGTCTGTGCAAGTACATTTTCCACTCACTGATTGGACAGATGACGATATTAAAGATTTCTTTAGTTCACTCTGTTTACCATACTATACAACAGAAACGTATTAAAATCGATAAGTAAGTAAGTAAAAATGCATCTTTTTATCCCTACTTCGTTTGCTGATTTACTCTCCCTCTTTCTTTTTGTTTACCCTTTTGTTTTTGTTTTCGTTTCTTTCTGATTATGCTTGGTTAGATATTGCCATATATATTGTATATATTTATATAATTCGTTTCCCGTATAAAGAAATACAACTTATTTTCATAGGTATGGGGCAGAAAAATAAGAGCAAGAATAAGCCAAAATACGTAATATGCTGCTAATGGAAGTGTGACCGAGATAACTGTATCTCGTATTAAATTTTATATTTATTGATTGGTTCAATATCAGATTATTGTATGATCAATGGTCTTCTTTCATACAACAAAAAAGTAAATAAAAACAAATTCACACCAAAGTTGTTTAAAAATCAGTTTATAATCAAAACATTATCAGAAATTGTCGAAGTTGCGTTTCTTCATATTTTAATCCCTGATTATCACGAGGATGGCGAGATTTGTTACGAAGAAAACACATGGAAAGATATCACAGTTTATAGATTGCTTTTTAATGTATCTTTAAAGACGATGAGCAGAAGGAAAAGGATTAATTAAACGTTTAAGATTTTGATGGATACAATTAAAAAAGGTTCATTAAACCCTTAAATCGTATTGGTATGAATTCATATCATTTATTTTGAACTCATAGTTGAGCCGTGACGTCTCATTGTTTTATTCCAAAGAAAAAGCTTTGTTACTTACTCGCATCCTCCTGAAATTTAATTTCGCATTGAAGTATTTTTAGCTTTTTTTCTTTTGAAAGCTTAAAACAAAAGTGAATGATAGAATGGCGAGAAAGTGGAGTAGATAAGGACGGTAAGAAAGCGAATGAATGATGCTAGTCAGATAGTTTGTGTGTGTATGTGTGTGTGGTTATACAATTTATAAACCATATACAGTGCCATATTCTTCGTTATACTAATTACTAAATACGAGTTGTTTTTTTTATATTTATTATTATCGTCAATAAAAAGAGAATAGATGTCCTTAAGTCGAATATTCCGTTATTCGCACTGTGTCTTTACGTATCATTCTTCCGTGATCACTTACACATCGCTTAACGCTAGAAGCTCTGTACCACAGAACTGCGTCTCCCTTTTTTTATTACTTTTTATCAAAAATTTAGTAGACGATCTCTGGAAATAATAAATCTGAAAAAATAACAAGTAGTAGTGGTTTCAATTGCGGTAAAAAAAGAAAAATTGAACGAGGTAATCCACGAGTGAAACGAAACAAAAAAAATTGAGTAAATGGAAAAAGTTGTGCGAGGAAAGAAGAGAAGGTGGGGAGACGGAAATGAGCCTCATATTTCACCAGAGTATTTCATTTAAGTTTGAAATTGATTACACGAGAGTAGAATAGAATAGAAAGAAGCCGATGATACAAGGTTGGTAGAAGACAGAATACAAGCTGTCTAACTGGATGACTAACTGGTTATTTAACTGATTGGTTCGCTGTATAGCTCATTCATCGATTGACTGACCGACAACTGAGCGATTGATTAATCGACGGATTGATTGTAAGTGGTTGCTCGACTGGTTAGTTGGTAGATAAAAATGAATCGCGAGAAAAGGACGAATATATATCGAAAAGAAAATATGATAAATGAAAATAGAACGCGCGATTTTTCTCGATTTCTCTTCGTCGGTCTTTTTACAATTAGCATATCGAAGTTATTACGATTATAACGGAGAAGAAATCAATTGAGTAAATATTGGCACGACGAATAGTCTATAAAACAGTTGCGAACATTAAAATTTTGCAAAATTCTTATCGCAAAATTATTTGATTTGATGTCACAATATGTGTGTTCGATAATTCATTATAGTGGTAATATAGACACAGGGCTATTTAGATACGACAGTTGAGTAAGAATAAGATAGCTATAAATAGCAAAAGGGTAGAAGAAAGTTGTAAAGAAAAAACGACGGGTCAAGCCTTCTGCGATAGAAATGATGAACATAAAGTATATTTCTATCGTTTAAAGATTGGAAATGATACGAAAGTACAGAGGAAGAGTAGGAAAAATATAGGAGTGTGAGAGATCAAGTAGAGACTGATGCGAATGGGGGTTTGATCCTTGCGTAATCGTAGATGAAGCTAGTGGAGATGAGAAGGACGCGGTGGTAATGGTAACGGTAAAGTAGTGGCGGCTGTGGCGGTGGCGGTGGCGGTGGCGGCGGTGGTGACGGCGGCGGTGGCGGTGGCGGCGGCGGTGGTGGTGGCGGCGGCGGCGGCGGCTTAGTCCGACGGCGTGGTCGATGGCGATGGTCGCGTGCTGGTCGCGTGCCGGAGGCGGAGCCAAGCTTCGACTCTCTCGCGTGCCACCTCCACCCTAAAGTTCGCGGTCCCTGTTGCACCCTCCGACACCCTCCTGGAACAGCGGGGAGCTCTTCTACTCGACGCGACGCCCCTCGGTACTCTTTGGTTCCTCGCGTCTCCCCTTCTCTCCACCAGTTCCCGAATCTACAGTCGCTTCCTCGTCGGTTATTGATTCCCTCGGGTAGCTAGTCCCGAAAAGGGTGCTAAAATAGGATGAGGACGATTGAAAGAACGAAAGCGAGAAGATATGGAGAAATGAAATTCGATGATAAATACAATATACCAAAGTTGGCGCGTTTTAAAAGGAAAACGAATGATCGCTCTTTTGCTCCTTTTCCTTTTTTCTTCTATATTTTCTTCTTGTCCTTCTTTATCGTTATATTTCTTTTATCCTTGTCTTGTTTCATTGTTCATTCTGGTTCTTCATCTTCTTCTTACACACCTTCTCTTTATTATTATAATTATCATTATTATTATTACTATTACGATATCGAAATCGAAATTTCTCCAAATTTTCCAGTCAATATGTAGCTTATGTAATAGTTGTGAATACATGTTTGCTATGAAGCAAATATTGAAGCAACGAGTGATCAACGGTTTTCCAAAGCTAATGACCGTGGAGACTCGTTCAATCATAATGCATAGGAGATTAATTTATTGTTAAAATACAATATCGAGTGATCGCAGTGACGAAAGATGTTCTCAAGTATTCATATCGATGGTCGTGCGATGAATCTACTATCGTTGTTGATTAAGATTTGTCGAAAGAGAAAAGGAAAGAGCTATTATGTAAATGACCCGTAGCGATCACTATGCCGAAAATATACACGATTTTGCCTCGCTGTGTGATCGGTGTAAAAACAATGAGCAGCGACTAGGAAGATGAAGGACAGTTGGTAAAATTATCGAGAGAGCGCAGGAAGACACAATTAAACGAAACTCTTAGAGACGTCGATTTATTAAATTTCGTTGATTTATCTGCGACATTATCCATCCTTCGAAGTAAGTTCTTGTTTGCACAAACTTGTCGTATTGAGAGCAGCGCTCTTGAATCTCGAAACTTTGCAAACTCCCCGTCTCTTCCTTTGGCTTCGCCAGTTGGTCCCCACCCGTTCTCCTCGGCCCCCTTAGTGTAACCACGGTTTCTTCTTCGTGTAAACTTGCACATTGGTATAGGCGGTATCCACACCTAGATAGACAGATAGATAGATAGATAGATAGATAGATAGATAGGATAAATAGTAGATAAGTAGTAAGTAGATAGGTAGGTAAGTAAGTAGGTACAGTTTAAGTGACGTATTTGTATTCATCCGTGGATCCAGCTCGTTCGTCGCTCTTTTCGTTTCGTTTCTCATCGTTTCTGTTTTCATCGTTTCTGTTCTCATCGTTTCTGTTCCATACCACCGCTTCGTCTCGTTCGTTGCTGTCCGGAGTTGTAGTTCCGTGCGATTCACGGCATAACCTATTTTACTTTCGAAAACTCAACGGATCAATACCAACGGGAATGCGACGAAGACGAGCGAGCGGACGAAGAGAATTGCGCAAGAGGAGGAACAACGAATGCGAACGACATCGTTCTCGTCCGCGGCAATTTCTTCTATGATACGAACAATACTATTGTCTCTGTGGCTTTTAGGTACGGTCAAAGATCGATCGACTGATTATTTCGCGTGGAAGCGTGTACGGTCGAAAGGTTGCGTTGCGAAATCGATCGAGTGGAATCGATAAAGATCGAGTAGCCAGAGTCGCGAGGGTCAGCAACGGCAGGTAGCGCAAAAACAGCCAAGTTGCGCGGGTACCATACGTGATATACAAATACCGGCAACCGAATCTTCGAAAAGAGTTTTGGGTTGCGGCACGAGACCGTCAGCTGGCGAGCAGAGCCGGTTCGTCCTTTTCTTTTTTTTTCTTTTCTCGTTCACGCGGCACCTCTCTTCTCCTCCTTTCAACATCCTTTTTTACGTGCCCCCTCCTCTCCTCTCCTCTCCTCCTCGCTCCTTTATTCGTTCGTTCGTTTTTCAACCGGTCCTCGATCCTGCGTATAAACATCTTTCGATTTTCTTTTATTTCCATCCTCCTTTCCTTCCGGACAAACGTTTGAAAATCTTGTTCGTTCATTTTTACGATTAGAAGTAAACGATCTTTGGGAAGTAATCGCGATCCAGCCATGGAAACTTCGATAACAAGTTACCAAGACGATTTCGCGAATAATCGTTTTCTACGGCGTACGAGAGACAGGTTACAACTGAATCGTATTTTAAAAGGGGTCATGAGAATTTTAAAAACTGTAAAACAAAAAGTGGGTACGTATATACGCGGCTTCTTAATTGGCAGCTTTCTTTCTGTTTTCTAATACGACGAGTCTAACGAGAGATTTTTAAATGCTTGTGGCGTGGGTGAAATAGGGGGAGGGGACAGCAACTGGATCGCGATGTCGCTGTGTTAACCGCGCTAATGTTTTTGCGGCAGATCACTCGACCGAAAAAAAGCTTTGTAGAGCGTCGATGCTGCACGGTAACGATGCAAAATTTCTTTTACGAGATTAGACGACGCTCGATTTAACCGTACAGTTCGTTTCAGCGAACGCTTCGATGAAGCGCGTCAGCGTGTTGCGTCGCGACGAGCGTATAGTACGTACCAGTTTGCTCGATCGCGCAATCAAAACGAGAACGCGTCTGGGCTCTTGTTCGCGCGTTACTTTCCGAAAAATTCCGTGTTCCGGCAAGGTCGGAATTTCGATTGCCGCGCCTCGAATCGCATGTATTATTCTTCTCTATTATCCTATTAAATATCTCGCTTTCGAATGCAATTCCGATCGGAATTAATTTGCTGGCTGATAGACCGGTTAATCTCTAGGAATTTTTGGAAATCTTTTACCTTCTCAAAAGGCCATTACTGTTTCCCAGCTTAATCACCTTATTAGATGCGCGTGCGTTTGACGTTAAAGGTACATACGTTTAAATAGGAAAGAGTAAAAGGAAGATGATGTATGGCATAGAAACTTGATATATCGATCGAGTTTTGAAAAACGGAAAGTTATCACATAAAAGCCAAGGATCCTCTGCAAGCTTTTTCGCGTTCGAGATTTCATCGACAACGTTACTTTCTTGTATTTGCTATCTACCGAGAGGTTTGATTCTCTTTCGTAGCCTCTTAATGTCATGTTACCTTGATCGTTATCCTGGCTATTAGATAGACAGATCGTGCACACAGTCAACAAGCTTTGTCGTCTACACGCTGTTTGACGTTAACGGAATTTGTCCATCATTCTCATCGTGACTTTTACCTATACAAAGGTAAAAACATCGGACCTTGTCACGGCAGACTCGCTGGCTTTTCCTTCCCCTCGTTATCGTATAGTCTTAATCGTTGCATCGAAAATTCTTTTGGGAGTCCGCGAAAGAACGCGTTCTTGTATACGCGTCTTGTATACGATTAAACGTAATACACATAGAACGTGCATTGTGTTACTTCAAAATCGAATGTTTCGCAGATGCGTGTCGGCTTAAGTGAGAAAAATAGCTGTCAGAAATGACGCTAGAGTGGAATAGAGGGAAAGGCGAGACGGAGGCAGCAGTCGGCCAGAGTGACGAAGACCGAGGGCTACGGACCCGACTATTGCGAGTAGACGGAGAATATGCGTTAGGAACAAGGAAGGGATGCAAGCGACTGAAAGAGGAAAGACACGGAAGGTGGACACGATAGAAGGTAGGTCTGGGTTCGAGGGACAGAGGTACGCAGCGTGGAATACCAAATACGACAAACGAAGACTGATCTACAGGAGGAAGGAGTTGGATGGTCGTATACTCGCCACTCTTTTCTTTAAATCACGTTTATCAGAGACGGATGGCGAACAGCAGCACGATGCAGTATCGAAGGAGGTGCGGCCGAAGGAGAAGAAAAAGGAAGCAGCCGATAAAGCACGGGCGGGTCGGCGGGGCGGGGGGAGGGGGAGGGTGGAGGAAAGAGAGGAAGAGGCTGAAAGAGAGAGGGAGAGAGAGAGAGTCAGAGATGAAAGGATGGGTGAGAAGCGTGGAGAAGGGAGTAAGTTGGAGGGAAAGAGGGTAGCGAGCGAGCGAGTTGATAAGTTGTCGAGTAGCGGAGCGCGGAGGCGCGAGTCGCGAGGTGCGATGCGCGAGGCAAGAGGCAAGAGGCACGAGGAGGACGAGTATGAGAACGTAGAAGAAGGGAAAGAAGGGAGAGGAAGCGGAGAAACACGCGGATATTGATTCCCGTGGGATATGCGCGCGCTCGACGAGACTCGGAAATCTAAACGTATGTACGATGCTTCGGCGGACATACAGAAAAGTATACGCGTCGCGCGGCATGCGCATCTATATCTGGACTCATCCGGAGGAAAGGAAAATAGAGGAGCGGCAGGGGTGTAGACGGGGGGGATTCGGGCGGGACGCGGTGCGGTAGGCACTGGAGTAGGGAATCTAAAACAAATCGCTTTTGAAGAAAATGAGAGGAGCAAGTATGTATGTAGCAACGAACGAATGGGTGGTAGGCCGAAGCGGAACGGCCTAGGATGAAAGTTGCATCTTAGCGAGGAAACATGTAGCCTGTACCCCGTTCCGTGTAAATTGACCTCGCGAATCGAACGTTCTTGCGTCTCGTCTACCTTATCTTTAACAATCCAGATATATTTCGGCTTTTATTGTACGATCCTTTTTGTATCAGCAAATTGCTTAGAAACGAATACACGTTGCGAATAGAATAAAAGGGAAATTGCCTCAGGGTCGATAGAAAAGGTTGGATGAAACGAAGGAAACGAGAGGATATGAATGGAGCGCAACCCTGAGAGTCGTTTCGATTATAGAGTATTCGTGGCACGATGTCAAGCTCGTTGCTTGAATAACACCACAGCTCGAGAACTATAGATAAGGATGGTAATCGGAGCGTGATAGCCGACACGCGCACGTATACGATGCTACGTATGTAAGTATTACTCGGGGAAAAGAGAAGTTGAGCGCGTTTTAAGACCCGAAGTCTTGAGAAAGGTGGAAAGAAAAAATGAATAAGAGGGCCGACGAAGGAAAAGACGAAAACCGGATTTCAACGATCGATCGTTTTGTCGTTGGAATCGCGATCGCGTATATATATACGCGCAACATCGATACGTACAGTCTGTCACACAAGAGCGTGTCTGCGATATCTGCGAAACCTGACACCTAATCAGAATGAGATAAAAAGAATGTAAACAAACGAAAACTTCTCTAATACGCGTTGCTGAATACCTTTCAGTTTCATTTGAAACAGTGAAAGAAACAGAGCTTTTTAATATGAGTGCCGCGTACGCGAAACGTCGAAAATTGTCTGGCATGGGCGAATGAAAACAGAGATCGTGATTGGAGTAATATAATATTCACTGATGAATCTTCGTTTTGGGCATGGTGTCCTATTAGGCAAGCTGAGAGGAAGACGTATCACAAAAATAAGAACACTTGTACATCGCATTCGAAAGATATGGAGGTCGTTACCAGAATCCTACGCTCAAAAATTAGTCGAGAGTATGCCGAAACGATGTCAAGCTATAATCGCTAATGGAGGAGATTGGACACCCTACTGTAATAGCGTATTAGTGTTTTAGATGTAGATTCAATTCATATAAATTTTTTTACAAATATATAAATATTTACAGAAATATCGCAGACACGCTCTTGTGTGACAGACTGTAAGTAGGAAATTTAACGATAATAAAGCAAATCGACCGATTTGTAGATCAACGTTCCTAATGTCGATGTCTCGCTCGAAAAATTTCGAGAGATCTCCCTGGTTTCCTCTCTGTTGATACAGCCCTTTTTTACGGACGCGTAACAACATCCATTTGATCCACGCTACGGTAGGAGAATCATGGAGATGGTTAGATTCGCACCGATACTGGTGTTACTACTACAAACTATATAGCATGTACCAACTCGGTCATCACCATTCCGAAATCACTACCACTATCTGCCACTGCTTACCATTACCTACCACTACCTTCCTCCACTACCTACCACCACCGACCGCTACTTACCACTACCGTTACCACAGCTGACGCCACCTCCGAGACCTACGGGCGACTTTCATGAATGAAACCCACGTGCGATCCACGTGACCGTTCGTGTCGAACCCGTAATTTCTAGTTCTCGACCCTGACCGATTTTTCCGCAAAATTTACGATGATGTTAATCATCGCGTATCGATAATCGAGCACCACGTTTTTCATCGTCGTAATTGCCTCTTTCTTTGCCACCGATTCCCTTCGTCGTTACTAATCAAGTTCGTAAAACTTCCGATAATAGGATGCTGGATCCAGAGGGAAAAAAAAGCTGAGTTTAAAATTTTAATCTACGTTTATCTGGTAATCGAACGACTTACGAAAGATAATATCCACCAGAGAACCATTATTAAGACGTACAGCAATCGCATACAGAATCTACGTTCTGCGAAAAAATGTTAGCTGAAATGCAATATGCTTTCTTCTTTTTTTTTTTTCATAATTCGTATTATTATCCGCGCAGTACCTATGAAACGTTTTGGCAAATAAGTAAATAGGTGTATAGTCAAACAAGAGAATGAGAAAAGGTTAATAAAGAGAGAGAGAAAGAGAGGGAGAGAGAATTCAACTATTACCACTACCAATGTCATCGTTACCTCCACTACTGTTATATCTCCACCCCCTACCTCGATGGTATTACATCCACCACCACTGACAGTATTTTGAACATTGGCGGCGGCGACGGTGGTGGTGGTGGTTGCAGCGGGTACGACGGCGGCGGCGATAGCGGCGGTGGCGGCGGCAGTGGCACCACCATCACCACCACCACCACCAACATCACGGCCGTTCTCGTTGCTTTCGCTCTCAGCGTCGACGTTGCTGTTGCCGTTGTCAGTACCGGTGCGCAGTCGGTGGTCGCGGTTGGTGTTAGATGGTTAAAAGGAAATAGATTCGAAAACGGAGCAACGTAAACGGTAAACGCGGTTCATCCACGTGCTCCGGCTTTACAGCCGGCAGTGGCGAGCCGGTATTCCGGCACTTACGATCTCGATTTCCGTGAGATATCTCGTTAATCGGCAGACTAACCGAAAGAACAGGCGATGTAAATGGTGACGTAAACGCGAAAGTAACAAAGTATCGCAAAGTACGTAGGATTCGAAGTTGATCGATTTCGCAAGTTGAACGTCGAGACGTTAAACATATTTGTTGCGTGTGTCGCATGGTCGACGTATCGAATGCTACGTATAGAAGGTTCGTGGAAAACAGACGCTAGACTCGAGAACCTAGAACGGGATTAAATACAATACGAGAAGGAAGAGGAAAGAAAAGTACGAGATAAACGAGAGGAGAGGAAGAGAACGATACAGAGGCGAGGTCGATCATCGAGAAACTGAAAAGAAATCGATTTTTCGAAGCATTTTTGAATAATCGTTGCACGGTCCTGCCAACGATAAAGCGTATTCGATTCAAGTTAGAACAGCGAAGAGAGAGGGTTTAGTTGGATACGATCGCGTTATGCTCTTTCGAGATTTAATCGACCCAGTCAAAGAATCGAGCGACCGATCTCGAACGAATGTTTCCTCAATGGAAAATCGCGGTGTCTGAAAAGGTGCAGTTCCGTTTTCTCGTCGGGATATTCGTGGAAGATGTGTACACGCAAAAAATATCGTTGAAAGCCGATCCTTCGTTTTTCGACTAACTCACGATCGAAGTGGCATCACGCGCACACGCGTACACGCAGCTACGCACGACCGCGTGATTAATCGATCGATCGAATCGATTCGGCTCGCGATCAGTGATCGCGTAAGAGATACGATTCGCGCCTCGCTCCTCCGTTCCAACGATATTAAGAAACACGAAGATTCGTATGTCGTCGGTTAACGCAGGTTGCGGCAGTTACGCGAACGAAAAACAAGAAACGAAAATAACGAAAGAGCGACGGAGAAGCGGGTGAAGAGGGTGGCGAACAGGAAGGTGACGACCACGGCAAAAGCCGCGGGACGATGAGCGACGGCATAGTCGGTGCAATCGCGATCAGTCTGTTTGGTACTGGCTCACCGCGAAATTTCTTTTCGTATTGTTCGACGAACGATTTTCACTTACAGAAGCCTCGTTCCAGGCAGCGAGAAGAAACGTCGGGACAGCATGGATGCCGGTTACACGATACTTGGCAACGATGTCGATGTCTGCAGAATGTTCGACCAGTTCTCTTACAAGGTTAGTATTCGTTTTCTCATCGAGATACTTCTACCATGTTTTATATCTTACATTATAGAACGAAAATGTATATGTTGCAAATCATACGTATTTTTTCGTATATCGTACGATGTACGTATGTAGATACTTATATGACGTTTTAGCGTATCGTGTATTTTGTTTTATCTCGTCTCGTCTCATCTCGTCCCGTTCCGTTCCTTTCCGTTCCGTTCCGTTCCGTCTCGTCTCGTCTCGTCTCGTCTCGTCCCGTTTCGTCTCGTCCCGTCCCATCCCATCCCATCCCGTCCCGTCCCGTCTCATCTCGCCTCGTCTCGTCTCGTCAATCTCGTCTCGTCTTGTCTCGTCCCGTCCCGTCCTGTGCCGTCCCGTCCCGTCCCGTCCCGTTTCTTCTCTCCTGTCATTCTCACAGGATATCATCCTATTTTGTCTGCACAAAAGAGTTCATAATCGTTTGATATTCTTTCATTCCCTTCATTTTTCGTTTTTCGTTGCTCATTCGTTTCTTTGTTCATTTGACTTTCGCGTTCGCAAATATTTATCGCGATTTGTTAGCGTTTGAAACTATAACAATGAAACCAACGAAAGAGGAGGTTGAAGTCGACGAAACGATGTCTTCTTAATACGACGAAACAATGCCTCCTCGAGCTGAACGTCTTATACGCGAAGAGTTGACGCGGTCGAAGACTCGAGCGTCCCTTTCTTTCCCGTCACCATGGCCAATTTACACGTTTATCTCCAATTGCTTTCTCAATTCCATTTTCCGGTTGTAGTCGTTTACCGTCTTTTTTCGACACCTTCTTCCGATTTCTGGATCGTGTTTTCTTTCCGTTTTCCTCGTTTCGAGGACAAAGATTGAAAAATGTCTCGACACTGGATCGTACAACGGCATAGATCGTGCTACATCGAGTTGCTCTACCTTTATTTCTGCATCGGATGGTATACCTTCTTTGACCGTTTCAGCTTTTCATTTGGTCCTGCTCGTGGTTGAAACAAAATGAAAGGCGCACCTACACTACGAGGAAGCTGGTATCCATAAAAGAATGAATAAACGTAGATTGGAACAGCATAAAAAAAGGGTGTAGGTCTGTGTACTCTCGAAGTAAACGTACAGGCTAGGTGCTGCATTTCTACCACATTTACATATACCTATCGCGTTGAAGCAAAAATTGAAATCCTACTGATCGCGAGCGCGCAAAGTAAATTCGTTCTAACGAACGTCGGTAATCGAATTTACTTATCGCGACTCGTTTGATTAAGAGTTTGCTGCTGTTACTGTCGCTCGATGAAAATAAAATACATTTGCCTCGTCTTCTATCCTTCGATTTCTTCGCGATCTCTATCCTCTGTCTTTTCCGTCAGGCTTCCTTCTTGCTCGTTCCCAACGCACGCATGCATGCATGTACGCACGCACACACACACACACACACATACACGCGAGCGCGTGTCCTTTGCCCGTATACTTGTGTCCCGCTTATTTATTTCCAACCATTCGTACGAAATGTTCAAAACGATTTGAGCAACGATCGTACAAGCTAATTTCGTAGCCGAACCGAGGAATTAAGCGTGGTAGAAAAGTGACCGCTACTGGTAAACTTGCTTTCTCTTTCGCTCGTAGACATGTTGTTTCATAGAGAAAGTGTGTCGCACACGATGCTTTGCAAAACAGACGCGACCGATAAGCATCGATACCTCGATATTCGCAACGGTAACGACGACGGCAACAACATCACAAGCGATTATGGAAACCGAGAAATTGTACGAAACGCTTCGTATACTCGTTAGGAAGTTCCGTTGCTTTCCGTTGTCGATCGCCCGTTGTCTAGAGGCAAACTGATCGCGGATGAGCGTAAGCTTCCTACCGGAAGCCATACATACTCGTCGAACATACGACGAAAGGAGGATAATTTGATTGGATTGGATTGAATTGGACAGATATTTCGGTATTACATCGACCGATCAAGGTTTCCCGAAACAGGATGGGTTGGAAGGAGTATAATGGATGACGAGTTAGATGGATCGGAGAATGCCACGAGTGTTTTAGCGGTAGACCGCATCGGGTAACCGGACGCAGACAGTCGGCCAGCCGGACGGTCGGACAACAGGCCGGCCAGCGGGGTTAGTCGCTTGCAGAGCCACTGACAAAATCATGAGCCACTTGTTGATCGGCCAATGACCATTCGGCCACCTCGATACTACTCGAACGTCGTTCAACGAAACGGTTGCTATTACGATATTCCAGCGAGGCTCTGTGCAGCCAATTCTCCGATTTAACAAGAAAAATAGCGAAACTATAGTTATGAAAAACTGAAAGGGAGACGAAGATCGTGATATCGAAGGTACGAAAAGGAGAAAGAAAAGAGGAAACGTTGTGGATAAAATAAGAAGGATAATCGAACGAGATTTGGAAATTGCAAACACAACGAATTCTATGTATTCGAATAAAGTGGAATTGGTGAGTCGCTATTGTACGAGTACGTTGTATCTATAAGAGTTAATCGCGAAAAGGCAAACAAGTTGAAAATCACAGATCGGATATGTATTATCGCTGCCCGTATTATAGGCAGCTGGTGCATTTACCTACGCGCATGTCGGTACACGTGTCGCAAACGATACGGATGATACGGATGATACCTGGGTGAGAAAATATTTGAAAGAGCATCGGATCGGAAAGGTAAAACAAGTTATTAGTTTTTTATCCAGTCCTGGATTGTATCTCAACGATTTCGGTTTCGCTTCCAACCATCGTCTCTATGCCGTTGCTTCGTTCTGGTCTTTCCTTCTGCCCTTTTCATCACCGCACACTGGCAACCGTATCCCTTATTCTTCGGCCCCCGACCCTATCTTACCCTACCTTACCTTGATTCACCCTGGTTCACCCTGCGCTTCACCCTACTCTTTTCTCCGTTGCCGAGCTCGCGAGCCAGCGAACCCGCGAGCCTTCCTCTTCCCCACCTTCGCCTAGCCTATTCCGCGTTACCCATCTCTTGTACCCGTACCCTCTCCCTAGTCTCAGCCTAGCCACCCACAAACCTCCCCCAGGCTGCCGCTCGCGACCCCCCAGCCACCTCGAGCCGTGTTTCCCCGTGCTCCCCTGTGCCTCCCCCGTTCTTCCCCGTGCTTGCTTTCCTCCTGTTTCTCTTTCGCCTCTTTCTCTCTCTCGTTAAATCAATAAGCCATTCGGTCTGCTGCCACACTAGCGACGGGGCACTTTGCCCGATTTTGTTTCCGATCGGATTCCCTTTTCTGCCTAATCTCTGGACGAAACGGCGAACGACAGAGAGAAATCTTTCCGTCTGTTTTTCGTAAACACGGCGACGCGAAGAACAAAGAACGGTCAAGGCGACGGACGTTACGGGGGCAACGTTCGCAATGATGGGATATCGAGACAGCGCGCCGCGGTCGTGTCGCAGCGCCGAGACGGCGATGACGAAAAAATAGAGCAACGAGGTGCACTTATACGGCCTATGCCTATAGAAACCATTGGGATCTTGAGAAAAAGAGGAAGAGAAGGAAAGAAAGAAAGAAAGGGAGAGAGAAGTAACTAACGGTAGGTAGCAAGTTGGTAAAGCAAGCGAATAAAGCGTAACGGAGAACCGAGTTCGTTCGTATTCGAAAGTTTCAGAGCAAACTCGGCAGCGAGGCAGTCGAATACAATGGCCAGGCAGAAGTTTCCGCGAAACTAAACAAGTTTATTTAACTTACCTCGGCACACCGGTTCCCATCCCCATTCTCCCTCGACTCTTCTAGAGTCGCATCTCTGCGTGGAATCTGCCCTGCGAACTCCTTTCTCCGAACCCTTCCACCTCCCATCAAATAGGCTTCTTCTTCGCCTACTCGACCATCTTTCTCCTCTTCTCTACTCTCTTTTATCTTCTCTTTCTTCCCATCTCATCTCATCTCATCTCATCTCACTTTGTCTCGTCTCGTCTCGTCTCATCCTATCTCGTACCCTCTCATCTCGTTTTATCTTATCTCGTCTCATCTCATCCCATCTCGACTCATCTCATCTCATCTTAAATCATCTTACCCCAATTCCTCTCTACCATTCTCCTTCTCCTTGCGCTTCTCCGCTTATCCTACTTGCATGGACTGCTCGCCTCTGTACCTGCAATAACGGCAAGTTTTCCGAAAGTTTCCGACAGATTAACGACTATTGGAATTGTTCGAGTTATGGAAGAGAGAAGCGCGGCAGCAGTGGCAGCAGCGGCAGCAGCGGTAGAAGCAACAGCAACAGCAGCCGTGGTAGCGAAAAAGGGATTACGAAGGCGAAACGACACGATCTCAGCGTCCGAATACCGATCGATAAATTTCAATCGATCGTTCGATATTGCTCGATCGATGTTGCAAGAACAAAGCAGTGCTAGTTTACGTCTACGTAGCGGAGAAACACGATATACGTACGATATATCCACATATATTTTACGTAGTATGATATTCGAGAAAGTTTCATCCTATGTTCGAAAAATAAACGCCGTCGATTATTTTAGTTCGATATCGACATCGTTTTATCGTTACCGTTGGGGTATATCACCGGTCGTAACTACGCATCGACCAACGAACGATTTAAAAGCAAGAAGAAATATAGTACTATATTTTAGCGATCTTCGTACGCTCGTACTTTCGTTAGTTAAATCGACGAAAGCGATACCGTTCGAAATACCGTTTGAAAACAGGAAAGGTAAGAAAGGGAAAAGTAAAGAAAGTATAGAAACGGAGGGGAGGAGGTTAAACAAGGAGAGAAAAATACAATAAAAGAAAGAGAAGAAAGCGGAGGATACCATTTGGAGGAAAATGAAAGAGATGGGATGTCGAGAGTGGAGTTTCTATATGTATAGCAAGTACATGCCGCGAAATGGGATACATATGTATATGTACGTGCTGTATATCTTCTTTATGGCAACCATTAACATATTTTTTGCTGTGCGTATTACCATACAATAGTGGCGCAAATATTACAACTTATGGTCGTAAATCAAAGCGGGGGAAGGGGTGGCCTGGAAGACGAAATGCTGGGAAAGGCAGGGAAGAGAACGGAAATAGGAATGGGGAATAGGAACAAGAATGGGAACGGGAATGGAAGAGAGAAAAAAAGAGCGAGCACCGGTGAAAGAGAGAAGGAGGGAAAGAGCGAAGGGGGGAGTTAATGTTAGGTATAGCAGGAACCAGGCTGTCCCGGTAAAGCTTGGTAAAATAAGTCAATTCGTTCGTTTCCATCGTGGACAAGACATCGAGAGTCGAGAGTACGTTGATAGTGATTGTACATACAAGGTCGTTGACACCAGGACTACATCGCCAAACGAATATCCGATAAACGAGGATATAATGTTTGCATAACGGTCAAAGTTACATCGCGTAGAAGCAAAGCAAACGTCAGAAATGTAAAGACTCGGTAAAGTGTTGATAGTCGACGTTTCGCAAAGTATGTATCTCTTTCCACGAGAATTATGAAACGCACGAGTTACCGATCATCGGGAGAAAAGAGCACGTATTATCTCGCGTAGTCATAACCACGGCGAAACGTACGAACGAGGCACGTTTTACCTGGCGCTATCTTCCTTATTTTTCGTTTCGTTTCCTTTTGTTAGCGATGAAAGGTGTATCGACGTTATTTCGTCTCTGGTATGGTCGGACTATGCTACGCGCATATTCTTCGTTCGTATTCTCCAGCGCATTAAAACGGAAACGTTGGAGAAATTTCAGATAATGTTCAATAGTAAATTAAGATATAATAACTTTCGTGAAAGTTGTACGCCGGCAAGGAGATGGAAAAGAAGAAAAAGGCGGTGGAGGTAGTGGGACGAGGGGGGTAGGGAACTCCATTAACTTTTATTTCTCCGGGAAAGTAACTTTACCCCCTCCTGTATTTCCCCTCCGTCCCCGCCTAAGACGACCACCCATCACCTCCCTCGTCCTCCGTCTGTTCGTTCCACCATTCCTCTCATCCCTCTGCCGCTTCACCTCGTTCACATCCCATCGTCGTTTTGCGTTCGCTGCTGCCTCCTCCACCTTCTCCACCTCCACCTCCACCTCCTACACCTCCATCACCGCCATCTCTTCCTCCTCCTCATTCTCCTGCCGAGTTTTCCTCCACCATCGTCGCTGCCACCACCACCCCCACCACCACCACCACCACCACCACCGTCGTCGCCGCCACCACCACCACCACCACCATCACCGTTACCACCACTACTGCCGCCACCAGCAGCCCTTTCTCATCCATTTCAACCGCTCCTCCCGCCTCTCGAACCTTCGCCTTCGTCTCTTTCGGCAATTCGTCCCGCTTCTTCGAGAGGATTCCCCTCCGTTTCCTTGTCGTGGCTGGCCCCTCGGCTGCCGCGCGGTACCCGATCTCCTCGCCGAGCACCTCGCAATCCCCGCTCTCATACCGCCGCCGGTACACCTCTTGGTACTCTTCGGTGCCTCGGTGCACCGATGAAACTTTGTAAAGCGACTTAGTCAAACTTTAATAAATTCCTTCGTAGAGTTTCAAAGCGGTTCTACGCGGGATTGCAAATGATTACGTTTACTCGCGCGCGCGCAGCCCGAATCTTGACTAGGCTTTTAGTCTCTCCCTCTCTCACTCTCCCTCTCTCTCTCTCTTTCTTTCTCTCGTCCCCATTTCTGCCCGCTCCATCGTACTTTATCTTTCGCAGATCGAGCACAATCGAAAAAGAATTTTATTTACGTTCGTAAGAGATCGAAGCGAGATCTCTGGATGCCAGTGGAAGTAGCGACGATGACGCGACGATGACGCGATGTACAGACGATCGGGCGGACAATAGCCACGCGAAAAAGACAAGCGTTCGAGGTACGATGCGTCGTCATGACTATCGTGACTGGGTGGTCCGTTGGTAGTGGCGATGTTTTGAAACGCGAAAGAATCGCTCGTTTCGAAAAATCAGAAAGTACCAGTGTCTAGTTGGAAGAGACTGGAACAGTCCGACGCGATACGAAACGATCGGATCGAGTCGCGAATGCGCATTCCCATGGCAACGATCTCAATCAGATAGGAACTAGCAGAACAGAGAACGGAGAACGATCTAGATAATGTATTCGATACAGGTAATATATAGCGCTCCAGATACAATATTTATGTCTCGATGTATTTTGCTAGCAATCCATTATTCATTCCGTAGCGGTGAATAAGCATTTCAGAGTATCGTATCGTGTTTGTACCGACGACGTTCGGGGCTCTACGCGTTTTGCGTGCTTCTTACGTGGTACGAATCGGGCTTTTCAAATCGCGATTTTCGAATCTGCGGCACAAATTTTCTATATGGCTGCCGACAGCGTCGAAACTAATCTCGTTACACGTTTAACGCTTTTCGCCTCTTCCGATCGAAAACGGGACGCGAAAGATCGTCGGGACATGAAAATTTTGTAGCCGATTGGCGCTCGATCCGTTGCGATTCGGACCGAAGAATAGGTCATCAAAGTCACAACGTGTGCATCGTTAAGAGTGTGCGCGCGCATAATGGTGGAGGGGATGTACATAGATAAGTAGAAGGGGGAAGAGAAAAAGGAGAAAGAAGAGAGAAAGATGTAGAAAAGCAGAGAGAAAAGCTAAGAACCGTCCGATCCACAGGGTAGACAAGATTCACACTTGTTGCTCCCTTCTTGGCTGTGTACAGTGAAAAGCCCGTTTATCCGAAGAATTTCCTGCGGTCAAAAGGTCACGTGGTTATGGTGCACGATCTCCTCTTCCCTCACCATTATTCGTTTCTTCTTTCGCACGCTTCTCTCTTTCTTTCTTTCTTCTCCCTTTATCCGTTTTTCGTTCCGCATTTCCCTCGCTTATCTTTCCCTGCGCCCTCACCGTTGTTGCTTCTTCTCCTCAGTCGTCGTTCCCTCTATTTTCCTTCGAATAAAATTTGTCCATTGAATCCGTTCTATTTCCGCGTGGAATATTCAAACGGAGAACAGCCGAGCACCTCGAAAGGGGAAAGAGAAAAAAAGAGCGAAAAAAGAATTAGAAGGTAGGAACTCCGGAGAAACAGATCGCGGGAACAGAGAAACGTTCGCTTACCGTGACTGGTAATAAGAGATCTACGCGAGATAAGCGGACGCTCGCGTAATAAGTAAAACCGGTTTAAGAGACCGTCGACGATAATACGAATCGACGTATACACGGGACAAAGATGAAACGCATTTGCGAGTTGCGAGTTGCGCGATTCACCTCGACGCGTTGTGGCGGAACTAAAAGGGTTGGAGGTGGTACTGTGCGCGGTGGAGGGGTCGGGATACAGGGGTACGTGGTGCGTGAGACAGGGTGCAGAGCAAGGAGCACGACGGACGGAGCACGGGACGTGGGGCACGGGGCACGGGGCACGGGGTACGGGGCACGGGGCACGGGGCAACGGAGTACCGAGCGGCGCGTGGAACGAGTAGGGAAACGGGAAAGTGCAAACATATGGTAAAAAAAGAAGAGAAACACGTTGAACGACGAAAAGAGAAAATCACCACACAGCGCGATAAGCCTGGGGCGATTATCAGCTGTGCAAACGTTCGCTCAAAGGAATTTGTAAAATCAACATTTGTCCAAGATGTTGAAGAACATGTTTAATGAATCTCCAAAGCAGCGAGAACATCGTAGATACTTAATAATGTCTGGCAGTTGATTTTTGTACTTGATTACGTTGTTCGATATGATCGACATTGGAAACAACGATTTCCGACAACGGTAGCACGCTGTCTCGTTTTTTTGGAACGAAATGGCGCGGCGCGGCGCAGCGGCGGTAGACCGTCCCGCGAGAGAATATCGATTCGGCTGCCGGCGACGGAGCGTGCGGTTTCTTCGTAAAACTCTTTTAGCCGGCTGCCTCTAGATTTTCCTTCTTTCGACGAAAATTAAAAACTGACGCTTTAAAAGCGTTCTCCCCCCCCCATTTCTGCTTTCCCCTTTCTTTTCTATTTTGGTTCCTATACTGTTGATTACGCGGGTATAACAAAGATTCACACAGTTTGCTGTGTCTCGCCTTGTAAATCGAATATACTGGCACAGTTACGTAACCTGGATAATCGTAAGAAACATCGAGTAACATGGGCGATTAGTTTTGACGACTAAGAATACAAGATCGATCGCGAGGAATTTGCGGTTAAAATCGTAGTTGTCACGGCCGTGTTTCGAACCCGTAACAAACCTCGTTCGAGTAAATGTTTCGAGTAGATTGTCGCTCTCGCGAACGAATACAAATACGCGGTTATATACGTTAATGCGATTGGAATGCCACTGAAATTAAAGCTACCTTTCACGGGAATGTAATGACTCTTTATAAACTCCGACGTAACCCCTGTTTCCTCGGGCCACGCGGCACACTTGGTTGCCATCACACACAGTCGTGTCCTACTTTCTTGGAATATTCGAGTAACCGAGTACCGGTAGATAACGCGTGTTTAACGCGCATTTAAGCCGTCACGCTGTTACGTCGTCCAATACCGATTCTACTTGCTCTTAGTTGCTTCTTAATTACGTTGTAATCAGTTGTATCGAATCGCGGAAGAGTAGCATTTAGCAGGTGGTGTTCGAGTTGCGGTTTTCTATTCTCGAGCCGGGACAGGATTAGATCGAAACCGAACGTGGCATTGATCAATCTCTATACCGCTGATTGCTTTTCGCTGTTGAATAGAATTTTTTAGCGAGAGAACGTAGAAACAGAAAGTCGAGGATATATGATTTCGAGAATATTTGAGAATATAGAGTAAGTAAAGTTACCGTACGATTCCTTTGATCGTTTGGTTGGAAGAAAAGAAGGGAAACATTGATGCTCCTGCCGCACGCGCACGGTTCCTTTCGTCATCGTTTGACCGCGTGCGCGTCATACGTCGCGAGTCCTCTTTTCTCTATTCGTTGCGCCACCGGCCTCTTTCAATCCTGCACACCATTTCCCTCCGCTCCCTCCGTTCGACAGAAACCCCACTCCTACCTTCTGCTGGCCCCTCTCTATATTTCGAACCGACGACCCCTTTCTTCCACGGTGTAGCGATCACAGCTTGTTAACTGGGCCACAAACCACGAATGTTATTCGTCGCGTGATTCAACGTGATTCTGAAATAAAATCCTACATCGAGTTAGAAACACAACAGGAGAAAGATGTTTAACTAGTAACCGTTTAGAGATCTGGTCAAGCGTGTGATTTAAACCGTCCGAATATATATATATATAGGTACATATATTTCGATCATAGAATGTCAAACGATTCGTTCTCATTGGAGAAGAAGGGCCTCCTTGTTCATCGTCGTTGTTGATTCAATGAGTCGAATCGTATTCCAGTACATGTACGATTATCGTACGATGCGTTGTATCTCACGCGAAGCTCCGAGAACACGTTCATTTCCAATTATTAACGTATAAAAAGTGTGCGACGAACAGAACGCGTGGTAAGAGTTAGAGAAGATCGACGAACGGGATCGAAAAATAGGCATCTAGGATAGAGCGAACAAATTGCTTCTTCGAGATTGGCATCGTCGTTGGGTACATTTATGAAAATCTTCGTTTATACCGTTTAACGATTTTCTCGTGCGTTGAATCATCGTTATTCGTCTTCTAAAAATGTTCGCAATTGGGTGGTCGTGTATCGTGCGATGTCGTATCGTCTCGTGTCGTGTCGTGCCGTTGCATTGTATCCTTTAGTAATATACGAGCAGGGGGCGCGCGAGTCTGCTCCCCTGTCGAAAGATCTATCCCCACTATCGAAGCGTGCCACAAAATGAACCTCCCTTCAATCATTCCCGCGCCGGCCGCCGTGAGGAGCGCGCGTCGTTTTGCCACGCTGTCACTAGTTACGCCACGAGTCAAATATTTTGTGTATGTTGCGCAGCGATCTGTATTTTGGTTACGTGTTATGTTTCGGTAAAGTCATCGTGTACATGTTTTTCTATATCGATATAACGTAACAGAGAACACGCCTGATGATGTGAAAACGTGTTGCTTGTCAAGTGTCGACGTGTGCATCGAAACGGTCGTGTGACGAAGAATCGTCGAATTAAATCGTTTCGTTTCTATCTTTTCGTTCCAGTCTCACGTTTTGTTTACCTTTTTTTTTTTTTTAAACAAATCTTTCTCACTTCCGAACGAAATCACTCTTACAGAAAAAGGGCTGTGTTTTAAAAGAGAAGAATTCATCGTGATAACGTTAACGTGGTTAACCGGCGGTGGCACGCTCTGCACGTTACACGTGCATTCGATAACCTGGATCTCGTCCCGACGACGAGTCGGTCCGTCTCATCGGTAAGTCATCGATCTCAATATTGGTAACCGGTATGTTACCTTTCTTGCGTATGGAAATTCTTGGATTTCGTCGTCGAACCGTGGCATTGGAATCAAATTTGTACATCATCGAGCTAGGATTTGTTATTTTTGGAAACGGTCGTATTTGCTTTCGAAATACGTACAATGTTCGAGGTAAACTTGGAACGCCATCTGTCGGGCGATGATTCAACTTTATGAGTGACGCCGATTCTAATATTTAGAGAATTAACCGATTAACACCGATCGTGGGATTTTCAAGTTATTTCACAGTCGTCCGATTCAACAACGAGAAAGCACGCTTCGCGCATTATAGCCATTCGTTTATCGATGAAATTCTATTTTCAACGATAATAAAGTTATACCACATTCGTTTGCGTTTCGCCGTATCTATTCTAGGCCAGAGAGATTCAAATATAACCAAAATAATTTATAACCATACGAAAATCTACTATTTTCTTCGGTTTGTCGAAGGAGGGGAGTGGGGATGTTTAACGACGTTATTCAGGAGAAATTAGAAGAAACGAGGAGGTACGGATTACAAATGGTAGTAATGTTGAGTATGAGGAGGGCAAATGGCGGGAGTGAGGAGGGGGATTGGAACGGGGAACAGGTTTAACATCGGTTATATACGCCGAGTAAGAGACTCGTTCGTGTACGTACGTCTATTGGATCTCTTGCTTTCGCTTTGCTCTTCCGTTTTCTTACTTTAGATAACTCCCCTCCCTCTCCCCATTCCCTTCCTCGCGTCCTTTTTCTTCTCCAGGTTTCAGCTATTCTCCGCGTTGTTATTTGCAAAAAAGCTTTCGAATTCGATCAGGTGGAAAATCGAAATATTACTCCAGGCGGAAAGGATCGAAAATTCGAAACGTTGTTTGATTTTTTTCTCTAACGATAAAATAACGAACGAAACAAGGAAACCAACGAGGGTCGTTAATCGGACTAATATCGTTTATCGAAATCGACAGATTCGCGAGAGTGTTTTCACTTCGGCCTGATCTAACTTGCTTGTTCGTGTCTCTTACGTTACCGTCTTCCTATCTATCTACCTACCAATCAACCAACCAACCAACCAGCCTACCTATCTACCTACCTACCTACCTACCTACCTACCAACCTACCTACCTACCTACCTGCCTGCTTGTCTGTCTGCCTCCTTGCTTACCTACCTACCTACCTACCTACCTACCTACCTACCTACCTACCTGCTCGCTTTCTTGCTTGCCTGCCAGGCTGCCTGCCTACCTGCTGTTACTTCTACTGGAAAAAGTAACGTATCGTGCACCTTACCTTCTTCTTTCTCTTTCTACCATCGGCTGTTTTTCATTATCACTTCTTGCTGTCTACCTCCTTCGTTAACGTTATCAACCCTCGAACGATATTGTAATTTCAATAGGTGTCACTCGTTCGATTCGATAATCGTCGATGGATCGAATCGATGCAGAAGCAGCGTCTTCCCTCGATCGACGCAGTCCTCTCTGTTTCGAATGTTCGTTTACCGGCCCCAGTTGCCGATTTCGTATAGAGTCTGTGTGGAATTCTGGTCACAATATTAAATCGAGTTACGATCGAGTTTCGTTTCTTCTTTGGGATATAAAACGCGTTACGATGCCATCTGGTCGACTCGTTCGAACGAAAATCGTGGCACGACCCTCCCACGAGAACATAGGCCGTAAGAATCGAAAGTCGTCTACCAGATGGCGAGGAAAGATGGTGTAAAGAACGAAGAATAGGGAAGGTGCCGATCGTTTAACATTTTGTCGAATCGTTTAAAAAACGTAAGCGAGGGAAGATGTAAAGGAAAAGAAAGAAAAGTAGGAAAAGTTAGATCGATAATAGAGCGTGCTGAAGGAAAAGAGATTTCGGACAGAGTAAAGTCGAAATAGATGCACGGGTCGATGACCGTGTAGAAACGCGAATAACGCTGTCCCCTAAGAGCGAGCAGGTGGAGGAGACGATGGTGACGATGACAATGACGAGTGTAAGCAGGGGGCGGAAGAATCGCAGCGTTACGTCGGACGTTTCATCGATAGGAGTTCGACTTTGGGTCCTAAAACTTGGGTCATGTTTATAGCGGATGCGTGTTCGAACGAACGAAACGCCTCGCGGCTTCGATGTATGCGGTCGTAAAAATCTGTATAGGTAGACGTTTGATCGCTTGGGCACAGAGAGTCGGTCGGAACGTTGGTCCGTTGGAACACGCATTCACAACCGTAGAAAAAATTCCCGTGCAGCGTAAAAATCAATTCGCCTGGATGTTTACGATTTGATGGAACGTAACATTTCCGTCGCGTGTAATCCAGCGAATTGGAGACGAGAATTGGAAGCGACCGTTGGGAACGCGGAAGTACAAAGATTTCGTGTGCTTTTACTCGTGGTGCGAAACATCGAACGAATGGAATCGACGAAGCTACGCTTGTCGAGGCCATTGGCCGATAGAAGGGAGGAAGGAAGGAAGGAAGGACGCGCGTGTCCCGTCGCGGAAAGGATACAGAGACGGGGTTGACAAATTGCGGATATTTCGCGAGAATCTCCTCATGGATTGATCGTAGAAATAGAATCGCGGTCTCTACCGATCGTTAGTCTGGTTACGAGCGTAAAAAATATTAATAATATATAATATAAGAAATAAGTTGTAAGAGATGTTATCGGCCGAACGGAAAACTTTCTTAAACGATTTGACGAACGAATTCGACGTTGGTGGACGCAAATCGATACAAATATTTCGTCTGTTTCAGAGAAACGAGAGTCTGGATTTTTCCTTGAACGTTCCGCAGCATCATCACTCGACATCCTACCACCACAATAGCTACGCCATGGCTGATCAAGTAAGTTGGATCGTATTTCGCCTCGATTCTATGGCGTTGTATTTATGGCGGGATTCGACGCGCTTCTTCTCCGCTTTGATAAAGTAGGCAGTCACGGTGTCTGTGTGGTGGAGCGGAGCGAGACTGAACCGTGGAGAGAGACGGAAAGTTGCGAGAGCGAAACGAGAACCCCTCGACGAGAAGAGCGTTCGTTCGATATTTTAACCGCGAAAGTTGTTGGGATTAATAAGCCGTTGGAAATTGGGCAACGAAATTTGACTGTCGGGAAGAAGACTCGTACCCTGATCGGATATCTGGCCGTGGTTACGTGGTGGACGGTTGAGGGTATGGGTGCCAGTGCAGGTGCAAACGGGTGGGGGCGGAGACTCGTGGGAGTGGAGGGCTCGGGTTGCGACCGCGGGCCGCGGACCGTGGGCCACGGGCCACGGGCTACAGGCACCAGTCGTCTTTTGTATATACATACATGGGGAACGAGGGGAGCGAATGAGAATAGGAGCGCGGTTCAAGGGGGTAGGAAAGATGGGACGACTATCTTGGTTAGGCCGGATAGGCAGAGGACGCGAAGCTGGCGGTGGCGGTGGCGGCGGCAGCGGCGACGGGGTTGGGAATGGGAACGGGAACAGGCATGGGTACGGGCACGGTTACTGGGTAGGGTACGGGGGCAGGAGTGTCGAACGCGGGTGGGAAGGGTATAGGGCGGGAGGAGAATAGCGGAGAGGAGAGATAGAGGAAGAGGAGGAGGAGGAGGGGTGTAGAGAGAAAGAAAAGTTTGGAACCGGTGCGCGGTGGAGGAAGAAGATGGATAGACGCGCGTAGTCGATTCGGAGATGGAAAGGGAGGAGGAGGAGGATGAGAAGGAGGAGGCCGTGGAAGCGGAGGAGGAGGAGGAGGAGGAGGTGGTGGTGTGCGAGAGTAGGAGTAGAAGTAGAAGGTGTAGGAGTAGTTGAAATAGGACGGGTACGGGTACGGGTACGGGTACGCGTACACACGGGCGGCGTCGGGACGTTACGGGGCGAAGCGCGGTGAAAAGGGACAGGGGAGAGAAGAGAGAGGTGAGAGCGAAACGATAGAGTAAGAGAAACATCGCGAGGTAAGGGGTAACGCTCGCGATGGGCACGGCGAGGGAAGAGAGGCAGAGGTGTACTCGATCAATAGGCAAGTACGTTCCTTCAAAGGAAAATTCCTGATGCTATTAAATCCAATTTAAAAACTTTTATTCCCCGTGTCCCGACGCGCTCTACACGGCAAATGTATTTTCCTCCGTTCCCCGCTTCGAAACGCTAATAAATCGCTGAAAGGATTTCAAACGATACGACGACGATACTCTCTCTCTCTCTCTCTCAATCTCTCGATCTCTCAATCTCACTCGTCTATAAGTCTCTCTGCGTCTATAAGTCGTGCGTATTTCGTTGATCGAACGACTATGGGGAAGCCCGATTAAACAGGAGCAACAGCCATGCGGACGCGCGATGTCCTACGTTCCGAATCGGCGACCGTACTCCTCGAATCACCGATTAAAATGTCCAATTTGTTCCTCTCTTTCGTAGACGTTTCACACTCCCAGTTTCGGTGATGAAGATTTCGACATCCCGGCTATCCATTCGCACTCGCATCAGCAGCATCAACAGCAACAGCCGCAGCAACAGCAGCAACACCAGTCGCAGCAGCAGCAGCCTCAGGCTCAATCTCAGCACGATCCGATGCACGGTTACCAAACGCAGGTAAGTTTCATCCAAGACGAGACAAAAGTTTCGGAGGGGATGAAATGTACGCTTCCACTTTTACGGATTCGTTCGAATGATCAGCACCGTTCGAATGGCTTTCGCAGATGATGCAAACCGGCAGCGTGCAACAATCTGCGGATGGGCTGAATCTCGATCCGGGTGGATATCAACAATCCCTTTATCTGCAGCAGGACCACTCGATGCAGCAGCCGATGAGCGTTAGGTGAGTCGGAGTCGTAATCGGATCCGCGTGCGATGTAGATAACGGATGAGATAACCTTGCCACTGAAGCAGAACCGGCGTGCGATCGCCAATTCAATTCTTGAATCCGCAAGAAACGATCCTCGTTAACTATCTACAAACATCTTTTTCTTCGATGTTTTCTGGTAGCTCGACGTATAGTAACTCGCAGGGTTCGTATGCGAGCATGAATTCTCCGCGGCAACAACATGGAAATCAGCAAATAATGTTGCTTCAACAGCAGCAACAGCAACAGGCACAGATGCAGCAACATATGCAATACATGCATACTCAACAGCAGCAGCAGCAACAACAACAACAGCAACAGCAGTTGCAGCAACAAATACAATATAGGAGTCCAACGGGTGGTAGTCCATCCGCGATACAATCAAGCACGATCCCCGAGGCAAACAACAATACTACCACTAGCGAAGATAGCGACGACAGTACACCTCATTCCGGAATGGTGAGTTTTAGTCGATCGATTGGCACGCATCTCGAATCTGACCGATCATGTATAAACAACGAACGAATCTGGCACGATTCGCGGTCGTTTGTCCAGATTACCGGCATTAAACGACCCTCACCGGAACCGACCGACGTTGCAGCAAAAAATCAAAGGAAACCAAAATCGCAGAAAAAGAAGAAGAAAAGAGATCCCAACGAACCGCAAAAGTGAGCATCCTTTTTACTTTCTTTCTTTTTTTCCGCCGACTCGTGTCTCGAGCTCTTTGGCGTAGTTGCACGCGTGCGCTACAATAGATCCCGAAAGTAACCAGATCGAATCGAATGTAGTTTCGGGAAACAAGAAACACCACGATAAAGAACGTTCGAAAGATCGATTAGATTGCTCTTTGTCAAAAATTTGTGCGCTCTCTTTGCCTTCGTCGTATTAGACCCGTGCCATTCATTTTACAGGCCCGTTTCGGCGTACGCTCTGTTCTTCAGAGATACCCAAGCTGCGATAAAAGGACAAAATCCAAATGCGAGCTTCGGTGAAGTTTCAAAGATCGTTGCTTCGATGTGGGATGCGTTGGAGACCGAGCATAAGAACGTGAGTACTCGCAAAACATAATTTTCTTCCTTCTCCTTTCTGCTGTTTCGTTCCTCGTCCTCGTGAAATTCGTTGTAGAAAGGCGGGCGTGGATTATGTTAGAGAAATTTCGGTTTCGTCTCGACCTCTGTATACGAAGAGATTTATATTTATGTAGGTTTACAAGAAGAAGACCGAAGCAGCGAAAAAGGAATATCTGCAGGCACTCGCGGCGTACAGAGCGTCTCTGGTTAGCAAGGGTGCGGCCGAAAACGAACAACAGCATCCTCAGCAGCAACCGCAACAGCAGCCATCGCCACAACAGCAACAAGTTCAATATACGGCGTATGGCAGTTACGCCGGGAACGGAACACCGGGAAACGTCTCGTATCAGGTGTATAGTCCGCAGCCTCAACCTTCTTCGCCTCAGCAACAACATCCGCATCCTCATCCGCATCAACAGCTTCAACATCATCAGCAACCCGCTCAACAAATGCAAATAAAAAAATCTCCTCACCATTTAACCATGCCAGGAAACTCGCAGCAGCAACAAACGCAACAAGTAATCATCTTTCTTCATCCGTTTGTCACCTCTTTCTATTTTCCATTGTCGCGTTACGCGTTTTAAGACCTGGCTACCATTCTCTTCTTCGTGTACTTTTCTTTCAGACTATGATGACTACATCGATGGCGCCAACGCATATTTCGCAACAGCAACCATCGCAACAGCAGCAGCATATGCAGCAACAGTACATGCAGGTCAGCAACGATGTGGATTCATTTTCATAATATTTAATATCATACTTTCATAATATTCATCCTTTTTACGACTTTTAATTCATTTCATTCGAATACGCTTAACGCGTAAAAACCCGTCACACGCACAAAGAAAATAGCAACGCTATTTCATACCGCGATGCTGCCAGTTGTCAGCAACAGCGCCAGGCAGCAGCAAGTACGAGTATGTTATGACGAAACAAATTGAACAGTAGAATACGTACGTTTTCGCAGATGCCGCAACAGCAAGTGCAACAAGTACCGCAACAATCGCAGCAACATCATCAGCAACAGCAGCAACCGTCGCAACAGCAACAACAGCAGCAGCAAATGATACATTCGAACCCAACGAAGAGCGATTCTTTGTCGAGTTCACCGTCGGCAGTGAACTCTGTAACTCAGGCTGCGAACATGGCTGGTCAAAGACCGACGTCGAACGCTTGTATACGCCACGGATGCCCGAACCCCGCCGTTGCAAACAGCGAATGGGAGGACGAGTATTGCAGCAACGAATGCGTGGTCAGCCATTGCAGAGACGTATTCACCACGTGGGTATCATCGAACCAAAATCCACAACAGAATTTCTCGACCGTAAAATAAGGACGACAGGCAGAGCTGGGTGAAACGCAGCGATCGTTTAAAATGTTTCCTACCGTTTGTTGTAGTCGCGGAACACGAATATACCTGATGTTCAAAGCGTGATCCGATTCGATATCTTTTGTACATATGTCCATCGCACATATAGTCACACACATACACACGCAGACGCACACATAAAACACATACGTACACGCACACACAACACATACATACACGCCCACGTGCGCGCGCACACATACATACACAAGGTTTCGCGTTAAATCAAAAGACGAACGACCGGAGGGATAAAAACCGCGCTAAGCGAATCGCTACACAGATCTCCAAGTTTCGTTTGAAAGACTGCGTGCGTCGCAGCACGATGCCCGTCAACGCGGATATATATTGCCGGTTCACTTTTCCACTGACTACGTTTTTCACGCGAGGACGAGCAACGTAGCTTCGTAATCGCGAGAGAGTATTAGTATGGCCAAAGTATAGCAGCCGACAAGATCATCGGGTTGCAGTTCGAGGGAATCGATCTCGTTATCGCGCGTTTACCGATCGCGCGAAACGTTCACGTGCCGCATACACACTATCGAAAACGAAAAGTAACGATGAATCGCGCGCGACCGTAAACCAAGTTGCATTCCTTGAACGTCTAGTTAGGGACCGTTTAACGATAGATAACAGTAATTTCGTAGAAATATATTCACAAACGTTAGGATACGTCTATTCCATACTGAATTCGCATAGGTGCACCACGCCGTGTCGAAGTGGTAGAAACGAACAACGTAAAAAAGCAAGTATTTGCCTGCTGATCGAACTGCGTTGACAACTCGTTTATAATTAATAATCGATGTGAGAACGTGAATGATGAGCGCGAAAAGGAAGACACGGCGAAGAATAGGAGAAGAGCGAGAAAGGACTGGCGGTTGGTAGCCATCACGAACGAGTGACGCAACTTATTTTTGTATAATTTTACAAAGAAAGAAAAAGTCGCGGAGAAGATTTGTGCAGATGCTAGGGAAAACGTGATCGTTACGTGACACGATATGGTTCGCCAAATTAGTTCACACAACCGATTCGATTGTTTTGTTCGTTTCTGCTCGCGTTCGTTGCGTATCGTTTCGTTTCATTGAATCGATATCGATATTGGCATTACGTTCTCAACTGGTATACGATCGAAGCAAACGAGTCGATGTTATTTATTTCGAAACATGATAAGTCTGTACTGACGCGAATCTTTAGCCGTTCACGATCGCCGAACAAAGAGTAACTTAATAACGGTGGAAAATGAAGGTAACTTAACGGAAGGAGCTTAAAAAGGCCAATTTTTTTTTTCTTTTGGTTAGATTTGTGAGAAAGTACGCGTATGTGTATACCCTTCCAAATCTCTGCATCTGTCCTCGACGGCGATTCTGCACGATTTCTGACTCCAGAAAGAAGTGGGGAATTAGCAAGTTAATATGTTTATATTACGAAAGATCATGTAGCTTTTCCGTGACAGACGTACTCACGTGTCCATACACTCACGCGCATGTAATCGCGTGGCATCGATAAGTTTTTAAACAATCTTTTTTCTTTCTAACAGTATCCTTGTACATACAACATAAAAAAAAAAAAAGAATAATATTCCGTAGATTTATAAGTCCCTACGATGTAAACATAATCTATAGTGTAACATATTGATAATGGCATAACTCACATATGCACACATACGTATATAACCATATATACGTGCGCGCGTATGTGTGCATGTGTGTTGTCTGTGGTATATAAATAAATAAATAAATAATTATATATATGTATATCATATATATATAATTTAAAAAATGTATATCATATATATATATAAATATATATAATATGATATAGAAATATATGAGTAATATAAATGTAAAAATTAATCGGTGACGTCGTGCATACATGTGTACATAAGTACGTACCTACATATGCATGTATACGTATACGCGACTCACGCCTGTATGTACGTATGTATATATGAATGTGCACACGTAGCAAATGAAGCGACAGCTGCGAATAATAGCGTTGTCGTTATTGAATGTAAACAATCACTACATAGATGGTTATGAATTGGCCGAATTGCCCGAAACGCGACGATATTTCGCACGTGGCTGAATAACATCGATCCTTGATCCAAAACACGGCGGGTTCGAATTTTTCCAGGGTTAGACGTAATCACGTAAATCTGTATACCGAAGAACAAAAACACAAAAAACAAAGAAAAGACGAAAAGAGAAAAAAGAAAATAAAATTTAGAAGATATCCAACTAATCGTGTATGTCGTCGATACGTTAATAGCAACCTTGTGTCCCTGTTTCTATTTACCGTTACATGCCATTGCACTTACATGTACATACGCGTAACAATGTATACTCGAAACGAATTTAATTTTCTTTCTATAGAGTTTGGTTTCTTTTTTCATGTAACAGGCTGAGTGGAGTAAATGTACGCATCCACTTGATAATACAACTATCGCGTGTTGCTCTCAAGAGCATTTTTTGCAAGTGGACAGATACCGCGTCGAGAGCGATTATCTGATCTGATGGTGGGATCGGATAGCGACTCTCAGCAATGTTCACTCGCGAACGATACTCTCGAGAGTAACTGACGATAGTTTCACTCTCGCGTGCACGCGTACCTTAACAGAGACTTTAGTTTGACAAGCTATGTTACAAGCGATAGTATTCGATGAGTTAATTAATTCTTTCAAACGGAACGTAGTTTTCTATCAGCCAGGACAATATACCGTGAAGCACGTACCGTCGTTAATGTATGCGTAACACAATGACTATAGTTTTTATTTAAAATTACTTTACGAGGTACATTTATATATACATAAAAAATGTATGACTAATACATTTAAGCTTACGCAATATGGACATATTCGTACACGTGCAGTAACGTAATTGTAACACTTTTTTTTCCATTTTCGTTCTTATACTCTGCGAGTTTAATTTCTTATTTCTTGTTCATTTATTAGAATCAGCTTTCGATGCGAATTATCAACGATTTACATCTAACTTGTATCGATTTTCTACGAACGATACCGGAATGTTGCAAGTCCCTTTGGCCGAAATAAATAAAATTCTCGCAAAAATGTCAACAACAAGTTCCGTTACGATGATCGCCATACACGATCCCGGAATCGATAGTCGAACGAATCGAGTTCGGTCGAATCGAGTCGAAGTTGATATAGTAGAGAAACGGTCGTCTCCACGTTGGCGACCAGTGATCGCACGAAACAGATATAAAGAGGAGAGTGGGTGTAGAACGAGATAACGCGCAACATTGAACAAAGGGAAACGAAATTGATATAAACGGCGCAAATCGCGGAGACGAGGTTTACAAGTGAACGAGGAGGAGGAGGAGGAGGAAAAAAGGAGAATAACAACGAAGGCGGGAAAAGAAACGGGTGTGCGAGTCGTAAAACACGGGGAAAGGACGAGACATAGGTAGGTGGGAAATGGCGACACGAATCGACCGAAAAGAACGTTTCGCGCTCGATATTTTCGAAATTTTTTGGTAAAAATATGGGACGATACACGACGAACACTTGAGATTCTTGCGGACACATAACATCCAATATACACATGTATTTCTTGTACTCGACGCGCGCATATGCGCTTCTTTATCTCGGGCATACTACACAAGAGCCTGCGTGCTAAAATCTTTGATCCGCGCGATACAATGTTTGTCACGCTAAACCGTACATAACGTTACGTACGTTACATAGAACGTATGGATTAGCGAAAATGATCGATCGATAGATTCGCTCGCATTCTCCGTGTTCTCGTAAAATGCACGGCACAAAAATAAATGCTCCTATTTCGATTACATATATTCTCTTTCTCCTTTTCCTTACACGCATCTACGCATAGCTACACGCGCACACACACGGACGCATGCATTCTTCCGTTCTAATCGTAAGTATAACAACGTTACACACACAGTCTCGCGTACGCTTGTACATCTTCAATTAACTATATGCTTCATGAAATTTCTGCTTTTTACAAAATATCACAAAAATCACACCAGCCTTTGTTCGCGACAAAAAGGACAACCAAATATCGTGCTATGCCGCTCGAAGAAAGACAACTCGAAACGAGACGCCGTCTTACGGATGTAAACACAGAACGAATCGTTTCGTTTTTCCGCGGAATATCGCTGCGCACCTCGTGTCTGCTTTCGCCACCGCGAACGTCGTCGCTTCCGCCCCCTGCCCTCGATCCATCAATTTAAAACTCTCTGTTTTCTATTTTTCTCTCTCTTTTTTTCTTTTTTTTTCTTTTTTTTTTTTGTATCGCGACTCCTCGATTCGCCTCGGCCTCTTGGCCGTTTTCAAAAACCCTCGTAATATCTTAATGGCAATCTCGCGGGAAGTGTACGATCGACGAATTAAACGTGAAATCTGGATGGGTATGGCGAGGCCGTGTGAACGCGCGCTATCACGCGTTTCTAGGGCAACTTTACGCGAAAGCGTAGAAAACACTTAAACCTACTGTCTTTTAGATTTAGTCGAGAAGCTAATTTCGCCCGATCTGCGCGATTTCTGCTCCGTCAAGCTACGCTAGACAAACAACGTGCGACAGCGAAGCGGAAGAGGTGCAGCGAAGAAGGCTCGCTTTTATCGTTGATCGTACGATACGGCGCGTTGGCGACAGTGGCGGCGGCGACCGGCTGCGACCGGCTGCGGCGTCAGCAGCAGCTGCCAACTCACAGCTCACAGCGGCTTCGTGTCGGTCGTCGCTCATATTTTATAAAGAAGCGATGCGAACGCAACGATAGCCTCGTGACTATTTCGAAACACGATCGACGAGCAGCTTCGCGTCTTTCTTCATTTGGCGTCATCCTGTTCCATTGGCTCCTCGGAAACTTCTCGGGAATGTTCTGGGGTAGTCCTGAAACAGCAATGGCTGTAAGTAATCGGCGGAAAATGAAAAGACCAGCATACCTAAACTACGTTAAAATTTAGATTTACGTTAAATTGGTAGGCTGCTGCATCGACAGAGAGGCCATCGCGGAGACCGTCTCGGTTTCGTCGCGCTCCTTCTGTCCAGCTTCTATCGCGCTCATCGACACCGTGTGAGCGTTCAGCTTGACGCAAGGCCAATGAGACATCTGCGTGTCAAACGATAAAAAAAATAAAATAAAATAAAATAAAAGAAACGTTGAACCAGAGGTCGAAAGCAACGAGAAGAAGGAAGGACGAAGGAAGAGGAGAGAGTCGCCAAGTGGAAGATGATCGTACCTGCACGGCGATCGTCTTTTGCAGCGTGTCGACCGCGTTTTGACAAGGTATCCTCGTCGATTCCTCTTCCCGAAGTTGAGTAGGTTCGTCCCCGAGCAGAGCCCGAACGCATTCTTGGGCTGAGTCGCAAATCGCGGCCAAATCGTAACCACCTTCGAGAGCGAGAACAACCTTACCGTTCGCCAGTCCGAGCAACTGTTGCGTCATCTTGCCGAAGCAAGCGGGGCTAACTTTGTAGCCTCCGAGGGGCGCGGGATGGCCAACGGCGGCGTCGAATCCTGCCGAGACCAGGACGATGCTCGGATCGAACGCCTTCGCGATCGGCATGACGATCGTACGAAACGCGGCTAGATATTCCGCGTCACCCATCGGAGGATTCAGCCCACCGGACCAGGCTACGTTCACGTTGTAGCCCAGACCCTCGCCAGCCCCGCACTCGGTCGGTCCACCGGTTCCTGGAAAGAAGTTACCTTCGTCGTGCCTGTGTATCGACATGTACAGCACCCGTGGGTCGTCGTAGAACATTTGCTGCGTCCCGTTCCCATGATGGACATCCTAAACAGAAGGTAAACTGGTCGAGTCGGCGATTCTCGTCCAGCGGATTGCGGTTATTCCGAGCACGGGGTCCCGTCGTCGCGGTCGCGATACACGCGACGAGCAGCGAATAAATAAGAGCGGAAAACGCGACGAAAAACGAGGAAGAGAAAGGCCAGAGGTTGACTCTTACCCAATCCAGGATCAAGATTTTCCTAATATCGAGCTTCTGCTGAAGCAATCGAGCAGCGATCGCGACCGAATTGAAGAAGCAGAAACCCATGGCCTGGTTGGTTTCGGCGTGATGTCCGGGCGGTCGTACGACGGCGAAACCGTTCTTAATGTCACCCATGGCGGTTTTAAAGGCCAGATCGACGACACAACCGACAGCCATTCGGGCGGCCGGCGCGGTATTCAGTTCGTTCCACGTGGTGTCGGAATCGACGCCTACTCCGCCGCAGGGAAGTCGCACGAAACTCTTGATCGGAAGTTGAGAGAGCTTCGATACGTCCAGCTTTTGTCGGTTCATCGGATTCGTCCCTGCGCGCGACAGCACGTTTTACTTTACTTACGTTTACTACGTTACGAAAGGCGGCGGCAGTAAATGGCAGAGAGGGAGGGAGGGAGGTCAAAGGCGGACGCGTAGAAAGATGAGGGAGAACGAGGGAACCGAGCGTCGTAACACTCACCAAAGAGAAGAGCGTGAGCTTCGCTGTGACACGTTTGAATCTCCTCGAGGGTGGCTTTGCGCGAACGTATTCGATCGCAACGCTGTAGCAGTCCGGTCTCGGAAAGCCGTGCCCAGACGCTCTGCAACCTGCCTCCGTGCTCGGGATGACCACGAACCGTTTCGCCACAGACACAGGCGTGCTTCAACATTAACGGATCGTAGGCCAAACCGGTAGTGGATCGATGGGAGGAAGCGCGCGCGAACAGATCACCGGTGGTGGCTTGGCTTCCCTGAGGACCTGCGTCGCGCGCTAAGCAGACACAAAGAGAGAGCGTGGAGCAGAGTGGTACACGATCGTGGTCGCGTTCGACGAACGAGGTAACGCGGCCTAAGGGCGAGCAAAAGGTAAAGGAATCAGCTTACTCAAGTGAACCAACGGGCTGGACAGCGCTCTGGACAACGGTCTGGCACTCGGCTGACTGCTCCTGCTACCGCCGCCACCGGTGCCGCTTCCGCCGTAGGCCGTCGACGACTCGTTGGATATCTGCAAGGTGTGTCTCATCATCAGATCTCTCTGCTGCTGAAGAAACTGCTCGCGATCCCGTTGCTGTTTCGAGATCTCGCTCTCTTCCGACAAATCTTTCTTTCCTCCGGTAAGATCTATCACCTCGGCGGACTCGTCGTTCTCCGGTGCTTCGTCCAGCTGATTCGCCTGTCCCCGAGATCCGACACGCGTCAGCACCGTTTGACGAATCTGCTGTTTGAGGTAGTTGTGCGCCTGCTGTTGATCGTGCAGTTGCTTCTCGGCCAGGTACTCCTCGTAATGGGTTTGCGGCGCGATAATGCCACCTTGCAGCATCGGATGGCCCAACGGCAGAGGCGCCGACTGAGTCCTACCTGTGGGAACGGAACCGAGCGACCAAGGGGCGCGTGAATCGGGTGTCAAGCTAGAAATTTTCAGGAGGCGCGCGGCGATTCCACCTTGGGATCTCACCCGTGCCAATGAGAATTGTTCGCGCGTGCCAGTTGTTCGGCGTCGGCCGCTACGATTCCGTCACGGTCTCTCCGGAAATCTGACCAGAGTCTCTAACACGACGATCGCAGGGCAAGAGAATCGTCGCCAATGCGCGAACGATGATGGCACGCGCGCTGTATAAATCGGCTGGCAGCAAAGAAGAGAGAACATACTACCTAAAGGCCGGTGACCAGCCTTTTGCAGCCTCGCATGCGCTACTTGCGTGTCGGTGATGGGAGCGGTGGCTGTCGCGGTGCCGTAAACCGCGGACGGGTGTTGCCGGTTCGTTATCGACGGGTGTTCCATATTCTGCATTTGTTTGTGAACGTAACCGCCGCTCGACGTAGTAGCGTCTCCTCCTTCGATCACCGTCAACGATGGGTAGAAAGGCAAGGTACCAGGCAACATTTGTCCGGTAAGCGGCATCCCTAGCCGTGCGGTGAACGCCGCGCGTACCTCCGCCTCCGAGACGGTGGCCAATTTCGTACCGGTCTGCGAATAGAGACGCGAAAGCCAGCCACGTTGTCCTTTAGAGAGCGATCGGTGGTATCGTTATAGGATCGGCGGCTAAAAGACTCACCGTACTCGAGCCGGATGGAACGTGAGGTCGTCCCAGCGAGATGTTGGGCATGGACGGTGAACTGAACAACGACAGATCCGACAGGCTACCTTGCTGACTGCTGCTGGTCAATGGACCTCCGTAGCCGGTGTTTTCCGTCTCCTGCGAACGAAAAACGAGAAAGAAAGAAAGAAAGAAAGAAAGAGAGAAAGGGAGAATCTAACGCGTCTTCGCGTATACTCACTTCTTGAATGGCTGCCGCTGCGTTGGCTGCCGCGGTGGGACTCGCTTGGGAATTGTTTACGGTCGGTGGTGAATTAGGCCCAGATTCCGGATTACTGCTAGAATCTGGAAAGCGTTCGATGAGCGAGCGGCGATGAGCGTGGCAAGGTTTGCCTGCAACTCGTCGCGTACGAGACTGGAATTCGGGAAAGCGAACGAGCAACCTGTCCCCCCTCGGCCTATCTCAGACCTGCGCCGCTGCTACTGTCCCGAATTCCTTCGCGCGAAAGGGACGCATCGCGCCCGTCGTTTCGCCTTCGGTTCGCCTTTCCCGTATGTTCGCACGATGCGAGCGCGCGAAACGCGGATGCGACGCCGAGGCGAAACGAGAGGAGACTCGGTCTCGGAAACGTAATGTTAATCGGTAACGTTTGTTTGTTGTCGACATGCTGTTACTGGACACTGGCAAAAAGGCAAAAATCAACGATCGATTAATCGAAAACACGGGTGCAACGAATTGTTTGCTAATGCTCACGCAGGAAGAGTCAATAACTCGACGATTAATCGAACGAATTTCGATTAAGCTCGATCGAAGGACGTACTTGCTAGCAGTGATTTCCGCTTGAGGTGCGACAGCAGGCGATCCTTCCGGCGTGCCATCAGGGGTGAATTTCTCGACGCGGCCATGTTCCTCTCCACGCGTTGCTTTAGTCGCACCTTCAGCAGGTTCGGCTCCGAGGCTGGCCAATTTTAGCCAGGGTTAGTTGTTGGTCGTCGTCGTATCGGGCCGGAGAGTAGTGTAAAACGATGGCACAGGGTTCGGGGAGCGGATATCGAGGAGCATCGGGCGATCGCGCGGAAGAAGGAACGAGAGAAGGACGCGAAACGACACGACGCGCGAGCCTGTCCACGCGATTCATCCGATAACCCAATAAATTCCACGTCTACGAATATCTGTAGCGAACGTTACTAACGCCACCAACGCTATTATCTTTTCACGACAGTTGATCTATCTTTGGGTTACGATCTCTCGTCGGATCGTCGATCGTCGACAGGCTCGCAATCAGGACAACGGCGGATGGTTGTCGATCGGATGCAGGGGCTACGCTCTGTCTCTGCCTTTCTGTCTCTCTGTTCGTCTTTGCCTCCGTCGTGTGTGTATCTTCGCGTGCGTGCGTGTTCGTTCGTTTGTTCGTACATTTGTCGACAGGCAACATGATTGAGACGGGGTTGGGGTGGGGGGGCGGGGGCGTCGCAAAAAACCATGCTTTAGTTGAGGCATTCTACTATCGTACATAGGCACACATAGAAAGAGACTACCTTCCACCAAATATGCTTATCACTCGACAACACGGGAATTTATAGTATAACAACGTGTATTGGCGCGTGGTCGCGCGTACGTACCTGTTTTCCGAAGAGGAAAATCATCGGCGAACTTTTCTTGCAGCATCTGTGGCATCCGGTAGGGATGCGAAGCGTTCGCCGCGCCCGCCGATTCCGCCGATTGCGGTTGCAACCTGACCAACAAATTCGCGGCTTCTTGTTCAATCGGTTCCAGTGTCGTTCGCTCGGTGGATCGAGCGGTCGAGCGATCGACCGTTCCATCGAATCGTATCGCTCGGCTCTTCGACTCGAGCTCTGTTACTCGAGTACACCCCCTGCGGCATCCTTGGCGGCTGGGGTGGGTGGCTGGGGGTGTGTGTATAGCGCGGTATCGTCGAAAAGCGTGGCGGAAATAGAGACGACGGAATGGGAAGCGGAACTGGGATGCGGAGAAGAAGAGAAGAAAGAGAGAAAGAAAGTGCACGGTACAGCGACGAGGAAGAAAGCGAAATTGCCGGCAAGCAAGCGAACGGGTTATAGGCGGAAAGCGTGAAATATCGCGAGAGGATGTACTCGAGGAAGATCAACGACAACAAGATCGAGGGCGGCGAGCGAACCCGCGCGCGAGAATCGGCAGTCTCGAAAAAAATCTCACCAGCTTCGGTATCCGGGTGTACCAGGCACGGCCCCGTTCGCAGCGGCCGCGGCCTCCCTTTGCTTCTTGTTCACGAGGAAGCTCTGAAATCGTAAGGTTTCCCTCTCAGCGAACACTCGCGCGCAACATTCTCCCTTCCCTCTTCTACGCATACCATCCCTCCTTATCTATTCATTGCTACTATCAAACGACGGACCGACAAGAACCTAGCTACGTTACGCTTTAAATCAAATATCGTATCTCCTAGTCCTCTCAGCCTGCCGTCTCGTCTAACGTTCGTTCTTCTCTTTAATCTAACCCCCCCCCCCGCCCGTCCTACCTTCTTCCGCTCTCTTTTATCTCGCCTATCATTTAGCCTCTTCGCGTCCCTTCCACGACGAAAATCCTCTCTCTACCCGTGCGGTGGGTTCGGTCCAATACGACCGAGCCCTGCACGTTATTCAAGTACCTGAAGTCGTTGCTTCACCTCCGTCGAAGCGATCGCACTGTGGTCGTGTTTATCCTTTTTCCTCAGTGCTTCGAGTCTCTCTTTTTCTCTCCTCTGTTCTTCCAGCTGTTTTTGCTGCTCCCAGAGCTACGACAAAAAGAGAGAGAGAAAAAAAACGAAGAAAAAACACATGAGAAAAGACGCCTCGATTCGATCGATAATATGACGGACGGGTAGTACGCGTTGCACGACGACGGTGTGCCGGACATTGACGGTAACGGCCGATATCGTCCATTCAAGAAAAAGAGATAGAGATAGAGATAAATAGAGAGTGAGAGAGGGAGGGGCGAGAGGGGAGAGTGCGAGCAACGTCCAACGATAATTTTACCGCAAGAAGGGTGAAAGTGGAAGCGAGAAACGACGGGGGGAAGACACAGTGGGCAAATAGCATAGGAGAGGAGAAGGGTGGGGAGGAGGGGAAAGGGGGAGCAGAGAACACGACGAGAGTCGAATCTCCAAGGACTCCGACGATCTTTCATCCGTCGCGATTTACGACTTCTCTCGTCCCATCGAGGTACGACGCGCGGAATTTCATTGCTCGCCAGTCTAGACTCTCTCTCCCTCTCTTTCTCTTTCTCTCCTTTTCAAGTACGTCGTGACTAGAGACGCGTCGCGCATCGATCGAGTTTACGAGAAAAAGGAAGGTTCCGCTGGACTTTCGACTCGGAGACGGTTCGAAGACAATGGATCTTGGACGACGGTGGTTCGATACTCGGGAGGGTGATGGTGTGATTCGTCACCCTCCAGAGAGAAGGAACCGCACGGAACGGTGACCGAGAAACGAAATTGACGAGGAGGTGACACGCGCTATCTAACGAACGAACGAACGAACGTTACGCGACGCGCCGCCACGATCGCGACTTACCTTCAGCTGGTGCATCTGTTGCTCGTGTAACTCGGCCAAATGTCGCTCCTGGGCTTGGTACTGTTGCCGCAGTATTTGTTGCTGAAGTTGATGATGCTGCTGTAGCTGAAAGCACAACCGACGCGTCGAGAGTAACGCTCGAAACGATTCCGAGATTCGTGTTCATGGCGCGACGCACAGATTCGAGATTCGAATCGAGAACACCGTGTGTACGCGTATAGATGCGCGCGCCGCCACCCGTACGGGGCAGCGGTGCAAACGAAATTCTTTTCCATAGCCGTGCAACGTTGCTGGTCACCGCTCGTTTCGCTTCGACAGAAACTTTATCTTCTCCGGTCTCGAGTCTGTCGACGACGCGGCCAGGGGCAATTGCAAGTATGTTCGAACCTGTGCGTCGATCGCGTTCGCGCGTCAACCGCGATTAAACGGTGGAAACAAAGAGAGGAATAGGAGGAAAGCAGGATCGTGGCGCACGCGTGCAATCGTGCAACCACGAACGAGAATCGATTACGTTACCTCGAGTATCTTCTGCTGCAGCACGTGACCGTGCAGGCTCGCTGGATCGCCGGAGCCAGCGTGATAGCCGGCCGATGTCAAGGTGGTCGTAGCACCAACTCCACCGACCAGGTCTCTCGGTCTGGACATTGGTGAGCCTGGCGTATCCCGGGCCATCTCTGTGCACGTATATACAATATATACAGGCACGCGTTGACGACGCGCAGTGTTTCGCGTCACGAAGCTCCACTTTCAAAGAAATCGACGATCGTCCGAAGAACCGCCGCCGACAACATCGACGCTGAGACGAGAAATATCAAGAATTGAAAGAAGGCGGCAGCGGCAACAACGTGTCTGGTTTCCTGCGCGGAAACGAACACCGCAACGAGCTTCGTCGTTGAGCGGTCCGTCGTCGCTCGGTCTCGGAATCTCGATAGCGTGTTTATTTTTGGAAACGTCACGCGCGAAAAGTATCTCGTTCTCTTCTTACGTTCGATCGAGTTTCCATCCAGCGTCGATGTCTCGTCGAACGTTTCCGACGTCCGAAGCGTCCGATTCGGACACCGCCGAAACTTGTCTTTCGAAAGAAAAACTCGCGCGACCCGATCCGACCCGACGTTTCGTTTGTACACTCGCCACGATCTCGATTCGTAGCGATCTTTCTAGACGTCGAGTTTCGAGTCGCGTCTCCGCTCGAACGTCTACGAATACGCACGACGAATCGCGATCGCTTCGTCCGCTTCTCCCGTGCTTACCTTTCTGCGGTAGATGCGTAAACGCGGACGCGATCTCAACGCTCCTGTAACCCACGTCTTCTGAAACAAGGCAAAAGGCAAACGTTTAGCGGTACTAGGATCGACGATCGTCGGCTTTTCTTCCGTCTGTCTCTCTGCTAAATTTTCAGAGTTCTGTAACGCGCGCGTTTCTTCCATTCTTCTTCTCTAATTTCTCCCCTTCTTCGTTCCTTTTCCGCTAGAGCCTCTCGCATCTTCCGACTTGCTTTGTTTCCTTACTCCTTTTCTTTTTAACTCAATTAATTTAATTTATTCGTCTGATATACGGGAAGTAAAATCCCATTAGAGTACAAAGAATCGCGTGTAACGTAATAGAACGCCGAAGCAGCAGGAACATAAATACGTATAGGGAGAAATATAAGAAAATTTATGTTCGTATACCATTGCCGTTCTCTTTACACACGATTCTTTGTACTCTAATAGGATTTCACTTCCCGTGTACGAAACGAATAGATAAATAAATAAATAAATAAATTGCTCGCGCGGCTTGGTAGCTCGAACGTACGTTCGTTGAAATAGGATCGATGTACGGTGGAGCGTGTGCGCGTAAACAAGCGAACGTACGAATTCGAGTGGATTTCGGAATCGGATGGAAACAGAGCGAAAACAGAGCGAAGATGAGCGCGGCGCGAGTGCGAACCAACCGAGTCGAGACGACGAGCGTCGAGTTAGCGGGCGAGCAGAGGTCACTGTACGCTGCGAGAATTCCTTCGAGTCAAGTCCAAGGTTAATCGCGGAGGAGGGCCGTTCCTCCACAGGCTCGCTCTGCTGTTCACCTTTCTTTCCTTCGTGTTTCTGTTGCCACAGCCGAAAGGTACCGACCGCAATTGCGATCGCCGTCCCTTCCAACGCAGGCTCGTATTTCCACGTATTTCCGCGTATTTACACGAACCTCGCCGTGTGCCATCCGCTCTGCCAAAATTCTTCGTTAAATCGGTCGATTCGCAGAGCGGAAGCGCACACGTGTGTCGCAATCGTAGTCGTTCGAAAGGAGAACGTTTCGAATTTATTAATTCGCCGACCAGCCTCCGTCGCCCGTGATATTGTCAGCCGACACGATCACAGCTGCAGCATCGTGTCGGTCAAAGCAATTGCCATCGATCGCGATATACGTGTTTCGATAACGTTTGCTCGTTTGCCGACGTTTAGCGCGCTTCGTACATTTCGTACGCGCGTTCGTCCGATCGAGACGGTGGTCGTGAATTTACGATAAAAAAAAAGGGAAAGAAGAGGTAAGCGAAGAAAACAGACGAGACGAAGAAGAAGAATCGCGGTATCGACACGCCTCGCCGCGATGTACCGTTATTATTAGCGAGCGAATGTCGGTGTGTAGGTCAGTTGAGTAGCTGGTGTAAAGAGAGGAAAAGGTGACCGCGGTCGGTTCGGCGAGGCCAGCGCAGGCGGTGGTTCGTATTTTGCTGGTACTTTCATAGTTTAGAGCGACTTCGTCTCTTACTCGCTCGGGTCTCCGTCTTGCGTTCGATCGAACGTCCGTCGACCGAGCAGCGCTCGATAAATTGAGATCGCCGGCGAATCGGACGAGGACCGAGGCGTAAACGCGTGGGAGAAAAGGCGAGCTCGAGCGGAAATTGGAGTGCGCCGCGTTGCGTGCCGTTGGTTCGCCAAAGGGATGGATGGGGGTCGGTGCGAGCGGGACAGGAGGCCGAGAGCAAAGAGAGTCGAAGTAAGTTTTTACTCGTGTTCCTGGCCGGTGGCCGACTAGCTAAGATTAGACGAACGTTCGCTATATATAGGATGACATTTATATACGCACCTACTAAACGCGACGGTACACGCGCCTCCCCTTTCTCCTCCGCCGTTCTGCTGCTCGCCCACACGCACGCACACACGCAACTTTCTCCGTTCGTCCCTACGTTCTCCTTTCGACGATCGTTCGAATTATGTCTGGTCCGCGTCACTTTTCCTTCCAACGTGTCGCAGATTCCGTAATACGTAGCCGATTGTTCGGCGTAATTTTATTCTTCCTCCGACACGTAAGTGGAAGCGCGACCACCTATCGTACGCGTTGCACTAGGCGACACGCGTTACACCAGGCGACGCGCGTTAACGCGATCGAGCAACGTACTTGCCTTTGCCGATTGCGACTATCGCGTTCAAGCGTCGATCGAATCGCATCGAACGCTGTGATTGAAACAACGCCACGCACGCACCTCGTTCTAAGCCTCTTGGAAACGACCTAACGATCGTCCTGGGCCGTTCGATTTACACGACCACGATAAAATACTCGACCGCTAGAAGCGTCGAACAAGAGGAGAAAAACGTCTGGTATCTTACGTCGCAAGTAAAATTCAAGATTCCGCGCGAGTTGGCGTTTGTTACGTACCGCGTAAATCGAATGGCTGCCGGCGCTAACTCTGTTCGACAGGATATCGACGCACTCGATCAATCTCTACCATCCTCGTAATTATTTGCTCTTCGGTTACGCTCGAACTTCTCTTTTCCTTCTTTCTTGTATTTTATGCGCGCGGTTACGTATATTTTTTATTAACACGGGCAAGAAGGCTAAGAAAAAGGAACGAAAGAAGATATCCGACGGATCGTGGTTTCAACAGGTTAAGGAGATAGAGGAGGGCAGGATTTACTAGGAAAAGCAGGCGACGCTAAACGACGCGACGCGAGACAACGCGATCGTACCAGTGTGATCGCGTGGGCGTGTACGACTCGTACGTATGTGCTACGTATTTCCTCGAGGCGAAAGACCAAGCAAGAGGAAGGAAGACCAATGACCCCGTAATGAAAGCGATATCGGAACAAGGCGAATCGACTCGGCGGTGGTCACAGACCGACGATAGAATTAGACTCGCTATCTCTGTCCGCGTTATTTCGATTGCTTATTTCTCGAAAAAAGTGTTTGGTAACGCGAACGGATCGATGTCTCGTTCGCCACGTTCTCCTGCCTTGTTTCTCTTTCGTTTCCGTTAGATACGCGTAACACGCGATCGTGTAAAAGATCGCAACGACGTGTTTCACAGGTTTCAAAACGAAACGGCGAATCGGGTCCACGGTGCTGGCTCGTTCGCGTTCTAAATTGAACTTGTGACTTCGTCTAAGTGGCGAGAATGATTCGCGGTGACGTCAAGCGTGTTTCAGTTTCTGCTCTTTGTTGCAACGGGTTCGCGAATCGCGGCCGTTCGATTCATTTCGAGACCGTCGGACGCGCCATTGCAAGAATTCGTCCGATGCGAGTAACCGTCGTCTCGTTTCTCGCGCGTAAACGCGCGCAACGATTTTCTTCGAGATCCGAGTTGCGCGATTTCGTGTCGCGTCAATAGACACTGGAAATCAAGTGAAAAAGAAACGCAGGAGAACGCGCTGTTGAGGCCAGGAAACGCGCGCGCGCGCTCGCTTTCGCCCGCGATCTCCCGCAAATGTCAGTGGAAAAACGATGAATCGTGTCCGCGCGACGCACATGCGTGCTAACGCGCGATCCGATGTTGACGAGTCTCGCGAACACGAACAAATGCGATTCTCCTTGTTCGTCTGCATCGTTACGCCGGAGTTCGTTCCCCCGTTGCCTCTAGCTGTGAAGCGAACGATATTCGAAAGAGGTCTGAAAACTGAAAACTCTGAAAACTAGTTCAACTTCTTTCTCTTCTCCCTCTCTCTCTCTCTCTATAATTTCAATTACGCTACATATGCTTGTGCACGGACGCGTTGGTTCTTTGTCTTTCCCTCCTTTTTTTCCTCTCGGAGACATTTCCGTTCGATATCGCCTGGACGGTACCAAACACGAGTGACGGCAAAGCGAGCATCAAGTAACGAGGACTCGCGCGGAAGAAACGATAACACTTTCAATGGAACTGACGGACGTCGATCGCGGCAGCGTTGCCTTTCCTTTTGAAACGCACAAAAACCGGAGAAAACCGAGAAAGTATGGGGGAAACAGCGGAGAGACGAAGAACGGGAGAGGGGAGTGGACGGAGAGAGAAAGAGAGAGAGGAAGCAGCCAACGGGACAACAGAATGTTACGGGAGCGATGCTAGTCGCTCGCGTCGTTACAAGCTAGGCACAACAGGTGTCGGTCGATTTGGAAATGGACTTTGAATCGCGATATAGGATACAGGCTGAAAATCCCTCGATGGGATTTTACTACGAAGCGTTCGAGACGATCAACGGAGAGCAAGTGGACACGAATGGAAAATACACGACAGGGAGAAAAGAGAAGAGAACTTTGCGTGAAACGCGAAACGTTCGAATTTCGGCACCGGATTTTTAGGCCGAGTTTCGATGAAAGAGCGTTGATCGTCTCGTGACACGCGTCGAAACCGTTTACCAACGATCGTGCGACAAAAAACTGAACGCGGAGAAGCCAGAGGGGAAACGATCGAAAGGACGATGCGGCGAAAGAGAAGCGGCGGCAAAAGCGAAATACATAGGACGAGAAAAGAAAAGAAAGCGTACGTAGGCGATTACGCGTTGCTAAAATACACTTTTTTCCCGAACGAATTTATCACCGTACTTCCGAAGAACGTTCACCACGTAGTCTTTAATCGGCTGGCTGCCGCATCGCGCGCACTATTATCACTCTTTGCACCAAACGAACACAAAAGCCAGCACCGTCGCCCGAATTTAACGATAACCTGATTCGCGAATCCGCTTGCATCGCACTTTAAAAACACGGATAAACGCGGTGAACGTGAAAAATAGTGGCTTACGTTTTATCGAAGATAGGCCATCGAGTCGAGCGAATGAGTCGATGCGTCGGTAATAGAAACACCGTCGGCGACTGTGACGGTGACGGTGACGGTGACGGTGACGATGGCGATGACGACGGCGATGTCGATATCGACGTCGGCGACGATAATTTCGGAACGTCGACGGAACGTAGAGACTGGAGCGCGGATTTACTGGAGCGCGCGCGCGCGCATGTCACGGATAACGAGAGAGAACTGCGCGCGCGGTACGCGCTACCGTTTCTTTCGCGATTCTCTCGCATTCTCTGAGGGTGTCGCGCGCACACGATGACAGCGCCCTGCCTCGCGAGACTCGCGAATCTCGGCTATTTATAGAGACCCGGTATTGTTGCGTTCAGACCACATTTGTGTTACTCACGCGAGCGCGCGCACAGCGTCGCCAACGTAATTGTAAAACTGCCTCGTTCCGTACCTCTCCAGTTTGCCGCCCACTAGCTTCTATACCACTAACAGCAGCAGCAGCCGCCGCCGCTGCCCTTCTGCCGCCTTCCTAGCGCATTTGCGCGTTGCTCTGTTCTCCGCTGCTACACCGCCGTGTTACCGTTCCCTCCCTGCCAAATTCACCGTCTCCCCTCGTCCTTCCACGTTGCTTCGCTCCGCCACTGCTCTTCCATCGCCGAAACTTACACTCGCCAGCGTTCTTCGCTCGTTTTCGTCGCACGGCCACCAGCAGCGCGATAAACTTTGCCGACCTGTCCTTCCTTCCACTCCTTTCGCCTGTTTCCCTTCTTTTCCTTGCATTCTCCCTCTGCGTCGATCGAGGAAACGATTACCTTCCGCCAATTCGATCCCCCATTCGTTTGCACGCGTAAACAAAACGTTTTAGACGCGAGGAATAGATCGCGACGCTGAAGTTTCAAAGGCTGGAGGACAGATGGACGGCTCGAATCGAGACAAAGCGTGGCGATGCGCCATCGTATCGCTACTAAATACGCGTGCGATTAGGAATTTATTCTCGATGCATCGCGTTCCGCTGACGCAATTTAGTCGTCAGTTACGTGATGTGTACGATTTTTCCGGAATGCCTAGCGCGGTTCTATCCACGGAACGATTCGCTGGCAAATCTATACGGACGGAAATACGGAAAGCTATTGACAGCGAGACGAGCCCGAAAGATTTTCGCGCCACTAGCAGGTGGTGCGTGCAAACCACGATACACGTGCGATCGACTTTCCAAACGTTCGTTGAACGTCGATCTTAATACCTGGTCGTTTCTCGTCGATTCCTTTTGGGAGACAGGTCCGTAAGACTGGCGAGAGTCACGAGAAATCTACCTTCCGAAAATAGGAGACAAGGTCACCCCTTCTTGAATCATCTCGTACCGTTCGTTTGGTCGCTCCACCCCAAAGCTCGAACACATCGATCGATCGAACGACGAGCCTCGATAGCGGAACGGTGGTCGTTACGTGCGAGAAAATCCTACTCCGTCTCTCGCAATTCGTCGATCATCGTTCGGATACCGGCAGGAATTTGTGTCTCGCGTCGATTCGGTTCGTATCGACTGTACAACGAGTTGGCGAAATAAAAATCGATTGCCCGTAAGATCGATTTGCTCGTCGATTCGTTCCACCTTGCAGGCAACATCGCGTCAATGAATGGCCGCGTCCATTGTTATTTACGATCGATCGATCGAGTTGGAGGTGAACGGCGTTGGACGGGCAGCGAGACCGAGAAGGAGGGTAACAGCCAGGAGTGGCAGTGTTTTGAATTTTTCTAAAAGATGGCGCGTGCTAGGTAGCGCTGCTCGTGACTCCAATCCATCCAGGGTCTCTCGTCACTTGCCACTATTTATAGACGACCGCTCGATATGATGTACCGGTGTTATTTTTAGCGGCTTACCTAGCTACGGCCCTTTCACCCCTTCGAAATAGCACCGCGGTAGACGCGAACGAGAACGCTATTCGTTATGCGTCCAACGGTCCAACGCCGACCACGATTCCTTCGCTTCGACATCCTCGAAAATCGCCTTCTATCCTGTTTCTTTTATGCGACGCATGCAACCGCGTACGAGATACGCGCGTTACCAGATAGGTAGGTAGGTGGGTGGGTACTCTTGGAACAAAATAGCGATGCGGCAAACAAATTTCGCTGGAATTCGTTTCGAGCAAACGTTCACGGTCTGGTTCGCGTACGCACGTTTCCGAACCGACATTGCCGCGTATCGTAATTACACGACGATACCTGAGAGACGTTTATTCGTGTAGTGGATCACGTAACTCGGTTTAATTACGTGTTGTCGCAATTACACGGTAAACCAGCTTCCGCTTGAAATAGCTAAATCGATACGAACGTTCGGAACGTACGTGGTCTGGCCGCGACGTCTTGGTCCGACATTATCCCGATTCCTCTCGAATCTCTGGAACTGAACTGGAACGACCGAATACCTCTCGAAGCGACAGGAGATGGACTTGCGTGTTCTTGTGTCCGCGACAGAAACCTGTCCGTCCGTCTAATTGTAACAGAGTGACAGAAAGACAGATAGAGAGAGAGAGAGAGAGAGAGAATTCGCTTCGTAGGTGGTCTCTGGACGGTAATACGCCGTATGGCGTGCTAGGACAAAAATAGTGGCGGTCCCGTTCGAAAATACCAGCTGCTAAAAATACGAGCAAAAATAAACGTCTACACGTGCAAAAACACGCATTAATATTCGCTGTGCGTCCGACGTTCGTGTTTTCGTGCCACTAGAGGACGATGAGCCGACGGAGGAGATGAGGAAGGAAGAAAGGATGGGACTAAGAGGAGCCACGCGATCAAACCAGGCGGAGTCGTTTGGAAAAGAGAAAGAGGAAAACCGTGAACCGTGACCCTCGCCTCTGCGCCGATGTCTTGCCAACGTTACCAGCATTATGTTCGGCCGCCGTTGTGTCGCGTGCCCTTCGCTAGAGGATCTAGAGATCCGAGAGAAAAGACGTCGACGCCACGAGACACCGGGAATTCCGAACACGGAAGGCCGATCTTATCGGTTCACCCGCTCGGTATTTTCAAACTGTCGTAAAGCGTATAGAGCAAGTCCGCCAACGCGTTGGCGCCACCCCGACAGGCTGTAGCGATGCTTCAACTGACTCATCGGAAACGAAAGCGACGGCGACGTCGACGATCGTGATCGCGCCGTTGTCGCCATCGTCGTCGCCGTCGTAGTCTTCGTCACCGTCGCCTCAGATTACTGGACAAACGAAAGAAATAAAGAAAAGGGAAAAGAAAAGAAAAAAGAAAAACTTGTGCTCGATCTAGGAACGCGCTGCCTCTCTCGCGAAAATGCAAATGCGACGCGCGCACGTACGCGCACGTATGCGGGAAATTAGAGAGCGAGACGTGGTCGACAGGTTTGAAAAAGAGTTAAAAGACACGAGCCATTTATAAATAGATGGAGGATGACCTTTGCACGGATCAACGTTTACTTTTATAACGCGTTATTAAGCTAGGTTATCGGTTGTATCCCACTCGGTCGCTTCCTTTCGGGCAGATGCCACCGTTCACGAATCTGGGTTATGTTTACTACCCCCTCCTGATTTCTGCAACTCCGCGAGTACCTTCCACGAGGTTTACGCGTGCACGAACTTTGGCGCCTCCTACGTGAGCGCGACGCGACGCCGTAAGCATTTTCTCGTTTTCAGCCTCGCTGGCGTACGCGCTCCACTGCGCATCTCGCGACCAGAAGAGCAGAGGCAAGAAAACACGAATTCTCGACGAAGAGAAAAAGCTTGTTTCTCCAACGAGGGATACGCGACGAGAACAAAGTTTAAGAGCCCTGGCAGAATCTGCTATCGCGTAAGCTAAACCGTCGAAGAAGCGGTAACCTCCGTTCACGTAGCAACTAGCTGTTGCGATAAAAATAGAAATAGCCATGGCGATCGATCGGCGGTCGTTTCCGTTAGGCTGTCCAACCGATAAAACGTTTTTTTCAATATGAAATTTACGATCGAATCCTATTGGATCGGAATCGTGATGCGCGGAGAAAGGCACGAGGATCGTAGAATATCGCCGAGTGTACGTAGCTCTGGTGAATGCGAGGGCTTTGGAAAAATCGATGCACGAAGCTCGACTGAAGGGCGACTGGTCGGCGACGGGGACGGGAATGTTGGCCGCGTGTAAACGATTGAAAACTCGCGTAGTGAGTATCGAGCAAGCAGCAGCACCACCCACACCTCCGGAATGGAGAGCGTTACGACGCGACGAAATTAGCACGGGCACAATAAGCGATCCCGCCTTCGCTCGGAAAAATAGATTTGGCAAACTACCAAAACTCGGCTTTGAATAGATCCCAAATATATGGATCATCGTAGTCTTTTGCGTTCCTTCTCGCACGCTAGCCATCGCAGTGAAAGCGACCTTTCCTCCGCGAGCGCGCAGAACCGCGATCTTTGCGCAATCGGAATGACGCTCGTGACAGTTGGCCTCGCGATCGACTGATCGCGTCCACTTAGCCGAACCACTGCGGAAGATCGAGTTATCGAACGCCGTGCCCCTACGCCGTTCACAAGCAGCACCCCTGGTAAACGGCAATCCGAGCAAAAATAAATGAAGCCGGTGAAAATAAACGCGAAAGACGATTTTACGCGCGTGGCTCGTTGTTGTCGTACTCGTCATCGTTGTCGTCGTCGCTGTCGTCAACGTTGCCGAGCGGATGTACACGGCGAACTTGGATCGAACGCGATCGATTCGAACGCGACAAACTCGATCGCGCAACCGCCTGAGCGCCTCCTTGGCGACCTCGTTCCACCACCGACGAGATCGAAACTGGACAAAGGTGCGCCGACTAGTTTTTACCCTCGTTTGGGCTCGTAAAACGAGCACGCACCGTCGTCGTTGTCGTTTAGACAGCGATTCATTTTTCAAAGGGGGCCGCACGGTGGGCAGATACTCGCGAGGCGGCTGAAACGAGCTTAGCGCGCGCGGAAACAAAGCGCATCGATTAGCGGGTTGGTTAATCCAAGCGTTGCCGTATAACCCGTATATACCGTCGTATCGAAGCGCGACGAGCGTCGCTGGTATAAATAGCGCGGTTCGATACGCTCTTTGATAACAACCACGCTCTTTCGTCTCTCCATCGAACGAATCAATCTTTCCCTAACGCGCGTTTCGACTCCACCACGATATCAAAGACAATAACGGTTTGTCGTGGTGACGGATCGATACGTAGGTGTCTATTATTAGACTGCCTCGGTCGACACGCCGATTATCGCATCCGTAACGTTATCGCTCGTTCGTCATCTCGTGGACGGTCGCGTTGCAACCGTTTGCCGATAATACGATGCGCCAAGACGCGAAGATGAAATTACCGGGGCTAAGTTGACCGCTGTCGAACGACAGCCAAGCAACTGGACGCGCGGCACGATCGATCGCGTCGTATCGCTTCGGCAAAAATCTCGAGAAGATGATGGAGGAAAATCGCGCGTGTAAACACGAGCTGTGTTGTTTGCCCGGCTCGTCCTGTCGACACAGCTGCTGCGCACGAGACAGCGGGTGTAGGTCCGATTCGACGTAAGCTCGGCAATATGCGCGCATGCATAATGCCAAGCATAACCGAGTAGTTTATTTATAACGTCGCGGAAATACACTCGACACCTTTATTGTAAAAGGTTGTGTAACGTGGCTTACGTGTTGCGTAACCGCGACAGAAACTACACGTTCACGAACCAACCGACCAACCGTCTCGCGTCCCTGCACCACGCGTCGAACACGACGGGCTGCGATCGCCGAACGACGCGGACGACGAATCGATTTCAGCGCTTTACGAGCGTGACTCGCATCGTTGCGCTTTACGTATCGCGTATCGCATCGAGTTACACGAACAAATGGCTTGCGCGACAACGGACGAGCGCCATTTACGAGAATCGATTCGTCGTTCGAGCGTCGATCGCGTCTATTCGAGGAAAAGATGGTGGCGATAATCGGCAGAGTCGGTCGAGCTGTTTCCACGGCCTGTCGTAAATTTAACAACGAGAGTCGATTTCGTTGGTCGTCCGATGGGAAAAAGATAAAGGCGTGGTTCGGATTTACCGCAGCCACGATCGGAAGCTGCGGCGTTGTTCTTTATTTTCTGAACGAGTCGTCGGTGAAGGCGTTCGGCGGAATAGAAATTAGACCACCGAAGTACCCATGGGCGTTCAACGGTACGTTCAAGGCGTTCGATCACGCCGCTCTGAGAAGAGGATGGCAGGTTTATCGAACCGTGTGCCACACGTGTCACAGTCTACGATTCGTTCGTTTCCTTGACCTGGTCGACGTAACGCACACGGCGGAAGAGGTTAAACAGATCGCCGCCGAGTTCCAGGTTTCTATCGGAGCTAGAGCGCGGTGGTTGACCGACGCGACGCGTTCACCGTGAGTTCTGGCGTAACCAGTCGTAACCGAGCGAACGCTTTCGATCAGGTGGAGGACGGCCCCGACAATCAAGGCAACTATTACATGAGACCGGCGATATTGTCCGACGTGATTCCTTCTCCTTATCCGAACGAGGAAGCGGCTAAAGCCGCAAACTATGGCGCTGTCCCACCGGATCTAACTTACATGATTTTGACGCGCAAACGCGGCCTAGATCACGTGTTTTCCCTGTTAACCGGATGGATGGACCCTCCAGCAGGGATTACTCCGGAGGAAGGCCAATACTTCAACGTTTACTTTACCGGTGGATCTACCACGATGCCACGAGTACGGGGCACTAGTGAATTCGCGATTCATCGAACGCGTCTTATCTCACCGATACTTATTTTTCATTACTGTTGCTTCTTTTAACGCTTTCGCAGATGTTCTACGAGGGAATCGTCGAGTACGACGATGGCACACCGGCCACGGAGTCGCAATTGGCGAAAGACGTGGTAGAGTTTCTAATGTGGACGGCGTCTTCGGAGCACGACACGCGAAAGATCATGACGCTGAAATGCATTGGAATCTTTCTAACGCTACTGGTGTCCGTCGTCCATATCAACAGACGAAATTGGTCGCATTTGAGAAGCCGTTGCATAGCTTACGTACCAAATGCCATCACCAGAGAACCTCGACATCCAACGTGTCTGTTCGCGGACAAATACAGCCGAGGAAGTAAGAGAAGCGGCTCGTTACCAAACTGATACGCGCTCGTCGTGTCTTTTACCATTGTAAAAAGTTCGATTCGATTCGACGCAAAGATAAAGTTGCACGCGCGTCAAGACAGGGCCGGACAATTACGGAGAAACGAGGAAGAAGAGATTCGGTTGGATCGAGTTGGGTCGCGATGGAATGGGTGGGTCGGGTCGGGTTGGGTCGATTCGGTTCCGGTTGGTAGCGCGGGCGCAACATGTGCCACCGATAATCGTTTCGCAACGCGCGGCCTTGACGATGCCCGTATGCTCGATCGGGCCGTCTAAAAATAGAAAGCTCGAGAAACCGTGCAACAAACGTTATACCAGCTCTTTCTCTCTCTCCCTCTCCCTCTCCTTCTCTCTTTCTCATTCGCACGCGCGCTCTGTCGCGTTCTGCTCAGCTGGTGACTTCGACGATCGACGAATCATAGATCATGAATCGCGAATGACAGATAACGACGGTCGCTGATCTACGATCTATTTCGAATCGAGAGATCCCCGCTGCGTTTCGAGATTTATTTTTACTCGTTCTTTCTTCGACCACGTCGCGCGTCATCTTCCACCTCTCCATTTTTCTCGCTCTTACGCGTAACCGCGTACCGAGCGAGTAAATTCCCCTATCTCTAAAATAACCGTGATTCCTCCAAAGTATCGACTTTGACTTTCGTTGCTTTGCTCGCCCATCACCCCCCACCCCACCCTTTACCGTACTCGGCTTGTGTCGCGGTCTCGTTTCGTTTCGTTTCGTTTGGTTTCGTCTCCGGTCTGGTCTAGCCTGGTCTAATCGTGTCACATCGTGTCGCGTCGATGATCTATGCGCACGTACGCGGCTCGTCTCGGCGCTCAATGGCAACAAGTGCGATCGCGGAAGAGAAGGGGTGGCACGGATCGAAAATATATACCAAACGATGAATGAACCTACCGCGTTGACGTTGAGAGCGCGCCAGCGATTTCGCGATCAACCGTAGGAAGCGAGACGGCTATGGTCGAAGGATATGGGCGGCACGAGAAACGATAATACTCGACGATTACTGTCGCTGTTCGATATGTTCGAAGCCTGTTACGATTCCCATACAATCGATTCGCACCGACACGCGAAACGATTGATCGATTTTACCTCGATCTCGCTCGTAATCGAGAAACACGGTACGACTGACTGGTAAGGCCGACGAAGAGGCCATTTGTAAAAATGGTTTGACGTTCGTGACCGATTCGAGAAGAATTTTTGTCTCGAAAGGAATCGATAGCGCGCGCGATCCTATCGCTAACGCTCGAAAATCGACGAAATAGACCAGAAGAACGGTCGGAGGCAAGAACGGTCGAGATATTGGGATCGACTCGATGACGAAGAATCGTTCGTAGTATTCGTCACCTTCACTATTATTATTATGGTGGAGGCTGCTTGTCGTTATCTTCGCGATCGTTTCTCGATCGCGTGGCAGTGAGTTTGCGAACGTCGATTCCCACGCTGCTAGAATATCGCCAACAACCACAAACACGGGTCGCGTCGATGGTGACCTCGACCGCATCGCTTCTCGTTCTCTTTATCCGCGTTTGTCGCGAGTCGCAAATCGCGAGCCGATCCGAAATTCATCGATCACCGTTCTTGCCACTCCGACGTTGAATTGGTATTAAGAACCGGAAAATCTAGTTCAAATGTATACGTGTCTCTACGTCGAAAACTTACCTTTGGTCGCGACGGCGCTTGCTCGCGCTTGTTCGCTGGACATTCTGTTTCCTCCAACATTCACCGAACCCTGCATTTACCGTCAACGCTGCAACGTCGTAACTCTTTTCTGTCTTGGTCGCATGCGTTTCCTGCAACGCGAACAAGCAATATTTTTCCTTTCTCTCTCTCTCTCTCTCTCTCTCTCTTAGAAACAACTATGACACAACTTGCTAGAGAGTACGCGATCGTCGAGTTAGAAACTACAGGGTAAGAGGAGAAAACAAGGATTGTCTCGAAATAACTTTATTCAGAAAATCAACTTTTAATCTTTTTGATCCAGTAGTAAAGAAGCAACGTTCGATAAATTTAACTGTATTGTTTATAAAGCGAAGTTTATACTTTGATTAGATATCACGAAAAAAGAATGTTAACATAGTAATTACTGTACAGTACTTGTAATCCTTGTCATATTGCGTGTTTCGATCCAGTAAGGAAAGTTGTGGACATTCCCTGTTTTTACCCAATACACCAAATCTTTCAAACCGCTATATCTTATTGAGATATTTCGAACGTTATAACGATCGTGATTTGATAATTTTCTGTTGTCTCCTAGTTGTCACAAAACGAAATGTGCTATGAAATTGAAAATCACGAAAATTCAACGTTCCTCGTTTTTCTTCGATCTTTTCAACCGTAAACGCGGAAGTCGAAGCGTCCACGTGACACAGGCGACGCCGTGATTTTGCCACTCGATCACCACTCTCAACGGGAAATCCAAATTTCTCATTCGATTAGATTTATTCTGGTAGGTATCGTGCGTGTTGTCGTGCGTCGCGTGTCGCGTATCGCATACCGAGTATCGCATGTCGCGCGTAGGCTCGATCTCGTTTATCAAAATTTCGAGATTCGCCAGATACGATCGATCGTGGAAGTGAATCGCGATCTCTCGAATGGTTATCGTGCTTACCGGCTGCGTCGGCGCTAAACTTCGATCGCGTTCAATTCGTTCGAGGGAACGATCGATATCATCTTTGTCGGGCAATACTTCCGTTTCGTTTCATAACAACCAATAGTCGCGAAATTTCTCTATTCGCTGGAAAACGTTGGGAATACTAAAGTTGGCGCGTAACGTATACGTTTCGTTTAGATAGAAACGATCGTTAAATAAATATACCGAACGTCCATGTAAGAAACCACATCGATCGACTTGTATTCGCGAGTGCGCGTACCCTCGCGCGCACGCACGACATGTATACACGGCATTCGCTAAACTCAACCGAATCAATTCGAAGACTAGAAAGGATAGCGAATAACATCGATAACGAATACCGAACGAATAGATATTGGTATTTCGAGTCAGGCATGGTAAACGAAAAACGTTAGCTCGCGGAAGCGCCGAGATATAACCTTCGATTGAATTAAAAGAAGGCAAAGACGTTTGTCTGCACGCCAAAGTCACATGGAATGGAACGACTTCTTTGTCGAACCGTGAAAATCGTTTATGTAGAAACAGCTGAAAAAAAAGAGAAAAACGACACACACACACACACACACACACACACACACACACACACACAGAGCTGGCTCGAGTGATGCTAATTTAATTTATCATTTTCTAGACTTTGAAAAAGATTAAACATTTCCGAAGTTTTTAATTTCGGAAATCGAACTCTGTGTTTGAGGAGCGGCATGCTCGACGTTCAATCGCGGTTACGATGAAAATCGTATTGGTATTAGTGTCGGTATTTGCAGCTCGTGAACAAGTCCCGTGTCAGTGTCCGTGACAACGATGATGATGATGATGGTGGTGGTGGTGGTGGTGGTGGTGGTGGTGGAAGTGGTGGTGGTGGTGGCGATGGCGGTAGTGGAAGTGGACATAGTGGCACTAGTGGTGATAGTGGTGGTGACGGTACAGTGGTAGTGGTAGTAGCGGTGGCGATGATAGTGGTCGTGTGGTGGGTAAAGAACGGCGGTAGCAGTAGCGGTAACAGATCGAAAGTCACGAAAGCGGTCACTCGCTCTCATCGGGAAAACGCTTCGATCTCCCAAAATGGAAGATTCGATTTTCGGATGATCCGAATCGAACGATCGAGAGATCGTACAAACTATGCTTAGAGACTGATATCGCGTACCATAAATCATTTAATTGGTAAACTACGAATACATTTTGATCGTTCGACACGTGGCAAAAATGCGACGCGTAGATTCGTGGAGAATGTTTTACTTATGTATGTATGTATGTGTCAACGAGAGAGAGAGAGAGAGAGAGAGAGAGAGAGAGAGACGGCGGGGAGGGAGGAGAGATAGATGAGGGCCTGTGTATGGAAGCACGCGCACACATATATGCATGAGTTCATGCGTGCGTGCATGCGTGCGTGCGTGTGATGTGAAGGCAAGAGGAGAAAAGATACGGAAGATTGATTGTCGACGGAGAAACAGCGAAAAAGAAGAGAGAAATAGGGAGGACCGAGAAAATTGGAGAAGAAATAGTAAGAAAGAGGAGAGAAAAAAAAAGAGAAAAGGAAGAGGTGGAGGAGAAGAAGGGGGAGGAAGCGGAGGAGGAGAACGCATCGAAGAAATAGCGAAGAGAACAGCCAGCAATGGTCGGTACCGCGCAAATCCAACACCAAGACTTACTGACTTAACGCTGCCACACCTTTACGAACCACGAACGTAACCAATGTCTCGCGATGGCACTCGGTGTAATCTCGTTTTTAGTATGAACACTCGAGAAAAACGGCGAACGCGTAGAAGGAAGAAACGCTGGTCACTCGCGAGACACTCGCGATACGCCTTACACAGAGCGTATATGCATGGCATGTACACACACGAGAAACATAAAAACAATGCGATCGCGCTGCTACCTCGACGTGGTTTGTTCAACTATAACGGCTCGTCCGATTATTGCCAGATGCACTTGGTTACCTTGGTAGCACGCATGCGTTTCGTGAGACACGAGGAACGCGTAAATTGGATTCCGTCGAACGACGTGTACCTCTTGGAAACACCTTGTATACACAGTGACACCGTTCCACGCGTACAAATTGTCGATTAAACTTTCTACGATTGCTCCTCAATGCTTCATCACTCCTCGCGATTTCACGATGTCGTCGTCTAGCTACTTGTACAAGCTATCTCTAACCTACAACTTGGCGAATCGTTGCAGTCTTGCCAACTACCGCGACTGCTGTATCTTGAACGGCCTCGAACGCGACAAGGATTACCGCGATGACGTTGCGCAGCTCTCTCTTCCTCTCCTTCTGATCTACCTCCTAACCCCAGTCCGTTTACTCGAACGCTTGCGCCGCGTAATATTCAGTTTAGGTTAGGTTTGCCGTAATGCTGCCATCTGTCAACCAATCTTCGAAATAATCTGTTTTCGCAATATAGTTCCAACATTTGACGAAACATTGTATCCGCGTTAAATACCATTCTCAATCGGTCTAAATAAAAGTTGTTCAAGTTATTCTCCCAGTTAGTGTAGATCGTTACAAATGCGAACGACGGACTTTACTTTTGTTTGCTTACTTCTTCTAAACAAAGATGACGAGGAATATCGTTGATGCTACGGCGCGTAATCATCGATCGACTATGGGTTGCTTGTAAACGTACGTTTCGTTCTTCTGTTCCTAAATACATTGTACGTGAGTATTTATTTTTTCATTTTTCGCTGACTCGTGTCGAGTGAATCACTTTACATATTCAAGTCACGCGTCATCAAAAACTTACCTATGTCCATTGGTCGAGATTGGTTAGGTTACCAAGTTTTTTTCACGCAGATAACCTCTTCCGCCTTTCGAGATACGTTGGAGTAATCGTCGTTGCTATTTCGCTGCATCGCATTCGCTAAAAATGTCTTGGTTATTCGGAAAGAAGAAACGACATAAGGACTCGCCTCCCGATTCGACGGAAGAAGAACAATCATCGAGTCAAAGCGATGGATTCGATATTATTTCAATGCCCCCAACAATGCCAATGGATACAAGCCGCAACACCGCGGCTACGCATTCTAGTAGTAATTTATATCCGTACGTTCCTTCTGTTCCAAACTTTGGCCAAGGTTTACCGCCCGAATTGGACAAAGACTATAATCAAGGAGAGAACGTACCACACTATTTGAACGGAGTTCCATTTAAATTGTGCAAACGTCTGGAGATTAACGCGAGCAACGATTTCGAGATAGATCAACTTAGAATTAGCGAGATTTTGTCTTTTATGGAGAGAATAGGAAATCGAAATTACGATTATAGTTTCTCGTTGGAAGAAAGCTTCATGGCAGAAATGAATAGTAGAAGCGGCGAATGATTTCCTTTCCAACGCGCAATATCCACGAGATCGTCTAAACCACCATTACTTTGATTAATGCGTTTGTAATTAAATGTGTACTTTCTACTCGTGGTTTAACGAAGGAAAGGAAAACAAAGAAGAGTATCTAAACCAAATTACCTTCACCCACGCTCGATAATGCACGAGCACAAATTTATTCGATAAAGAAAATACGCGATCAAGTTTTTGTACGTGCGTCTGTAACATAGCACTTATCCATAATTTTAAGTATATTCTATATTATATGTCACGAGTTTGTACATTTGTATCGGATGTATAATTTTAATGTGTTAATGAGTGCTTCTAATAAATATTAAGCATCACCAAACGATTGATTCTTTCAACGCAACATATACCTGTCAACGAACAGGAGAGAAAATGTATTATACAAATATCGTGTGTATTATCGTAGTACCAGACAAAGCGAGGTGATGGCAAACACCAGAAGATAAAATGGCATCCAAGTTTTAAGAAAACCTGAAAAACTGAAAAAAGGCAGATGCGTTCTAAGATGCTCAGTAACGTCTATGTCGACGTCGAATCTGTCGAATCTTCTCTTACCTTACATACTTTCCCCAGATAAGCATAAGAAACGCAACCTTTACCATATTCCAATTATTCGAATTATCATATGACATTAGGTCTAACGCTGTAGCTACGTGAGAATGACAGTTGTCGCAGCATAAATTGTGCTGTGAAGAAGATAGACGTATGTAGTCTTAGAGAAAAATAATTGTGAAGATTAGAACAAGCTTAACCACTAACCATCCTATTTTTATAGATTTCACTCGCATCTGCGACAGCAGAATCCCATCCCTGAACGCCTCCTTTGGCTTTGGTATAGTTCAATTGCAAGTATTTCGTGGGCTTTCCAAACGTCATATTATCTTCCGCAACGTGATACGGACCAGCGAAGTCTCGTATCACACCGGTAGAAGTGGCAATTCCCACGTGACCAATGATCGGTAAGAAATATCTTCACAACGAAACAAAAGCAAACGCTTTGAGGTTGCGATAAGGGGAGATATTGCGAAATCAGCAACGCAGATATATCATATATCGATTGATTCGCACTATACAAGAATTCCAGCGTGCCACCGATTGAGGTTATTTTTTTAGCTCTACTTACGTCAGAATCGGTAGAGGTGTCCAAACTATACAAAATGGGAATTTTTGCCTTTCCAAATTAATAGCAAGATCTATATTTGACATATTATCGGAGTACTCTTGCGGCTCAGACAACAATTCGTCCTCTTTCATATTTTGTTTTGATAGCGAGCGACAACCTAGCGCCTTTCTCTCTCTTTCTCACACACACCCAACACACGCGCGCGCACATGCTCTCTGTTTCTTCCAGCGACATCTGATGTTACTTCTTGCAACCAAAGTTTGAAAGCGTAGCTGGCGCGCGGTACGATATCACGATGGCAGATTGGAAGGAAACATTCGAGATCTATCGTGAATATGTCGTCGAACAGACGTGTATGTTCACGGAAATCGATTTGTCGAATTAGGTAATAAATGAATGGGATCGATTGGTTCGGACGTATCGATCTTTTAGGTCTATACGAAGGCATATTCGTTCAAGACGCGAACGAAAGTAAAAGTACCGGTATGCAATCGTTATTGCTATACATTACTTGGACAATAAGATATTGATAGGGCGATGGAAAGTTGCGTGAAATATCTGTTTGTATAGGTTGTAAACGACGGAGATAGGAGGAGGTGGTATAGAGCGAGGAGAACCGTGCAAAGGATACCATAAAAATGCTTTATACCGTAATAAGGAGGTACGTAACAGTGTTGCGAACTAATGAAATTATGTGCGTAATCGCGATGGTAGTTTCTCGAAAGGCAGACCGTTCCCTTCCGTCGATAGAAGATGTTCCATCGGTTTCGGTTCGATACGATCTAGATCGAGAAATTTTGAAAACGCATACGGTATTCGCGCGTGTCGAGATAGATAGAGGAGAGGCATCGAAAACGCGCGATGCTAGCGCTAAAAGCGATTGTAGGGATATCTCTATGGTGGTCGATCGTGGTAACGGGTGAAGGTAACATCGTCCGAAATGAGGATATCTGCGGAGCTCAAAACGGACGGCGATTGTATCTGGAGCTTGGTGAGAAGGGTATTTTATACGCCAGAAACGTCTCGCTGATAAAGAACGAGCCGAGGCAAGAAGGCTCGCAGGTATATACGAGCAACAGCTCTCACGCTCAGTGTAATCTCGAGCTGGTGACATGTCCGTCCTGCGTGATAATCGTCACCTTCGAGAGTATCGCGTTGTCGCATCATTGCGGCGACGGCAGCATCACATTGGACAGCCCGTGCAGGTAATTACGTGCACGCGTGCGTTAGACGTCAGCGCGTTCAACCTTCGTCTGGTGTTTTGTTTTCGTTTCCGCAGGTGTGATTACGTGTGGATCTCGGAGCCGCCGTACGAGGATGTGTCCGGAACTCCGTTTTGCGGATTGTACGCGCCGATCACGTACAGGTCCAGCACGAGAACTTTGTCGATCACACTGCTTTACAGTCAGTCGCATAAGCACGCGTTCACGCTAGAGTACACGGCGGAGAGTAAGTAGATTAATTTGAAGTGAATATCGCGGAATTGATAGCGCGCCGGATCGAAGATCGGTCGATACGATCACGACTTGCCGACAGGGAACAGATTACACCTGAGGGGTACCGAATTGACTACGGCGACCGGTCAAGCAGCCAAGGGATTGAACAGCACCGGTGGTGGAATTTTAACGTCACCGTTCTTCCCGGCTCGGTATCCTCGCGATCTTGGCTTGGAGTACGTGGTCACCTGCCCGAGCGAAGCACCGTCCTGCCGCATCAGGTTGCTGTTCAGTGATTTTCAGCTGGCGACTGTGTCGATAATGGAGGTAAGCGCAAACTGACCGAAGTAAAAACGATCGTCTGTCATATCGACGATGGTTCTGCGCGATCTAGTTCTATGATTGGAACGGTCAACGACTGGACGTGAGCAGCGGTGCGAGATTTCGGCCACCGGTAATAATGAGCTCCGGCCCTTCGCTGCTGATACGATTCTACGCAAACGGCGGCACCGGATTGGGTTACAAGGCTTTCTATTCGTTCGTGATTGGACACCCCTTGGACAAATCCGTGCAACCGATAACCGACTGCGGCGGCTATGTGGAGAATCTTGGTGGCACGATTACCATGTTGGATATGGTGGGCGAAGGGGTAAAAACTTACGACTGCGTCTGGCTGATCAGGCCCCCCAAGAACTTTTTACACATGAAAACGCATATGTATCTAAAGGTGATCACGTTCGCGGACATGGGTGAGTGTAGGCGCGTGATTTTTGTTTTTCCCGCTTCTTCAATTGCCCGCAGACAATCCGTATACGTCGTCGAGGACAAAATACAAGTGAGAGAAGACGGTTCGCGGATGAACGCGTACTATTTTGTATCTTTTTCCGTTATCATGGAGAATAAGAAACAGCGCCTGCGGACAAATGTTGGAAGAAACTCGCGACTCAGTTTAATTATTCTACTCGTTTTCGCATTCGTTTCAGCCGGTAATACCGAACTAGTGGTAAAACAGGGGCCCACTTCGGCCCTTTTGCCGCTCGAGATCCTCAGACATCCAGCGAGTCAAGTGCAACCACCGAGACACAGGGAGCACGTCGCTCCCGTCACAAGCGGCTTTCACGTCAGTCTACGAGGAACGTTTGGCTCGTCCTCGCACCTGGCGATTGCCTACGCGGCCTTCAGTTACATGGGTGAGCGCAACCTTCGCGAATCCCGATCCCGATCGATTCGTCATTCCCTCTCGTCCGATCATTCGCAGACTGTTTCGCGGGATCGGACTTTCTTTGCCGCAATCACAGATGCATACCGAGTCAGCTGAATTGCGACGGTTTCGATCACTGCGGCGACAACAGCGACGAACCGGCCACCTGCTTTCAAGGTATATAAACGCAATCGTTTAAATCGTTTCAGTTTCGTTTTGTTCGACGCGAATATCGTCTCGTAGATTGGGAGCTCGAACCTCAGGATCGAAAATGGCACGCGAACAAAGCGAATTACTACTTTCCAAAGATCGATCGCTACCCAGACCTGAAGACGGCTACTCTGGTGTTTGTGGCGAGTAGCCTCGGACTGATCGTCTTGATATCGGCGCTGATCATCTTGCTGTACAGAATGGGCGCCAGAGCCAGGCAGCAAAGAGAACTTCAGTCAAGACTGCAAACGATCAGCGAGCTTCTAGGTAGGAAAACAGTTAATACATACGTTCAATATGGGAGTCATTGTCGGCAGAGCGTGGATAGACCGGCGGTCATCGTCGATTTCTCTCACCGTCACATTCGACAGTTTTCGATATTACAGACGGAGCGCGAATCGACGAAATCACGGTGTCGGACGACCCGCCGGTGTACGAAGCACCACCTGGTTACGACGAGGTGGTCAAGCTCGGATTCGACTCGGAGATCATCGCTCGAAGAAAGAAGAGGGCGTTTGGTCGAGAAACTCGCGATAGAAGTTCTTCCAGTCAAAGCTGCTCGTAAGTAACCTACCGATATCTTTTCTTTCCACTCCACGCATTCTTCGTTATAACTATTTCACGCGGTACGAATACGAATTGCTTGGCCGATCGAAGGTTGGACGTCGAACGATCCTCCTCGGTTTGTTCGCTGGCCGAGATGGCAGGTAGCAGTCGCGGGAGCGGTCGCGCTACGTCGAACTCCAACCAAGACACGGGGATTCCGAAGAACCAAACTACGTCTCGGCGGTTACCAGAAAGCCCACCGCCGCCGTACGTCACTCCTCCAGGATCGATATCGCGACATTTCAACATATTCGGATTAGCGCCGGTCGATTCGAACACGCGTAAGTATTCCCACCTTCGTAGGTACTTGCTGTGGTTAAGTAGGTACAGCAAGGGCAGCCTGGACGTGTGAGTTTCACGCAAGGATGTTCCGTCAGGCGAACGGCAGGACGAAGAGGAAGAACAAGAACAGGAGGAGGGAAAGGAGGAGAGATCGCGTCGGCGGAACTGGCTTCGTCGAGCCGGCGAACCGTTCTCGTCGTCCTTGTCCGGAAACGGCGATCTTCCAGGACCGGCCATCCCGGGGGATCTCGAAGCACGGGGATCATTGGTCTCGATCAACGTCGAATTTCTCGGTGCGTATTCGCCGACTTGCAGCGCTTCGAATTCGATCCGAACGGCCAGCGTCTCGTGTGATTCGCAGCGGAGAACCTCGCGCGCAGCTTCGACCGACACGGAGTCGTTGGATCGCGAAGACCGAGGAGGAGACGCGGAAGAAACGGTCGAAGGGGAGAAACGATCCGGAGCAACCGTCGAGCCGGACATGGAAGAACAGATCGGGGAACCGTGCGAGGAACCGGGCGGCCACCAGCCAACCGTCGAGGATGCCGTCGTGGACAGCGTTACCGAGGATAACGTCAAGTCTGACGACGGTTTCGTGTCCGGATGCTCTTGCGAAGGTGCCTGCGGCTGCGCCACCGTTCGTCGATCGTCGTCGTTCAGAGAGCGAACCGTCGGCCGCCTCTGGTCGGTTCGTCGCATCGCCGCGGACCAAAACGCGGAACGGTCGGCGGCGGAAGAAACGAATAGGCGACGCTGGCGAAAGGAAAGTGGGAAGGAATCGGGCCAGGAGCAAAAGCGAAACGAAAAGAAGGAGAACGCTGTGAATACGAGAAGGGGTAGGAAGGTGGAAGAGGGAGAGGACGAAGATATGGAAGAGGAGGAAGGAGAGGAGGGAAAGGAAGGAGGAAGCAGCTATCAGTCAAGAAGCAGTACGATCGTGAAACTGTTGGGCGCGAGAATGGGTAAATGGCAAAATGGAAGCGCCGGGTCCACGGTTGCATCAACGGCAAGTTCGACGCCGTGCGGTACCTTCGGAAGGTCCATGAGGAAATTGTCGGTTTGCACGCGCGACGGATACCTCGGCAGAACTTCAACGATCGGATCGATCAGCAGTTACGAAAAGTTGTGCAACGGCGAGTTCGAAGAGCCACGGATGAATTTGCACGCCTCCGATCCGGTCTCGATCGGATCGTCGTACCGCGAACGACGAGGCTACCGACGATATTCGAGCTGCGATCTGCAGAGTCTCTACGAAGGAATGAGGATCTTGGACGGATTCCTGGCGCGAAGAGGCCTGGCGGTCGCGCACACTCGGAATCAATCGGTAACGGTGATGTTGTTCGGAACACCAGAGCACGGAGCTATACGGCGACGACCTATCGGCGAGGAGGGAAGGATTCGCGAGATTGGACGCGTTTCTCGACTCAGTCTGGACGGTTTCTCGAATTGATCGAGCATTCCACCGGGCGAAGATTACGAACGGGACACGGGACGGACGTAGAGACGAAGAAAGAGAAACAAGTAACGGACGCTTTTGCGAAAAAGATTTATTTTTGGTAATGTTGGCAACGACGATCGGAAAATATGTAGCGAATCAGAAACGCGGCGACGTCCGATCGCCTTTCGCCGCGTACCTCTCTCTTGAAGTTGTAAGGAAATTACGCTTATAGAGACGTAGTAAAATATACACATATATATATATATACATACTTATACACACATATACATATACATATATATTTACATATATATATGCGAATATATGTATGCAATAATATAGTACATACGCAAGCATGAATTGGTTGGTACTCGCGCGTGTACGAAGGTGTTTCGTCGGCCGTCGTACTCGTAGGAGTGCCCTGTGGTTGTCAAAGAAAACGGAATAAATTCAGCGAGTCGGAATCTCAAGGTTGTTCGAGGCAAATCGATTTTGGCACTTTATTTGGCCTGGTTCCTGCGTAATACATCAACCGAGGTCGCGGCTCCGATACGGCCCGAGATTTTTTCTACGCGAATTACTTGAGACAATGGCAATATTGCTTGGTTCCGCGATCCAAACACTCCGCGGTAGAGGCGTAGGGATTGATCCTGCTAACCTCGTGGTCGGACAGAGTGTAGGTTCCGTTCTCGTGGTATCGAACCGTCACCTCGAACTTTCCATCCCCGGGGCTCACTTGTATCATGTAGAAGTAGGCGACGCTGCTCGAGTTTCCAAAGTCGATCACGCGGTCTACACGGTGCAACTTCTTCAAACGGAGTTTCGCGCACAACCGTCTCCCCTTCTTGTCCCGATAGCCGTCGAGCAGCTTGTCCACGTGATCGAGGAACACCTGCGCTCCCTTCTGAACGATCGGATGGCGAGGGTCCACCGACTCGAAGGCGCTACAGGCGCACCAATGAGACGAGATTCCGACGTCGGAGCAACCTCTCTGGAGAGGCACCGGACCGGCAAGCAGGCTGCGACATCCGGGGCACCCCGAGGACGGATTGGCCGACCCACCTGACAACTGCAGCACGTCCCTCAGTGTTTCGTAGAGGTCGAACGGCGAGATCAACCGACGTTGATTGGCGCGCAGCGACGAATACGCCTCTGGCCGTTCTTCTCGCAACCACTCGGGAAGCCAAAGGTAGAGGAACGGCAGCCTCTCCTCGTACCACCCGACGAACGTGTTCCTGATCGGACCCCAGCGCATTCCGTGGTCGCTCAGGAGGACGATCATCGTGTCGTTCGCGATGCCCTCGCTTTCCAGTCGTTTCAGCTTGTCGAGAAGTCGGCCGTCCATCGATGACAGTCCGTTCGCGTTCTCGTGGCTCACGCTGATCGTCCAGAAGAAGCCGAAATATGGCGAGCCGCGGAACGCTCGCGCGTACTCGACCGCGTAATCGAGAATTCTATCGAAGCTGGTCTCGGGTCCGGTGCAATACTTGAGTCCGAATCTGAAAAGAAGGTAACGATGAAGAGCAAAGAAGACACCGCAACCCGCATAGAACCAACCATCGCATCTACCTCTTTTTCACTTTCAGCAACTTCTCGCAGGCGAGCATGTAAGGTCGGAGGTAATAGTCTGTCGGCGGTTCGACGAAGCCCATCTTGAAATAGTTGAAGGTGTTGAGAGCCGTTTCGTCCTCGCCATAGGCAGTGGCATAGCCGGCGTCGCGAAAATTCCGCCAGAGGAAGGGGCAACGATCGAGCATGTACGGAACGGTCGGTTTGCACAACGAGTAGGCCTGTGACTGATTCTGTCCGGTGAGGATGGCCATCAAGTTGGGAAACGTATTGTCGCCCATCTTGTTGTATCCGTCGAATCGAAGCCAGCCGGTTTCCAGCAAGTATCTCTCGGTGATCGGCATGCTACGTATAAAGTTCAATCGACTGACGCTGTCGATGCCAAGCAGCAGGACGCTCAGCTTTCTAGAAAGAGCCACGGTGCCGAACGTGGTCGACTGCTGGCTGTCGTTGCGTCGCGTCCGATCGCGAACCTTCTCAGGGTTTGGAATGGCATGAACGTTCTCGTAGATTGGCTTACCGCGTTGTCCACCGCCACCGTCGATCTTGGAATCGACGGTGCAGCTGACCATCACAGCCTGGGCGTCGTCGGGCGTCGTCGTTTCCTTCTCGAAGCTCTCGCATCGTTTCACCCTAGAAAAAGGATAGTCGGGATCGAACGCGTGGTGTGTCACGCAGCCATCTGATTGGTCGATCGGTTGCGTTAAGGTCGATTTATATCATCCGTTCAAACACGGAACAGCATCCTTGTGATTTATTAAACGAGGATGCATTTATACGTACATATATATATGTCGGAGATGAAAGGACATCGGAGCCTTCCTTTCGGAATGGTTGAGAAAGTCCCAAATACTTTAGTCCATACTTTTTATTATAGCCGTACTTAAACAACAAAACTGAGAGATAGCTGTTTATGAGTCGAGTCAATTTTGATTGTCCGAGATTTATGACAGTGGGCTTGGGCTCGAGGCGACATAATGGGTCACTGAACGTAGCCACGGCCACGGGAGGGACGTGTACCTAACAGAGGTATGAAGTAATTAAATTACTCTCATTAAAAACAGGAATCGACCTGGGGGATACAGAGAGATACGAAGAGGAGTATATAAGGGCAGTTCCACTTGGACCGAGGTTCAATCCGATAAGTTCGACTAGTACAGGGAACACGCGTGTCAGGTTCATTATCGCATTTGTCATCCCGCTGACCGTGGATTCGTTATCGAGTCTAAGATCATTGCCATTCACATTCCCAGTATCTAATTACCATGGTTACTTGTCAAATTCCGTCACAATCATAATTGGACTAGTAAATATCTTCGCTCGTGCATAACAACAATGTCTAAGCCAAAGAAAGATTCGTTACGCGCCCCTAACTCTAATGATAACCCGACATATATATATATATATATATATATGTCGGAGATGAAAAGACATCGGATCTCCCCGTTGGAATTCTTAGGAAAAGCCGAGACAATGAGCTTGAGTTCGAGGCGTCAGACAAAACGCCGAGCGTAGCCGCGGTCACGGGATGGATATTTTGTCTTATGGAAGTATAGAATTACATAGCTCTCCTTAAGAAAAGATAGTAGTACCAATGCTCTACAGTGAGCATTCCAATGGCCTCTGCCCCGTGGCTTGCCACACGCAGACCTTATTCTTCGGGCAAGACGATTGCCAGATATCGATGCATCTTCACAGGACATTTAGTTAACTAAGGTCCTCCAAACGAACAAACAGACTTTATCCTAACAATCCCCAAATCTATCACCCGCTACGGGAAGATACGGGAAATCTGTTTTTCCTCACGAACGACTCTCCCCGTTACCAACTTTCTCTCAAGGGCGGCTAGCATCCTTTTCTAACCACCAACATAGAGATTAACCAATTAACAGCAACGTCCATTTCCCTCACTTTCTGGACGAGGGTTGTCCTCGACGAATCCGATGATCTCGTGCCCTGAGACACACTCCGTCATAGTTCACCTCCGCAGCATCACGATGACGGAGAGACACATTCTTGTATGATCTCGTCCGCGAGTGGAACGGCGTCTTTGCGATCGGTGGATTTTCACGGAGTTTGACTTAGACTTTTCAAGGGGGTGTAGTCGTTGTCCCGTTGGCCGCGGATTCGTTATCGAACTTAGGATCATTGTCATTAGCATCTCGAGTATCTAGTTACCACGGCTACTTGTCAAATTCTGTAATGATCATATCCGTACGTGCAGATACCTTCTCTATTACGTAACCTCGGTGGCTAATTCCAGAGGATATTTGTTACACACCCCCAACCTTAATCTTAATGCTTCTCCGACATATATATATAGTCTCAGACGTGTGACTATGACGACCGATATTCTCGGCAAAAATCGAAGTTATCAGGATACGGTTGAGTGAAGTCCATAGAGATACGTGCATCCATATCTCGTATTATATGCATTTAGTTGTCGACAGATGAACGCATGACCGTTCTACATTTTACAATGCGTCACGAGAACCTGACGGAATGAATCGGAAATTATAGTTTATACAATCAGGAACTGTTGCTACCAGCAGCTACGTCTCCTTACGTACGATGCGATGGATCCTCGTGAAAAGGATGTCTTTCGGTGAAGCATCGACGGAAGAATGCGACGACGCTCGAAAACTGCTGGGAATTTGAAAAGAATCGCCTTTTTAACGAATTTGTCCACGATTACGATGACTTGGAAATACGTCGCAAAGCTCGTTGAAACATTTCGATCGATCGTTTCCTATACGCGTAATAGGCGATAGATCTTAGTCTTGGCGTTATATGGAAAAATATTCAGTCGCTCGGCCTTAATTTTCAAACCACTTCCACTTGGGTTAGTGGTACTTATGTAATATTCATCCGACCACGTACCGCGCCTTGAGGTGGGAGACCAACGTTGTTTATATCAATATCGATAAGGGGATTCACAGGCGCGGCGCGGCGCGGTGTCACGCGACCGGATTAATAGTCACAAACCCATTACGTTAGTACTAACGCGACCAAGCTTGAATACTATGGCAGAGCCACGAATTTATTCACGAGTTCGTGAAAATGGTGTTTTCCTCCGAATTTTCCAATAATTAATTAAATTCCTCTATCGATGCTTTGATCGATGACACCCTTTTCACGTGGATCCATCACCCTACGTATAATAAAATACAAGCTGCTTTACAGTTGCGTAGAACGCAGCTAGTTACGACATATTTCCGTTGCTAGGTCTTGAATCCTCGCGTTATTATTTTTACGCTTATCGTTTACCGTTTCCACGCACGAACTAATTGTGTAAATACACACACAATACGGCAGCCTGCCGAGCCGCCACTGTAACTGACATCCAAATCGGTATCTATAGCCGGAGAGATCGAATTTTGTTTACGTTAGTCAATCCAGCAACTGGGAATCGAATCGTTCCGTGTTTGAACAGATAATATAAATCGACCTTTACCTGCTATGTTCTCTGTCTCACCCGAGGACACTCACACGATCGACGAATCCACGTTGTTGTCTTTGGTCGGTTTCTTCGGTTGTTTCTCGGCTCTGTACACCGGCGACCAGCAGCATCTGAGGCCGGGATGACGAGCCGCAGTGGCAGGGTTCACGGACAGAACCACGGTGCCGTTTTCTCCTAGGGACAAACCGGTAAACGGCGGCTCGTTTGCGCATTTTTCAAACGCCTTCTTCTTCACGTAAGATCGGATCGACGGGTCAACGGGTTTCTTCGATGGCATTTGGCATCTCGAATTCCACACCAAGTAGCCTTCCATCGTACCTACGCAGAGACCCGCGCGCATCCGGATTATCCATCGCGTTGGTCGGCTAGCCGTCGATCGTACTTACCGTCCACCGCGTTGTACGACTTGACGAAGGACGGATATCGTGGCTCGAGATCGTAATCCTTCTCCGACGAAACGACATAGAGGCTGGCCAGGAAAGCAGCAGGCAACAGCAGCAGAACGAAACTCGGTCGTCGACGAAGGCAATCGACGATCAACTGGGACCGTCTCACGAGTTTCCGCGAGAAGATTTCGTCGGTGACAGGCACCGGCTTCGATGTTCGCGAAACCATATTTTTCCACGTGTCCTCGCTACCGTGCGTCGCTTCCACGCGACCGATCGAACGGTCATCGAGCCCGGTTCGCGGCGATCACCCGTCGTCCTTTCCTCAGCGGTCGATCGATCTCTCTCGCGAAATTACGATGTCCTTCGAGCGATCGTCGAGGAAACGCCGACCTGGCCGCTTAACTATCCCTGCGCCACTACCGCACCACCGCTGGCGATCGACGTGGTGGTCGTCGTAGCCGTCGTCGTTGATATCGATTTATTCGTCCGCAGAATAAACCTGCCTTCGACCTCGATCGCGCTCAATCGTCGGCCAGCAACCAACGGTGAACACAGAACGACGATATTTCAACGATGCGGACCAGTTTCTCCGTTCGATCGTTCCGTGCTGCCGGGTAGCGTTGTCGACCGCGTTTCAACGACGACTGACGGCAAATGCGTCTTTCCAGATGGGTAGGGAGGACTGGCAACGGAAGAAACTGCGACGCGATGTGACGATGGAATCCAACGCTGGCCAATGCGAGGCAACGCGACGTCAGGGTTAGGTTTGGTAGTCTACGCAGGTGTTCGGTTCACGTTCGTCGATGTAGAATCTTTGTTGCCCGATATCGGGGAAATCGTCGAGTCGAACGGAGGTCACGAAGGAACGAGAAAGATTTCGAGGTTGCGGATACGGCTTGGCGCGACGCGACGAATCGACGAACCAAGGTTTCGCGTGGTCGTCGAAACACAGCGAGACACTAGCAACTGGGAACGATGGTTGGCTATCGACGCGTACTCACCCCACCGACGTGTTGGCTCGCTTCGCGCAGATGCGCGAATCTCCTCCAATTTCGAATCGAAACGTGGCCGAATCGAATTTTCCACGTCTGCACAGACTCACGGCTGGAAACGTCCGTTTCGTCGTACGGACCACATACGCGCGACGAAGATCCTAGCGCGGCATCGAGGGAACGTTACAAAAGGAACGATCGATTTTTCCAGGTTTTCCAGTGCGTTTATTCAAATCGCGAATCTACCAAAAAATACACGCTTGGATACAAATGATCGGCAGTCGCGTCGCATCGGAACCTTGCCCCATGCTGGAACGTCAGGCTGTCGTTGATTCGTTCTCTCCTCGGACCTCGTGAATCACCGTGCTTGTAACATCGACCGTCGTTATTCGGCTAATCTGCAGCTCGTTCGTTGTAACGCCTACCGAGAGCAGTTAAGGAAATCGGGGACATCCTGTCATCAAAGATACGGAAAATCATTAACGACCATGCGATAACAATTAACAGCTAATTAAGTGGCATGTACGCGGACACACGATGTCGTGCAATCCCTTCGACGAACGGGTGTGCGTTACATTCCAGTTAGATACTTTTACCCACGACGTCCGGTTCCGTCGCTGCAAACGTTGGTAAAAGAGAAAAGAAGCACACTTACTACAAACGGAACAGCGTCTCTCATCCGAGCCATCGCCGCAGCCGTCGCGGCCGCTGCAGGCGATCGCGTCCGATCGACACCTGCTGTTGTCGCACCTGAACGGACAATGTTTGGTGGCGACTCTGCCGCGGCTTCCGATTTGCCTTCGACAAACTCCTCTTGGCTCGTCGCTTCCGTCGCGACAAGACACCACAGCGTTGCAGAACTCGTACGCTGGCAGGCATTGCCCGTTGTCACACCTGAACGCTCCTTCCGGACATTCTACGACACGGATTCGTTGTGTTCGATCATTCGAGAGTCGAATGGTATTCGCGACTCGCGTCGTTGCCAACGAAGCACTTACTCCGTCGATTGTTGCAGCCGAACTCGTCCTCGCCTCGCGGACAGTCCCGTTTACCGTCGCACATTAGCGCTCTCGACACGCAAACGTCGCTCCTACCACATCTGAATGCTTGTACAGGGCATTCCGTCCCTCCTTCTCGCACGGAGCATCGTTCGTCCGAGCCGTCGCCGCAGTCCGGCCGTCCGTCGCAAACGAAGAACCAACTGATGCATTTTCCGGAATTCGTGCATTGGAAGGTGCCAGCCGCGCAACCGGCATTTCTCGCGGAGCAGCTTCCGTTTCCTCGGAAACCACAGTCGCACGTTCCGTCGATGCATCTCGAGTAGGGATCCGCCAACCGGCATTCCAAATCGGAGACGCAATCGCGTCCCAAACTGACGGCCGATGGCGGCTCGATCGCCTCCACCTCCGACTGTCGATCCGTTTTCGAAGCAGACGCTGCGTAAAAGTTTGCGTCAAAGTTTTATCGATAACGATTTTCTCCCTTTTTATCGACTGTCTGCCTCTTCCTTTTCTCTTACCTGACGTCCATACCGTCGACGACACGGTTTCGGTGAGTGCCTCGACCACGATAGCGTCGTCTCTGCTGTCGTAGTCCGCCGTCGGTAAGACGTTTTGCGAGTGGAAAGGATTCGTCGTCTCGGTGGTCGCGTCAAGGGGGAACGACGAGATTGCCGACTGCGCAGTGTCATTTTTCAACCAGTCGATTCGAACTCCTGAAAAGAACCGAACGAAATACACGTGGGTGGTCGTTGTAACGTCGTTTCTGCGCCACCTAGTTACCTGTTTCCATCTCTTCCTCCGCCTCGTCCTCTCGTCGATCGTCGAACGTCTGAGTTTGCTCGTCATGGCGGGACGACATCGTCGCCGTCGCGATCGTTTCCGTCGAGAAATTGTCGAACAACGGTAAAGGTCTAACCAGATCGTCGGGTCGGCAAATATCGTTTTCGCGACGCATAGGCGCCGTGCATTGGCAACGTCCGAACAAGTTGGGGATCAAGAAGTCACAGTGTGAGTTCCGCTGCCATAGACGACAATGAGCGTGCTCGTAGCAAACTTGGCCGAGTTTCGCCGCTGAAACGTTACGAAACGACACGCGTTCGATCGATCTCTCATCGAAGATCAATCCTTGCTTAGTCGGACTCGTCCAAGTTTCGACGAAGAGCATACGACGAGGCCGACAAGCGATTCGAGCTATCGTCTCGTCCGAATCTGACGCTTCTCGATATAGTCCAGTTGAATTAGCTTTGGACGCAACGCTAAACGGTACGTGAAATTTTCCTGCACCATGTCGTTTCTCCGACGTACTCGACTTTTTTTAATAACTCCGTCTCGTCGTTCGGATAGTGAAGTGGGTCTCATTTCAAAGAAAACTATACATCTTCGCTAGTGTTTAGTTTTCTTAGTCCTGCGAAGGCCTCTTTCCAGCGCCTTCTTCGGTCTCCATTATAGTATCGCGGTAAGATCGCCAACATACAGACAATTTCGACGATAAAGCACAAATGTCGACAAGTCGAAAGGGTCAGAAAACTTCAATAGGCCTGACGACCACGTTAGGAAGACGATACATTTACACTGTACATGTGAATGTTTGTGTAAACGTAGAGGGCGTCCAGGCCATAGTTGGGACAAAAGACGATTGGCAGTCGTTGAGAAGCATCTGGAAGAGTCGGTTGACAACAAGCGTTCATGCGAGTAGCTTTACGAGGACTTCAGAGTATAAGATACGTGTATGACTGTTGTGTGCTGAATAAAGTGAATTATTTGTATTTCCGAATCCCTCCTATATCTTTACAGACCATCAATATTATCTTTTGACGATCAAATGATCTTCGTTTTCTATTTAATCCACCGTAATAAATTCACCTATCAATACATTATCATATGGGATAGAAACCACTGGAAATCCTAATTTCTAATATTTCTGAATAAAGAATTTCTATAATGCGTTCATTCACGCGTTTGCCCTCTGTATTGCGAGATGTGAAACCTCAACTGTCTATATACCATAGACAGTTAAGATAGACACTGTAATAAACATATTATCGTTACCACGTTCGCGCAAGAAAATTCCAGGTACCATTTGACGTGGAATTTGACCTTTTTCTATTTGACTGGATCGATACGAAACGAGCGAAACGTGCGTAAGGTTATAGTTACTCTAAACGAATGGTAGGACGAAACGATGTTTACAAATATCCGGAGACCGCGCTGCTCAGACTCGGCGAACGAACTTAGAAAAACTCGTAAAAATCTATTTTCGTCGATTCGTCCGCTATAACCGTAGCTTGAGAAACGGCTTAACGATCGCGTCTACTTACGACCCAGACACGTGTGCCGACGAAATTGGAGGAAACCATCCCTGCAGCCGCAGAAGCCATCCAAGCAGCCGCTGTTGGCTACCTTCAAGGTGCATTGCTCGTCGACGAGACACTCCTGGCCCAAAAGAGTCGCTGCATATCGCCGAGAGAAAGGAAACAACGCTCGTTGTTATATTCTCGCCGCCGAATCGAGGTTCGTAATCGCAACAAATTCTCACCCTCGAGGCAGTACGTTCCGTTGTACGCGGCAAAGTAGGGCAAACAGCGACAATAGCCGTTCCGACAGTGACTACCCTCGATGCTGGAATCGCATTCCGCGTCCCTGGTACATCGCTCGTCCAGCCGCGCGCTCACTGTCCTCGCTGCCGAGCCCACAACGATCGTCCCCTGAAACGCGCATCGCAGTCTTCTCGTATTCCCATTTGCCCGACGACGGCGACGAGTAAACCAGAACCGAAGCTCGTTTCTTCGTTTATCCGGAAGGGAACGAGCGCCAACGATCCTGGCTTACTCGTCGGCCGTTTGCTCGTCTTTTCCACGCGTTCGATTCCTACGCGCCGCTCTACCACCTCTCACCCTGTTTCCTGTCCCATTACTTCGATCGCGTTTGCCAGTTTCTCATCTCATCGTCGAACAATAAGCGCGGACAAACGCGCCGCGAATACGGTAAAAAATGCTGGCAATACGGAAGAATCAAGCCGGATAGAATGGAAAGAGCAGGACCGTAAAGAAGAGACAAAGATAGTTGGGAAAAAAAGAGAGAGAGTGGGGGGGGAACGGAATACGTCGAACGTGCAACGTAGCGAGAGAAATGGAAGAATCGCTAACGGAGGAGAAGAGGGACGACGACCGACACATGGCGATGCTCGGAAGGAAGTAAGCGCGAAACGAGACGACGTGGCGTGACATTCGCGTCCCGAGTTTAAAGTAGCCGCGTGACATGCACCGTTAATCAGGTATTGCCAGCGAGCGCTTGGAATTAAGAGTTTCCAGTTCCTGCAAGACGACGTTTGTTTTCGCGGGAACGGCTGTTTACGCGGCTGACGCACCACACTTCCATTTCCGCGTGTTTCGCGCCACACATTCGTGCCCGTCGGCTCGCCTCACCCGCCCTATCTCCTTCCCGAGTGCGAAACCGTAAATCTTGACGATCATCGGTCGCGCGAATTAGCGTCAGAGATAGTCGACCACCGAACGAAACTCACCAAACGATCGATCGCGATCGCAAACAGAAGAACGACGATCGTTTCACCGTTGCCACGCATCGTTCTCTCGGCTACGCGGCTCTCTGTCTCGACGATCGATTGGCCGATCGATCGATCACGCTGTATTTTCCTTTGCTTCTGCGTCGAGAGCGTGCTCGCGACGAACGATTCGATATATCTCGCACGAGTACCCGGCGCGACTGCGATGTCCGCGCGTTCTTCGCAATGACTGAAAGCAAACGGCGATCCTGGCTGCTTTTGGTCCCCGTGCACGAACGATGCAAAAGCGGACACAACTGTGTTCCCTCGTTCTCCCACCTCTTTGCCGCGCTCTCGGTCTTCGTCTCGGTCTATGTTCCGGACTTCTGGTCTCGATCCTTCTTCGAGTCACTACTCTCCCTTCCGCGATCGTAGCGTATGGTGATCGGCAAATTCGCGATATCGTTTGCCCGCTTCGCGTCTATCTCTATGACGCGACTCTTCGAAAATAATAGTTGGAACTGTCGGACGAGGTAAGAACGACGAGGAACGAGCAAGACGGAAATGGAAAAAGTAAGAAGAAAGGGTGACGAACGAATAATATTCGGGTCACGCGCAGACTGCTTCAAAATTCATTGGTATTCCAATACGAAACGAGCAACGAACTTGGTCGTGATCCACCCCTTCTTTTCTTCTTCTTCCTGCTCGATCAGCCGCGCTTCCCTTTCTCATCGTCTTCCTCGTCGTCTTGCCCGTTGTGTTACTCGTCGCACCGGTACATCTACCGGTGCATGTGGTTTCGTTAATTTCTACTCCTCGAGGAAGATTGGTCGCGCAACCAAACGGTATCGTTAACCTACCGTTTCGTCGGCACGTCATCGTTTCACGAGCTACCCTTGGCCCGTATCCGACTCGTGATCGAGACGCGAGTGACGGCCAGTCCTTCGGACTCTTTCTTTAGGCCCGCTCGATAAGCCGAAAGAAGGAGGCGCGAAGCGAGAAGCGGGAAGCGGGAAGCGGGAAACGGCACGCGGTGAGTCGCCCGAGAAACAGGAAGCGCCGCGATGGACTACGTTGGAATGTAAATGGAGAATCGACCGAGACCCGAGAACAAAAGAAGAGCCAACCGCGAGAAACGCGTAGTGCGCGTTGGGCGCGAGGTAAAAGACCTACACGGAAGTGCCATAAAATTCTGCAGGGGTCGAAGCAAGATGAGAAATGATCGCCTCGTTGAAATCTTTGCCAGTTCGTTTTAATCCGTGAACGAATAATTTCCTCTCGTCTGTACTTTCGAAAGGCACCTGTGACTGATCTAGATGAAATATCATACACATCGTAGGATCCAACAGTAAATCTAAAATATAAAATTTTAGCTTCGGCAGTTAGTACATTCGAAAGATACAGGCAAGTCCCTATATACTGTTATATATTTAATAGATCTTTATAATAATGTTAGACGCAATATATCGTGTGTTGGTTTGGGTTAGGTTAATCACTGAAACATGAAATAAATCGTTCGAAAACACTGTCACCAACATCACCTAATAACAGCAATGATCTATTATATTGTGTATATGTATAGGGGCCTCTGTATTCGGAACACACGATTTCTCAACAACATCCTTGCTTTGTCTGCATCCGAGTGTTTGTATTGTAGCACATTTTGTGTGCTACGAAACAAGCGACGGGTCAGGGAAGATTTCTAGCGTACCAACCGTGCTATTTACAAAATTCTTTTCGCACTTCGATTAGACGATCGATCTCACCTTGGTGCTGTACGATTGCTCGTTTCATCCGCGATTATGTTCGAGAAATGTGCGAATAAGGATGTCCGGAATCCATTTAAATATCTACCTTAATTTATCTCACATTTCATTTTGAATGGATCCCAATTCTATGCTCTTATCTGACCGAGTATCTCGAAATTATGCTCTAACGACGATAATGATAATCCTCCCGATCCCCGCACCTTCTATACCTTCTTCTTTTCTCGTGCCTCGTTATTCTCTTCGAATTAATTAGATCTCACTTATTAATTTTGCCGCGCGTATACGAGTACATGCATCCTTGTTCCTGCTTTCTTCTCGGAAGAGACGATTTTGATCGTACTCCAGAAAATGTATCGTAAAAACGTCTCTCGACCTGGTTCGTTTTCAATTTTGCCAAAATTTCATTTACTAATTTCGTTTTGAAACTTTTCATACCGATGATGTAAGCGATATTTGAAAAATGCCGCTCTTTCAAAATCTTTCACGGAATTGGATTACCGCGTGCGGATGGTTTCACCCAATCAAAAAATGGAAGGGCGAATACTACGTGAGATTTTGCGTAGATTTCTCGAACTTCTATCGCTAACGAATTGCTTTTAGACTCTTTCTTGCATCGAATGCTCTTTGAAAAAATAGGAAAGGACAAGGGAAAGCAAAACGTTAATGTAATGTGTACATTCGAGTGAATTATAATCATAAATATTACGCAACTCGTCCAGTAGTTTGTCCGCACACGTCGCCCTCAGCGAGTTAGTTATTCACGCGTTTCGTTAGAAGTATAGGTTAAACGTTAAAGAAATTGTCCTTCAGACATGGTATTTTCTACGAAAATAATTTACAATTCCGGTAAGTACATGTAAAATCGCTTTGTACTGAATGATCGTTGCTTCGAGTCGGTGTTTCTTTAAGATAACGATAGAATGTAAAAAGATTCGTAAAACTGGAAGTCACTCAAACGAAATTAGAATCGGAGAAACTTAAACTTTAATTTGCTCATCGATTGATTACTGATCATTGATAAAAGATTGAAATTTGTTTTACTTTCAGCATTCAGGCACACTGTGAAGCAACTATTTTTAGTTGAGCATCTTGTTAAACACGTAAGAAAATTACAATGCAATTTCCATAACCGCTACTTCCGTGATACGTTTCTAAACTTAACGCTCGCAGGGTATCTCAAAATAATATCTTTCCTTTTAGCAATTTTATGGTCAGTTACGAGCAGGGACATATATATCGAGTCTGATAACGCAAAGGTTTTATAGCACGAAACAAGTGTTTAATAGGAGTAAGCCCCATTGCAACGTTGGTACAATCGGACATGTCGATCATGGAAAAACGACGCTTACAGCAGCTATTACCAAGGGTATATTTGCCAGTTGAATTTCATTTACATTAACCATTTTATCTGTTGCGTTCACTGTTGTCCTTGTCTGTTGTAGTTCTTTCTCAAATGGAACTCGCAACAGCGAAAGAATACGCTGATATTGATAAAGCACCTGAAGAAAAAGCACGTGGTATAACTATTAATGTCGCGCATATTGAATATCAGACAGAGAAACGCCATTATGGACATACTGATTGTCCAGGACATGCGGATTATATCAAAAACATGATCACTGGAACGTCACAGATGGATGGAGCTATACTTGTTGTTGCTGCTACAGATGGTACCATGCCACAAACCCGAGAGCATCTACTTCTTGCTAAGCAGATTGGTATCAACAAGATTGTTGTTTTCATCAATAAGGTAAGATCTTTCATGTACTTGGATGAGTACCATCTATGTAAAAACTACCTCGTCCCCCTTCTCTGTTGTCAAAACGCTATGTTTTTTTTATTCATACAGGTTGACATTGCAGATAATGAAATGGTCGATCTAGTAGAAATGGAAATAAGAGAGTTGTTGTCCGAAATGGGTTATGATGGAATAAACACACCTGTTGTTAAAGGTAGTGCCCTTTGTGCGATAGAGGGTACTAATTTAGATATAGGACGGGATGCTATAATGAAATTGTTAGATGCTGTGGATGCTTATATTCCAACTCCTGTCAGAGAATTGGACAAACCTTTCTACTTACCAGTAGAAAATGTTTACTCTGTTACGGGTAGAGGGACGGTAGTTAGTGGCAGATTGGAACGTGGAAAGATAAAGAAGGGTATGGAATGTGAGGTGATTGGGTACAACAAAAAAATGAAGGCCACGATAACAGGAATAGAAATGTTTCATCAAACGTTGGAAGAAGCCGAAGCGGGAGACCAAATGGGTGCTTTGCTTAGAGGTTTAAAAAGAGATGATGTCAGAAGGGGCATGATAGTGTGTAAACCAGGAAGCACAAAAGCCGACGATCATTTCGAATGTCAACTGTACATGCTGACTCCTGCGGAAGGAGGTAGAAAAAAACCTATGAATCATCACATGCAAAGTCAAATATTTTCCAAGACCTGGGATTGTGCAGCTCAAGTAAATTTGCAAACAAAGAACTTGATCATGCCTGGCGAAGACTCTAGGTAAATTTTCTTTAAATATTATTCAAACGGAAAAACAAGTTACACGAATTGATAAATCGATTCAACGTGGATATGGATTTTTGTTTTCAGTGCTACGTTAAAATTGTTAAAACCAATGGTGTGTGAAAAGGGCCAGCGATTTACGATAAGAGATGGCATGACGACTATAGCAACTGGAGTAATCACGAATATTTTGCCAAAACTCAGCGAACTCGAGCGATTAGATCTTCTTGCAGGTAAAAAGAAAGTAAAGAAACAAGCGGCGCAAGCTTAATTCTAATTATTTACTGCATTTATCGTGTCTGTAAAACTATGTAGAACTAGATTCAACAAATACATACACACACATATGTATATTATATATATAAATATATATATATGATATCGTATAATATTCGACTCGAAAATATTACTTTGTTATGTTGGAAAGTAATAAATAAACTTTTTTTGTATATAATGTATTTTAATTTTCTGTTTTTAAAATGGTCGATTTTTAATATCGATAAAGCATAATTTCCTCAACGAATAGAGAACGTAAGTACTTTAAACGATTTGAAAATGTCTTAACTTTGAAAAAACAGTTCAACGATGATTTATTGAGTCCAATACATAAACGGTACAAGTTGTTTCAAACAACAGATGAGACACCAATACGAAATATTTCGTTCTCTTACTTCTGTTATTTCTTAACCATAGTTGTGCTATGGTGTTTGTGTACAAATTACTTGGTGCATTCAGGTGTATTCAATTGGCAATAAAATAAAGGAATTAGGGAAAGGACCGTGTGCAACGTTTTGTCTCTCCATAACGAAACGAACGTATTTGTATAGAAAGAAAAAAACACTGTTTATATAATTTAAGTTGAACAAATGGTACATTCACCTTCGCTAATAAAAATAGTAAATAGTCCCCATTATCCTGGACAGGCGCAACTGACTACAAACTGTACTTCGCTCCAATCGAAATATTATTTCAAAATACAACGCTGTGTGTTTGACAATCGTAGATTACTCGTAAAAACGACTGCTGGCACTGCACGCCTAGTGCTTTCTTTTCCTTCTTCATTTATGTTCGTTGGATGATTCTGTGTGTACATACGCAAGGTAGCAGCAGATTATATCATTTATTTGTAAAGATTGAACTACTTTGAGAATTTCTCAAATTTCGTGTGTGTGTATGTGTACACATGAATGTGTACGCGCGTAAGCATATGCAGACGCATGTGTAAACAGTTGCTTTTAATATTAGCGCATCGACTGTATCGAAAGATTCTTTCTTACAGAATTAATTTTTCACTTTTTTACTTTACGAAGCAGCCCGTTCATTCATTCCGCCACAGGCAATTCATGTACAATGTTTCAGCATACAATATTATAAAATTAGCAACAGAAATCCGACAGCTTTGACACTATGCCTTAAAGCAAATCGACAATTCGGTTGATTGACAAGTTATGCATTCATTACACTAAATACATCATTTCACACAACATACGTGTACTCACGCATACTCATATCAATTATACGTAAATAAAGGAAAGAATGACTGTAATCTACGATACGTAAAGTTTCATTGAGTCAACGTGCATCGGTCAAATCGTATTTTGAAACTGACTTGTATGGATTATACCTCGTGTCTAATTCACGTACGCAAATCATGACATGCGTGGAAACGCAATGTTCAATTCCTAGTATCATCTAGCCTTTAAGACAAAACTCGGGAAACGCGAATCGTCGAAATATTTTTATCATCGTATGACAGTTAAATATGAAACGAAAGGAATCGTACCCATTAATTCTATCCAAGAAAGAATCTCTGACTTATGGTGAGGCACAAGTACGTAACGTACTTAGTATGCACGTGTACGTATATGGTTTGCCTCTATTCGTATTATACACACGACGTGGCAAACTAAAGATCTTCATCATCTTCTGGTAGCGCTGTCTCTTGTGCTTCCTTAAGATCTTTCTCTATCTGTTGCTGCCACTGTGGATCCATTGTAACTTCCGGAGGAAGAAGAGCTGGCATCGCAACAAATTCAAGATTTGCATCACCGATCAGCTTACGTCCCAACCACAAGAAAGGTTTCTCAAAGTTGTAGTTGCTCTTTGCACTGATGTCGTAGTACTAAAATAAACATGGAGAAAATCGTTGTTACGATTAAATGTGCATTATGTCAACAGTTCCTATATTTAAAGCTAAATTAGATTTGAAGAATGTGTATAGCTTAAGATAAGTCAAACTAGAAAGATATTTGGTACATTACGTACTGCAAAAAGCAAGAAGAAAAAAAAGATTCGTAAAATCAAACTACAAAAATACTATATGCTTTGGACATGCTATTACCTGTAGATTCTTCTTCCTATGAAAGACGATGCTCTTGGCTTTTACTTTCCTATCCTTAATGTCAACTTTATTCCCACATAGAACTATAGGTATATTCTCACAAACACGAACCAAATCTCTATGCCAATTAGGTACGTTTTTGTACGTTACTCTTGACGTAACGTCAAACATGATGACAGCACACTGTCCTTGAATGTAATATCCATCTCTCAGACCACCAAACTTTTCTTGACCAGCTGTATCCCAAACGTTGAAACGAATCGGACCACGATTCGTGTGAAAGATCAGAGGATGTACCTCGACACCTAAAGTTGCGACATATTTTTTTTCGAATTCACCGGTCAAGTGCCGTTTGACGAACGTCGTTTTTCCAGTACCACCGTCACCTACTAGTACACATTTGAAAGTTGGAATCTCAACATTTTGTGCCATCTGTGCCATACCGATTGTTGGACCACAAACTGTTGATGTAACAAAAAGAGATCTGAAAAAGTAACATTTATATATAAAAACTGATCAGCTAGATGAGAATAAAACCGAATGCAAAAGAGAAATGTATTATCGATTAGGTTATTATAGATACACTAGAAAATTAGAATAGTCCGACACTTGGAAGTTGCTGGAAGATGCTAGATCGAAAATCACGCATCGAAAACGTGATCGGCGTGTCTGTTTTTTCACTACATTTGTAGTTATTTAAAAATAATACGTTATATCTCGATTATAATATGAACACACCTATCAAAATACTACTTTGTCGTAATTTTTCTAGTAAATTGCAAGGCCGGTTTATCGTTAACGTCCCGCGCTCGACGTACAAAATTTACCACGTTCCGCTAAAAGAATGGCGCCTCTCGTTGTAACACAAGCTTTCGCGTTAATCTTGTCACGCGACTACACGTAATTTTGATAGAAATTGCAAAGAATCGAACAAACCGACGATAGATTTATTATGAATCTATGAGAATCGGAGAATATTTGTACAAAATTTCCCGGCAAGTAACGTGTACGTGAAAATGAGCGATAAAATTTACCCTGCAACACAGTCGTTACGGCTCACAATGGCGTTCCTTCAAGTCGACGACAGGGGTCCGCATTTTCATCATTCGCTAAGTAGAATATCATTCAATTTAACAAATGTATCTAATCGATAAGCCATGAAAAAATTAAATTGAAATATTTTTTCGTCTAAATTATTAAAATAATATGTAAATCGGTGGTTTTTTTTTTAAATTGTAAGTAGATAATGACGTAAGTCAGCGACATCTATTTTATGCGCGCCACACCGAGCCGGTATCGAAGAATTTCAGTTTTTAACGGGAGAATTAATACGTATACGTATGCGTATACGTGGAAGGATGCATTGGCGCACGTTAGGCGGTTAAATTTGAGTGCACACTAACTGCACTTTAACTTTCCATCTTTTTCCCAATGGTTTTCTTTCGTTTTCGTTTTCTTTCTTCCGTTTCGATAGAAGTATATAATACATCAAAACGTAGATCGTAAAATTCGCGTTTGTCGTATCAAAGTGTCTGATATTTTTATGTTTGCATTGATAACGGAGATTCATTCGCTTTTTTTGTTTCATTTAACGAAACAGAGTATTACAGAGTTCCAAGAATATACACGTATGAGGGCGACAGATTCAAACATATATCGAAAAATTGGAGAAAGAAGAAATCGAAGAAGTTCCGAATTTTACATTGGAGGCTGTATATTTAATGGAAATATAGATCAGTATGGAAAGAAAAATTCTAAGGGTAAATAAATGGTAAAGGAAGTAGGGGGGGGGGAATGACGAAGGTGGGGCTACGTTGAGGTCTAGATTCGGTCCTGAGTATAGTTGACGTCAGCGGCGCATGCGCAACAGAACGGACGGCACTGCAGAAGCAGCCGAGTTCGCGAGTGTATCGATTTTACGATCGTGTCTCTCGCCGCTAGTGCGTCCGTTTCCTTTAGTTTTTAGTGGTCGTGCTCATAGTACATGGATAAAATCGTGAATGGGATTAGTCACTAGTCTCATCGTTCCGTACACCCGCTGACTCGCAACACTTTGCCACCCTCGCCATGACCAAGGATAGATTAGCAGCCCTCGTTGCGGTGAGTTTTCAAAAACTAGCTATATTTTTTTCGAAATCGAGCCAAATCGCCGAACGGTCGACGACAACTTGCCCGTCTACTTTTTTCTTCCTTCTTTCTTCTTTTTTTCTGTGGTTTTCTCTCTAGTTTTCTCTAAATTATGCGCTCTCTCTCTCTCTCTCTCTCTCTCTCTCTTACTCCTGCAAATCTCAGTTTTGTTAGTGTCTGTTTGTAATTCTGTTACTTGGACTCTCTGCATCGTTCGTATTTTGTGACGTTCGAAGAAACGGTATTCTCTCGCGATATATATGCACTTATATATATATATACATATACATATACACACACACACACATACATACATACATACATACACATATATATATATATGTATGTATGTATGTATTTATACGTGTAATATAGTACATCGTCGTTTTATTCGACGACATCAAATATTTCCTTTAAAAACACCAATCGTCAAACAAATCGATGCTCGTTTACTGGTAAAATGGAAAGAAGGCGTTTCCGAGATGTCTACTTGACTGTCAACCATTCGGTAGTTGAACAGAGAGCGAGAGCGAGCGAGTGAGCGAGCGTGAGAGTTCAGAAAAGAGGGAGAGAAAGAGAGAGACCAATGCCTCCTGCCTGTGACTGACAGGTGTTTGCCAATATATGTTTTTCGTCATCGTTTATTTCATAACGATGACAGAGTTCTCGATGCCGGTACAAGTACATTCAGGCAGTCACTTTCAAATGGAAGATTCATTCTTCCGGATGACGTTCGAACATTGTGATACAATACATAATGTTCCGGGTATTGACGAGTATTTTTATAGTTTCATTGGGAGGTGACCGATCGTACGTAGGAATAGAGGTGTCGGTGTCGATGACTCAGAGGCGCCGACTAATACTCACAAGAACCTGCTACATATGTATTTGGGCGTACCTGAGCCCATTCGACGATCGTTTTCCTATTTTTCTTCTTTCGTTTGACTTTGGAAAGAAAGAAATCAGTGGTTTCTAATTACGATAAACAATTACCCTACGAACAATCCCTCTCATCTCCACACTCTCCCCCCTCCCTTACATATATTCCGACCAATCGTGAGAATCAACTCGCTTGGTTATCTGTCTTTTTTTTTGAGATGTTAATTACACGCGGTTGTCGTGCGTATTGCCCGATACCATGCAAGGGACAAATCATTCGTGTTCAAAATTATTTCTTGATCGTTTGTCGCGTTACGTAGATAGTATATGTGTAGTTTGTTTAGCGTGCCTAGCTGCGTTAGACATTGCGTTGTGTTCTAATTCTTTCTTCTTCAACGGCCTGGATTTTCGTACGAGAATGCGTTCACGATTGAAACGCTTGGAAATCGGCGAATCGTATGCTCGACTTCTAATCGAGTTCTCTTTATTTTTTGATACAACTGAAAATGGTAGTCAAAGTGAAAAGTCGCATAAAAAAATAAGAAGTAAATAAGATGTATGTATATCGTAATATTTGTTAAAAAGGGATGACACGAACGTGTGCTTGTTGCGTCTGCATAGGTTATGCCGTCTGATAAAAGCAATAGCAGTAGAACTTGTTGGGGATAGTTAGGTATTATCCACAAATCAGTTATTAGAGTTTCGAAAAGAAAGAATCGAGAAAGAACGGCCTACTTTTTCGTTTTCGTGTTTTATATAATGTATCGTGCGATAATCTCGACATCTTGATATAATCTCGAGTAGGACTTCGAAACAGTGACGGATATAGAAATCTTTCATGGGCGGAGGGCGAAATGTGAGAATTATAATAGGAACATATTATAGTAATATTTGTAAATATTATACATAAATACATTATGGAATCTTCTTATTACAAGATTTAAAATTTATTTGTAATTTCTATTTTAATATCTCTATCTGATGCCGTAGTTTAAACAATTAGATTCACATTAATTACATACTTAACACATTTTTCAGAATATGACAATATCGATAGTTTTATATTTTATTAGTCGCGTTTAAACAATTTGAAATTCAGTGAATTATGTCTCGCGACAAATTTTACCAGGTCTGCATTTATTAGTTAGCTGTAGATAAATGAAGGAGGTACGAACAAAGAGTTAAGGAGGAGAGATCGATGAAAACGTACAATAGCTGGAATATAAAAATATATTCGCGTGAAGACGATTAACCCTTTATAGTCGGATGTCGCCACTGTGGCAGCATTTAAAATTTGTCATTAAAGTCAGATGTCGCCATAGTGGCGGCATTCAAAATTTATTTTCAAATTGTAAATATTTATTGTTTCGGTAGTGGCGGTAGAAAAATATGCCGATCGCAAACAGTTAAAGTAGCGTTAGACCTGTTCGATGGTTTGAACGAGGATGAGATATAGGGAGTGTAACGAGAACTAGTACGGACGAGATTTTCCGTTTGATTCGTATTTGGACATTGTTTGGCATGTGTTTGAAAATACAATGAAGCTTTGCGAGTATCGATCGTATTGGACTGACGATATAATTATCGGACGTTCAGTCTGTTAGTGGAGTAAAAGTATCGTATTATTCAATACAAAATGCAGCACATATAACAATTTGTTAATCGAAACGGAATAACGAGTATCGTATCTGTCGCGAGTAAAATACAACACTATCGATGTGACTGGTCTTTCACGTCCTTTCTCGTGATCGTGTCTTCGATGCTAATTCGTCGACGCGAATCTACACACCACGAACTGTTTTTCGGCAACTTGTCGTTGGTTGTCATCGCGTTCACTTTACATTCGCGAACCGGTCTTTCGAAAATGAGCCGTTCACAGTTCAAAATGTTTAATTCCATTTTCGGAAATTTTGCAGATCTTTGTGCTAAAGCAGTCGACTGATACTTATCTATAGTAATATTGTAAATAGAGAAAGCCTCTACATAGGTATATGCGTAAGCCCGAGGTAATCTCAGAAACTATTCAATCGATTTATATAATTCCTTCACCGTTGGAAGGTACATTTCCTTCAGATGGACACAGACTATATCCTATTATACGCTTCTGCTTAACCGTTTGAGTCGCAAGCAGCGCGATCGCGCTGTTTAGATTTCGTGTCGAAAAGTCCTAGTACGTTTGAATGCTACGGACGACTGATGGTATTTTGTACTTTATTGTTATCTTCTCAATAATTTTTATTGAACAAAACTCGAAATATTTATAAACTAATAGTACGCATATATAATAGTATAGGTGTATTTCATAAAATAACAAATATGACGAGAACTATTGCACCGCTTGTTTCTCTTTCTAATCGATTAAGATTTTTCTACTCTGTTTTTTCAAACACCCCTGCCGTTCAAACGGTTGAGGAAGCGAACGATGAGCGTAGACGCGATTCAAGTCGGATTAATGCAGTTTGGTTTTCACTTCACGATTGCGTCTTCGCGACTTGCTCGACCGACGGTCGGAAAATACTTCCTACAAATGTTTCTCGAATACCATTTACCATATCGATCTCTATTACAAACTACGGAGAATCTAAAATGGCTAAATTAAATTCCAGCTAGTCTTTTATAATTTCATCGACTTGGTTCACTTTTTATTTCCTGCAGTTAACACTTTACCGACCGATGGCCGATTAATCCCTTTTTTGTCACCGACGCTTACCGACCGAAAGCCTATTAATCGGCTTTTTGTCGCCGGCAATCTTTCTCATTATTTGAGCAGTAATTTGTTATTTAGTACCAAGGTACCTTGCTCAGTTGCGTTGCTTCGTAAGATGCCACAGTTTTATACCAATTAGAAAAACTTACCGTACGCGATGAACGAAAAGAATGGTATTAGAGAGTCTAAACCGAAACAGAGCCGGCGCCAGGGAGAATCTGCACCTCAGTTGCCGGTCGGACGTGTTTATGCTGTTGAACCGGTGGCGGTCGGTAAAGTGTTAACCGATTTGGCGAATAAGCGGCTGAAATATGTACCAACTGATTGATCGCTAGCATGTACACGAATTGAAAACAACGTAATCCGAAAGAAGCTGACTGGATGATGGACGTTGATCGTGCATTCGATGCACGCCACTGCAAAAACCAAATCGACTATTAACGAATACTTTGTTGATTTGTTTCAGGCCCAGTCGGACGACGATGACGTGGCGGACGATGTTTCCGTCAACGTTGGCGGGCCAGATGATTTTATGACCGAATTTTTCGCGGAGGTAAGTATACAATCTGTACAACTGCGGACGTCAAGTCTCCTTTCAAAAGAAACTCTATTTCCCAGCATGGTATCTCATCGCCAAGAAACATGCTTTCTTCCCTTTTTCTTTCTTTCTTTCTCGTTTCCTCCATCTATTCTCCGACCGATCTTATCTATTTGCCCCGCCCCTTATCCCCCTCTTCTGTCTCTTTTTCGAATTATTTCACACAACCGCGAGACAATACGTAGCAGCGTATTATACGTACGCGATCAAGGGCGATTAAGCGGCAGTTCGAAAGTTCACGTAAACGTTAAGTTCGGCTATGATCTATCGATTCCTGTTGTCTAGACGATCGGATTCCATCTGTTGAGCGACTGGATGGAATTATCTTTTTCGAAGTCGCGAACAGCGATCGAATTTTCGCATTGATACGCAAACGATCTGTACGTAACTTGATCAGTTAAAACAATCGACGAATTCGTCGTCGGACTACGGCGATCAGAATGCAAGAGATCGAAGTATCGTTGTCGCGTTCGCGTGTTTATTTCGATGGAATCGCAATAAGCGATGGAACGAAATTTATCAACTGCGTTATGCGTATGAAAAGTGGTTTACGTATCGTAAGCGCAGGAAGGCGACGAACGATCGGCATTTCTATTTGACGCGGTTCCGTTGATTCGTCGATAAACAGGGGAACGCAGTTACAAAGGAGACGCGACCAGTCGTCGACAAACGAGCTCACGTCGATATCGAAACGCAAGAAAATTTCTGTTCGGATGGTTTCGTCTCGATATTGGAGAATTAGGTCGAGACGACTCCGAGCCGAATGGCCATATCGCGTCATCTATCGCGTACAAAATGTATCAAATATTTCAACCCCTGTTTTCGCATCCATTCTGTCTGTATGTTGTTCACTGTGCGATTTTCTCATTGGGTCGCGTTACTCGTACACCCCCGTTCATAAATGTTAGGACACTTACTGGTTTCATAGGAAACGCGACAATTAATCTAAAGTATCAAGAAAACGATTAATAGACCAGAATTTTATAATCGTGCGAGGATGCAAATTTAAAAATTTGTTTCAGTTATGCGAAAGAATGAACGTAGTACGGTCAATTATATCTAACAACTATTATCCTTTTATTAACTTAAATTCTGTCGAAAAAATTAAAGATAAGTTGGATAGGATAGCGAAATGCGAATATGTTTTGTATTGGATTGGAAAATAAGTGATTTCGGACTTTATCATTACCAGCTAATGGCAATATCCGCAATCACTTAGTTGCCAACCCAATAGAATCACTTACAGCATATCTCATGGCAAATAGCAAAAAATACGAACGTGAAAATGAGTGAAAACGGTGATCAAAGAATATAATTATTAGCTAAATCAGATCGACGACACTTTTGTTAAAACGTGGAATATACATATACGGATCTGAAGAGATGGTTGGATATGTGTTCGATTCAATCACAGAGTTTAGTTTTGCAGTGGTTCATTTTTACGTTGACGCGTGTAGGTTCCGTACTTGTCGGAGGCTGCACCTCAGCGCTATCAGTTGTTTCCTGTTCGCGGAGAAGTTCGTACATTTTGTATGCGTTTTGGCGAGGCTTAGTGTTGTTAGGGGAAATTGGTAGACGTAAGGGGATTTTCTTGGAGCCCGAAGGTCGCGACTTGATCAACCGTGTGGACCGGCCTTGCGTAGCGAACTCTTTTTGCAAAATTAACACTTTACCGACCGATAGCCGGTTAATCGGTTCCTTGTCACCGACGTTTACCGACCGATAGTCCATTAATCGGTTTCTTGTTGCCGACAATCTTTCTCATTATTTGAGCAATAATTTGTTATTTAGTACCAAGATACCTCGTTCATTTGCGTCAGTTACGTTGCTTCATAAACTGCCACAGTTTTATACCAATTTGAAAAACGTACCGTTCGCGATGAACAAAAAGAATGGTATTCGTGGAGAGTCTAAACCGAAACAGAGCCGGCGCCAGGGAGAATCTGCGCCTGAGATGCCGGTCGGACGAGCGTATGCTGTTGAATCACTAGCAGTCGGTAAAGTGTTAAATAGTTTCGGACTGGATGTTTATGACACCAACGATTTGCTGTTAAGGGCGCCGTAAAATATTTCAGCGAAATCACGCAACCAAGGAAAGTTGCTTATTGGAAGTTAACGGCTTTCTCAAAAATAGCTTTAAGAATAGCATCGCTGATAAACCGTGCTTGCTAGCCGTTTGCATGACAAATTCCTCTTTTGTTCGTGCAACTAGTCGTTACACATCTTTTATAATCTAACGTTTCTTATTGGAGTTCACGTAGATATCGTAATAATAATAAAGGGTGGCGTACGTCGATATTCGATGCGAATCATCACGCCCGAACAAACATTGTTTGGGAAACGTAGAATGGAAAAATACGAAAGATCAGAATTCAACGCGACTCGGTACCACGCACCTACGCATTACCGGCAATTCGATGTAGGAAATCAGTGCAAATAGGATCCTTGACATTTGCGTCCGTTGCTATTTGCGTGGGCACGTATTAACTCTGACTGCTTGTTTCGGTATCCGATCTTTTTTATTCTATAGCGCGTGGGAAGAGACAACTTTAATAAAGGTGAAACATCGGCGTGAATCGTTACCGTAGAAACGACATATCAATCACTTGTCGCCATTTATCGTTTCGAAAATAAAATCAGTTGAAATCTACCTTTTCTCCTACTGGACGAGCGCGGCCCTACAACTTTCAACAATCTTATCGACCGATGTTAAACGTTTTACTATTCACGTATGTTACGAAGAAGTAGCTACTAACCGATTTACTCTTTAGTTTCTGTGGATTTGCCTTCGTAACACGATGCCTGTGAAAACTATATATTATTCAAACGAGTTCACCACCCATTGCATACTTTTCCTTCCTTGCTGGATTATTTTCCGTTCTTCTTTCTCGTCGTATAACTCACGATCGATAGTTCATATTTTTCAACGTATTCTTCCCCATTTCTCTCTTTTTCTATTTGTTTTCTTTCCTTCGTTTCTGTATCTTCTTCGATTTTTATCGACACCGCTACGTGGTTTAACGTCTTCTAATTTTTCCATAGGTGGAGGAGATCCGCGAAATGATAGACAGGATCCAGACGAACGTAGAGGATGTGAAGAAAAAACATAGTGCCATCTTATCGGCACCACAAACCGACGAAAGTGAGTTCCAACGGTCTCTTCTTATTCTTATCCGTCTCGTGCATCGATCGCGCAAACCATCGCGCGAGAGATCCAAATGAAAATTGTTCCATCGTTGGATACGTTTAATCGCTGTTTGTAGAACGCAGACGGCCAATTTTCCGTAGGATCAAATCTATTTGCTTCTGGCTGATAAACAATTCGCAGAAAATAGCTGCGTTACAACGAGTATGGAAAACCGTGTACGAGTCGAACGCGAAGGATTGTACGTCGTTCGTCCAGTCTTTCGGAAGTGGTGGTTAGACGAGCAAAGGAACAGAATTGGACGGGTAATAAAGAAAGGCAGTGAAGCAGAAAAGGAAAGACGACAGGGAAAAAGAACGGAACGATAGAACGACAAAGATCGTTAGGAGCGTCCAATACGATTGGTCTTGCCCTCGTTGCTATCGTAACTGGCCACTCGGCCCTCGTAATTAGAGATTCGTTGTTTATAATGCTCTTTCTTGTTTTGCTAGTCTTTAACGATGCTCGATTACCGGCGTTCCGATTATTCGACAAACCGATCAGTTGGATCCGATCGCTCCGGCTGGAATGCTTGCCGGCTGATCTCTCTTCGGATCTACATATGTATCGTATATAGGAAGCGATAGAAATAGCAGGATTATGTTCTCCTACGTCCGAGGATGGATATAATCGACAGAATGAGAATGCGGTTCGTGTTTCCTTGTATTATTATAATTTTCGAATATAAAGCGAGCTCCTACATCGATACACCGAGCAGCGGAAAACTGATCTTTCGATTTCGGTAGATCGCTTGATATATGCGAAAAAATCCCTATCGATCGTTGGAACGATTTGTCCAGTGTACACGAGCAATTTTATATACTAACTGTAGGTTAGGAGTCGAAGAAGCATCGGAGGAATAGCGAGGACAACGAGGTCAGCGGGAGAACCGAAAGATAGAGACGCGAATGTGCGCGCGCGATGATTCACGAAGAACGGAGATGAACACCGTGAACGACCAAGTCGAGTGACGTTGTTCGTCGCGAGAAACTGAAGAGGACGACCCGATCGATGCACCACGAGTGCACACTGCACACACGTACTTACTTTTACGTCTGACATCGGCTGACTTGGAAGCGTTCTAGCGAAAAGATCGATCGAGCTCTCTTGCTCCTCGTTTCAAAACGAAAAACGAAACCGACCACGGTTTTCTCATCGTCGCTATCGATCTATTTCTTCCCACGTGCTCGTACGATGCTTGATCACAGTCGAGGAGATGTGAAACAGCGTCTGCAGCGTCCTAAAACAGTCAGATGGCTTCGTTTGCCGAAGCCACGCGAACGCGATCAAAGCGCGATTTAGATTGGATTTAGATAGCGTCGAGTCGATTTTCTAGCTGTCGGTTACACGAGCGGCGTGCCACGATCGCTAGAAGCGCTTGTTATCGAAAGAGGTTGTCGTATCGAAGATCGTCTGTCGCGTATCCCGATAGAACGACGGATTCGTTGGAATAAATAGGTCGCTGAATGCTGGTTGACGAAGCGGTAGTTCGATTTTATCATTCGCTGTGCTGCTCGTTACGCTCGATATGTACAATTCGTAGCGGAAGCGTGCGTTCCATATGGAAACGCGTTTGATAAATCGCGCACGAGAATGCCGAAATCAGAAGCGTCCGAGAGATCGATATCGCGTCGCGTTCGTCGTTTGGTTCTCCGAGAGAAAAGAAAGAAGGCAAGAAAAGGAAGAGGAAAAGAGGGAATTTTTCTGGAACGGGAAACGCGCGCGCCATTCGATCGAATTCGAGCGCCCCGTGTCTCCCGGGCGTGCCGTGTTCTCGAGAGGCTTTGGAAGTAGGTCTGGCACGTTTCCACCCCGTATTAACCCAATTCCATCGAGCACCCTCGACGCAGGAGAATGCGCGCGCTCGTCGCGTCACCTATGAGAACGCGTGCACAGCCGGCGACTGTACTAGCGGAATCCAATTCAATGTCGAAGTCAAATTCGATCGGAGATACGATCTTGGAAATCTCGATCGGTCGAAATGTTTTCCTTTCTTCTCTGTTCGTCGTTCGACCACGTCTCTAGGCTCGAGCCTCGCTTTTTAACTAGTATCGGTAGCTACTTATATGTGTCAGGTCTTCATTAGAGTTAGGGGCGCGTAACGAATCTTTCTTTGGATTAGACATTGTTGTTATGCACGAGCGAAGATATTTACTAGTCCAATTATGATTGTGACGGAATTTGACAAGTAACCATGGTAATTAGATACTGGGAATGCGAATGGCAATGATCTTAGACTCAATAACGAATCCACGGTCAGCGGGATGACAAATGCGATAATGAACCTGACACACGTGTTCCCTGTACTAGTCGAACTTATCGGATTGAACCTCGGTCCAAGTGGAACTGCCCTTATATACTCCTCTTCGTATCTCTCTGTATCCCTCAGGTCGATTCCTGTTTTTAATGAGAGTAATTTAATTACTTCATACCTCTGTTAGGTGCACGTCCCTCCCGTGGCCGTGGCTACGTTCAGTGACCCATTATGTCGCCTCGAGCCCAAGCCCACTGTCATAAATCTCGGACAATCAAAATTGACTCGACTCATAAACAGCTATTTCTCAGTTTTATTGTTTAAGTATGGCTATAATAAAAAGTCTGGACTAAAGTATTTGGGACTTTCTCAAACATTCCGAAAGGAAGGCTCCGACGTCCTTTCATCTCCGACATATATATGTCGGGTTGAGATTGGAATTTTGGGCGCGTAACAACTCTTCACGTTGGTTAGTCATTGTTTCACAAAGCCGAGATTATATTTACACGTATATACAAGACTATCACAAAGCTTAACAAATAATAAGTCTAACGAATAATAAGTTTGATGAATAATAAAGTTAGTGAATAATAAATTGTACGAATAATAAGATTGACAGATAATAAGTCTAACGAATAATAAGTTTAACGAATAGTAAGTCTAATGATTAGTATGATTTACGAATAATAAGTTTAATGAACACTATTAACAATGTTATGGGTTCAAACGAATCCACGGTCAACGGGATAACTCTTTACTAAGCGTAAACTAATCTTAGGCGCAAAACGATGCTTGATGTGTCACTCTCCAAGGCAATCGCGCGAATGCCAGCCTCGTGGAGATTTAAGGAGCATCCATAAACCGAAAATTCTTATGTGAATAGAAATTAAACTGAGAAGATTCGGTTTATGGTGGTTTCTTAGGTTTATCGAGGGTCAGTGTAACGGTGTGTGGGCCTCGGCGGCCAGACCATGAGGGACGTCGCACGGACCGTCTTACGCGACGTAACACCTACTGTCATAAATGTCGGGCAAACATAATCGGATTAAATCATAAACAACTACTTCTAAGTTTCGTTTAAGTACAACTATAATAAAAAGTTTAGGTTAAAGTATCGAGGATCTTCCCAAAAATTCGAAAAGAAAGGCCCCGATGTTCTTTCATCTTCGACATATAGATAGATACGTAGACCACGTAGGCGCATGTGTTACGTATGTATAGTACGTACGCGACACGACATGGGTAGCGTACGATGGATATGGTACGTTTTAATAAACGCGCGATAATTGGCGATACGGTTCCGTGTGGTTGGTGGAATTGATCGGGCAACCCTGTCGAGGAATGACGAACAGGGATGAGAAAGAGGTTACAGGGAGTATCCGGTGACAACCGGGTCAGGTGGAAAAGACTTTGCCGATGACAGCAGGAAATACCGATCGAGTGGTGGAATCGTGTCGTTGCATTTTTGCTTTACCCCGTTTCGGGTCCTAAGGAGTCGCCATCTGTCGTGTTCTCTCGTTCAGACAATTAACTCCGAGCGTAAACGTAACCGAAACTCAGGCCACCAGAGAGCTTGAAAAAAATGTAGAATATCTGGTTTCAATACCTTCGAGGTATCTCGAGTGGTTCTTTTACGCGTCGAAAGAAGAATTATGGGCCGTTGACGAATTGCTTGTGAATTCATGGAAAGGGACGTATCGAGAAACGTGGTTAAACGATGGTAAAATACGTAGATAACAGAATGAATCAAGTTCTTCTTTTTTCATTGCAGAGGTTAAAATGGAATTGGAAGACCTGATGTCCGATATCAAGAAAACGGCCAATAAAGTCAGAGCTAAGTTGAAGGGTAAGAGACAAATCTTAGATAGATGCGTGACAAAGTAAATGCAAGTCTTTATACAAATATCGAATAACGTTGATTCATCCAATTGCAAGATTTACTCCAAAACTATGTCTATAACTATATACGTACGATGGCTGTAGTTAAATCGACCGTGCGTTGCTAATGGCTGATCGAATGCTTGATTCTTGGCTATGTCTTGCCCTGATTTGGGGGTGTATTTATAGTGTTAACAGAGGTACGCGTGGCTTTTGTCCCTGGACGCGCCAACATCGTTCTTCGGCTTGAATGAACGTGCGTGTAAATCTTCACGCGGAGGTATCGGTGAAAGCCACGGGCACCTCTGTTCGCTATAAATAAAAAGTAGTCGCGTTTTGAGAAGACAAGCATGTTGTATATATAGTTTGGAGTTATCCGCTAGATGACTCTGTTTTGATATTATGTTTCTCACGTGAACAGTGATAGAACAAAATATCGAGCAAGAAGAGCACACGAACAAATCTTCGGCGGATTTGAGGATACGCAAGACACAGCATTCGACGCTTTCGAGGAAGTTCGTCGAAGTGATGACGGAGTACAATCGAACGCAAACCGATTACAGAGAACGGTGTAAGGGAAGGATACAACGACAGCTGGAAATCAGTAAGCGAGAATCGTTGCTTGCATCTGTGTATATGTATAAGAGCACGTAATTGACCGTGTGTTACGCCTTATGTTAGAGTTTAAACGTCCATCGGTTTCTACTTTTAGCCGGTAGGACGACCACCAACGAGGAACTGGAGGAAATGCTGGAACAAGGAAATCCGGCGGTGTTCACGCAGGGGGTAAGCGTTTCGTTTCTTCGTTTCTACATGGATCGAAAACATGGTGCTGTATCGAGACGCGTTTCTCGCAGATTATCATGGAAACGCAACAAGCGAAACAGACGCTCGCCGATATCGAGGCGCGTCATGCCGACATCATTAAACTAGAAAATTCGATCAGGGAACTTCACGATATGTTCATGGATATGGCGATGTTGGTAGAAAGTCAGGTAAGATTCGCGACGTAACGTCGTAGTTGTTCAATCGTCCCCAAGTTCACCCTCCGACTTTGCTTTCCACAGTTTGTCTTTTCGGTTATTCGTTATTATATTGCATCCATTTTTGTTTTGAAAAATGTTTCCTCTTATCTTTTCGTACGATAGTCTGTGAGCGTAGAAACAGAGAGTCTCGGTATTTGCATAGTACTTTTGTCAGCTGCTACTTCTGCACGTCACCGCTACGTTTGTTTATTTCGATCGTTCGTTAACGTTCCTTCGATACGCTCACGCGATACCGAGATTTTTATATTTACCGTCGTATTGTTATTTAAAATCGCACTCGTTTGCGTTAGAGGTAAGTATAACATACGGGTGGCAAAGTTTAACGAAGCACACGGAAGTACTCGGGAGACGGAGAAAAAGGATGAATTTTAAGAGGAGCGTAGCGCGAACCATGTAACTTTTCTTTCGCGGCCAGCTTCTACTTTGCGAAACACATCGGCTATTCGCTTTGATCTCGTTTTTGGTGTTTGTCGAGTTCGCTAACGCGGCGGCCATTGACAGAGCTTTCTCGAGAGTTTTCTTGACCGCGACGGCTAACGAGGAAGAATAGGTCAATGGCCGTTGTTGGTAAATTAAAGATGCATGCTATACCAGCGAGCAACTAAATAAATAACAGTAATAACGATATTATCGATATTAACACGACGATAACGTCAAATCTTTTATCTTTTCTTTTTTTTTTTTTTTCAAAAGCAGAGAAATGTAATTAGCAAGTTTTGGACAACTCGAGCTCGACTCGTCTTCGTGACTTCATTTTTTTTTATTATCGTCGTGGCTATGGTTCTCTCTCTCTTTTTCTTTCTCGTCGTTTTCCCTGTTCCGTGTGTAGCGGTGCATGAGAAAAACCTTGATCTTAATCGTTACTCGGCTTTTAACCGACTATACAACTAACATCGCTCTCTCTCTTCCCCTGTTACGCTGTGTGGATTCGCGCCACGCACCTACTTTAGGGCGAGATGATAGATCGCATAGAATACCACGTGGAACACGCGGTGGACTACGTGCAGACGGCTACGCAGGACACCAAAAAAGCGCTCAAGTATCAAAGCAAAGCTCGACGGGTGAGTCCTCCCCAGATCTCAAACCATCGATCTTTCGTTCGCGTCTAATTGGTCACTTTTTGTTTTCTCCTTTGATCCTCTGCCTCCCACTCTATATCATTCACGACGACTCTCTCAACCTTTGTCCCTTCCTCTGCCTATCCACTCTAACTTCATCGCGTTCATCCGTGTATTCGCGGTTCTCTTTCAACCTGTACATTTTTACGCTACTATGTGAAACCTTTTATGCTTTTTGGTTTATCTGGTGCGCCTACACGCGTATGCTTACTATTACTACTATTACCACTATTACCATTACTATCATTATTACCATTATTACTACTATTACTGCTACTACTGCTACTACTACTACTATGACACGACATCAAATAACGACGACGCTTTCTCTGTCGTTTCTGTTACCACATTTTGTACAATCGAAACGACGCTCGCGCGTATACTTACACCTATGTGCGTTCTTACGTTCGATGTGCATTTATGTATTACGATGTATGTATTACGCGTCCTTTACCCACTTTGATTGTTTTTTCTACTTTTTCTATGTGCGCGCGCGCGCGTATATATATATATGTATATATATGTGTGTGTGCGTGCCTCTGTGTCTCTCTACTTGTGTCGCTCTGTCCTACTGAAAATGAGTGTGCTAAATGTGGCTCTTATTTGTACTACTAAAATTCCACGTACTAATCTGTGCTCTCTAACCGTCTAACTCTTGTTCACGATTGGATTTGTGCGTACACGCGCGTGTACACCTGTCGGTCATATGTGAAAACACAACGTGTACACGCGTTTTACGTTGTCGCGCGTGAACCATTGTTCGGGCTGGCGTCGCGGCTGTTTCTGACCCGCGGGGTGATGGCGCTGCCGACACGCTGCGACGTGTGCGGTATATGGTGTACCGCGGTGTGTGGCTTCGCTCATGGTGTGTTTACCTCTATCTGTGCACGCTGCTTATGCGTATACGTACGCTCGTCGTCGGATCCGATTACGTTCGTGTACGTATACGTGTAAACGCACATAAACACGCGTGCGACGAAGCATAACGATTAACTTTGGGTACATCCTTGTTGGAGGCGATCCACCGGTTACCGTTGCGATTCCTTTTCGTCCCGTTCGATCTTGCTCCCGAGGTCCATCCTCCGATCCGCACCATCTCTTTCCGTTGTTCGTTTCCATCGGTCCCGTCCGTCCTATCCCTGGTACGGCACGTCAGGGTGAGTTAGTGGACCGCATTGAATACCTCGTGGATCAAACCGGCGACCACGTTGGCCAAGCCTGGGAGGAGCTGATCAAGGCCGAGGAGTATCGAAGCAAAGCTCGTAAGGTAAACGAATCGAATCGATAACGGTTGATCGTCGCCGGATCGCTTTCGATGGAAAAAACGATCGATAGGTGCGATAATTATCCAGCGGCGATCATCGATAGTTGTTCCTACTTCGTTATAGGAGGAACGAGGGGAAGAGGCCCCGAGGATTTCGTGGCCAAAACACGAGACGACAGCAACCAGTCGACGCATATCTTTCTCTCGATATCTCGCGATTTCTTCGTTCTCTCTCTTTCTTACTTGCCTTCCTATACCTCTGTTTCTCCATTCTTCTCTTTCTTCTTTCTCCTCGGTCGTATCCGTATTTCTCCAACGATAACGACAACGACGACTCTTTCCGTCGACATCCGAAGCCACTCGTTCAGTTTTTGCCTCGCGACACGGATCATCGTACGCGTTAATCGCTCACTGGCTTTGCGAATTTCTTTTCGAAAGCGGTGGCAACGGATCGTGTGTCGTGTACGAGTTTCTTTCTCTATTTACATACGTTCTTTCTCTTTCGCTTTGCTTTTGTTCGACTTTTCGATGTCGTATGTCGTGTGTCGTGCAATACGTTCGAGCGTAAGGCTGTGGCCGGCGTAGATAAACGTATCAACAGCATGTGCAACGTAAAGGTACGTCATCGGCCGCTTCTCTTCTTGCTTGCGAACAGTCGCAAACTTCCATTTTTAGAATCAAAGCTGGCGCAACAGTTCGCGCAGAAACGCGTCTTTCACCTATTTTTTCCTCTCTTTACGTTTTCCCTTCCTCTCGACTCAAACCTTAAGAATCTCTTCTTTCGTCCAATATTATCGGTCGCGATCTCGATCTCCATCTCGATCTCCATCTCTGTCTGCTTGCCTTGCTGCCTGTCTTCTTCTCCTTCGTGTTCTCCTTGTTAAGTGTGCAAGGACCGATGCGTCTGCCGCTTTCTCATGGAACCGTGGAAACGACACGGCGCAACGTTTCCCTACTCCTCTGGTGATTTCTGCACTTTGCCCGCGCTTCGACGGATTCGTTCGTCGCTGTTTCGCCGGTTTCTCACACGAATCGTATCTTTTTTTTCTGTCCACAGAAAATGATCTTCATCGTAATCTGCGTCTTAATATCGGTCGTGATATTAATCGCCATAATAATAGGAAGCGTTCCGAGCTAAAGAATTCGAGAAACGCGCGCTAGGAATTGGGTAATGGGACACGATGCGATACTCGGAATTTCGGAACGCGTGTGCGACGCTTGACCGACGCTTCGATACGACGCCAAGAACAGAGGAAGAGCGCCGAGATCGTTGTGAACGATCGAACATCGACGATAATAGGCGCGCGAGGGGAACAAGCGAAGAGACAAAGAAGCGCAGCTAGAGAATATTATACTCGTGGTAAACGGAGTGGTTGGTCAGCGACGCACATAATTACGTATAAAGAAATAGACGACGATGACGATGACAAGAAAGAAAGTACACGTTCGTCGAAGGATTTCGGAATTCGCCGGAGGATTTCGGATTTGCCGCGTTTCTAAACGCTGTTGTCGTTGCAGATTCCTTCTGACGCGCGAATGCAGGCGCCTCGTTCTTGGCAAGTGAAACCAGCTTCGCTATTTTCCTTCGAGCTCTTGTTTCCCCTGGCTCTGGTCTCTAACACCTGGAAACGAAATTTGTTTGTTGTTCGTAATGCAATAACCCTTATTAACCCACAACCGTTCGTCTCACTAACGCGCCAATCTTTTCTATTCGCACTCTGATCGCCGACTCGTCCTTGTGCCCTTTCGCGCGATTTCTCGTTACATCGTAGAATCGGTGCGCGCGACATTCTAAAGTAGAGTAGAGCCACTGCGATAGCTCGAGAGGAAAAAGGGCAGCGAGTCGGCGATTCGAAGTGCCTCGAATCAAACTCTCGCGATTCTTCCTCGTCGTCTTTTAGCGAGTTGGCCGCACGTCCTCTGTGGCGATCGTATCGGCTTCTCGAGCATTGGCCCGAGCTCCAACTTCTCAACCGAGAATTCTCTTTCGCGGCTCTGTTCTTGGATGCGCTTTGTGCGTTCATCGAGTGACAGCAATGTTGTATTTTGTTCGCAGAAATTGATGTTCATCGTAATTTGCCTGACAATAGCGATCATCATTCTCATAATCATTCTGGTATATGCGTTGTAAGAAGATAGATCGACGATACGAGGATTTCAGTGAAGCGGTACGAAAGCGAACACGAAAGTGGACCATGAAAGAAAAGTAAAAAAAAAAAAAAAAGACAAAAAAGAGGAAAGAAAATGTTTTCGTTGAATGGCAGGGCACACACGCACACCCGGCCACCTCGCAGAAAAAGGTCGCGAACCAGCAACAGCTGCGGCGTTTTCGCGTACACGCGTCATACGTTTCGAAAGCGAACACGCCGGACGCTGTCGACGATTTAGAAATACTCGCACGAGTTCTCCTCGTATTCGATTCGTTTGCTCGAGAATCGCGTGCGCGGTCGATGCTAAGTGCGCGCTCGTGTGCGACGCCGTTTTAAACGTCTTCCCCGATTTTCTCGTAACCGTGTCCAGAATTATTATGAAATTTGTGTATTTCCAGTTACGTACCTTGTCGCGTATAAAAGTGGTCGCGTAGCACGCGTTGCCGTGGCTCGTCGAAGGTACACGAAGGTCGATGATGAAACCAGACGACGATATCGGTCCCAATCGATCGAGCGATCCAGCAATCGCGTGAAACGAATTTCCAGTTAATTTCGCACGATCCGTAAATAAGTAGGCGATTTGTATGAAAGAGGTACATGTAACGACGATATTTAGGGCGGACGATCTCGTTAACCAGAAATTTACGGTTTTCTCGTATCTGAACGCGTATCGTGTCTATGCAACGATGCGAAAAGAGAATAAAATAAAAGAAACGAAAAGAGAGAAGCGAACGCGCGAATCTAGGATTCGTTTGATGCGACACGATCGGACGATCCGACGAGGTTTGGGAGGATCAAGAGCACACGAACAGTTTGCCAGCAAGTGGTCAGTGACACACGCAGAGAGGCATGCGAAACACGTGCGATTTAAAAAGAAGATCGAATACGATGTTTGCGTGGGTGTTGTGTACGCGTAAAGAGAAGAAAGAAGGGAGGCGTGATGCAACGTGGCGTGTAGCACACACCACCGAGGAGATCAAAGTAGTTACGATAGGAACGAACCGCTAAATTGCGTACCGTGTTGATAATCGATCATTATGTTTTTGCCGATGCATTGATGCCGAGCGCAGAAGAAGATCATGATCATGATCTGCCTTGCTATACTCGCCGTCGTTCTGACTACCACCATCGGTGGATATTTTGGGCTGTAAACGCCGCACCCAGGTACCGTCCATTCAATCTTTTGGTCCACGTATACGAACGAGATTGGCGAGAACGACACGCGTTTTCCATTGATCCTCTTCTGTCTTTTTCTTTTGCAGACAAATCCGAAGAAGTTGCCGTCGCGTTCGTCACCGCGGAACGTCGGCAACGTCCGAGTCCAGACAAATCGGCCCGAAACAACATTGGACACCTCGCCCGTTCCACGTCGCACGGTCGTCGTCGACTGGAATTTCGCCATTGTCAATAGCAACAGTAACAACAACAACAACAACAACACTGGCTCGATCGCGACGATGTTGTCGACAGGCCTTTTGTCCGCGCGTGCCGCTCCTCGTCCTACGGATCGTCGCTGTATTTTGCCTTCTGTTACGCTTACGCGTTAACGTATACGCGTCCAACTTCTTCATCATCAGGAAGGAGGAAAGAAGAGGAAGAGGAGGAAAGAAAGGACGTAGACACGAATTAAGAACGAGAACGGAAACGAGGAAAGCGATAGCTGATAGAACGAAGAATCGCCGTCGTCGTTGTTTGTTTGCGCGATCGTCGTTTGTCGCCTTAGCTTCGCCATCGTTGACCGAATCGCCGTCCTCCTTAGTTTCTTTCCGTTTTCACGCGCTTCCATCGACAGACTCGATGCGCGGATAGTTTCGTCGCTAGCCTCGCCTCGTTCCACTTTCTATCACGAAGCGTAAAAGTTAACAGCGCGCCAGAGTGATTTGTCTTGGTAGGCTCGGTTTTCGCTAGATCTCAACCTCGTCTTTACCCCTTTTTTCCAACCTCTCCTTCCGTACGCGATCGGTCATTTCTCAATCGCGGTAAATAGCAAGTAGCGAGTAGCAAATAGTAAAAAAGGAAATACCGACAGCCAGAAAAACGATAAAAGGCACGGACGACGTATAGCGACGAAGCGACCTTGTTGCGTTCGGCGACGTATCGAAGCGGCAAGATTCGTGTCGGAACGTCGACGAGCAAGCGGCGGAGCGAGTCCTTGGTCGATCTCTCTCGAGCGATCACGGTGCCTATCGCGATTATTAGCCGTTGCACGGCCGACGATCAACGAGACGAGGATGATACGCGTGATGTAACGTCGGAGTCGAGCGACGAACGTCGTTTACTTTCGCTCGTACGCGATCGATTTTACTCGAGGCTACCGGGCCTACGTAAGTACGAGCAGAAAGAAAATAAGCGGTGCTCTCGCGGGTGACTGCCTGCGAGAATAGGTCGCATCGATGTATCTCGTTCCGAGCCAAGCCTAACACCCAATGGAGTTTTTCTGTAACGCGAGGCGTCGCGCGAGGCTACCGAGTAACCCTCTCGTTTTTCACGCCATTTTCGGCGTGGTGCGCCGGCTCTGGTAGCCGTGTCCAATTAAACCGACTACCTACCGAAGTGCATTCTTTTGACTGTGATTTTTAACCGAGCTTGGAAATTAGTTCTTTACGGACCTCTCGGATGTTTCGAACGCTTTCGAGCATAGTCGCGCGATAGTTTTCGAGACGCGCATCACGCATACACGATCACTCGCCACATATCATGTACTATTCGAAGCGTGTAGATTTCTAACGAGCCTTCCCTCTCTCGCTGCTTTTAACATCGCCGCAATTGTCTTCGATCGAACCGAGCCAGGTGCTATATCGCGTCGAGATATAAATCGTCAATGATGGTGACGAGTAGGTTAACGAACCGAGAGAACCTTCGTATTCTCTGAACGATAAGAAACGGCGAGAAAATGAACAATTCGGCGAGACGCATCATTGGCAAAGACAGAGAACTCTGTTTACAAAGAAAAAAAGAAAGAAAAAGAAAAAACAAAACCGTATATGTAGCTAGACCACGCGAGAGCGCAAAGGACGAATTTCCAAGCGCGTCGCAACGTTAGGATAGCTTTCGTTCGACGAAATACGTATACACCTAAGTAGTTTGTTTCTCGCTTTCGACGTGGCGTCATCATCGACTGGTCGATGAAAAGTTGAGACCGGTTAATCGAGAACGACGAGTCGAATAGTGGAACGTCATTGACTTCGTGTTGCACGAAACGCCATTAGGGTATTGGGTTCGATCGACCGATCGGCGTAATCGCTTTGCTTCCCTACGCGAGAGGTCGCAACTCTTTCGATCTTTGCCGAGTTTCGCGACTTTTCTCTCTCGATTACACATACACACATACACACGCACGCACACGCACGAGAGCCTAGGGTTTTGTTTTTTCAGTTCAGCTCGTGGATACTGAGTACGTTGTCAAGTACTCCGAAATAATCGGCCATTGACCGATTCAACGACAATAACGACGGTACTACGACTACGACCAGGACTACTACGACGACAAAGACTGGAACATTCCTTTCGATTTCGTTTCGTTGAACTTTGTCCGATTTAGTGGGATTTTTGTTTCGCGAATGATCGGTCGAGATGCGAATATCGGTTGAAAATCGAAAAGAGCTTCTCGCGAGAAGCGTGCGTCGTTCTTGAAGCGGTCGGTCACACAGCGCAAGGAACAAGATGCTGTTGAAGGACGCAAGGAAATGGACGCAGAGACGAGGAACACGCGATGAGGAGAGAAGAGGAGATCTATAAAGTTGCAGCAATAATAAGATATAGGTGTTACGGGAAACTAATTAACGCTAATACAATCGTCGACGATAAAATCTGGATCATACCGATGTATCGTATCTACACAAAGTGTATACATATTTATTGCTATATGTGTATATATATGTATATATATACACGCAAAACACTCGTACGTATATACACACAAAGAGAATACACACACACAAACACACGAAACGCACGCGCATGCCTGCGTATACCCGTAGCTCACGATTACGAGCGCGAGACACGAGCCACTCGGTAACACACACACATACACATACACATACTCGCACACCTACATGAACCGCGCTAACGCGTTCACACAGAAAAAATAAAAACATATTACATGTATATATAAATAGGTAGTCGGCACAGTCGAAAAGAGTAATATATTAACGATGATAATTTATTATTCGCGACGCCTGTTGCTCGTGTAAACTGTCGTCTGATAATTGCTTTTCGGGCAAGAAATGGGCGACGTTCGTGTTAATGTTTTGTTGATTATATTATATGAACGTTGAGGTACATGCGTTTCAAAGATTATGGGTTAATGTTTCAGAATGATATAAGAAAGGGATGAAACAGAGGTAAATGGTTACGCTACACACAGGCCACGTTGCTGTAGCAACGATATTAAAAGTAGAATGCGATAATGCGATGAAGACGGCGATACGATGCTACGATAATAATAAAAACGTGGCAAATATACATGGTTAAAGGAGGGGAACGTACGACACGATCATAATGATAATGATAACGATAATTAACGATATTTCAAATCACTTTGCATTGTACAGAAGCATACTGATTGTTAGTTTAGGTAGCTACGTTGCCACGATCTATTATTTAATCGTTGAATACGATTAAGGAATAAGTAAAAAACGCGGAAAATCCCTCTGTGACGAGTCGATCGATATGCCTGGTTGTTCGAATCGGACCGGATGGTATTTTGTTGTGGTCGCGATCGCACTCGTCGTCGTCGTCGTCGTCGTCGTCGGCGGCGGCGGCGGAGAAGCAGGTGGAGGAGGATCGCAAGAAGAAAAATTTCTATCGCTTTCGCGTATGTGTGTTGTCGGTGGGAAAGAAAGAAAGGGAACGATAAGCGACGGCGGTCCATCTACTCTATAGAAACCCTCCTCCAAACTTGGTTGCTTCGCATTTTGAAATCGAATCGAATCGCGTGCACCAAGTGATCGTGGTGATCGCTTCGACGAACATGGTTGATTGATTGGTCGATAATCGTTGATCCTCTCTCGGTGTTGGTTCGATGCCGATCTACGACATACAGGAACAATCGTGAACACGTTATCGGCCTTAATGCGATCGGTCGCCGTATCGCGTATCCGCACCGAGACGAGAGATCGTCGCAAACTCTCCCCTGTGCGCATCATTTTTGTATATATCAGCCTCCCCGATTTGGAGACAAGTCGTTCATCCTTTGTTCGACTGGCTTCGAATCTCGTATCTTGTCGTTAGCGTTTTTCTCAGACGCGTGCGCGCTCGTGTGTAGCGATCCTCGCGATAGGAATTGAACAATCACACTTACTTTCGTACCATCGAATAAGTTTTCCCGGCCACGATAGATTTATATGTATAATTTGTAATAAGTGTACGTATCGTCGGTAATATCGACGGTCGGTATACGCATAGAATACGTATTTTGGCCTAAAACAAAATAGGAAAGAGGAATTTTCTCGTTCACACGTTATGTATATATATATATATTACCTGTGGCTTCGTTGATTTCCTTTCGTTCACGAGGAGAGATTTCACGAGTGCGAATCAATCTTCGATCTTAATTCGCGCAACGGTACTGTCCGTCTGTCCATCTGTCTGTCTATCTGTCTTTCTTTCATTTATATCCCTTTTCTTTCCTCCTATTCTTATTATACGTACTTGTTTCTGTTTTCCAATAAATAAATAAAGCGATCGAGACGGGAAACGCGTTTGCATCCGATGAACGTTAGCAACGCGAACTAACGAAAGACAAGACCGACAGATGGGCTGAAGCGTGAGCCAATCAGGAAGTAAACACGACAGGTAAATGGGAATTGTGACGAAGCAGAGGGAACGCTTTAGAGACCTCGAACACGACAAAGTATCGAGAATGTACATTGGTCGTGTCGCATCGGTGCAATTATTACTCTTCGAGAGACTATTTCAATAACCTTATGAGTGTCAATTCCACTTTCGAGCGTAAATCGTAAGTTTGCGAATGTTTTCAGACAAAAGAACAAACTAACAAAAATAAAGAGCGATCGTGATTGGGGTGTTGGTGTTAAATCATAACGATAAGAGAGGTTACGTGGTCGTGTCTCTTGACTGCCACGCGGCAAAGTGAGATTATTATAATAAATTTACATTATTGAGAAAACTAATTAGGGAATGAGAGAGTGGGAGAGGAAGGAGTAGAAAGCACGAACGTACGAACGAGCGAGCGAACGAACGAACGAACGAGCGCGCGAACGAACGAACGAACGAAAGCAAAGAAGTAAGAAAGTAAGAAAGTAATTGGGAAAAAGGAATGTGAAATGAGAGAATGAGAGGAAAAGTTTAGAAAGAGAAGCAACGTGCGATCGGACGAATGTACTGACAAACGAACGAACGAACGAACGATGTTTAAAAAAAAAAAAAAAAAAAAAGTTTGTGCGAAAGAGTGCGTATGCGTGCATGCGAGAGAGAAACCGATGCACGAAAGAGATACTTTGAAGAATTTAGCACGTTGAACAATGGTATGGAAATACTTTTTATCGTAGACACACTTCTATTAGGCGAGAGAATTACAAGGACGATGAAAAGGCAAAAAAATAGAAAAAGAAAAAGACAAAAAGAGACCTGTATTAAGGATTACTTATTAAATAAACGAACGGTGTTTTTTCCGCCTATGAGTCGTATTTGCGTCGAGCGAGCACGGATGCATTCACTTCTCTTTCTCTCTCTCTGTTAAACGAGAACAGAACGAGATAGATCGTTATTTCGTTTCCATCTTTAATGCGATATTATTGTTATTACCATTATTATTATCGACACTGTACAAAGTTGGCAATAATCTTAAGAGATCCACCGTCGTAACGCGTTTACTAGCTGTGTTTGACGACAGACAAAGAAAAAAGGAGAGAAACGCGAGGCGAGGTCCGCGCTTGTCACCCAATGGAGAGAAGAGAGCTCGTTGCAGCATCGTCTAGGACTAAACAACGGGGGCTGTTGAAAATTTGACGCGCGATCGAGCGAGGGTGGTGGTGCCCTTTCGGCATCGCCTGATCCTGCACAAAAATATGAACGCCTCTGCGAGCCTGTATTCAATATACATACGCATTCCTGCACTATAGACTGTAGCTCCTATAGATATCCTATAGGTCTGGCTCGCTTTGCAATACAGAGGCTACCGAAGTTTCCAAGAAAAAAAAATAAAAAAAAAGAAGAGATGAAGGGAAAAAAGGGTACGACGAGTCCGCGCTCCGCGTGAGCGTTAAATTGGCGAATCGTCGAATCTTCGTCTTTTCTCGTCGTGATACGATAACCGTACAACAGTTTCGTCTCGACCATTCCGGGACATTTTCGTCCTCTCAGACTCCCGATTCGCCGATTTTCCGTCGCGTTCTGCGAGTTATCTTCGATCTATTGATCTGCCGAAGCGACAACAAAGACAAAAAAGAAAAAGAGCCAAGCGTTTACTGTACAATTATATTCTTTTACGTTAACGACTTACTATTGAGTAGATGAGTAGTATATTTTACATTACCAAAATATAATAGCGTTACTTGTCTTACCCTAATTTTATATATCATTGAAGATACGTATCCGCAGGAATAACGATTATAGTCAGCACTACAGTGAAGTTACTATACGTCTGTAGATAACAAAGGTCCGCAAAGAGATTTTAAAAACCGACACGATGTTCAATGTATTTAAATCTTCTCTCTCGAAAGATGAACAATATACAAGAATATGTAACGGGAGTGAATGTTGCGCGTCCCATTTATTAGTCTCCTTTGCCCTCGTTGCTGGACGCCTGCAGCCAATACAGCCCGCGCGTCACTCCGGTTAGCGAATAAAATAAAGGAAAAAGGGGTCCGTTGATCGAGCGAAAAAGGGAAAAAAAGGAAAAAAAAAAAGAATTCAACGTTGCCTTTCGATTCGATTTTATCTTTATTAATTCTTCTGTTATACGTTGTCACGATAAAACGACGAATAACGAAGGAGAAAAGGGGAGGAGAGTTTGGAATGTTGACGGGGAACTGGTGGAGGAAAGGGAAAAGAAAATGCAGCTAATAAATAAGTAGTAAAAGGTTCAGGTGTTGGTATGTACACGTAGGTATGATACGGATACGCGATGTCAATTGCGTTAAACTGTACGCACGTTCGGGCATAAAACTGTATCATCGAGATCGGACACGATTTCAGCTGGATGTAGCAGATTTTCTGCGAAATCGCCGTCCCTCGCGATCTCCTCCGGCCCACGAAGAGCGTGCTCGTGAATGAATCCAACCACCAGTTCAGGATTCACATAAGACATGCTCAGACGACACCCCCACGTAACCAAAACGAATGGCTGAAACATCGATATCTGGAGTTTAATTCAGCTTTTTCGAAACAGAGTAATTCTAGCAATTACAAGAGCTTACACGGCCTTCGTCCAGCAGGTTGTACGGGCTGATCACGTGTCGCCGTAGACAGTTCGAGACCAGACTCTTTAAACGCCTTACTTCCATCGGATTGGCGCATGGATGATACAATGCGACGACCGCTCCATGCTACACCCAGAGGCAAAAGATAAAAGCATAAAGAAATGAAAGAATGATTACAAACGGGTATAGGGAAGAGTAACGGAAAGAGAGGAAATAAATCGGTCAAATACGTTGGACGTTGTAATTACCTCGAGATTATGGAGCCACCTCTGCTTCGGTAAAAATTTGTATTCGCCGTAGATGGGCCAGAGTGGCCTGTGTGGTCCGCTGAAGATAGCGCACAGCTAGTATTACGAGTGTACGATGGTAATTGGTTTTTCGTTAACGAAACAACACAACAGCGTACTTACAACAACGGAACGTCGTCGTCGTATTCTATTTTCTCGTACATGCATTTATGCGTAGCCTGTGAACATTCGAGTCGATTACCTAGCGTCTTTGCCACTGCTGTTGCGATTAAATACTTGCCACGTAATATTTTGGAATGCGTTCGCAGTACTTGAGCGCTATCGTGTTTCTATTCGGGATGATTCTGTTGTCGTAGCAGGTGTAATTGATCGGATTACCGTCCCAATCCATGGTCAAGTTGGTCTAAAAGGAAATAGAAGAATCAATGACAAAGAATCGATCAAAGAACGGAAGACGTAAATTGTACCTTGGCATCGTCGCAGTTTCTTGACGGGTATCCCATCGGTACTCCGTGAAGGGATTGAGAGGATCCAGAAAGCGTTATCTGATCGACCTTTGCAAGCACTTTGGGAGATGGAGTGAAGTCGTTTGGCCTGTCGGGCATCCATCGGCCAGTCCAATTCTCCAATTCATCGTCGATGTTTCGACGACTCTCGCGGTCATCGTCAAACGCGTACTTCCGTAACGAGGCTAATCGGTCGAAATCGTCGTACTGTTGTGCATCTTCTGCAATGTTTCAATAAAGGATTACGATCTTTTCGATCGGTTCGTTCGAGAAAGGTCTTGAGAAAGAAGACGACGATCGGGAAAGAACAAGTGTTCGAGGTTAAGAAAGGCGGGATACGCGTGTCTGGTATAGTTGGGAAATGCAGACAATACGAATACACAATATGACGTAGCTCGAATCGGTTTGACATTCGTGCTTTTACCTTCAACGTAATTGTCCCTTAGGAATTGGTAGTCTGCGATGCTTCCCACGAGAAAGTAACACGTCAAAAAAAGTAAAACAGTCTCCGTTTTCATTTTAATGCGAATGACGCGGTGGCAAGTGACAACGTATCGATCGATGGTCGTCCGATGCGATCGCCATCTCGCGGCCATAAAGCAACGAGAGCCTAGCAACTTCGCATTTTTATCTTTTTCCATGTCAAAAAATTTTAATCAAATCCTGCATTATACAATACTCTTATAATGGTATTTCATTAAATTTTAAAGAGCAAACACGTTTTTCTGAGGGCAAAGTTATTATATAATGAGGAAATTTTAAAAAATGTGCACAGTATAATACATATATGTCAACAATATATATATATTATACAGAGATTACATAGATCTGATATGATATGTACATATATATTGTACCGTATAATATAGTACATTACTGCTAGAGATGCTAGTTTTTGAAGTTACCAACGAGGTATAGAGTAGACATGACATTCAATGCTTTTTCGTGTCACAAGGTTTGGGCGGTCACCTAGCCACCCCATGCCTTTTTCGTATCGCATTCAACGTTATCGATTCAGTATAGTAGTGGTTTGAATTGAAATCAAATTTTCCTATAAAATTGCAAGTAAATGATAGAATAGAACAATTTGCAAAGGAAGTATAGAATCCTATACTTCTGTAAGTGATTGGAACAGTGATTTCGTGCGAAATCTATTATACATATATCGATAGACTAACCACAATTTAAAAAAATATGATGATATTTTTCCAAATATTAGCCCTAATTGGTATAAAATGACCAAGACAATTTCAATTTTCAAATAAAAAAAAAATCTATACAATCATTCCCAAGTTCTTTTTTTTATTTCTTCCCTTAAACTGTTGGTCATAAAAAAGAAGAAGTAACATTAAGAAGAACACGAAAGATGTATAACTTTTATTTGACGTAATCTTAAGCGTGTTTTTTCGCGTTTTCTTCCGTTTGCGTGCGATTTCACGCAACTTTGCCCGTTTTCGCTTGATGAAATTAAAAATTGTTTTGCACTGATTTAGATAAGTGAGCGAAACTTTATTCGAATTTTCTCGTCAACTGCGATCGTTAATATTTTTGCTGAATTGAGATGCGAGACATTTAAACCAAGTTGGAGTCTATCGGTGCACTTATTCTTTATTGAATTACGAGTAATATAGGTGTACTTCGATTCACTGGTATAGGTGATACAGGGGCGATAACAGGATTCGCGTTCACACTCGTCAAATACGGAGCGGCGATAAATACAGAAATTCCTTGTAATTATGTCGGTAAAACAGTAAGACGTCAGCGTACCGACACGATGTCACAAATGTCACGTTTATTTCGTATCTCGTCTGTGATATGATAACTTTATCTTTTTCCGGTATTTTTCGATATTTCAGAATCTTAAACCGTGTCTCGTCACGTCCTTTAACGTCACGTTTATATTGTTCTTAGCCGATTCTGAAACATACATCTGATAAAATTTTTCCATGCTCATTATCTTCTCACTTATCCCTGGCTTAACATACCACTTATATGAAGTTGTATTCAATTGCACCGTCGCATAAATATATTAAAGATTGCATTTTTATTTCGCATACTCGCATCTTTAACAAAAAGGAAATAATTTTTTGAAATATAAAAGATTATTTATTAATAGGTAGAAATGTATATCATGATTAAATTGTAAATTTTTATGGATTTATAGGAAAGAATAAATAAACTATCCAAGGTATAGTGTTTTCTATAAGACTCGGTAGGTAAAACAATTTTCTATCGGGATTCTACTTTTTTAATCATAGACTCTGTTTTAGTCGACTATCTCGTTCGAACAGGAAATCTTTTACTCTTGGAATTTCTCAGTGAGTGACGATATTTCCAGGTGTTTCAAAAATTGTGGAATATTTCTCTGCTATTTTATTCTCTTAATTTTTCCAATTTTCTTCAACTCCTTATTTTTTACAACTGATTCGTTATGCTTTGGTGAGTTGGAAAAGATTTGATGCTTCAAGAATTTCAAACGAATAGCGTTTTTCAATTCGATTTGCAAGTATGAAACTTTTTGCATAATAATTTGCGTAATTGTACAATTTGAAAATAATTTGATTGCGTAGCTTCACCGATATAGCTGAAATGAAACGATGAAACGATCCTTCTTATAGGAGAAGCTTAGGATTAAAAGCTTATAAATGTTGGTGGTGCGACGCAGCGTTTTGCTGTTCGTTTTCGAATCGTGACTCGAAAGACGAAGCGTTTTGCTCGAGGCAAGTTATATCAAGCGCAAAGAGGAGGAATTGCTTCGATACGTTCGGTTAGCAGCTATTAACGTTACCAAACCTTCCTGTTTCCGGTAATTCTATTAATTACTCGATTATACGTGACGTTCTATGCAACGAGTGGTTTGCGACTACTCCGTTACGGCCGCGACAAAGATCCGTTCACCAAGGCACAGTCTAAAATTAGTTGTCACCCGTTCTCGCGTTGCGTTGTAAAGGTCGGCTAGCGATTTTCCGCGCAGCCGGAACGCGACCAAACAAATGCTCTGCCATGGTGTTGGGTCGTCTGAACGTTTCAACGACAACAACGAGTCGGTTTTTAGCTGAAACTTTGAGTCAGAGTAATAAAAGTGGATGTTAGGCGTCTGACAACGACGACAAAAGTCATTCTCCAGGGAGCGAGTCTGGTTTATTCGTTTTCCCATTGACCACCGTAATCTCTTCTCGGTCAGACTCGTGCGATCCCGCGGGAGCAGTCGCTCGAGGACGACTACGAACGCAACTGCGGAATAAAACCGACAGCCTAAACGAAGACTCGTTGTTCGATCGATGTATCAGCTACGAAAAGGGCTGCTAAGAGATAAGACAACGATATCGAGCAGAAGGTGTCGAGTAGCTGTCAATCGCGCTATCAAAAAACGGAGTGCTCTTTAGTCGAAAGCTGTCTATCGAACGAGGGTTCGAGACACGACCGAGAGACACGGGGATAAAGTTAAACGCATGAATCAATTGCCATGCAAACAACGTCTCGAGTGACCATACAAGCTAAAGTGTTCGTACCTTCTCTTATCCTTTATCGTCGACCCTTTTTATTTTTCTTCCTTTTTTTTCTCTCGAGGAGGGGAAAATGCTATTACGCAAACCCAGCAACCGAGTATGTGGGACTCGGTGGATGGAGTCGCCATACCTACTAAAAAACCCCTCCTCTATCGGCTCCTCTTATGGTACAGGAACCAACCCTGGAACCGCCTTTCGACGTTATTTCAGGGTTGGTTTTAGTGTGTATCCCTCAATAGTTGTCTTCTCAATTCAGTCTACTAGCTTGTCTTTTCCTTCTCTCTACGATCCTCTCTTGCACACGTCTTTCTTGCATAATTTTCCTGGAAAACGTTTGGAACCTCGTCCAATTGTCCTGTTTCCTGGTTGTTCTTTCGTCCAATGGCGGGGAGACGCGATCGCGTTGAAGCGCGTCAACGGGAGTCGTAAATTCCCGTCACGATTATAACGATCGCACTGTATGTCGCAGAAACAAAGTGCCTAATGAACCATCAATATCCCAACGGTCCTTTCGCCGAATGTTCGAGAACGCCTAACAAACACGTGGATAGTGGGGATATTGAGATTTTTTTTTTATTTATTTATTTATAAAATTTACAATCAATTCCCGCATTGAGAATTTTTAGTAATTTTTTCTGGCGTGGCGCTGTGACATGGCTAAATTATTTGTAATAAGTTAACTTATTATAAATATGCATAATCTAGAATAAAACTAGTTGAATCTGGAGCTTAGGTCTAACGGGTAGTGTCTCTTCAGCCTGCGGATTTGGTCCGATGTATCGAGTAATCCAGTTATTAGGGGGTTTCGATGTTTGTTGACTCTTTTATTGTATCTGCTGCTATATTTAGCTATTTCCTCTTTGACTGTTCTTATCTTGAGGTCGCGATGTATTGCTTCGTTGGTGACATACCAGGGTGCATTCAATATATATTGAGAGATGACAAAGAAAAGAATCGGATCCCATCGAAAGTCAAGTTGCAAGAGCTTCAGTCTTGAAAGGTCGCGGCTGGAATTCAGAAGTGAATTGTAGTTAGTGTAAAACAAGTGTTAAGAAATAAATTCTCACTTTTTATTTCTTTATCTTTATCTTTTATTCGTCATATCGATTTCTCTTTTTTATTTTACGTGACACGTGCGTGGAAAAGGTCGCGGACGCCTAGCAAACGCGTGGATAGTGAGGATATTGAGGGGTGACAAAGAAAAAAGAAACAGATCCAATCGAAAGTCAAGTTGCAAGAGCCTCAGTCTTGAAAGGTCGCGGCTGGAATTCGGAAGTGAATTGTGATCAGTGTGAACAAAGCGTTAGGAAATAAATTCTTCTTTTATTATTATTTCTCATCTTCAATTTCCTTTTTTTTATTATTTTACGTGACATATTCGCCGTATACGCACGTACGTACACGCGACACGCGTCGGAACGGAGAGCGTTAAAGCGTCGCGACGTACGATTCCGGTCGGCTCGAAATCGGCGCCCTTCGCGCAGTTTCTCACGCTCCACGGCTTTGATTCTCGTAAAGCGTCAACGGGACGTTGATAATTTAATCCGACGCATCGCAACGCGCCGCGATCGCGTATACACTTACGCACGCACCTGTTGTGGCATTCACGGCCGGCGAGAATTATTTTCCGCACCAGATACGAAGCGAGATCGATCGCGGTTTCCTGCTCTCTTGCCCCTCTGTCTCAACGTTGCAACGCATCGAGGAACGAAATCGAGCCGATCTAACGCAAGTGCAAGGACGACGATGATCGTCGATCGATCGATCGAGCGCCACGTTAGCGTACGTCAACGATCGAAATTCCTTGGCGAATAATCGCGGGTCGATCGTCGAACGAAACGCATTTCACGATGACCGTAGACTCGTGTCACAACGTTTCAAGGTTGCTGCTGATCGATTTCAAGTTGAGTCAGGCAAAGTCCAGCCGATGATCCTGAGGTGGATAGGTCGTGATAAGTGCTGAAGAAACACTCGGGTATAATTAACAGTATATTTATTAACAATACTCAATTAATTATTCAGTTTTAGTTATTCAATTTATTATCAAATTATTAACAATACAAATGTAGCGGCACCTGAGTTACAATCAGTTGTCGATCAGTTATCAACCAGTTATCAACGAATTATCAGCGATCTAATTAACGAGTCATTAGCGATCCTATTTTACGACTTATACTACTGTCTTAGCGAATCGGTTAGTACGAGCATCTTTGCGAACATTATCTGTATACTAATTTATCATTTTAAATATATTCGACTGTTTCAACTGTGGCGGAACACGGCCACAAAGAAGGTGTCAGGGTAAAACACACGAGTGGGCCACATGGCCACGAAAGAACGAGGAAAGCAATAAACAGGAAACTACCTAACAGAAACAATGGCCGAGGGCGGACACCGAAATTAAGGAAAAACTCTGGGACCTCCTAAAAAGCACATGGGCCTCCTAGTTCCCAAACAGTTTATTGCTCTACAAACTTCTGGTTTATCCCATCCCTACTTCGGGAGAAAACCCTCCCTACAAGTAGGAAGACGAAGGAAAACCCGAAGAGAGTCAGAAGCAACCGAACCGCGCACAAGTCATTTTCGCGACGCTCTGTAAGTGCAACTAGCACAAAAATAAAACTCATTAAAAAAACCTGTTCGTGAGTTATTTCTCGACACCCTTCACGTCCTCTATCGCCTCACAACAACGAGCAATCTCGTCCGTTAAACCTCACCGACCAACCATCCTCTACACATAAACCTCTACACAAATACAATGTAAACTTTACGTAGAGCTCGCGATTACACTTAGCGGTTCGCACTTCGTGGTTACAGCTCCACATCTAGACGATGCGTTAAGATAGCGCGGTACGAATTAGGATGTTGACTGCTCAAGATGCGTCGAGAAACTCTAAACGACAACTGTCTTTCCGTTACGATGATGCTGCAGAGGAAAACCATTAAGGGGTGTCCCTAAGGGTACGAGATCATCGGATTCGTCGAGGAAAGTCTTCGTTAAGAAAGTCAGGGAAATGGACGTCGCTGTTAATTGGATAATCTCTAGGTTGGTGGTATCGTTCGTGAGAAAACGTGTCTTTTCGTAGTAGGTAACAAATTTAGGGAATAATAAAACAAAAACTATTTGTCCGCTTGCAGGACCTTAGCTGGAGGAATCTCAAGATTTATAGCGGGTCATTAGGCTAGTTGAAAGTATGCTATGAAAATGTTTCGATATCTGGCAATCATCTTGTCCGAAGGATAGGGTGTTCGTGTAGCAAGCCACGGAATAGAAACCGTTGGAAGGTTTGTTGTGAAGTGCCGCTACAATCCTGTCCACCTTCCGTCAATAGACTTTTTTTTTTTTTTTAATTGGAAGAATTTTACAATCAATTCTCATTGAGAATTATATTATTCTGGCGTGGTACTATAACGTGAATAATAAATGATTATCGTATGTTTGGTTGTAGCTGAATCTAATGCTTAAAGCTACAGGGTAATGTCTTCTTAGTTTGCGGATCTGATTCGTCGTGCCAAGTAATTGAGTAACTAGTAGGTTTTGATTGTTGCTAATTCTTCTGTTATATCTATTACTGAATTTGGTTATTTCTTTTTTAACTGTAATTATTTCGTTGGTAACGTACCAAGGTGCATCTATCAAGGATCTTAGAGCTTTTGATTGGAGTCGTTGAAGAATTTCTATGTTGGAGTTGCTCGCTGTTCCCCACAGTTGGATCCCATAGATCCAAACAGGTTTTTCATATGGCTTTGTACAGCATTATTTTACTCTACGCGCTTAAGTTGGAACGTCTGGCAATGAGCCAGTAGAATTTTTGAAATTTTGATTTGTCGTTTGTATTTGTCTACGATATGTCTTTTCCATGTCATTCTTCTGTCTAGAATCATGCCTAGATATCTGACTGAATTTTTGTTTGAAATTGGAATATTATTTATGGTCACCTGCGATGTTTTCGCAGCGTGAAGGTTATGTGACTGGATTTATTTTCATTTATTTAAAGCGAATATGGCTTTATATAACATTATTTTACTCTGCACGCTTAATTTGAAACGCGTGCTAATGAGCCGGTAGAAGAGCCAATGAGTCAATCAACGCGATGCCAATTTAAAAGCATCGAGATTTTCCACCCGTGCGGAATGACGTAGCGATTTCTTCTTCTGCTGTTTCTCGGATGCGATGCCTACGATGAACGTCGAGTTTCCATATTCCTGCGACCCGAGTTACGAAAAGCTGTGAAACCAGCGACGCTGTTAACGGCTGATACAGACTGCGGGAGCAACTAAACGGCGAGTCGTATATTTGCAGGGTCACGCAGCTCGCTACTCCTAAAGATCCACTGTAAGTGGTGAAAATCTGTTTTTTTACGGTAGCACAGCCAGGCGGAGAAATATGTGCATAGGTGGAACCCTTTCCGGACAGATGGTGACGCGATGCCACGATAACGCAGGCTAATTTTTCACACGGTGAAACTCGCTTTCGAAAGGTTTGAAATCGGTGGGTGGGTGGTGGAAAGTCGATTCGATGGGCCATGACGACTCGTCGACGAATGACGATGGCTCGGGACGAGGACAGGAGGCGCGAAGGGTCGCGCGTAACGGATAATGGATTTCGGCGGCGCGTGCGACGGTTCGGCGCGTGCGTTCTCCAAGAGCGTTTCACCCCCCGGTCCGTGCACTCGACGCGCTTACACCCTATATATTTCGAGGAAACACGAGATGAACCGGTACACGGCACGCGATTTTTGCAGCAGAAACACTCGCGGACTCGCATTACAACTTCAACTACCACCGACAGTACCACGTTCGCATCTCCGACAGAAGCCGCCGCGGTGCCAAATCGACAATGACGCGCCATTGTTTTTTCGTCCTCTCGATCCTGGCTCTCTCGATCGCCGGTTGCGTATTGGCCGTCCAGGTAAAATCATTCTTACTATTTCTTCTACTTTCTCTTTTGCTCTCTCTCTCTCTCTCTCTCTTTTTCTCTCGCTTGTCATTTCGTCGTTGTAACGTCGTTCCTCTAGTTCGAAGAAGCTAGGCAAGTCAGAGTTTCGATCGTTCACAGAATTTCGAGTCACGCGAACAAATACAGTGATCTTCCTGATAGCTGGCGCGACTTTCTGTCGCATCGTTCGCCAGTGGATCGTAAAAGTGGCGCGCGAACGAATCGACCAGATCGGTACAAAAGCGTCGTTGAACGTCAACCATTCCGGAAGATAGTTAAGGACGAACGAAGCCTAAAATTCAACGTGACTCGAGAAAAGTTTTACGAATACGTGGAATACAGCGATCGTCGTTGTGTTCACCTGAAAGGCAACGGGAAAAACTAGCGGGGGTTTCTCCATTGATTCAACGATGCGTCGTACGGCTAAAGAAGGACGTAGAGTAGATGGACGTTGGTTGGGAAATCACGCGGGAAATCACGCGGAAGATCTCGTGACCGGAGAAATTTTCTCGGAGATCGATCTCCGGATACGTCGCGTGACTGTAAATCGAGCGGATGGTCGCGTGAGGAGCGTTCGCGACGAACGAGGCACGATTTCAACGTAATCGAACGACGCGTTGGTTGCAGGCTGAAACGAGCTCCCTGCGAAGAGAGTTTTACGGGCCGAGCAAACCGGAATTCCTCGCTGAATACCTGGAAGGTCACGGTAAGTGAAAAGAGACTGGTTCCATGTACCTCGTACGCTTGTTTCTCGTATAAACGCTTCTGTCTGGTCCGCGGAGGAAACCAAGAAATTTCTCTGCCGCTTCGTGTGCGTCGTATTCGCCGTGATATCTGCGCTTAACCGATGGTGAGGAAACGCGCTTTCTTGTAACCTGGGTCCTGGTGGCGGAGGTTGGTGCATCACGGTGAAGGGAACGAAGATCGACGAACAACTTCTTACCTGGGATCGACGATCGGCGGATTTCAGGTTCGCCGCAGGAGAACGCGATGCAAGACGAACGATATCAGTCAGCACGACCGAGCAACGTCGAACGCCGGTTGTTTAGCAGGGGATCGATCCTTCCGGGAAAAGGTCGGTGGTACGTCCGCGAAGGAAAGGCCGAAGACGATCGATTCTCGCGAAACCTCGATCAGATCGGTGGCGGCAACCTGTTGCGCAGGGGACTGGTGGTCGAGCGAGAGGGCTCGTACGACAGCTCCCGTCGCTGGTTGCCATCGCGGAGAAATCTCGATCAAATAGGAGGCGGAAATTTGCTTCGAGAGGCGGACTATCGGAGCGAGCGCAACTTGGACAGCATCGGTGGAGGGAATCTCGTTCGCGGGCTGGGCGACACGGCTGATCATCTTCGTAGGAATTTGGATCAGATCGGTGGAGGAAATTTGGTGCGCAATTTGCCGGACGACGCGTCTCGAGAGCCAGCCGAGACCCGGTAGAGACGACCCGACTAACACGCCGTCACGTAGAAACGCGTGGACGGAGCACCTCGGTAGCGCGGACGCTGCATAGACGCGATAAATTTCGTTCTTTGCTCGCCCGCGTTTCCGCGGTCGATTTAGTGTAGCATGTAGTACTAGAGCAACCATAGTAATAAAGGCTAACGCACGATTATCGCATAGCGCTGCAGAGTCAACTTTTTCTTTTCTCCTTTTTTTTCCACCTCTCGTTCTCGCCTCTTCTCGTCTCCTCGACGTCGTTTCTCGCCTCCGCGCAGCTACCGAAAATTTTACTAACGCAACGCGTTTCTCCATCTCGTTCAAGCTGCGAGGAAACAGCGCGACGACCAGGACGACCCAGCGGATGACCGTCCGCGACGCGTTCGTCCGTTCGCGCGAGACATGCAGGCTCGTCTCTCCTCGGGATCGACGAGATATCTCGTCGACGACTACGCGGACGAGTCGTCGGCTGCCAGGTAAGACGCGTGCCTCGTTGCCTCGCTTCTCTTTTATCGCATTGTCGTTCGTTTGTTCGCAGCAAGTCGATCGCGCTCTCTCCGATCGATAGACAACTGCTCGAGCGGTTCGGCAAGCGAAACATCGACGAGATCGACCGCACGGCTTTCGACAATTTCTTCAAGCGAAATCTGGACGAGATAGATCGCGTCGGCTGGAGCGGATTCGTCAAGAGATTCGCAGACGACATGGTCACCGGCGACGGCAGAGTGAACGTGCTGGCACAGCGCGGCTGAAACAAATTCCACGCGTTGGAAAACATGGAACCATCGCTTCCCATTCCCGCAACGATACTCCACCACCTTCTTCTCTTTCTTTTCCTCTGTCTTGCTTCTCGCCATCGAGCAACCCTATCGAAACAATCGTCTCGTCCGAGAGAGAAAATTTATTTGGTCTGCCGCGATTCGCCGAGAAGACGAACCTCCGGCATGGTACGGACTCGACTCCGACCGTCGGTCGATTTTCGGGCCACGTCCGCCCCCGTCTCTCGGTGTCCGCAAGCCGAGAATTTCGACAGAGGATTCCGCGTTGCACCGTCGCCGACTCGTTCCGGCTCTTCGACCCCGTCCTTTTCTCCTGCATCTCGTCGATCCTCCGCGCTCTTCCTCTCGGCAGCTGCAACTACCCTCTCGATCTCCGTCGTTACGTCGACGGGCGTCTCCACCTTCGCGTTCTCTCGATTACGATCCATACGCACCAGCTGTGTCCGACAGTCGAAACGTCGCGCGATTAGTTTCCGTTTCGCGCTGCTCCGAACGTTTCGGGGCCGACGACGAGCGAAAAACGACGACCATACCTCGATCACGTTCTCCTCGAGGCCCGTGAACCGTCGTAACACCGCTGCCAGGTTCGCGCTCTGCGTCGTTATCCGACCGGTAACTCGCAGCTCCTTGCCGACGTCCTCCTCGATCTGCGATCGCGCGTTCCATTCGATTTTTGTTAATCTTCGCTCTTCATCGGTAAAGCTCCGCTTATCCGAACTTTTCGCCGTACGATTTACGTAATCGAAGTTCGTATAACAGCGGGTCAACGATTTTTCTCGCTATCTATTACTTTTCGCTCGCACAAAAGGAGCTCGCAATTTTTTTCTATTTACGATCTTAACACTTTACCGACCGCTGGCATCTCAGCTAGCATCCCGGGCGCAGATTCCCGTTGGCGCCGGCTCTGTTTCGGTTTAGACTCTCTAATACCATTATTTTCGTTCATCGCGAACAGCGCGTTTTTCAAATTGGTATAAAATTGTGGCAGCTTACGAAGCAACGCAACTGACGCAACTGAGCGAGGTACCTTGGTACTAAATAACAAATTACTGCTCAAATAATGAGAAAGATTGTCGGCGACAAAAGGCCGAATAATAGGCTATCAGTCGGTAACCATCGGTGACAAAAAACCGGTTAATCGGCCATCGGTCGGTAAAGTGTTAATCCGGATACAGAGAAATTACTCATCCTACTCGGCTGTTAATTGCGCGTTTACATCGTTTAACGTTATTGTATCTATACAAGGGCTCTCAGCCGTTGGACGAATAAATAAATAAAGGAAGAAAATTTCGCACCGATAAGTAGAATTCGGATAAACTGAGTTCTACCTTGGCGATAGAGTTAAATTGGAAAAAGATAGCGATACGTACCTCGTTCATTCCTATGGCCACTCGTTCGCTGATGTAGCGCAGGTTGTCGCGCGCCCGTCGAACCTGTCAACACGCGAGAAATGCTAGCGGAAGATTGGTACGCGTGATCGATCGTTCATCGACTATAATACGTTACTATCGTAGTGAATTCTCTCATCTCCGTCATAATCTTGCGCCGCAGTCTCGTAGCCGCTAAAAACTATACGATCGCTGTTACGCGTCTTCTTTCGGCTCCTGTGGGCGATGTTACGAGATAATTCGTTTTGTGGTAGCTTACGCGCTGAAGAACGTAGAACAGAATCGCCATGTTGGCAAACATTGGGATCGAGCTGCCGAGCACGTGTTGAACGAGCCGCATCGTCGCGCAACGATCAGACGTGAAACGCCGCGAAAATTTTCCTTTCCCGTGGCATCGTCGTCCACGCGGTACTTTCCTATCGAATTTATACCTCGATGAAACAAAACACGATTTGACGCTTAGCCGCTGCCAACTTCGTTCCCAACCATCTTGTCTTTCCATTCCAATACGATTTCCTTCTCTGTTCCGATCTTTGGTGCTTGCATTTGGAACACGTGGAATGGCTTGGAATTTGCATACGTGGAGCTTCAACCATCGAGTAGTGTTGGAAATGATACGAATTCGTCGCCATATACTATACGACAGCGATTCCAACGCGATTCGCGTTACTATCGATCCTCCGTTTAGAATATCGGAAGATCGTAGTTGCGTCTGTGCCGCTTGTGTTTTCTCGATTTTACGAAATCTTATAAGAACGTTCGACACGAGATGTTCGATGGGTGTATACTCGTCCGAGCGATAATTTAATAAGGATAATTTAATCCTAACTCTTCGTCCGCTGGTCGTGTATAATTTCTTTGCTATTTTCCGTTTTGCTTCTTGACTCTGCTGCCTCTAAACGCATTTTTCTATTATATTTTTCCTTCGGAGTTGCTCACGCAGTCCCGTGCTTCTGATATTGTCAACATTGTGTACTTATCGAAGAACCGATAAAATAAACAATCGATAACAAGCTTGTGGTGACGTCCATATCCAATACGCTATCCATACTCTTCCTATATTGTCTTAAAAACGGAAGAAACGAGAGAAATAATTTTCACGAACGAAGAACGACGAGAGAAATACGAATAGGTATTAAAAAATAAATAAAAAAAAAAAAAAAAAAAAAACGATAATGCGAAGACGTTTGCATTGTCGTTGCAATCGCTATGGATTCCGCGTGAGTCACGACATTATCGTTTTGCTATCGGTTTGAAAGTCCAACGATGTACGAACTTCCAAGTACTTGCCTATCCACGTTTTTCCCCTCGTGCGACGCGTTTTATAACGTGCACGCGTGCGGGTATTTATAAATTATACAGCTACGCCTAGTGGTTCTTTAGCGCGGTATGTACGCGTTTGCGTGCCGTTGAAATCGCATCGATCCGTCACACGAGTTCGTGTCGCCATGTAAGTACAACAACGATGCATGCTGCATGTGCATTTGCGTGTATAAACGTTCCCTCTCTCAGCGAATGAATTTCCACGATAAGCGAATGTTTCGAGCTGTAGCGCGTAATTGAGCAGATACTGCGCGTCCGTTATCGCGAAACTCAATTAATTTAATGCAATTGCACTCGATTCGATTTGCTTCGTTCTGTCGGTATACGTATATAGATTTACCGATTGGTCGGGTCGATACGATACGCAGAGTCCTTTCGAGGTTGTGCAAGTCGTGTACGTGGCGTTCAAAGTCATTCGGAGGTCGTATTCCTTTTACTCGTTGGCGAAGCGGTTTAAAAGTGGCGCGCGGCAAAGATTGGTGCGAACCTGGTGACGAAACGGCGAGTTAAAAAAGATTCGTGGCGCTACTTGCAGTAATGTGTTCGCGCACGCTTGTTCGAGTGCAGCGCTAACCACTCTGTGATTATTCCGCCCGAAGAATCGCCAAAAATATGCAAAAATATGAGAAGCTGGAGAAAATAGGAGAAGGTAAGCAAGCGTTTCTCTTTTTTCGACTACCGATTATGTCTGGTTTCTCGTTTGGAATTCCGGTGCTGCGTGCCGAGTCGAGTGCATGTGACGTGTGAATATATGGTGTATGTGTGCATGTGTGCGTGCGTGTGTGCATGCGTGCGTGTGTTTTTTGACAACCGATCGTAGAACGCGTCGTTCTCGCAATTCGCTAGCGAATACCAACGACATATTCATCTCTGGCGTACTTCAGGTACTTATGGAACCGTTTTCAAAGCCAAGAACCGCGAGACTCACGAAATCGTTGCTTTAAAGAGAGTTCGATTGGACGAAGACGACGAAGTAAGTTTATGGCGCCGACGAGATTCTGTCGCATTCGCGTCACTACGGATTCCCTTTCGATTCGACTCTCGATTTATCGTGACGACTTTTTCCGTTTGTTGCACGCAGGGTGTACCGTCGTCCGCGCTCAGAGAGATTTGTCTATTGAAAGAGTTGAAACATAAGAATGTAGTGAGGTTGTACGACGTATTGCACAGTGATAAAAAGTTGACGTTGGTTTTCGAACATTGCGATCAGGATTTGAAAAAGTATTTCGACAGTCTAAACGGAGAAATCGATTTAGACGTAGTTAAATCCTTTCTGTAAGTACCGTTTATGACTCGTTTGTCATTTACCGATTGTCGCTGTACATAGACCCTTCGCCTATGCTGATCGTGTGCTTTTTACACTTCTCAGCTACCAATTGCTCCGTGGATTGGCATTTTGTCACAGTAGAAACGTATTGCACAGGGACCTTAAACCACAAAATTTGCTGATCAACAAGGTACGTGATTTTATAATTTCCAGAGAAATTGAAAAAGAAAATGTTCCTTTATCTTCTCAAATTTCTATTTAGAACGGCGAATTAAAGTTAGCCGATTTTGGACTGGCCAGAGCTTTTGGAATCCCTGTAAAATGCTACTCCGCGGAAGTCGTTACGTTATGGTACCGTCCACCGGACGTTCTCTTTGGTGCAAAATTATACACAACGTCCATCGATATGTGGAGCGCCGGTTGTATATTTGCTGGTAAGTAGCCTTTTAACGAACAAGAAAGAAGAATATGACGATACCGATCTCAACTACGTAGAATTAGCAAACGCCGGTAGACCACTGTTTCCCGGTTCCGACGTAGACGATCAATTGAAGAGAATATTCAAGATGCTGGGTACGCCGGTCGAGGAAACGTGGCCGGATTTTACCACTCTTCCAGACTACAAGCCATTTCCACTCTATCATCCTGCTCAGGGATTGGCTCAAGTTACGCCGAAACTTAATTCCAGAGGCAGAGACTTATTACAGGTATTTCATTGTATTCGATGTTTAGCGACAGAAATCACTCGTCTCAAATTTTCACCAGGAAAACTTGTCCTTTTCAGAAGTTATTGGTATGCAATCCAGCGTTACGGCTGTCAGCGGACGAAGCAATGGTTCATCCCTACTTCAACGATTTAAACCCTGCCATTAAAAACGATCGTTGTCAGTAGTGAATGCCGCTCGAATTACCTCGATCTACAGTGTATGTCGCGAGTAGCGTAACGACCAAAAATCACGCCGGCAAAGATTGTTTGTTAATATATATATATATATATATATATGCGTGTGTGTATATATATATATATACACAATATATATAAAATATAACTAGCATCGTAAGTATATATTTCGCACTCGATGCGTCGGTTATGACGCGGACGAAGCGACGGGTCCTGTGTTATAATAAGAATGTCCAAGAGAAATCAATAAATTGTCAATTTTATTAGCGACGACGAAACGCGCAGAGTGCGTGATATATTTGAGAAACTTACTGTACAAAATATCGCCAAAGATTTCCATAAACTACATACACACGCGTATTACTGATCGTATATCGACTTGTATTACGCATCACGTCTAGTCACGTGTAGTCGCGTCTAGCCGCGTATGCACGTTCGTTTATTCACTTGCTCATTTATTTTGTAGATGTTTGTATACTTATTAATTTATTCGTTAATTTATCTATTTATTTAACGATTACGAAATAATTTACAGATATATTAAATACATTTCTTAAAGATATCTCACACGGTCTCTTGATCGAACCTTTACATCGCGTCGAAGGGAAATCTGTGCGCTTCTTGAAGCTTCTCGATCTTGTCTTCCCTACGCTCTTTCCAATAAAGAGCGACGATGATAAAGGATATCAAACCGCAGGTGCCGGTCAACGCGGCGGCGCTCAACAAAATTAATTTACTGGGAGTTACTAATAGCTGGGCTTTCCATCGCCAAGGTTCAGCTATCGGATTCGGAATCATTACCATCTGGGAGTTGGGGATGATTTGCGGCCATTCCCGAGATTTACCGCCGACCTGCAATGAGAAACAAACACCGATCAGCTCGCGAACAACAACGCGAAAAAGAGATAACGAAGAGAAGGACAAGCAAGTGGTTCGCGCGAATACACTTACCCCGATAGTGAGAGCGTCGACGAAGTTGGGTGTCCTACCAAGACCAAAGATCGTGTATGGTAAATTCAAGGAGAAGTGTGCGCTTTGCGGCAACTGAGCCGCGATCGCGTTACGCGGGCTACCGTCTTGAGTGGTAGTCCGATACGCTATCGACGGACCGGGAAGATTCGTCCCGTAAGTTCTCTTTTTCTTGCCGAGCGAGCCTGGGGAAATTGGATACATGCTATTGTTGCGGCCCGTGAGTACCATCACTTTGACAAAGTTTGCGTCGTAGTCCAAACTGTTTTTGAACGCCGCTGTACGGTAGCTGTTGCTACTTTTGTCCACCTCGACCAAGATCACGTCCAAAATGCCATCTTGGTAGAAGTCGTAGAACACCGCCATCGCGGTTTCATTGTGGAACGGATTTAACGCTTGCCACTTCACTAGGAATTTTCGTGCGAACGTGTTACACGAATCGCACGCAACGTTCTCCAGCAAATAGGATCGTGTCTGCTTGCCGCTAGTTGATTTGAGCGTAGCCAGCAAGTCTGGATAGCCGTCCATATTGAAGTCACCGCCACGTAGAGTAATGGTGTCGGTGTATCGTTGCCCGTTTGGCTCCACGAAGCCCCACAGTACATTGTCTCCATCCCTGAAGTTCACTTCGAGATTATACCATGTGTCGGAGGAGTACATCATGATCGTGCTGTTGGTACACGCGTTATCGAAACAGAGGGGCAAAAGCAAATCCATTTTGCCGGTTAGTTCGACGTCCAGATGGAGCGTTTGTCCGAGAATACCGTTGAAATTCTCTGAAATTCCATAGGGAAACGATATCAGCTTGTGAAATTCGAATCCTTGCTCGACTCCCAGCCAAATTTCAAAATTTGTGTCCGTAGTGACCACCAGATCGGCCAAGAAATCGTTGTTCAGGTCTAGATAAGCGTTCGAATGGGGTTGACTCATCGGTGACAGATCTAACGGTGCCTTCATTGGCACGGATCTCGGAGGTTTTCTACTGTCGTCGAATACCCAGAACGTCCTCTCTTCGTATTCGTTCAAGCCGAACAGATCTATTATCATGTCGCCGTTATAGTCGAGAGCCAACGGTTGACCTGTCATCTTTATCAGCGGCTCGTTCGTGCAATTTAACCGACCTTTTCCACCCCACAATACGTATCCGTATGATAATTTCTTTTCTTCGTTGTACGTGATTACCAGCACGTCCATGAATACGTCTCCATCGAAATCTCCTGGTACTACACCGACGATGGGATGATGAAAGGTGCAACTTAAGTCAGAGCTGGGTCTCAAATGAGGCTCCTGCTCGGCAGCAAGAAAGATTTCAACCCTCGTACCGCGCAACATAAACACGTCGGTCAATTCGTCGGAATTGAAGTCACCGAAAGCGGCTGGCATACCGTCCAATACGCTTCCGAACACCGCAGGAGTAATGTCGCTGCATTTCACTGCCATCGCAGCCCCTATCACCAGCACGATTATCGACTGAATCCCCATCGCGTCGTCCACCGTTACTTATCTGGAAACAGATATTTTATTTTCAATTTCAATTCCATTCGTGTCGTATTCGTAGTGTTTCATATCGGACCGACGGTAAGATCCTTCGAACACGAATCACCTTTGAAATGTCTTTTTGTCGACGCCAACGATCGCGTTTGACAAACTAACCTATAAACTGTCCAAGCAAGTTAGAGAACCAGTACTACGATTAGGAAATCCAGCGATCAGGAAACTTTATTCGCAGCGTGTTGAACAATCGTTATTATGCGAGAAACGCGCGAAGGTGTTCGCCGAGGACAATACAGAATACCATCATTCTATCACTTACGTTTTAAATGAATTGCAAACGAAAACTGGTTATTGCTCATCCTCCTGTTTTGACAGATAATCGACTATCGGAAGCGCCGTCTCTCGGCCGATAACGTAACGAACGAATAGATTTCCATTTTATCGACTACTGCTACAGCGAAATACCTGAAAATTTGATTACCTTTCGATTTATGTATGTATATATCTATTTCTCGATTATTGTTCATCAACGAAGATTCGATTTTCTTAATCATTCAGTTGAATTCTCTTACACTACAATGAATTAAGATCTGGAAGGTGATGTACTCGTTGAGCGATATTTTATTTACCCGTGTGTACACTTTATACACTCTGCAATTTCGGTAATATGAAAGATATTTCGCGTACGGCCTAGAAAAATTGCGTCAGCTCCTGCTGCGCAATGACCATAAATATTCGTATAAAAATATCGATCGTTTTACAATTGACTTTATAAAAAGTTGGTTTCCAAGAATTTCTATCGCGATTGTCGGTAAGTCGTGCATACACGAACACGAAGTGTACGCAGCCATGAGTATACATAGTTACATAATTTATGTGTACATGTGCGCGTATATATATATACACACATATGCACGCACACGTATATACATATAGGCATATACGGATAGCCTAGTGTAAAAAGATTGGTACGTATTGTACGAGGCGTTGCGTGTAATACGTGACCGTAATTTAACAATATCCTCGCGTACGCAAAATTTCATACGGGCAGTTGGTCATATTTTCGCTACAACAATGATTTGGATAGTCTATAGGTTACCAAGAAATTAGCGAGGTAGTAATCTTGGGAAGTCGTCGAAGATACATTTTTAGATAGACGATCACAGAAAAACGCAGGTACTTCAGACTGATCTGCCGCGATCCCTGTTTACACGATCAGAGGTATCGGCGATACGCTCGCTTCAAAGACGGTCGAGCAAAAAGAGATGCGCGATAACGAACGGTAAGTAATTAGAAATTTGAAAAATTTCCACTCGGGGGCGACATCGTTTCAGAGATTGAATGTTCCGAGCAGGGGAGCTTTTGTAAACGTCCGCTTGAACGCGAGGGCATGTGTGTATAACTGTTTGAGTGTCGTCGCGCGTACTACATAACGGGCTAAGTTCATGCGAATTACGACGAAGCGGTCGTTCGATAAAGTATATTCGTATACACCCGTAATAACGCCTGCATGTACGGGGGTAAAAAGGAAGAGAAACGAAACAAAGGCGTACATGTTTCTTTGGCGTTGGTGTGTCATACGATAATTCTGCACTCACGACTACATCTTAGTGACGATGACGATAATTACGATACTATTGCTACTACTAACTATAATTATAATAATAATAATAATACCAACAATAAACAGCAACAATGATAATAATAATAGTAACAATAATAATTAGAAAAAGAAAATGCATTCTGCTACGAAGGTATAATTCCTTTGAATGTTTCCTTATTTTTTTCTTTTTTTTTTTTTTTTTTTTTTTTTTTTTTTATAGCATACTTAATGGATACTTTTTGTCTCTCACGCTCGCTCTCTTTCGTTCTCTGTCTTTTTCACTTTCTGCCTATCCTTTCATTCTGTTTTGTACACGTTGCATAAATAAGAAGGAGCAACAAATTGTCTAACGTCTACAACTCGATAAAAACCTATGCGTAAAAATATTTACAATATTTATATTATAAACCACTGTTGTATTGCATTATATTAGTTGCGACGCGACGGTTTGAAAATTGCCGGACGTTTGCGAAATCGGGAAGCGATTTATCGCATTTGTCGCGATCAGTTTCAATCGCATAATATAAAATGGCAGTTGCTCGCGATAACGCGTGGTAAGTAACGAACGAAAACAGAGATGGGAGAAACGCGAGGATATTAACTTTAATACTGTTATAGTACTTGTCCGTTTACTCGTAGAAGCGGCATTCGGACGCGTTACCGTCTCGAACGCACCATCGTACTTTGTGCTGGGTTGCATCGCGCGAAGCACTCATTAATATTCGATCGAGAAAGAGAGAAACGCGCTATTCGCCTGTGCTCGTGCATTCAGAAATCGGACGGAAGTTTTAATCGATCATTTTTGCTGGTCGATAACCGCTATTAACGCGCAATAAAAATTGACGCCTCGAAAAATACATCGATTTGATCTTTATTTCGACACTGTTTGGTCTTAAGGCACGTAATCTCCGTTAAGTAAAAATGAATACTATAAAAATGTAAAATTATCTGCTTTTTCTATCTTTCGCTCGCTCGTTTTTTACACGCTTATCATTCTTTCTTTCCCTCTTTCTCTCTCTCGTACACACACGCACGCACGCACGCACGCACGTACGTACCCAAGCATACATATATCTCCGTAATTTACTTTGTCTGTATTTGATATAGAAATATGACGTTCGATTCGACTTACTTGCTGTACAAATGTTTGCGTGCTATTTAACTTGGCACACGAGCAAGGGACAAACAGCGAATGTACGGCTCCTGGCGCGTCGGAGGAAAGAACTAATCGTCCAGGCGAACCACTGCCGCCGTGACAAATCACTATGCAGTTTGTTTCAATATCCTTCTTTCTTGAAATATATGCCCGCGCGTTCCTATCGTCTTGCTCGCATCTGGCTTTCCGTCTAGCGTTTCCGATGTCCGTGTTTCGTGTTAACGGCCACTCATCGAACGATAACGCGAACGTTCGACGATGGACGGTCGAGTCATACAAGGGCGCGAGATGCGAAGACGCGGAGAAGGCGAGCAACTGCGAACCATGTTGCGACACCGTCGCGTTAAACGGCAAAGTGGCAGGAACGAAGAACAAAATAGAAAAAATATGCGGAAGAAGGACCCGATAATAAAAGTAAAAAGCAACTAGCACGCTGGCTCGTCAATGGTGCGTTTCCGTGACAGTTTTCACAGTCTCCAAGCCTTCTTTCTCGTTTTTGTCCTCGTCTCTGTCCGGATTGTCCCACGGCTGCCGTTGTCCAGAGCTAAATATCGCGTAGAACAAGGCGCACACGATATACACGCCCGCCGAAATCATAAATACGATCCTCCATTTCGCTTGACTCGGCTGAAAAGAAAAAGTCGAGATTTCATTGGATATCGTCAGGTTCCGATTCGAGGCTTTCCTTGTCGCCGTCCGAGTGAGAATTCGCGAAATGCGATAATTACCGGTGAGACGATTATATAGCCAGCCGTGATGGGTGCCAGTAAGCCCGCCAGGTTGGCCAAACAGTTGGTGAAAGACATCAAAACGCCGGCGAATCTCGGTGAGATATCCAAATGATTCACTTTGAATCCGGAATAGATACCGCCGTTCAAGCCTACACCGATCGTAAGAATAGTTACTGTCAACCAGGAATTGCACCCGGTGTACGAAGCGATTATCAGAGCGATAGCTGGTCCCAGTTGGCCGATGCTGTTGATGATTTTCCGCGTGGAACCGTGGTTAAACTTCCCGCTAGAGATCATCCAGTCGGCTATGTGAGACACCAGCATCGAGAATATCCACATGGCCAAGTAAGGAAGCGAGGAAACGGTGCCGTTCTGTAACATATTTACGCGATCTTTATCGTCTCTCTCGATGACCAGCTTGCTTTTTGCGCTCGTGTTTACAATCGTTGCGACGCCTAGCCATTTTCCGGTTTCTTTACCGATTTAATGTCAAAGTGTAGAATCTGTTTCATGAAGGTCGGCAGCAGGGTCATCAACGTCTCGTATCCGTAGTTTTGGCCCATGTGCGCTATCAGGATAGCCCAGAACGGTAGCGAAGTAACGATGGAAATCCATGGTACGGGTGGAGACTGTGAAAACAACGTTATCGTTAGAGCCGAGAACGACTTTGCTAGAGCTTACGACCTGCGAGTCACAGTTAACCATTTCGTACTTACCGAAGCTCCGGCGTTACCCCACAGAGCGCTGAGAATGTACTTCTTCTCGTCCTCGGATATACGCGGATGGCTTTCCGGGTCCTCGTAGACCATCAGCAGGAAAGCGATGCACCATATGGTACCGACCGCACCGAACACGTAAAAAATCGACGGCCAACCGCCATCGAAACCATATTCGGATAGGATACCGCTCAATGGCATTGAGATGACAGTGCCAAACTGTGCTCCTACAGGTAAAATACGGAGGACGATGAATAGGTCGATCGGCAAAGTCGAAAGCGAATACCTCGAATAAATTGAGAGAAAGGAAGAGAAAAAAGAAATAAGGCAGAAGAAGAATAATAATAATAAGAAGAAAAAGAAGGTGAATCGCTCGGTAGATCCCAGAAGGTAGCATCGTACCGTGTTGATGGACGTGCGACAGGGCTACGCAGGCGGAAGAAAAGATATCGTCGAAACGAACGAGCTTACCGGCATATACAAACGCTCCCATTCTGCTACGCTCATTCGGCGGTATCCACTTGGCCAACATCGCGTGCGTGCAAGGCACGATGGGACCCTGCAATAGGGATAATCCATTCCTAGGGGCAGGAAATACACCCGAACGATCAAAAAGCGTTCAACGTTAAAAACATTAGAGGCTTTTCTATCCTTTTTCGTTCGACCGATCGTGCGAGTACGCGCATAGAGGGAGAACGCAGGATCGAAAGATCCTGTAGAGATCGCTTACCTCGCCTAGACCTTGAATGAAGCGAACGCCCATCAGATAATAGTAGCCAAAGCGGGCCGACATAGGCACAAGCAGTCCAAACAACGAATTGATCAGCATACCGACACCAAGAAAGTATTTGGATCCGTAACGCTTCGCAAGTATTCCGAATGGTATTTGCGTGATGACGTAGCCATAGAAGAACGAGCTGAGCAAATAGCCCTGTTTAGTGCTGTCCCATACGAACTGCCCGTCGCTGTTCTTTTCAGCGTGGTCCTGCCGCAACAAAGAATATTCGATGGATATTGTTCGCGACTTACGGTTACCGATCTTTTGCTTGTGTCGGTGATATTACACCTGAGAAGGAACGATTAGATAAGAGGCATAATGCGAATCGGTTACAGACAACACAGGTTCGAGAGTATCGCGCCTCGTACTTACGCTCGTGACGTTGGAATTAACGAACCCGCACTCGTTCATCGGGGCCACTTCCACCTCGTTTACGATGGCGGTATGATTGATCATTGCGACAATCGCCACGGACATGTTCGTTCTCATCACGTAGGCGTTCGCCATGCCGAGGAACAGCATCAAAGTCACTACGTGACGCGAACCCACCAACGCTGCAACAGCAAACGTTCGTTCGTTACGCGGTCATTTAAAGATCGGGCCAACGATGACCACGACGACGAAGGGTTAACTGATAAATAACACGATGTCGAAAGCGGCGAGCAACGCATACGCATAGAATCGGTTCGGTCGGCCGCTCGAGTTTCGTTCGTCGTCTCGATCGTTGCCAGGGAAAATCCACCGAAAAATTCTTTGATCGATTAGCGGCAAACATCTGCGAGTTACGTAACCAGGTTTTAAAAAAAGACGTAACCATGTTTTAAAAAAAGCGGTAATTTTGTAGATACAATAGGAACGCCAGACAGGCTTCTTCAACGATACGATAAAGAAAAAAAAAAAAAAAAAAAAAAAAAAAGAAGAAAAAGAAAAGAAAAGAAAAAAAAAAAGAGTGGCAAGAAGGAAGACAGAAAAGACGGCAGAGATAATTGTAAGGCGTGTTCGCGATCCACGGTCAGAGGTACGCCAAGGACGCGACAGTTTCGAGCACGTGAGGGGACAAGGTCGAGGGGAGAATCGAGAACCGCGTTGATCGGTCGTTGACGGAAAAGCGCGCCGCTGCACAGGTCCTTTCTCCGGTTTGGCAAGGCGCGATTTCCTCGGTTATTTATACCGTGTTGTTTTTGCGACGAGATGTCGAGATAACGCGCGAATTAATAATAGAGGGACGATGTAAGCTTTATTTTCGGAATGCAATCGCGATGATTATCGTGATGATTTGTCGACGACGAGCTAGAAACGCAAAGCTTTTAACGCTCCCCACCCTTCTGCTTTACGATACGCTTCTTCGTACGTATGTATATGTGGCACGTAATAGGAATAGTTTTCGGTAACAGTCGTCTGAACTTTGAACGTTTCGTTTGTTGTCGCGTCGGTCGCTCGTCAAGCGTAATTCGCCGAGAAAGAATTCCGTGGTCGCGCGGGTTAAACAACCGCGGCACGATAATCGATCGTATTAGTCAGACGGTTCGCGGTTTCAAGGTCTTTCATCGTACCGTTTTCACGTACGGTTTGCGATCGTTATTTTTCCCTAAGAACTCAACGAGTTAGCATTCATCGGGCATCCATCGAGCACGTGGTGGTCAATCGTGCTCGGTAGAAATAACTTCAGCTCGTCGACATGCACCGCAGTCGTGCGGACGCTATTGCTATCGCTGCGACGTAAAGCAACATGGAATTAGAGAATGGGAGGAGAGGCGCGGTCGAACCACGCACGTGACGCTTCGACGCGGCAGCCGCCCACCCCAACCATCTCCGTGTCTCCGTTTAATCGCTGATTGAACAACGATGCCGGGAATCAGCGGTCACGCGTTACCTTTGCCTCTTCGTTGTTTATCGTTTGACGTTCTTTGGCGCGGGCCATGAACGCGACTATCAAGTTCCATGCCTATTTCAAAAAGTTGCCTTTAACCATTCGCTCGACGATTCTTTCCGTTCTTTTTTTCATGCGGCATCTCTCGGAGAACGACAGAGTGCAGGCAGTTGAGAAGCGAACGATTGGAGCGATGGCGCGCGTTCGTGTAAGGGAGAGACAGAGAGACCCGCTGCATACCCACGCACGATTTCTGTCGAGAACACAGATAAATGGAACGCGTTGGTCGACGAACGGATCGGGTCGTTCGACTCTGGCCCCTTCCTTTTTTTAACGAGTTCGATGCCATGCCCGGAAACCGGGTCGGCTGCCGCGTGCCACTATGTTTACGCCACTCGATGTCAGCCGCATTGTGATCGCATTTAAGGATTAAAGATTGAAAAATGGAGCCCGTGAGATCGCGTGTTCGCAAGCGAATCCGTCATGCTGCGAGCTTCGAAGCGACGGCATACGTGAGCGTGCGCGCTACCGAAAGAGAGAAGAAAAGGAAAGGGCGAGACTGGCGAAGTGAAAGAAGAGGAGAGCGAAGAGTGACGGCGGGAGCACGTGTTCGACGCGCGGTTCACGGGATAAACGGAGTTTCGTCCGAATGGCGATTTCGTATGAACCATGCGGCTTATGGACGACGGATTCAACCTCGAAACGCCACACAAATTTCGAGAAAATCGCACAGAATTCTACGTAAACGAAGGAATGCACGCGCACAAGCGCGTGCGCCTGCCGGGCCGACGTACTTTTACGTTTTCTGATAGGTCTGTCCTCTTCCTCCAAGCCTGGTTGCTCCCACACAAGCACGTGGCCATTTCGTCCCCTGTTTTCTCCGTTCGATCTGCCGTTAGTGCTGTTGCTGTTGTTCATTGCACGCTCGATACGCGTTCTACGTACAAGCGATCACACACGAAACCGATGCACCACCGAGTAAATCGCCAACGCGAACACCAACGGTTGACGAAGATGCCGAAGGAGAATGCGATATTCTCGTACTCGGATCTCGTGAACGAGATACGTCGTCGCGAACCAAAGGAAAACGTAACGGCGTATTCTTGCCTATCCGCTTCTCCCAACACAACAGAGATACGATGACTCGCGCTATCTTCTTAGCATCAGCCGAGAAAAATCGAACGCCGTTTCTGCGTGCGATCGTTCGGCAAACACGCGCTCTTGGCCTGCACGACACGACGACGGTCACAACCACGCCGACGAGAAAGACGATGGAACGCTTTTCACGGGCGCGATCGAGCACTCACTGTGCGCCAGTACTATATCAGCTTCTCGTTGCTGCGAATCGGTTGACGGTTTCGTTGTAGACCGATAACGATGATTAACAAGGTACCCGTGATCAGAAGCGAGTACACACCTGCCTCTTTCTCTCTTTCTCCCTCGTGCCAGTTGATTCGATGCGAAGCCGTGAACCGCGGGGAACCGCGGGGAACCGCGGGGTGCAGTCTGACGAAACGAATCGTTCGAGCAACCGAGACCTTTCGTCCAATCGTCGCGCTAGCCTGGTCAATCCTATTCTTCGATTGGTCGCAATAGCGCCATCTGGCGTCTCTGCTCTGATTCCACCAATCAAAGGCTCGCGCGCGAAACCACGTCCCTTTTCACACTATATCTTTAAATCGCGTTCGATCTTATCGACGATCTTACGATCGATTCCTGTCGATGATCATCTTGCGAGCACGTTTTACCCTTCGACCTGCTCCGCCTACTATTCAACGTACTACTTTTCAGTGTTATTCTTTCGCGCCCCTTCCGAGATTCCCCGATTATTTAAATTAACTTAATTTATTAAGATAGATGAGAAAATCCTCTTAACATTAAGATTATACAAAGATATATGCGGATACAAAGCTTTGCAGAAACATAAAATATAGCATAATAAAAGAAAATACAGGAAAATACAAGAAAATGTAAGAAAAATCGGAAGAAAAAGATATAACAGTTGAAATTTCAAATCTGTTTGCGAAAACTGTTGTCTATTTCACATATTGCATTTATGACGTTGATGCGATCGAACCTGCAGTTGAAAGTATCTGCATAAAAGAGCTTCGATGATCTGGTAGAAAACGATGGTAATTGACGAGATTAAGAGCTCACTGCAGTTACTGTGACCATTTAAATTTTTGTATAGAAAAATTTATTCGTTATGTCCGAACCGCGAGGAATTCTCGGTCCGAAAATATCTACAAATATTACGTAACGGAAAAATTATCGGTAAAATTATCGCTGGCTGGCCTGGCTGCTTATCTTTTAGATCAACTCGCGCAACCCTTGGAATTTATTATCTCTCAAATCGCAACGCTGTTTAATAATGGCGTAATCGTAGCACGTCATACGTCGTTTACGATCTTGGTGGAAGTGCGATGGAAGTCTGTTGTCGCGTCGACGAATTCGTCGCCTCTGCTAATTAAGATCGCCATGGAAGTCGATCGTGAGTCACATCGGTGAGATAGTCGTATTTAGTTAACGAAACATCCGTTTGATGGTTACTGCGTCAAGGTCAGAGCTTTATTCTGTTTGTCAGAGCAAATACATGACGTGACATAACGTATACAGTACACGGCAAATTCCGATTTCGTCGATGACTTTCATATTTCGTCGCGAAACAAAGTTACATCATCATGGATTATCGGAACGATGCGGATTAGGATCGTTTTCCTCGAAATCGAAGGCGGAAATCGTTACGCATCGATATACGCCAGAATGTTTGGAACGTTCGAAAGTTCGTATTAACCGCGCCGCCAATTCGCGTACAAAAATAAAAGATACGCGGGGGGCTGCTATTGATAGATTCGCGGATCTCGCGTGCCAAAAATCTTTGCATCGTGCAAGTACGAGATAAACTAGTCGGCCATTTCGCACGAATACGGTGTGGCGAATTGCGTCTCGTATTTTCCGCGTTTACTCGCTATCTTGCGGAGATCATCGGCCGTAATTCTTTCCGCGATTAGCTCGAATCAAAAGATGTGCTTGAAAAAAGTATCAACTTCCTTTCTTTCTGGGAAATACACGTAATATCTCTCGACGCATTTATGTAAGTACACATGTACGTATGTACATACGTAAATGCTTTTAATCGGAACTCGTTACACAATTAGTGTAGTTACCGACAACCGGACAAGAAGGCAAACGGGAAAAACGAGTCGTGTTCGGCAACCAATTATCGATCGAACGATTGGTCGGTAACGAGTTATTCTGAACACCCATCTGTACCTAGTCTCTGTGTTCTCGACACGAAGAGGTCTCTGGGTGTCCGATACGTTCGAAACAGTCATTTGTTTATCGACGCTCCGTTTTTTCGTCGACGTCAATGTGTCTATATCGCGGGCTAATTTTCAAACGAACAGAGCGTCTCGTTTCTTCGACGTTCGACGTTCTCGATGTTCGACTATAGACTTGATACGAGTCAACTGGCACGGCGCGTTCGCGTCTGTGTCTACAGGAAATGCTTCGTCCCCTAAACGCGTTATCCACTTTATAAAGTGGAAAATAGCGTCCGCCTCGGGCGAATAACGAAAGACCGTGCACGCGCGAACGTAATTGTGCAGGAAGCTTTCGGCGGAACTCGAAATTGAAAGTAATACGTCCGCTTTGCGAAAATTGCCAGGAGCCGAGAGGTCGGCACGATTTCCGTCTTCGAGAGCGCGAGCGCATCGACCTTTCCCTTCCTTTCTTTGAACTTTCCAACAATTCGTGTCAAGGTTTCTGCCGCGTTTTTTCTATGAACGCGTTTCCTGATACGTACTCGCAATCGAGATATCGGTTGATAGACAAACATCGAGCCCTGCCCGAGAACCTGGGCCCTGATTCACACGCACGTCACGGAACGTTGACCGGTGAACGTGAGGTAGAACGCGAACGCTCCAGGGGACAGCCATCTCGTGCCAGATTAGAAACTTTCTACTTTCGTGTTTTCGACGTGTCGCTGCCGTCGAATTGCTCTTCCGTGAATGGATAGTTTTAGTATCTACGTAGATTATTTACTCGTTGGTATATACACTCGGATAGTTGCGCTCTGTCGATATTCGGCTGCCAATTTTCTCGCTATTGTAATGGGAAATTGCGTGAATCGAGCGACGAGCACCGCGCCGGTAAGGGGGAAAAACACAAGAAATTATAATTCGCGGTACACGCGCTACAAACGACAAAGATCGATCGGACCACGGGTATCGTTGGAATTCCACGACGATTTGCGGTGTTCTATCGATCGATCGTTTCCGCCTGGTTGCCTGTTTGTTATTGAATGTGCGTGCTTAACCACTCGTTCTGCGAGAAAACACGGCGATAGAGGACCGGCGATTACAGAGGAGAGCGTCGTACGAGTCGCGTAATACATTATTCAAGAGAAGTGGATGTGGGAGCAGGTTCGCGTCTAAACGACGAGGCACGACACACTCGTCTGCTCTGTCAAAGAGAACTTTTATCGAAACGAGAGAAATTCTTCCTCTTCCTTATTCATCCTCCTTCTTCCACGGTCTTCCTCCGAAAAACACACTTCGAAAACGTTTGGGGTCAGAGAAATTGTTACGGGTGAATTCTTATCGCAAAAGGGGAAACGTACGGTGAACGGTTTTCAGTGGATTCGATATCATTGGAAGCAAGGTTAATTTACGAGTGAAAAAGTTTGTTCGATACATATTTACGAAGCACCCACGTGCGCTCCGTCACGGTCACATTTTTCCAAGTCGTTAATCGTTCGAACGAGGTACAATCGTTCGCTCTCCCCGCGTTCATTCCGGTTTTCCTTATCCTGGATGATTGAGTTTCAAAGCGCAGGTTCTCGTAAGACGATGGATCGAGACAAGACATTGTCGAGCGTCGTTGTGAAAGAATGAAAACAGACTTTTGCGGTGGTCGATAAGATAGGTGGACGTTGACAAGATTTCGAGGCTCGTCGACTCTTCGAATACATTGTTGCCATGATGTTTCGAGTTAGTACGCGATTATGCATCCCGTAATTGAAAAAGAAGGTCCGATAGTCGGCCAGCGTCAGTGGTCACGTATTTTCGCGTGTATATATGTATGTACGTGTTGTCGGCAAGAGAGCGATCGTTTTGGTCGCTCGTTCTTCCAAAGTCTGATTCTCGGTTTCGTGGAAAATCGACCGAGACGAAAAGTGAAACGAAATCGACGATGCACGCAGCTCGTTTCGATAAACGAATCGATAAGGGTACACCGTACGAGAAGACCAAGTTTACGACGAGAGAATAAATTGGGAAACGAAATACGCGTTATCATCATACGTGTAGGAGAGGATAGATGAACTCGATTATGATCGATTGTCAACGTGTGGTGGGGTCGCCATCGTTCGAGTATCTGGTCAGGATCGTTGTGAAATCGTGAGCGCGTTAAATCGTTCGTTCGGTGGGTCGTTAAACGTGTTTTTAAAAAGTACCGCGAAACGCGATAAAACGCGAAACCCGTGAATCTTCTTTCCAACGAAGGAAAATTATTTTCAGTCGTACCATGTGTCCCCCCTTCGTACCGTCACGCCGCGGCACAAGATTGCGACGCAGTGCCCGTATTCCGTATCGCTAATTTCACCGCAACTCTTAATACACCAAGGTGATCGCACGAGATAGCGTGACGGTGGCACGTTTAGGACTCGAGGTACATCATCCGTGGGATTTTGTCTCCCATCGTGTTGGTCGCGGACAAAGAACGGCCTTGGTAAACGGGCAGCGCGCAACAGCCCCGCAGAGGGTAACTTTCGAAGAAAGCGAGGGAAAAGCGTAGAAATGCGCGCGAGCGTGCGAGCTGCGAGCTGTAGACGATAGGTTAGAGCAACGCTGGCCAGTTCTCTAGGCAGCTTAACTCGCGCCGGTGCTCGGTTTGGTTTTTTAATTCGAGATAACGAGGGAGCAGGAATGGTTATGCAAATACAGCGTTTCTAGTTACGTAAAGCAAACGCGTTCGTCCGTGGCTCGAGTTTCTCCTGCGGCGTGGAACAAGGAGCGGCGAGAATTCCTATTACAATCGGAAAGTAAAGTCCCGGTAACGATCATTGGAATAGGAAACTCACCGGACGGCAAGGGCACTTCCGTCTCGAACACCTCGGCCGGCCTCTTCGTCTCCGACTTGCGCGAGCCCACGGCAACACCGTTCGTCGACATCGTATCGTTGGAAGGCGTCCAGGACGAGATACACGTTCGATGTCTCGTCTTTGTTAGCTGGATCTCGGACCTGATGTCGATGAACGAAACTAAGCAGGAAGCGATCGGTCGCAAAGCTTGACGCACGCTCGGTCTCGTCGCTACTGTTGAGAACGCTGCCGAACTCGCGACACTTAGCTGTATACACCTAATGGACGGCGACCAATTAGAACACGCGGTTGGAACCCCACCGACGCAACCGCCTTCCCCACGCACCGATATCGTTTCTCCCGAACCGAATCGCCGCGGGAAATCAAAGAATTTTACCGTCGGGGCTTCCAAATTTTTTCCTCTCCGCCCTTGCCCCCATGCTTCGCAGCTCCGCTCCGATTTCTCTTTGCTTCGCACCTCGCCCACCGTCCTCGGTCTCCTTACTTTACTGTCGCGCGCCGCTCATCCATCTTTTTGTTTTCGCCGACACCGTAGATAAACGTAAGCTGCGTTGCGCGATCGCGAGCGAAAAATTCCACATACGATCCTTTTCATCTTCGCGTCAACGTCTACGCGCAAACGTGTCGACTATCGCGTTTCCTTCGAAATGCCTTGACCATTGTCCGAGCACACGTTCTTCCGACCTAGTAAGAAGCTGGCGGTTCGGTATATTCGATCCTCGGAACACCTCGAGTCGACGAATCCGACCTGGTTATGCGTCATCGCGCTACATTCTACGACAACTTATTCCAAGCACGATCGCCAATGCTCTCGCTTAACGAGACCTCGACGTTGATGGGAATCAACGATTCCCGTGGCGTTCGCGCTGGCTCGCTCGCCTCGACCTCGCCACCGATAGGTCGACAAACTGATCGGTCGGCGTTCGACGATCGGAGCTTAAGGACTCCGTAATCCCTTTCGTTTCGGTCGGTGTTTCGACGCGTTGGCGTTGGCGCGACTGCGACGAATCGATGGAACCGGTCAGAGAAATTGGAGAAAAACACGGCGATGTCGATCCGTCGATGTCGATCCGTCGATGTCGACGTAGAGGCACGAACGGTCTCGTGACGCGCCGGTTTTGCGTAAATCCGATGTAATCCTTAGCACGCGTAGCTCATCGCAATTACATACTCTTACGTCGCGTTTGGTAGGAGGGCAGCCCACCTCCGCGTGTCGACAAACGACCTGCCGCTGATATCAACTACTCCGTGGGCTCGGCGCACGTGTCTATCACTAAGTCGTCACGCGATACACCGATGAGAGTCGCGCGCAACGCTGCATCTCCCCTTTGTGAGAATTTCTACGCGCCATTGCCTAATAAGCTTCTCCCGCGTACATATCATCCTCTTTCTTCTATTTCTACGTCGCACCATCTTTGTCCATTTCTACCTACTTTGCCGCTTGTCCGCCGCACCGACGCGACGCTCTCTTTCGTTTCGTTTTGGCCTTCCCGATAATCGTGTCTCGACTTAATCGTCTAATCACCGATCGCCGATAGTTATCTTCGACCGACCGATTTATCGATTGGAAAGAGGAACCGCGTTGCATGATGGCCTGCCTCTCGATTTACATCAACCGCATCACGCGTACCCTTTGTCGCGATAATTTCCACGAAGCGGCAAATTGTAGCTGTCGTGACGAAAACACGGCACAGAGAATCCACGACGTACCCATCCAAGTAGCTAGCCCGTTATTTTCGAAGCCGGTAGTTTGCGTATAAGGCGGTTCCTTGCCAACTTCTGAATATTTCAAATACAGCGAGCGTCGTCCCACGTCCGACGTCGTCGAAGGGCAGTCGCGCGGTATTTCCCGACGCTCGTTCCTCCAGCGACATCATGCTCTTTCTTGGTCGAGTTCTCGGTATCCTCGCGATCCTCGCCGCTACTCGACGAGCGGTCGCGTTCGACTCGTGGTTCGTAGACCTGATCGACGATTTCATCACCGTGCTGTTTCCACCGGTAAGAGTATCGGCGCATCTCTGTCGCGTCGACCAAGGTAAGGCGAAGGTGCGAATCTCGTTGACGTTTGGTAACGGAGCGCATCGATAAATCGAGCGATTCTTCCCGTTCGTAGACGGCGCGATCGAGCTTTCCAGAAGAATGTCGAGAAAGGGTCTGGCTCACGACATACATCGCGAGCTGGAGGGATTCGAGCTACGAACGCGCCACGACAACTGGGAGCATCGAATTTTGTACGTGGTGGATTTGGATTGCGACTATGCGGTTTCACTCTTACGAGCGGTACGTCGTCAGATTCGAAACGAGAAGCAGCGAAATGCGGCGATCGATCTCTAACGACGTCGCGTCCATCCGATTCGCAGGCAAACTCGAGCGGTCGGTTCTCAGCGCCGATGAGATGGCTTCTGCTTCGAGATGGGACAATCGCTGGGAACTCGCTGACGCACGTGGAGCAAACGTTCAGCAATATGGCCGTTTATCCAGATAGCGAGGTGATCGTGGTGACGAAACTGCGAGTCGACGATAGCTTCACGGAAATAACGTCCGTCTACAGGCCTAGCCCGTATCACGGGATTATAACGGAGAATCGAGGAAACTGGACGGTCGATCGTGGCGTTCGAGCGACGAATCTGCACGCGGCGTCACGACGCAGAAGGAATCTTCGGCAGACGCCCCTGAAATCCTGTCTCGTGGTATCCCTCGACAGGCGATCGTCGAACAAAGAATTATCCGCCGTGGATTTGCGAACACGTGCCGCGATGAATTTCACTTTGGATCACGCAAACAACGATAAGCGAAATTAAGATAACGAGTTTTCCAAATTGCAACAACGAGCGTAACATCGCGTCGCGTCGAACGCTCGTTCGCTGGCGGAGTTGAAAACTCCTGAGCGTAGATAATCGTCGCCTAATAAATTAGCCTTGCATTTACATTCTCATAGATGACGGATCCCGATACGATCAACCACTTAACCGATTACGAAAATAAGCATATAGATGCAGTTACGAAGGCCAACTATCCTTGGATGTTGCATATAGCGAGCCGAATGAATGCAACGTGAGTCGCATTCGCGTTCACCTGGCGCGTCGCTTCTCCTTTCTCTTGCATGGCAACCAGCATCTGACAGGGGCCGAAATGTTTCCCACTGTGACGAACTTTTCGGCTTCTGGGAGATCATGCGATCTAACGAGCTGCATTTTTCTTTTCTCGTCGATTTAGCATCGACTTTCGCGTGACCAACACCTGGGGATATCAACAGGAGAACGGGTCGTGGAACGGCCTCACCGGGATGCTGCAACGACGAGAGATCGATATAGGAGGCACGGGAACCTACCTTATTCAACAGCGTATCGGTGTAATCGATTATGTACAACTTTATACCCGCACCAAGTAAGTCGTGTCGTTCGATAACGAAGGACGTGACATCCATCTCCATGAACGTATGTACAAGCTTAAATCGCGACAGAGCGAAATTCATTTTCCGTGCGCCTTTGCTGTCCACTGTGAGCAACATTTTCACCTTGCCGTTTCAACGATCCGTCTGGATAGCGATCGGTGTTTTTCTTCTGCTGGTACTTGGCTTGCTCTACTTTTCCTCCAAATGGGAATATCGTCGGGGAGCATCGGCGAAAAGCGCTGCATATTGGCAGCAATTTCATCTAGACGAACAGACGCTTAGTGATAATTTCATGGTCGTGCTGGGTGCTTTCGCGCAACAAGGTAAGCTCGCTCTCGTTCCTAAGTATTGGAACAATGTAACACGCGATTCGAATTTTTACGGGATACGATAATCTTAGCTTAGGTTATCAGAGAAACGATTAAGCGATTAAAATTTTGTAAAAACATGCCGTACCATTTCGTAAGAACCTTACGATGTACTACACGTTTTCATCCCTCTAACGTATAAATTACGTGCAAGGTTTAAAAAAGTTTGCACAGTACGAATCACAATTTACAGGTAAATAAGAATAAATAAAGTAAAAAGATTATTACCACAACGTTATACAACGAGAGATACGAATTCTTTTTTATCTTACGAATCTCTATATATATCTACAGTCTGTCACACAAGAGCGTGTCTGCGATATTTCTGTAAATATTTATATATTTGTAAAAAAATTTATATGAATTGAATCTACATCTAAAACACTAATACGCTATTACTTAGTAGGGTGTCCAATCTCCTCCATTAGCGATTATAGCTTGACATCGTTTCGGCATACTCTCGACTAATTTTTGAGCGTAGGATTCTGGTAACGACCTCCATATCTTTCGAATGTGATGTACAAGTGTTCTTATTTTTGTGATACGTCTTCCTCTCAGCTTGCATTTCATTAGGGACCACACATTTTCGATAGGGTTTGCATCAGGGGACTGCGATGGCCAAGGAAGTACTGTGATGGCGTTTTTCGCTTTCCATTGGGTGCAGATGCGACTTCGATGTTTAGGGTCGTTGTCTTCTTGCAATATCCATTGGTCCTCGGTTTGGTTGAACCAACGTTTCACGGATGTGAGAAGTCCCCTTTGGTACAATTTCACCATCTTTTGTGCATTCAGATTGTCTGTAAAGACGCACAAAGTCCCAAAACCGCGTGCGTTAAAGCAACCCCAAACATGCACTTTTATAGGGTGTTTTACGCTTCTTTGAATCATCCTTCTTCCATGGATAGTCCAAGCACGCCTAATAGGACACCATGCCCAAAACGAAGATTCATCAGTGAATATTATATTACTCCAATCACGATCTCTGTTTTCATTCGCCCATGCCAGACGATTTTCGACGTTTCGCGTACGCGGCACTCATATTAAAAAGCTCTGTTCCTTTCACTGTTTCAAATGAAACTGAAAGGTATTCAGCAACGCGTATTAGACAAGTTTTCGTTTGTTTACATTCTTTTTATCTCATTCTGATTAGGTGTCAGGTTTCGCAGATATCGCAGACACGCTCTTGTGTGACAGACTGTATATATACTTTCCCCGCTTTCTATGAGCGTTCCAATACTATGAACAGGGATGTATGACTTCCCTTTTATTCGTTCACGTCCCCTCTCTGACGAGTCGGTAAAATGGAACCGCGATCCTGCAGGATACTCTTACGAGCCGTATCGCGTTCCCTCACGAATCGTCACTTTGATGCTTTTACTCGCCGCTCTCAACCTGTACGCCTCTTACACGGCCAATATCGTCGCTCTGCTTCAATCGACCACCGACTCTATCAGAACTATTGCCGACCTGTTCTATAGCCCGTTAAAATTGGGGGCGCAAGATGTTGTCCACGTTCGGCACTACCTCAAGGTATGCGGACCAAGAATTCGCGAAGAATCGTACCTCTTCCAACCCAGTTTACTAACTCGATCCACTAACAACGTCCGTTTGCCGATCTTCTCGCAGAGCTTTCAAGATCCTCTGCGAAGAGCCATAGTGGAGAAGATCGAACCAAAGGGTCACAACAGCTCGTGGTTGCCGGTCGAAGAGGGGGTTCGACGCGTTAAAGACGAGCTGTTCGCGTTCCACTCGGAAATGGGCGCATTCTACAAGATAATGCAGGAGACGTATCGGGAGGAAGAGAAGTGCGGGATCACGGAGATCGATATACTGAACATGTTATATCCGCTTCTGGTGATCGCAACTCGATCGCCGTATTTGGAGATCGTAAAAAATGCGTAAGATGGTCCGGATACACAGCAGTGGTACGGTGGAAAACAAAAGGAATCGTTTTCAGGGCTTTGGTGTTGGCCGAAACTGGTCTGCAGACTCGAGAAGACAACCGGTTGTACACGAAGAAGCCCAAATGCCAAGGACAAACGAGCTTCGTCAGCATAGGACTCACCGAGTGCTATTTCGCGTTGGTGGCGGTGGGTTACGGGGCGCTTCTCAGTCTCGTTGTGTTGGCGGTGGAACATCTCTGGCATAGGAAGGGAAGCTCGATCGATTTTCGGGCGGTAACGAGGTTCGCTTCGAACGCTCTGCCGTTTCCCGGTGAAACACCGAACGACAACGCGAAACCTTGGAGCGAAGCCGATCCGTTCGAGTTCATCGAGGAGAGTGGTCGCTTTCCGAGCAAGGAAACGGAGAATGGATCGGTGTCAGAGGACGTGGACGATCGTCAACGACAAGGAACACGTTCGACCATCAGGGATTCGGTGAATTCGGTTCAATGAAAACGTACGAGATAAGTAACGAATACTAACATGTTTAGGTATAAATTCTATTCTCCAGACGCGTACAAACGCGTTAAACGTTGGACGGCAAAAAGTGTTGATAGTAATTTTTGGTGAATTCCAGCATGAGGTCGAGTGTGCACTCGGGTAAATCTTCGACGCATTTGGCAGGGTTGCCGGCGAAACGGGTAAACGAGGGTACCACGGTCTCCGGTGGTACCACCGCTCCATCCTCGATGTAGCAACAGTCTTTCAGGACGCACCTCCTCCCCTGCGTAGTTGAACAAGCACTTACTTTTTGTGTTATCTCGTTGCTTCAATTCGTGCAAATACGTATAAATAAAGTTTACGCGTGTATGTCTTATACGTACGATTACCGCATTTTTTCCTATGTATATGTAAGAGCCAACGATAGCTGCGTTGATCACCGCCCGTTCTCCTACGAACACGTGATCTCCCATCGTCAAAGGAAAGAAGGCAACGCTGAAGAAACGACGAAATGAAATCAGACGTTACGACGGTGGTAAACTTTCCGTCGTTTCTTTAATGCGTCGGCGATCACCGAGCCGCCAACTACCAACCCTCTGCTGAATTTCTTGAATGGCGGCCTTATAATAGCGTTCTTGCTGATAATGCAATAACGTCCCGTCCTAACGTTTGCCAAATCGCCTCTGATAATAGCATCCGACTGTACGATCACCTTACCGTGTAACACGATATTCTGCGAACCACACAGAACAGTGTGTCTGCTTACTTTATTCCCGGATGCCTGAAACGTCAAAATCAAGAGAGGCGGAAAAAGAGGTTAAGGTCGTTCGTATTCTCTCACCGTTAGCGAATATCAGTTTGGACTTTTCCTACCGTTTCTACGTATTCCGCTTTACTGTAGTAAACGTCTTGGGGTTCCATATCGTCTTGATTTTCTTAACTCCGAGTAATCTTCGATTCCTCGAAAATACAAACCACTGATCTGTCACGTACGCTACAGAGCCACCGTCGACGCTTTCGTGTACTTGCGCTGCGCGCGACTACCGTTAAGTCTCGCCATCTAGCGGCCTCGCGGATAACTAACGAACCCGTGGCGCCAAATTCGATTCGCTCGTCGAGCGAGATCCGTACAAACGATCGAGTCACCGAACTGAAAAAAGAAGAAAGAACACAGAGAAGAAACGTAAGGATCCAAACGTTTGATCCTTCTCACGGAGAAGTTATCGAAACGGTCGGTCGATTGATCGTCGGGCGATAGCGTCGAATGGGCTAGCGACGCACGCGAGTGCGGCGATCGAACCACGTCGGTCGACTTAAGTTACGTAACAAAGTTCGTTCGAACGCGGTGTTTTGAAGCAGTGGCTCCATAGTAACGCCGATAGGGGGTACAAAAAGAGAAACGCGAGGCAAGCGGCCGCGAGATAGTAAACATTTTCGTTGGTCCTCGAGCGTGTAGACAGCGATGTCGTTGTTCAAGACGAAAGAGTGGTGGCGAACGAGGTGCGGTGCGAACGAAACATTCGATAAGCACAGTCTATTGGCAGCGCCGTTGTTCGGAAAGGAAAGACAAGATATCGTCGTGGTGGGAAGTCACGACGGTTACCTAAGGATGTACAGCCCGTCGTCGCGATGGGTGGACGAAACGAAATCACCGACCAACTACAAGTCCACGGATTTGATGATCGAGACTCGATTAGACGATTGCATCGTGGATATGAAGGCGGGCAAGTTCGTCTCGTGAGTATCGGCCGTCGAAAGTCGACGATACGTTGCGAATTACGAGAGGTTCACGACGATCGTTGATCGTTGGTTGCAGAGGCTCGCAAGATCTACGTTTGGCGGTATTGACGCCGTCGAAGTTGACCGTTTACAACGTGGCCCTGGTCGACCAATCCACCGAATACGGTTTGCCTGCCAATAGTACAAATTCCCCTCTAGTCCTCTCCTCCATTGTTCCTCGCGCGCGTTTCGCAATCGTCTGAAAAGCGACGACGGCGAAACGCGTTGGAAAAGATCGCGACGTTGTTCGTTCTCGGCGAGACGAGAGCGGGGAACAGCTTTCACGAGAGACGCAACACGGCGAAAGAACACACGCCTCCGGGCGTAAAGTCGTCGAATATTCGACGGACGGATGGTATCGGGCAGTCGCGCGATCCTTTCTCCGTTTCTCCCACAGCCGAGTCCCCAGTTTCGTATCAAGTTTACACGATCGCGTTTGGTTGACAGGAGATCGGTGCGAACTGAAGATCGCTTACGAGCACCCGCTGCCGAGATTTCCGGCATCGTTAACGGTAGGGCCGTTCGGCGGCGTTCGCGGCAGAGACTTTCTCTGCGTTCAATGCCTGGACGGGACGCTTCTCTTCTACGAGCAGGAGATGTTCGCGTTCAGCCAGGTGACGAGGAATCGGTTGTTGGCCGAGCCGATCGTTTACGTTCCGCGCTACGATCTGTTCGTCGCTGCCAGCTCCTCCTGGTATCTCGAGTGTCACAGGCACGTGCTTGCTCGATGCGTTGTCGCGTGGTCCGCTCGACCACGGCCGCCAATAAAACTCGGTGTCGCGGTGGCGACTCGAGCGTAACGCGTAATTAAATAAGTAAGTATGTAAGTGAGATATATGGCGTGGGTTGCGTTGCCATTGCGTAGGTACCAAAGTATGGCAGAGTGGTCGAGAAGCACGGAACGAGTCTCTGGGAGCGCGAACGGCGCGGAGGAGCGCGACGCGCAGCATCGGCGCGCCAATGCCACGAGCCTCGAGCCAGATTGGACGTACAACATCGGCGAAGCGGTTCTCGGCATCGAGGCTGTCACTTTGAGTAGCTTCGAGGTTGGCATAGTGGTTCTCGGCGAGAAACATCTGTACTGTCTAAAAGACAATTGTACGTCGGTCAAGTACGCCAAGAGGCTGGAATACAAGCCGCTCTGCTTTCGAGCTTACGTTATCGGTAATTAGCTGGATGGTTGAGGTCGGTTCGTGCGTTATCGGCCCAATGGAAAACACAGACCCACTGATCCACCTCTATGACGACGATGCTTTCAGAACCGGACGGGAAGTTGATGGTGCTCGTAATCGCCGACACAAGCACTCTCATGATTTACGAGGGTAGCACGTTGAAATGGTCGGCCCAACTGCCTTTCGCGCCGGTTGCCGTTGCCAGAGTTCAATTAGAGGTGAGTCCGAGTCGCGCCGAAACAAGCCAAGACGAGTTCGGCTTATCGTAAAACAGGGCTGCGCTTTTCGCATTTCACGCTTACGTTTGGGGACAACTGTCGTGGCTCGCGATGTTTACAGCACCTGCAGGGCGTGATCGTAGTTTTGTCAGCCGATGGTCGACTGGAAGCTTGTTACCTAGGTTCGGAGCCGAGTTTATTCGTCGCACCGCCGCTTCATCCACGGGGTTACGATTACACGGCAGCGGAACAGGAGTTGTCGGAACTGCGAGCTCTCCAGAGGAAGAGCAAGGATTCCGGTGAGTTCCGGCGTTTACGACACTACAGCCACGCGTTTCGTGCGATCGTAGTGATATCGAACAACGATCGTTCGACAGAGGATCGCACCAGCGACGCAGGAATGGACGCCGAGCTCATAGTATCGATAAACGTGTCGCTGGATTCGAATTCCTCGGATCATCGTTCAGACAGCGAGGTGGAGGCGCAGCTACAACCGATCTGCAGCGTCACCATAGAGTTGTCCTCGTACGCGATCCTCAGCGACGTCCAGGTCTGCGTCGACGTATTCAAACCGCTGGTCGTCGCCGATGATTTCTACGCTCTTGCGAATCTCTGTAAGCGAACTCGAAGACACCCGTGTCTAGACGTTTTACGTCAGCCGAATTCTCAACTTCCAGGCGAGCGACACGTGACGAAGACCCGGGTGTACGTAGACGGGGATCTGCCGGCCATCTCTTCGGAAATTAGAGCGACCGTGACTTATCGGACAGACGCAGGTCTCTTAAAATCGGTGCGAAGAACCAGCCAATTGCCCCTGAAGACGATGTTGAGAAGCTGCCCGCCTGAAAGCTCGGCCTCCTTCGTCACCGTGATCAAGAGCGGCGCTCCTTCGCTCACCTTCACCCAGCTGTTCCCCGGTAAACGCGTCTTAAATTCTGTTCCATCGATCGACGGACCGAGTCTGTCGTTTATTTTCCTCGCGACGCTCTTCGTCCCCCCTTTTCGCCTTCTTTTTATCGTTTCCTTTTCTTTCTCGGCTCGTCCGAAAATTGAAACCGACCGATTCATCATTCACCAAAATTCTTGCACGTTAACGCTATCGATCCGTGGCTGAGGAACACGAACGTTGTCTGTTCAGAATTCAGCGCGGATCAGTCGCAAAGACAAGGATGGAACGCTCTGGGTTTGCGCCACCTGAATTCTGGTCACACGGTCACCGTCGTTTCCGGCAATGCCGGAAATCGATATCGGGTACAGTCCAACGACGGATTATCGTCGACCTTGGTCGTTTCTCGACTGATCGACAGATCGAGGAGCAAAAACGAAGAAAGTGTGGTGGCGAGCATAGGACAAAATCATATTCGGTTGGTGCATCAACGGATAGACGATCATTTTGCCGCACGACAAAAAATTAACAGAATAACGGTAAGTACTGAGGCAACCGACCAACGTCGTCTTCCATAGAATCGTCGAAACTATGCGTTGTATTCATTGCGGAGGATAGAACGAGATCGGTCTGCTGACGAGTCAGCTGAGAAACGTGGAAAGAAAAATGCTGCGAGCCGTGAGAGAAAGAAACGAGCGATCTCTGCCCGATACCGGATTGCCGTTCCTCTTCGATTCTACTTGTGACACGATCTTCGCGCTTCTCGAGCAACTCGCGCAAGCGCGAGCGGTAAGTTTATTCATTTTTTGCTTATTTCGTTTAACGAGCATGCGTCGGTTGGTAGCGCAAGTTGGAGTTAATTTAAAGAAAAACGAGCATTAAATATAAGCGGCGATTTTTGCAATTTCATCCAAGACACTGTGGACGACTTAAAGAAATTTACGGCTTTGCGGATGGAAAATGTCGACGATGTCGTTAAGACAGTTCACGATGGAGCAAAGTGTATCGATAAAACCGAAGTTACCAAAGTTACTTCGGTATGCAGCGATATGGTAAAGTTGCCTTCGTTCAACACTAGAACTACCACACCAGTCAAATTGACTGATTTTACAATTTTATTCTAACCCCTTAACTTACGATTTACGTTCGAGAATTTTGGGCTGAAAAGGTAAACAAGCTCGCGCAGCCTTCGAGCCATTCGCGCGACTCGTGTGGTATGTACATAGCCGAATCGCTATAGCGAATTATAGAGAACGAGGACAATCATCTTCCGGAGATATGCCAGAGAGACTGCATTGGGCTCATTTTCCAAAACACATTGACCCAACGGCATCAAAATTAAGACCGTCGAAACCTTGTAGAGTTTGCCAAAAAAATAAAAAAACGTAGAGAAACAACGTGGGAGTGTAAGAAGTGCAAAGTTCCCTTACATCTAGCAGAATGTTTCGAATTGTATCACACCATTGCAGATTATTAATTTTGTATACTTTTGTAAACTTTTTGTAGTACCTGCATCTAGCAGAATTATTGCATCAGGTTGTAATTACTTATCAAATGTTCCACAAATGTTTATAACTTTAGGAGGCCGCCGCTAATATTCATATTTGGCCCGATCGTCGTATTACGGGCTATGCCCGTAGTTGTAGGTTAAGAGGTTAAAATTCCTACCTCACGTTATATTTTCTTCCGCAATGATGTAACGACTTTCGCAACGATGACTAAAAGAATAATATGACGAATTTTATTCTGTTTTTTAGGCATTCAAATTGAAAATAATTTTATCTCAAGGCTATTTATACCAATACTAGTCAAAATGACTGGTACTTGTCAAAGTGTAAAAGGGTGCTGTAATCTGTTTATCGAACCCCAATTAATCAGTTTCCCCGTTTTCTACAGCTTGCCACGCGTTTTGAACATTTTTACCGCGTATAGTTCGATACGACGATATCAGCTATCAGGAAAATTCCCGATCGATCGCTAGATGCTAATACTACAAATCCCACAGCAGTGAAAACGACTGGTTCTACGATTTTATAAATGTGTCAACCGTCGTTTAAGGATCATGGTCCCAGATGGATTAATAATACGAAAAATGCACTACATAACATGGAATTGCTTCTGTAAGAAAGTAATAAATCAATAAATATATGTCGGAGATGAAAGGACATCGGAGCCTTCCTTTCGGAATGTTTGAGAAAGTCCCAAATACTTTAGTCCAGACTTTTTATTATAGCCGTACTTAAACAATAAAACTGAGAGATAGCTGTTTATGAGTCGAGTCAATTTTGATTATCCGAGATTTATGACAGTGGGCTTGGGCTCGAGGCGACATAATGGGTCATTGAACGTAGCCACGGCCACGGGAGGGACGTGTACCTAACAGAGGTATGAAGTAATTAAATTACTCTCATTAAAAACAGGAATCGACCTGGGGGATACAGAGAGATACGAAGAGGAGTATATAAGGGCAGTTCCACTTGGACCGAGGTTCAATCCGATAAGTTCGACTAGTACAGGGAACACGTGTGTCAGGTTCATTATCGCATTTGTCATCCCGCTGACCGTGGATTCGTTATCGAGTCTAAGATCATTGCCATTCGCATTCCCAGTATCTAATTACCATGGTTACTTGTCAAATTCCGTCACAATCATAATTGGACTAGTAAATATCTTCGCTCGTGCATAACAACAATGTCTAAGCCAAAGAAAGATTCGTTACGCGCCCCTAACCCTAACGATAACCTGACATATACAAATATTCTATTATTACGTATTTTTTAAAGATCAGTCGTTTTCACTGGCTTCGGTAGAAATAGCTTCGCGTTAACTATCGGTAGTTCTAGTGTTAACGATGACCGCAGGGGCATATAATTTGAGCATATAATTTATAAAGCATAAGAATTTCTAGATAGTAAACGAATTGGTTGAGAATTTTTAAAACTAAAGTCAGATGCTGTATGGTGCCACGTTGATGGTGCGTGAGCATGTTCAAAGCGACAAGAATATTTTTTTTCATACTTTATGGCAAGTTTTTGCTTATACTAGAAATTTCTGTTGCATACTTTCGAGCAATTTCACGCGATTCGACCGTGCTGGATTCCATATTTGAGACGCGTATTCGAAGTATGGTACAACTAGAGAGGGTAAAGTATTTTAATCCCTTAATAGTTTATCCTGGGTATGACTCGGGCAGAGCGTCAAGTACCGTACAGTTTATCCCGAGTGCGATTTCGGCACGGCGTGCGTCAGAACTGTTTAGCCCTTCGGTCTATTAAAATTAGAAGCTCCGGTCCAGAAAATCTACATATTTTGTATATTTTAGAATACTTCCGTTTGCGATAAAAAACGTGAAAAAGTGTGTTTTATATTAATAGCAAACTTTAGTTTACAGAGAGATTTTGTTCCGGTGTAATCGTGAACGCGAATACGAACACCGGCCAAATTTTCTACGTTTTCAAATTTGCATGATTTTTTCGTATTTCCGAGTTATTGTTCGAGAAACGAACGATACAACTTCTTGGTAATCGAAAATAAGAAAAAAAAAAGACAAGATACCGTTCGGGCTAGAACGTATTATTGTGTATTTTGCATTTCAAAATTTATTACACGCGACGTAATTATTAAAAAGGTACTTGCGGAACGTGTTTTTCTAAATTTTTTATTAACCATAAAATTGTTTCAGGACTCGAACAAGTTATGTATTTTTTATTACAGAAGTTAAGGGTGAAAGGTTTTTTGAAATTTGTGTCGTACAACGACACTCAATGATTTTAAGGCGTTGCTTTTCTTACATGGTTAATTAATACGGTCAGCAAAAGATAACGAGAAGGAAAAAGTAACGTCTAAAGCGGTTGCAGTTCCTTGTTTGTCCACTGCCGCGTCATTTATAGAGTAGGCGAAATCATGTGGTGTTTTCTTCCGCGTGAAACGCATAACGCCATATCTCGAGATATTAAACGGTAGCATGTTTTTAACGTTTCATTCATAAAGTAGGAAGAAATCGCCTTCGAATGTCCCAGCCATCGATTAAGAATTCCACGCTGCTCGCGTACGCGTCGCAGCAGCTGTTAGCCAGCGATTTACAAAAGCAAAGCGAGGTAATCATTGTACGAGATTTCTCGTTTGTGTGCACAGTGTGCGTCACTTAAAATTATTACTTTTATTAATACTTTTCGCTCAGGTACTTTTGATATTAAAGCTAAGTTTGATCAGCTGTTAACACTAGAACTGCCGGCGTTTGAGACGTAGCTATCTCTATCAAAGTCAGTCAAAATGACTGTGAATAGTAGAATATTTTTATATTTATTCATCTATTATTATCTTACAAAAGGAACTCCAGGTTCTGAGACCATAAAAACTATATAATAACAATTTTAATAATAACAATAAGTACAATGCTGTTAACACTAGAAGAGCCGGCATTTGAGACGTAGCTATCTCTATCAAAGTCAGTCAAAGTGACTGTGAATAGTAGAATATTTTTATATTTATTCGTCTATTGTTATCTTACAAAAGAAACTCCAGGTTCTGACACCATAAAAACTATATAACAACAATTTTAATAATAACAATAAGTACAATGCTGTTAACACTAGAAGAGCCGGCATTTGAGACGTAGCTATCTCTATCAAAGTCAGTCAAAATGACTGTGAATAGTAGAATATTTTTGTATTTATTCGTCTATTGTTATCTTACAAAAGAAACTCCAGGTTCTGAGACCATAAAAACTGTATAATAACAATTTTAATTATAACAATAAGTACAATGCTGTTAACACTAGAACAGCCGGCATTTGAGACGTAGCTATCTCTATCAAAGTCAGTCAAAATGACTGTGAATAGTAGAATATTTTTATATTTATTCGTCTATTATTATCTTAGAAAAGGAATTCTATGTTCTGAGACCATAAAAACTATATAATAACAATTTTAATAATAACAATAAGTACAATGCTGTTAACATTAGAACTGCCGGCATTTGAGACGTAGCTATCTCTATCAAAGTCAGTCAAAATGACTGTGAATAGTAGAATATTTTTGTATTTATTCGTCTATTGTTATCTTACAAAAGAAACTCCAGGTTCTGAGACCATAAAAACTGTATAATAACAATTTTAATTATAACAATAAGTACAATGCTGTTAACACTAGAACAGCCGGCATTTGAGACGTAGCTATCTCTATCAAAGTCAGTCAAAATGACTGTGAATAGTAGAATATTTTTATATTTATTCATCTATTATTATCTTACAAAAGGAACTCCAGGTTCTGAGACCATAAAAACTATATAATAACAATTTTAATTATAACAATAAGTACAATGCTGTTAACACTAGAAGAGCCGGCATTTGAGACGTAGCTATCTCTATCAAAGTCAGTCAAAATGACTGTGAATAGTAGAATATTTTTATATTTATTCGTCTATTATTATCTTAGAAAAGGAATTCTATGTTCTGAGACCATAAAAACTATATAATAACAATTTTAATAATAACAATAAGTACAATAATGAAGAATTTTCAGTACCAAAATCTTTAGTAACAAGAATATTAAAATAAATTTCTATTGGTAAATATAAGAAGTATAATATAACAATATAATAATAAGCGTAATGGAATAAATAAAATACAAATGTAAACTTTCTTCTGCGTGCATCTTCCGCATACATATTTTTTACAAGGATTGCAAGTGGAGGTGGTCTTATTATTATTACGGTACCCTATCAGACACCATTAGCTGTTAATACTGTAAACTTGGTTTTACATTATCCTAAAGGTTCTCTCGCTTGTTAACACTTTGACTGCCACGTTGAAATCATACGTTTCGTTGAGGGCACCACGGGAGTATTTTTATTATTCATAGCATATAATGACAAAATAATAATAAATCGACGATGTAAGACGACGTTCTACCCCGATGGACCGTTTATCTTATTGGTGTCTTGGTAACAGTTGATAGCAATATATTACTGTAACGTTCTATTTAGTAGCCGACGAGAAGGTAGCGCCAACTGACGTTTAATACAACTGGCGATAGCTCCATTTTCGGCTAACTTGCTATGTGCGGGAATACTAACACGGGAAAGGATTAAAGTTGTTCGAGAGTAAATTATCGATATAAAATGTTTCATTGAAATCTTACTCAATTTCCATATTGACAATTGACTGACGGATATGAAATACTTCGATTGACAGGTGATGATTCTTCGGTAGATAACTGACTCTTTGATGGATGAACTCCAATTAATTTGCTCGATAAGCAAACGGTAAATATTCTCAAATTCAAACTCAAACTCGAACTCGAACTCGAAACTACTGTTGACTTTTCTCAGTCGCTACATTTATATCCGTCGGAGATGAAAAAACATCAGAGTCTTTCTTTTGAAAATGTTTGGGAAGACCCCCGATGTTTGTTCAACTGTTGACTTTGTTTACAATTTAAATCATCGTAATGTCATTATAAAAACATAATATAAAAACGTAGTTAGACGAGTTTTCGCAAGATATAGCTTTTAGCGGCTTTAATTGCCTTTCGCTTCAAATATTGTAAACACGGTTTCGAATAAACGTTTTAATTATCTCGGTTTAAATGAATTTATCAATTTTACTTTCGCGCGGGTCGCGGGACGTGACAATTACAACAAGGCTTCGTTTATTTAACAAACCATACGAATTTGTCATTTCGTCGCAAGCAAAACGTGCAGAATATATCGTTGAAACGTGTGGAAGATATTAGTAAATGGTATTTGCTCATTCTATATATAACAGTAAGGTATGCGCACACTTCTAACTTCAATTATGTGATTACAAAGCAGCATTTACGATTATTTTCTAAGGTGTGTTTATAATAATATTCGTAGATTACCCCTCAAAGGTATGGATGCAAACAGAATACACCGATGCAAGATTTGTTCTCATTTTTTCTTCTTGATGTTCTAATAAAAATGTTTAATCGCTCAATGGGGCACTTTTTCTTTCAAAGCATCTTCTACTTATCTGTTATATTCAAAATGCCCTAACTGTCAATTTTCATAGAATTTTTACAATTATAAAAAGTTGTAGCTCTCCGATCACCAATGACCGGGGCATCACGGGAGGAACCGTGGCCGATTGTATATGACCAACGTGGCAGTCAAAGTGTCTTCTACTTATCTGTTATATTCAAATTCAACTGTCAATTTTCATAGAATTTTTACAATTATAAAAAGTTATAGCTCTCCGATCACCAATGACCGTGGGCATCACGGGAGGAACCGTGGCCGATTGCATATGACCAACGTGGCAGTCAAAGTATCAAATCGATAAGTAAATTAAACAAATGAATTGTCTTAGGAACGAGAACGGACCGGTCACGAGCTTCGATGCAGCGTCGAGTTGTTATTGTTGCTGGTACGATCGAACGCGACCAACGACAAATACGAAGCGCTGCGGGCAGCGATCGGGTTCGAACCACGTGCATCCGATCGTTTCGTAAGTAACGTCATACGCAACGTCGACAACGTCGACCTTCGCACGGTTCATTCAAACATAACGAAGCTTCGCGTGTGGAAACAGGACTGGGAAGAAATCGCCGACGCGGCTCTGGTCGCTCTGCTGAAATCCGTTTTGAAAAAGTCTGAAACCACGGAGACTCGATCGTCGTCGACGTGGAACACGCTCACCCCCATCGCGTCCAACAAGGAGGTGAACAAGTTGAAGACGCGGCTGGTGCACGCGATTCGACGACTCGAAGGCTCCAGGGAATCCGACATCGCGGAGATCGAGCCGAACGGCGGCAACGTCGAGTCTGCTTAGTAGCTCTCCTTCCGCTTATTTTCGTTCGTCCTCCTGCGATATTTCTCCGATACGTCGAACTGGCCTGAAAAATGCGTTTTGGGAAGCTGGTTGTTGGACTAATTGGAACAGGTGATGGAGACGGTGGCGTGGAAACTTTTCGCTCGATCGATCGCTCCTATTACGACTTTGCTCGCGCGGTTTCATGGCCAGCGAGCCGCGATTCGCGATCCAAGCCACGCTAGCGCGGTATCCTCGAGAAGTGGATAAAACTCGATGAAACGCGTTGCTTGAATCGCCAAGCCACGCCACGATGATTCATTCCGGCGCCGTGATTCTGCTTTCCCGACTCGTTGGTTAACGAATGAATCGCGCGAGTCGAAAGATTCGTCATTTCGTCTCGGAATTCGATGACAATGCACGTTTTGTTCGATGATTTTCCGATAGTTACACGCAGCGTCGCATCGGCGATAAAACGCGATCGGACCTCGCGTGCACCACATTCCACGATAAATCTTTCGCATCGTCGAGGAACGTTCGTTTCGAACGAGTTTGATCGTGAAACGGTTCGGAACAACGACGACGTGGATACGTTTCGTGTGTGGCGACAAGCGCGGACGCGTTTTATCGCGATAACCGAGCTTTTGTTCGAGGCCGTTTCGAGGAACGAACGTTCGCGGTCGGAAGCGACGCGTTAGAGGAAAGACCGCATCCTCGATGAGACATCGAGCGACAAATAGATTCGCGAACCTTTCCGCTTCGCCTTCTCCCTGTCGTGTAGTCGCGTCGCGTCGCATCGCGTCGCTCGGTTCGTACCGGTAGTCACGGACAGTCGAGAATCATCGCAATTCTGTTACTTCACTGTTGCTCGTTTTCATCGCCAGTCGTTGCGTCGTCTTTCGTTCCTTAGCTGTCGATGGTGTTCGCTGAGAACAGAGGAAGAACGGTAATACGTGCGCGGTGTCTCTGTTCTCTGTGCGCCGTGGGGATTACGCGGAAACTCGTCCGAGAGTTGGCAATCGTCGACCTTCTCGGAAGAAAGAACGATCCGACGCGAGATGCGATTACGACTGCGATTTCTTTCTTACACGGTAATTCGCCATTACGACCGCCCATTTTAGTCGGCTTAAAAAAAAAAGAAAAAAAAAAAAAAAAGGAAAAACGTGTTTCTATACGCAAACACTATGGCGACACGGAAAATTCGGCGGGCACGTTGGTTCGCGGCCGATGCAGGACGGACAACTCATTACCGCCTCCGGAAACGATTGATTACGAACGCCGCTAATTAGCTTACCATATACCGATAAAACCTGCCTCTTTGCCTCTTCGCCTCTTCGCCAGGACGACCGAGAACGGTCGGTCGGCTCGAGTTCCTCCGACTTCCCCTCTGCCTAGGCATCCCGCGCGCTCGCGTGCCTTCCACACCCGTCCTCTTGCCGCTTCGCGATCCTCCTTCTCCTCCATCTCCTCCTCCTACTTCTGCTCTCTCTCTCCGCCTTCTGCTCGGCCTGGCTAAAGCAGGATACGGTCGTTTCCGGAAACGCGATCAAGATTACGCGCGAATCGTACGCCGCAACCTTCTTCCTTTTTCACGCTCGAGATTGCGTCGCGAGCGTGGCGACCTCGAAAACCTGCTTCGCAAAGAACGTTGCCCGCTTTGAATTTCGCGCCACGCCGTGCCATGGTTATCGGGGTCGAGCGACGTTTCGCCGTAGAGTGAAAGAGACAGAGAGAAAGACTCGTCGGCACGGCGCATGATTTAAAAGCGGACCACCTCGCTAAATTCTCCAACTCCCCTGGGACCACCAATGGAGTTCTTTCGAAGAGGATCGGAATCTCCGTGAGAGCGGTAATCAGGGATAACGAGGCGGTCGAACCGACTAAACGGCGGCAAGGGGAGCGCGCGGTTAGAATTCTCTCACAGGGCTCTTGTTTCGACCAATTACCTCGGTTCTCGACTCCTACCCTAAATACCTATTGCCTCTCTTTCGGTGGTCGATATCCCTGAGCGGGCCAGCCCTGCCGTTCATCCTGTTCCAACGTTCTCCACTTAACTACAACCTAACCAGCCGAGGATGCGTTTACGCCTTCCTCTTCGTCTACGGTCTACCTGACGATGTTACAACGCGTATCTCACCTGGCAATTTCCTTTTACGTTGGTCGCGTGTTTCAAAATTTCGCGCGGCTCAAGAAGGTCGTCCGGCGGCCTGGGTCGAGAGAAAGCAGCGCGCAACGTTTCGCTCCATGGACTCGTAAATTATCCTAATGGAAGATCGAGTGGCCGATGGTTTCAAAGATTCGACGAAAATCGCTTCGATCGAGCCGAAAGATAGGGATGAGCCGAGAGATAAGGAAGCGTCGCAGTAACGACAGGGTCCCTCGACTTCCGCAATTTAACCGTCCGTTTTTCCCATTCTCGGAAAACTCGAGCTTCCGGTCGAGTCATGGGGTTGCAACTCTGGCAGAGTCGAACGTACTCTAACGTATACGCTTGTTATCCGTTAGAAAGGAAAAGCGTGGTGAAGGCGAGCGCGCGGCTTTGTTTTTCGAGTAACGCTCGGTAGTTACGCGCTTGAAGGCTGCGTACGCTTGACTCGCCGAAAATAGCCGGTAGTGTAACGCGCGCGCGTATCGGGCAACGTCGTCGCGTCGTAGAATCGCAAGAGAAAATAAATTTCGTGACTGGAATCCGTTCGAGGAATCGTTTCTTTTCGTTGATCCCGCGAATCGGAATGTTACGATGGAAGAAAGATGAGTCGCATGGTTCGCGTTTCGCGGTTCGCGCGTGGTCGCGTAGTCAAGCGGACCGCGACGCTGCCTACGATATTTCGAAAACGGCGCTTCCCACGCGAACGTCTGTTCAGCGTTTGCCGTTCGTTTATTTTGCTAATTCAAACAAATGCTCTCGATCGATCGTTTATGGCGCGCGGCTGGCACGTCTTTTCGCGGCGTGGTTTCTTTCTCGCGATAAGCTTCAGAGGAAGATGCGAGGAAGGGCCACTCGGCGAGATGAGAAAATCGGCCGAAGTCGGGCGAACGTTAAGCAACGGTCGACCGGTGAATCGAAAGCGAACTCGTTGGCCGAGGTTTGCCTTTTCAGGTCGCGAAAGATGTTTGGCTCGCGTGCGAGCGATATCCCTAAACGACCTTGCCGCGAGCATGTCCCACGTTACGTACGCCGAATGTGCAATACGTACGTATGCGCTTGCACGAGTTAATCCGAGTTCGACTCGATTCGATCCGATCCTCTGTGACACCTTACGATATTATACGATACGATACGATACGATACGATACGATACGATACGTGTTGTTATTGTCGAGCGGATCACGGCGCAGCTCGAGCGAAGCGTTGCGCTTACCGGATACGAGCTGTGGCGACTGCCACGCGCGCGGCAACCGACAACGCGTCAACAACGGAGCAATATCGTGTAACGAACCCGACGCTAAGTTGAAACAGATTCGAACGCTGTCCGTTACGTGGAGAAAAATGAACGTAAGGTCCGAGTGGAAGAGGAGATATCGCGGAGCAACGGTACTCTTTGGCTTCGTGCTCGTCCCCTCGCGTTGCAACGAGCGGTCCTCGCGTCATCGGAGGAGCCCCGCGTCCTACGTAGTAGGCGAAATTTCTCCGTAACGGTCGTGAGGCGATACTCGGTCGGAGGACTGTGCCAAGCGAGGTTTTCGCACGACCTTGCACTCGTTACGCCAAAGAAAGCAAAAGCGAATGACGCGGTTGCAGTTTGACGTTCCGCTCGTTACAAACAGGGCCGTTTCGCGGTCGTCTTTCCTTCGTCCATTTCCCTCCGCTGTCCGTCCAATCTCTTTTCCTCTATTTCTCGTTCTTCGATTTCTCCTTTGCCTTGCTCGCGCGTGCGTCAATGATGGCAAATAGCGCGATCGAGTATGAATTCCGCGTTTTTCGAGAGACACGCGCGAAAGCCGATTCGCGCGTCTAATTGCGATGTCGCGAGGTAACGAACCGAGTAGCAACGGTATTTAACGCGAACGTTGTTTATACGTTCAGCGATGGCCAAGTGGAATTTAATAACGAGTGGCGTGCAAGGAAGCTTCTAGTCTAGCTTTCTTACGGTGGCTCGTTGCAAGGGCGCGCTTCCACGAACAAAGCTAACAAGGTAGGCAGTACTTCTCGTTACGAAGGTCCGCTCGCGGAATACTCCACATCGTCGAGACGCGATAGAGAAGAGAGCAAAGAAGGAAAGAGAGGGAGGCGATGAGAGGATCGCAGCCGCTCTTCGTCCTCGCTAAGCTGCTGCGGAACAAGAAAGGAAGAGGTGCATACCTAGCGCGTCGTTTCTTTCGCATCGGGTCGAATCGATCGTAAACTCGTTAATGGTATCGAGGTTAATGCTCGCGGATCGATCGGGTCGGCGAGCAGGCTGTTTGTGCGGAATCCTCGATATTCCGCTCCCGGATATCTCGTAAAAACGCCGTATTATTGAATGCGCGCAGCCGATACGATTATCGAATTGGAACACCGTCGATAGAATGGCCGGATTTCGAAGACGTTGCCGTTGAAGAGCACCGACCGAAAAGAATACGTGGCCGGCCAAGAACCGGGAACGGAGGTCCACCGAGTCAGCGGAGTTGATCGTCGTTCGGAGTTCGGGGTCGGACGAGTCGTCTCGAGTCGTCGTAGGCTGCGCCGAGGAATCGGCATTTTCCAGCATTCCGATCGAATAGGGACGCGCGCGATAGCCTCTCTTCTCTTCCTCTCTCCTCTCTTCTCGCCACCGGCCCCTCAGATAAAACGTACGTTTCGTTGCCGGTGTGTAGCTACTCGTTCGTGCTCCGCGACGCGACCAAACTTTTTCTCGTCCGTCTTTCTTCCTTCTCTCGCCTCGTCTCGCGGATCGGTCTTCCTTCTACCTTTCTCAGCACCGATTCGCGCAATCCGGTCGACCGCTGCCGTCGTCTATCTTATCGCTAGTGTATGACCAGTCGCGAACGCGACCACGATCGAACGAGTTGCCGCCGTGTGCTACGTCGAAGAATGCTTCACGAGATCGGTAGTCGTCGTACGAGACACTCGTCCACTCGTCCCGAATCGATAGAAATCGGACGGGTATCGCGTTTTGTACAAAAATTGTCAAACTACCGGGTAATCGAATCGCCGATGTCCTAACTTCTAACCCATGCTTCCAAGAGAGAGAGAGAGAGAGAGAGAGAGAGAGAGAGGCCGAGTTCGAACGTTCTCCCCCTCTTTGTCGAAACTTCGCTCGCAGTTTCTCCTCCGCTGTTCTCTTCACCGGTTCTCCGAGCGAACCCACTCTCTATCGGAGGCAACTGCCTCCTCCTTTTCCTCCTTCTCCTCCTTCTTCTCCTCCTTCTCCTGATTCCCAAGCTCTTGTTCCTCCAGCTTCCCGCGCTGCTACTCTGCCGCCACCTCCTCCACCACCGCCACCACCGCCACCGCCACCGCCACCACACCGTCACCTCCGCCGCTGGCCCGACGACCATCTCCGACGTAGCCACCACTCTCGGCCACTTCCAGTCGCCTTTCCCCGCTCTACCGCCGCTCTGGCTAGTCCAACACGCAGCTACGGAGCCTCGTTAGTCGTTACACGCTCGAACGATCCACGGTGGTGGAAGTCGCAACGGAACTTTAGTGCAGCTGCGGCGAGCAGCTGACGCGGAATCGTCGGTAGTTGGTAGTCGAGGTTGCTCCGCGAACGCAGTAGCGCGGCTCGATTCTTCGAACGGTGGTTTTCGCTTGTGACGCACCGCGCGCGCGCGCGGTTTTGTACGCGGTTGCGAGCACAAACGCGAAAGTTAGTCGAAAAAGTGCTGCTGCAGGGATTCCACAGAGAGAAAAAGAGAGAGAGAGAGAGAGAGCGTCGTTTCGAACACGTCTCGGGCTTTCCCGCTCGTCAAATGTACCAAGTCTCGATTTATCGCGGCCAACGGACAGTAGCCTCGTCGACGCGTCGGCGCCGAGTGTCACGGGTGCGTGGCGTTACTTCGACCGAGTCGACGTCGACGGTTCCGGTAAGTCGATTCGTTTCGATTCCACCCAATTTTTCGTTGCTTCGTGTTCTTGAACGCGTGGAACGCGGTTTGCCGACCGATACGTTTGCGCGTGCCGATTTCGCGATCCTGCGAATGCGACGCGAAGAAGCGACGAAGTTCGATGCGACGAAACGGCAAACACCTGTGACGGTGTAACGCGGGTCGACGTCGAGGATGTAGCCGCGCGACGATTGCACGGAATCGGACGATCGATCGGTCCAGCTCGCGGACGATTATTCGAAATTGAACGAGTGGTGGCGCGTGGAATTTGCGCTCGATCGGGGAGGGTTAAAGAGAAGAGGAGGAAGAGAACGGTCGCGCACGGTACAGGATCGAAGGCGGCGCGTAGCCATCTGACAGCCCAGTACACGGTGCTAGATGTCGCCAGTGACGCGATCCGCTTTGTCCCGCTGATCGTGATCGTCTAAGACTCGCCGGCTCGTTCCCCTTCTCCCGTCCCTCTTTCCTTTTCTTCTCTTTTCTTTCCTTCTCCTTTTCGTTTTCGCTGTTCCCGCCGTTTCGATTTCCTTCTTTCTTCCGATTTCCCTATTTTGCCCTCGCGGTTACCTTCGACCGGCAGCGACGCGTAAAACAACGAGCAACAAGGTAGAGGAGGCAGGCCAGCTCGCGCGTTCAAGGTGCTCGCATACCGACGCACGCGCGGCCGGATCGCGCGCTAGCCCTTCTCGTTCCACGCACCTGTTCCGTTGTTGTCGTTCCGCCACGGCGTGCTTGCACGCGACAGCTCGTGCCACTTACCTCCAGTTACTTGCCGAGAGCCGGCCTCTTCGCCGATCGTGTAAGAACACCGCATCGTCGATCGCGCGCGCGTTCGTCTTCCACCTTCGGAGCCGGTGTTTTATCTCTTCGCTTTCGTACGGATTGCACGTCGTAGTGATCGAGTCGTGGGTGCCTTCGCGTAGCCGCTCGTTCCGTGAACGATTCGCTCATCTGCGTTTTCCCTGGAACGCCGTCGTCGTTGTTTCGTCGTACGCCGCGCGTAACACGATCGTCCGACCGAGCGATCCGGCCAACGATCTCGCGCCTTTTTCTAGAACGAAGCTCCGAAGCAAAGTCGACCTCCTCTTCTCTGTCCCTTTCTCCTTCTTCCTCTTTGCCTTCCTTTCGTCCTCTCCCGCACGGCTGTCCGACCGTACTCGACGCTCGCTGATCGACGATCGTACGTTATTTACAAAAAGACGAACGCGCGTTTCAATTTTCGAGCCAAGTGGGTACCGTTCGTATGGTCGCGTCTCGCGAAGCACGGGGAACGTACCGGCACGTTGCACGATAACGCGCCTCTTTCCGACAACCTCTGACGAGACCGAGTCTCGCGGACGATGGTTTTTCGCGTGAAAACGCTCGCCTCGAGGAAACAGCCGTTTACGTAACGCGATCGTAGCTAATCGAAATAAGTTTTCACGCAATTCCGCGACGTGTACACTGGCCGCGTGCGCTTCTCGTTGACGTTGGAACGTCGGTTCTCGATCGTTCAAGAAGATCTAGTCTCGAGGATCGCGTTCGAAAAGGAAGGTTTGGTCCGAGGGACGCGACAGCCCGACCAAATACCTGTTGCTGGCTCGTTTATCCTTAGCCTATCTCTGTGAACGCGACTGCACCGTCCCGACCAGGTGTTATCCTCTGCCTCTAAATCGGAGATAAACGAAACTCGTCTCGTCCATTAGGATGCGAGGGAATGCGGGCCGCGGGGAAGAGAGAAACGGCGCGGCGAGTAAGAATTCGGAGGAAAAGGGAAAACAAAGAGACGGGCGTGCGTTTGATGGAAATCGCGTTGGAAGCGATCGCGAGCGTCACCGAGGACGGAAAAATTTCGCTCGACTTTCTAAGCTTCGAAGGCAACGGCATGGCGCGCGGCGATCGATCGTAGGTTTGGCCGCATTTTTCCCAGTCGTAGGAGAAGGCGACGCGTCGCCGCGCGAGATTCTATGCAAATCTCGGTCGGCAACGCTCGCCCCCGGACGAAGCGAGGACGGCATCCGAAGCCGATGCGGCGAGAACGAGACGCGCGTACGGCACCGCGTCGCATGGTGCGCGACCCCCGTGAATCAGGCGGCTGATCATCCAGAGGCCGCGTGGTAGCCGCGAGTAGATGGGCGATCGTTTCGCGAGAATCGGCGCGCTTGCACGTAGGACACGAGTCGGTCGGCCGTAACTACGCTTTTCTCGGAACCACTACGAACCGGCTGTTATGGATTTCCGAAGAAAGATTCCGTAGGTTGCGCGTGTGACTCGTGAAAATATACGAAGATCTAGCGCAAATATACCGACGGCCGGAAGGTTACGACAACAATCGTTCGATAGACGGTGGCGAGCGCGTTTCTCTCTACCATCGTGCAACTCGTTCTCAACAACCGCTCTCGATCGATCGTTCCTTTCTTTTCTTTCCGTTTGTTCGCGAGACGCGGCGAGGGGAGAGGAGGCGATGCGAAGCGAGGCGAAGCGACGCGTTCCGGGGGTTACTCGACACGGCGGGGCGCGCCGCTATCCACAGCCTTGATCCGAATTCGCGCGCCAGTCCGGCGCGCTTTTTCCCGTAAATCCATTCGTCGAGTCCGTTTCTCCGATTTCGATCGTGGTTGCTGGCGAAATGCGAGGAAATCGTGGAACGTCGCCCTGGGCAGAAACGCGACAATCACTGACGGAAGCTTTTGCTTTCTCTTTTCTAGTAAATCGTCGTGATCGGCGGCGAAGGGGAAGACCGAAGCGAAGGCGACGCGCACAGCGGAACGATATCGATGTCGAGGATGAGGACGAGACGATCGCTGTCGAAAACGTTGATCCTAGTTCTGGCCCTGGCTTTCGTTTCGCCGATCGGTCGTTGCGGCGCTTCGGAAAGCATAATAGGTGAGTTCGCTGTGACAAACTGCGCGGCGGTGTCGCTCGATTCGCGGATTCGCGGTAACGATCCGACCGCGATCGCGATCGCGATCGAAAGTCAGTGTAACGAACGCGAACGCAAGGCGGGTCACGCTCTATTAACGGGTTTTAAAGGCTCTATTCTTAGTCCGTCTCCATTATCTACCGGTCTATTTGCACCGCAAGTGGTCGGGTCGAATCACGACTCGCGGGAAAACAGGTCTCCCAACCGTTTGAGAATGACGGCACAGCCGTCCGCGTTACTCCACGGTAGACGAGAAATTCCACCGATCGCCCGAGACGAGTCGAGTTGCGTAATCGCGCAGGAACGAACGCCCGCGCGTTTGCCTTGACTTTCGATCGAATCCATCGAAACAGCCTTCTCGTTCGTCCGTCTGTCCGTTTCCATCTTCGTTTCGTAGCTGGGTCAAATCGAAACTCTCTCTTTTTCCTCCTTTTTCTTTCCTCTTCTCACCACCGTTCCCTTTCTTTCTCCCACTTTCCATTTCCAACCGTCTCGTCCTACGATGCTCGTCGAAACGCCCGAAAACGGAATATTCGAAAGAGAGGAAGACCGAAGAAAATTCCCATCGCCGTTGATCTTTCAGCGATACGCGTTCGCCCGTCGAACGTCTCTCGCGTTTTCTCCTTTCGTCGTCGCGTTCGCGGCTTTCTCGCGAAACGGAACTAGACGCGCGCGCGGGTGAGAACAAGAGAAACAACCGGCGAAAGGAAAAACGAGAGAGAGAAAGAGAGAGAGAGAGAGAGGAGAGACCGCGGGGAGGACACTGCCTGTAGAGGGGGGGGAGGAGGAGGAGAAAGAGAATGCAAGGAAACGGACGGCGCGAACGCCAACGCCGCCGCGTTCTTTCTCGCACGCATTCCTGCGCACTTGAGAAAAAACAAAAAGAAAACAACCGAAAGAGGACGAAGAAACGCGTGATTTACCAGCAGGACGGAACGGATTTCTCTGCTTTTTTCCATTTTCCACGAAGTGGAAATTCGAACGGAAGCGCGATGGGGAGCCGCGCGACTAGCAATAGAGCGCGATGTCGAATTATCGCGCCCCGAAATCGCAACAGCGCGAGACGAATCGAACGAAATGGAATGGAAACGCGCGGTAACGGAAAACCGGTGCAAGTGTGAAAAGAGCGTAAGAAACAGCGTCGGCAGTAGTGTTCGCGTTGTAAAGGCGCTGTAGACGACGCGACGCGCGTTCATCGCTCGCGAGTAGATCGCCGTGCGAACCGCGAACAGGTTAGGGGCGCACGATGTTAAAGGAAGGTTGTTTAAAGTGTGCAGGAATATGTGCGCGAGGAAACCGAGAGGGACGTTGCGACGATGGCTTCGCTGACCTAAGACAACGCGGCTGGGGAAAGGCCGGCCGAACCGTCGACCTCCCATAGATATTTGACCTTCGATGCGCGCACGATCGATCCCACTGGATATCGATAGCTGTGTATCACGTAAGTAAGAAAGAACGACGAAGATTCGAGATTCCGATCGACCGCCACGACGCGACGCCGAGCGCCGCTCAACGACCGCGATCACCGAGCGCGTCGCTCTGGTACTCGCTTGGTATACAGGCGACGCGAGCGACAAGGAAGCGTGGAACAACGGCGAAGGTCGATTCTCGAAACGAGCGTCGTTCGATCGCGGTACGATGCGGCGCAGCGCGGCGCGGAGCGCAGCGATCAGACGTCGGATTTATCGGCGCTCGTAATCGATATCGGGCGACCGCGACGCGTACCCATCGCGTCGCACCGTTCGCATTGTTATTCGCCGTTCACGGCCTTTGCTTACAGGAAGCCGAGAAACATGCGACATCGAAGGAGAAGATTTCACCGTGGACAAGATCCCGAATACCAGATGTTTCAACTGTTTGTGCAAGGTAAACGAGGACGACGGGGCTCCGCGAGGACAGCGTGTAACCACGCGCGTTACGAGAATCTTTAACGCGATGCCACGTTCGCAATTCATTCGCGCTTATCCAAACCTATCGGACGCAGAATTTCTTCCGAATAAGTGGCGATCGTTGGCGCGAACGCGATGTTAACGAGACGGCCGGCGAAACGACTCTCTCGGTACGTTCGGTTCGTACTGGATCCGAATGGACCGATAGATGGATCGATCGAGCGTTGGATTCGCGGTCGACGACGTTACTCTCGTCCGATGCTTTCATCGGAGATAATCTCTATTATTTTCGAGAGTCTCGACCTTCTCGCTACGAGACCATCCGTGACCCGCGCGTTAAATGGCTTTACGTAATCCAACCGGCAGATAAACCACAAAGGTTTAATTATAGGCGGCGCGATAAGAAGCGCGAGAAATAATTACGCCGGAGTTGGACGATAGTCGCGCGGCTGGAGGCGAGATCTCGGACCTTGGGCATCGAATCGAATCGCCATGCGATTTTCATCTACCGCTAAACGACCCACTGTTTCTTTTGTTTCGCAGAATGGTTTCGTCGAGTGTAGGAAACAGCAGTGCCCCAGCATCGAGGGTTGCTACACGTTGTTGGAACCACGCGAGGAAGAGTGCTGTCACAGGTGTAAAGGTAAGCGGAAATGGATGTTCCATTCGGTGTAATTTCGTTGCACGGGTCGACGTAGCTTGTTCGAGTAGTTGGATCGTGCACAGCACTCGGAGAAATAGATTCATACGGAGTAAAAGAGAGAAAGAGCGAGGGAGCGTGTGAGTTTCGACGCGAGTGGAATGTCCGGGGCGGAGCATTGTTCCTAGGGCACAAAGGCGCTTCTGTTCGTCGATACGTCGCGTTGATACGCCGATAAACCCGAGCAACTTGGGCATCGCGATCGGCTGTTTACACCGGCAACCGCCTCGTTGCGTTGCTCCACGGACGGACTCTTTGCTCGACCGAGGCCAGAGGATTTCTTATCGTCCGTTTCCTCTTCTTCTTCTTCCTCTCCTGCTCTTCTCTCGTCTCTGTTAAATGCGCTCGACGCGAGCCCTGATTTTACCACTGCGAAAATAATCGGCGCGTTCTTCGTGGCTTCTTCGCCTTTCGAAAGTTTAATTGATTCGATCGGCCGAAGGTTGTATGCGGAATGGAGTCCATCATGAATCCGAGACGGAGTGGATCGAGGAGAACGATCCATGTAGAATCTTCACTTGCAAAGCCGGAGTGATCACGGAGTCTCGACTGCATTGCTATACGCCTTGCGCGAATCCTATTCCGCCCGCAGCCGGCCAATGCTGCCCGGTGTGCGCAGGTAAGTACGTCAGCCAGCTGGATCGGTGACCGTTCCGTGTGTTGCACTGCTTCTTCGATCGCTTCTTTCGTAGGGTGCAACGTAAACGGACAGCTAGTGACGGCAGACAGATCGGTGACCACCACAGAAGATCCCTGCGTTACTTGCAGATGCAACGCTGCCGGTCGATTAACGTGCGCGAAACAGGCCTGTCCGGTGCTACACTGCCCTGGCTCGAAGATCGTTCACGATTCCGGAGAATGTTGTCCACGTTGCAAAGGTAGGCCAAGTTCGTTAGACGGAGCGATACGCGAGGCTCTCTGGTCGATGTTGCCTTGCACGCACGTCATTGTCAACAGGCAGTCGAAGATACTTGTCGCCGCCGAAAGGCGCGTGCATGCTGGGAACGGGCATCTACAATTCCGGCAATCAGTTCTACCTGGATCAGTGTACACGGTGCAGCTGCTCCAATTCCACCGTCTCCTGCGTCCGAGAAACCTGTCCGGTGCACGACTGTCTGGCCGAACATCAGATCGTTGTTCCCGGTCGTTGCTGTCCCCAGTGTTCCGAGGTCGAGGAGGTTCGACGATCTTGCACCTACGCCGGCAAAACTTACGGGGCGAGTATTTATTCCTGTTGAGGTTATTAGATGTATAGGAACGCAAAGAGACGCGTGGATAAATTGTAAGATAGAAAAAGTATATATTTTAAGCTGAAGTGTAAATACAAAGAAGGAATACAATATACGTGAGCTGGTCCAGATCCGCACGCTAGCAGTGTTACTCACTAATTAAAAAACCCTGAAGCCAACGCCGCACGTGCACCGCTTTTTTGGTTTATCCTCGACAGTCTTTTGTCTATGCGCTGTCGGTGGCTTCGGTGCTTGCGAAAACTAAAGACCAGATGTAGAGTTTTCTGAGAAGTGGCGACCACTTCAACAATTCCGATCGAGAAGTACAAGCATCATCGTTCGATCGATCCGCTGCTCGTCGTTCACCGAACGCGATCTCGTTCAAAGATTTATTAAAGGTTCTGTTTTGTCCTAGGCAGGATGGCGAAAGTTGGAAGCTTGACTCGTGCAAGGCATGCGCTTGCATGCAAGGTAAAGTACGCTGCGCGATGCCGATGTGTCCACCGTTGGATTTGCCCTGCCCTCCGAACTCCAGATTGGAACATCCGGAGGGCCAATGCTGTCCTCGTTGCGTGGAAAGTAAGCGCACCGCCACCACCGCCAAGCGTTGAGACGTCGTCGCGATCCTTCACGTCTTTCGCACGTTCGTTGTTCGCAGGTGACGGGGTGTGCACCGTTTTCGGGGATCCGCACTATCGTACGTTCGACGGCAAGTTTTATAGCTTCAAGGGATCTTGCAAGTACCAGCTAGCCAGCGATTGCTCGGGTCACACGTTTAGCGTTCGAGTGACGAACGACGCCAGGTCGACCAGATTCTCCGCATGGACGAAGACGATCGCGATCAAGGTGAGCGACGGAGATGTGCGCGCCGATCTATCGATCGAGCTCATTCTCGTCTCGAGTCTCTCTATCCGCCGTGGTGGTCGTAGGTAGGCGACTTGAAGGTGAATCTCGGGCAGAAGATGCGAGTGAAGGTAAACGGGAAGAAGGTGGAGATACCGTATCGCATGGCGAACCGGCTGGACGTGAATCGCACGACGGACAGCATAATCGTGAGCACGCAGATCGGAATCAAGGTTCTATGGGATGGGATCAGTTTCCTCGAAGTATCGGCGCCGACTTCGTACAGGGGACGGCTCTGCGGTCTCTGCGGCAACTTCAATTCCCTGCCAAAGGACGACTTTACCAATCGAAGGGGCAAACTGTTGCAAGATCCTCAACCGTTCGGTCAATCTTGGCTAGTGGGGGCCAAAAAGAGTTGCGTCAGGCCAAAGCCGAGCGTGAGCCCGGACCGGGCCAAACGTTGCAGAGGACGAAAAGATCACAGGTACGGTGAAGTTCGATCTACCTGTCGTACTCTCTTTGGCTATTTGAATTCTGCGCGTCCGACAGTAGCCAGCAAATGTAATAACATGGACGTATGTCGCGCAGGTTATGCAACAGGCTGAGGTCGCAGATCTTTGACGCTTGTCACAAGAAGGTGAACCCGACCATGTACTACAAGGCTTGTCTACAGGACATGTGCGAATGCCCGACCGAGAATTGCTACTGCGAATCGTTCACCGCATACGCGCACGAGTGCAAAAGGCTGGGCATTCAATTGCCGCACTGGCGAAAATCGACCAGATGTCGAACCGGTTGGGACCAGTTCTCGGGATCTGGCCCATCTCTCGGTCCACGTTTTCCTTGATCCATGCGTACCTCCCCTCCTTGTCCTTTCTCTCGAGCGTCGAGCTTCGCGTTTCGAGAAAAAGAGAGAGAGAGAGAGAGAGAGAAAGAGAGAGAAAGGTGTCCGAGTCGATCGACGTCCCGACCGCGAGGAAACGATCGTTCGCGCCTCTTCTCCTCTCGGTCTCTGTCCGCGTTTGCCGGATTCGCGAGCGATCGCTCCGCGAAATTCTCAGCTAGTCACCGCGTTTGTTAGCCGCGACGAACCGATCGATTCGCACCGCAGACGAGCAAACGCATCGCGCACCATCGTACAACTACTGTACGCCCGCGTCCCGTCGACGATCGCCCTCCTTCGTCCTCGCGAGTACACGACGTCTTCCTTCCCCCTCCTCATCCGATCGCGAATCCTATCGAGCTCGGACGATTCCGAAGCACCGTGCAGTATTTCGGCCGATGAGCAGGCTCGCGGCATATCGTCTACGTCCCGGCAGTCGTTAAATCCTCGATATTCGTAGATTTAAGCCGACATCGCGTAAAACCACGATACCACTCCTACTTTCCATCCTTTCTTTCACGCTACTCCGCCTCCCCTTCTCCTCGTCGTCGTCGTCGTCGTCGTCGTTTCTCTCTTTTCTTCGTATGTATATAAACGTCCACGTTTTTACGATTAGATGTTCGATCTCGACGAGACGTCGTCGACTGTACATAAATACCCCGGACCAGGCTCGCGAAACAGCGAGTCGATTCTTCGCGGGACGTGTTCCCACTGCGATTTCTATACCTTTCTTCGATTGTCTCGCGTCTTTATTACCTCCTCTACGTTTTGTTATTACCTTTCTCTCGCATCCTACTCCTACTACCCTTTTTCCTATTCGTTTATCTTACGCGTCCAAATTGTACATAGTTCGAGTATAGACACCTGCGTACGCATACGCGCAGCGACACGTATATGCGTCTACAAGTTCAACTATATCGACATAATCGTCAACGTCTCGCGAAAGAGTCGCAAATATACCGGAGATAGTCCAAAGCCTTAGCCAATTTGTATCGACTATAGCATAGAGATGTTCTGGCACGCATCGAGTACGAACGAAATAAATGAGTTATATTCGTAAACTTGACAACGTTTTCATTGCATGCTGTATCAGAAATGGAAGAAAAACGAGCTCACTTACCACGATTCAGGTTCGTATGTTGAGTTCGAGGCGCAGTCGAATGTTCCAGGTAAAAATAATACATAATCGGTAAACATAACCATGTTCGCCAACTGGTCGTTCCCTTCGGAGTTGCCGCGCTGCGCGATCCTTTCGTTCAGCAGCTGGCAGCAATGGCGCGCGCGCAGATTCACGTCTTTCGAGCACAATATCACCGTATTTTAAACGAAAACTGATTTCGCGTAAGACAGAATAAAACACATACGACGAACAGATATCGCGCGTGTTTAATCCGTGGACGAGTCCGCGATGGGAACGTGCAAACGATTTGCATCGCTGAAACTCTCGTTAGCCGGGAAAACGATTTAGAAAGCAAAGATCGACGTACTGTGCGAGACACGATGGTCGAGGACGCGAAACACAGCGAGAAAATCGTACACCGGTACATCGCGACACCGAATACGACCCGAGGTGCGTATCAACGTACGAAACATCGACGACGACGAGGTCGACAACGAACACGATCTCGTAATCTTCTGGTAATTTCGACGAGCGAATCGTTTACCGCGTTTCGAACGGTTCAACTTTCGTCGACGCTTGTAGCGAGACAAGTGGCGTCTTCTCGCGGACGGCAACGTCGACCGAAAGAGTGCGCTGCCATTGCCAGTGCGTGCGTTTCGATTGGAGCAACAGATACGCGGTAAATTCAAACGAAATTCTTCGTATACGCGCTGTGGTTTTCATTGTCAGTGTACGTACGAGTAATTTTTCTCATGACACGATTCGAAACCTTTATTACGACATTATAAATGCAGAAAACATTTTAAAAATATGTGTGTACGAGCGAACGTGTGTATAGTGTTATACGACGTGTAATCGAGATAAAAGAACAGAATTACAACTTCGAGAGTGACCGGAACTACGCGGATTACATTCGCTACATTTCGAATATCCCCGTCCTCTTCTTTTCTCCTTACTAATGTCAATTTTTCGTATTCGAACAAACAAATTCGTAAACCTTTTCGATCCAACCACGCTGCCGACCAAGTGCTTCGTTACTTGCGCCACTTCTGGAGCGCGGTCGAAGCTTCAAAGATCCTCGCGTTGTTAATTTCAATTTCATGCGCGAAAAAAGACACTCAGCGGTGATCCTCGCGTTAAAATCGTGGTACGCGAATATGTTTGTTCGTCGCACTGAAAGCTGCATAAACGGTACCGTTCTCTATCCCTTAGTTTTAAAATGTAAGTTTATTGAGAACAGCGAACAGAGTGCGAAGGATAAAAGGGATATAGAAAAGGAGGTCAGAAGCAGAGTCAGAGAGGAAACAGTCAACTATTATCCCTAACCGAGATAAAGAAAAATCGATAGAAAGACATCATTTTTTTTTCCTTCTTTTTTCATTGTTTCCTTTTTCGAAGAAAAAAACAAGAAAAGAAAGAGAAGGACAAAAGAGATAAATCGGCACAACGATCGTAAAATCACTGTGTCGCCTCGCTGGAACACCAACGTAGAGCGAAGCTTACGTATGTATTTAAGTAAATACGTACGCTATCGCAGTCTCGACGAAACAACAAAAACGTAAGCGTGTAAGTACTTACGTCGTTGAGTGCCGACTTGTAGGGCGATCGATCGCTACATTTCTAGTTTCTCTATTATTTCCGTTTCGAAATATATTTCGCGAATCGAATCGTTTAAACGCTCCGCTAATCGATGGCTACGGCTCTCGAAATCATCCGACGATTATCTTTGGTTAACGTTCCTTCGACAACAACGTTCGAATGTCGCGTAGAGGCTAAAAGAGCGTTACGAAAGGTGTCACGGTACAGTGATGGGGGGAAAGTACTATCTCCTTCTCGACGACGAGCAACGAGAAAGAAGAATCGCCATCGCGCTTACAGCAAATTCTTTGTCGAATTTCATTGCTTCTTTTTTTGTTGGTCTTTTTTTTTTCTTTTTTTCGTACAAAAATAGAACTCGGGCGTAGATTACGTAGTCTCGTGCCGGAGTATTTAGGACCTCGATGAGATTCGTCGGTAGAATTATCGTAAATGTTCCGAAATCGATCCTGCGGCGTAAAACGAATTCGGAACGTAATTTACGCGCGGCTATTTTCGACTTTTCGTTAAATTAAAGGTGAACTTTAGCTACGCGGTAGAACCAGCACGTGCGTCGTTCTATTATTAATTATACGAACCGTTTGTTGAGAGAATCAAACAATACTCGTTCCGGCTTCGCCTTAACGAATAAACGAGCGAGCCGTGGTAACGCGGCCAATTCAATTAGACAACGACAGTGTGGAATATGGACGAGATTACGTAAATTCGCCCGATTTGCTGATAGAAGAACAAGATTGGATCACCCGCTGAATAAGGGGGCGAGAACTACGTCACGATAATTACTTATTTATTGGAACACGCTTAATCAGATGTAATTATTATGTTCGACTTTTTTCAAACTTGTAAACTCGTACCTTTTCGTTGTTGAACCACCAAGATAATACAGGATTATTAAATGTCCAAGTTTTAACGTTTTAACCAATCTAACTGAACCACTAGCCTATTCATCTTTTAGTTTTGTCAATGATCAGACGATCTGCAAACTCGCGATTTGAGCATCTCGAGCTACAAATATGTATACCTCCGCGTATAGTAATCCTTGGTACTGAACTACCTTCAAATTCATGCTATGTCGAATGTGACGATAAACGGAAGACGGAAGGTTCAAGCGCGGCGAAAAGATACGAGTTTTTAGCGTATACACACGGTTCTCGGCGAGTGAGCGTCGTCCTCATGGGTACCAAGTAAAACACCTAGACGGTAGGTATCTCAGCAATTCGTAGTTCGCGCTCCAACTCAAACGCGTCTATTTGTCTCGACGTTCCGTTGTTGTACGATTACAGCGTCACTCGACGAGTCGTGAACGCGAAACGAATAGGAGAAAAAAAAAAGGGATGTCCGTTCGAGTTAACGAGTCAGTCAACTCTGTGTATGTGTGTTTACGCGCGTGTGCGCGCATGCATATGTGTATGTATATCTATCTATCTACGACAATTACGCGCAGTTAATCGACAAGTAATAATTAATCCTACTATCGAGCGTCGGCATGTTAACCGACCGAGAAAGAGAAATCGAGGAGGAGAACGTTTCACGATCTCGAACGATTCTCAACGAATTCTTGTGTATCTTATTGTTCCGCGCGACGTTCTACGCGATAGGAGACGAGATATTCGTCCGGTCTTTTTACGTCGGATCGTTCTCGTCCTCGATGACGCGAGCCGAAACAAGTTCGATAGAAAAGGCGTATATCACTGGAGCGAGGATTTGAGGCACGAGAAGAGTTTCGTCAGGGAATACCGAGGCGTTGCCCGTTTGATGATCTCGAGCAAAGTCGAAATCGACGAACGAAAGGAAGCAGAGGAGACGACGAGGTGTGTGTGCTGTCGAGAACAGCTGTTCATTGTCTAGAACGGTGTATTCGCGTGGCGAACACGTTGCTCGAGGTGCAGAGTCGTTCTTTCGACCAACGACAACGTTCAACGAGCGGTGAACGTTGAAACGGGAGCAAACATCTGACGGACATTGGTTATAAACTAGACAAGAACAACGTCCGATCGAACAGACAAAACAACCGTGTACTCTTCGCGATCGTTAAACGCATCGTCCATCTTTTAGCAGCTCCAACCATGTGTTGTATATGTAACCGGTGTAACAACATCATCGACATTCACGGCGTACCCTCGCGTGGTATGAAATTAGTTTTACGATCGTAAGTCTTATTACCGATATGGTGGTCATCGAGCACGTTCCTGGGAACGAATGAATAGAATTCGTAAGAAAACACGCGTCAGGTTCGTGCTCCGACGATATAATTCATTAACAGTAGGAAACAAGAATGATTGTATCGCGTAATAATTCTGCTTCGGCACATGTGTATAAATGTAAGCATGTACCTGTGTATACGTGTTAGTGTAAACGAGTGCAGACATACGAAACGAGAATATGAATCGAATATTTATACCGCTAGGAAATTTCAATTTCAATGGGAGATAAAACCGGTGCATGAGAACATTCGTATGCTATGTGTAGACGTACTTTAACTACTTGTAAAGATCATAGAGACGAAAAGTGTATCTAACGTTAACGAAACGCGGATGGAAATTTAATACGTATGACGTTAACAATTTCAGACTATTTTTATAAGATTATCTATATAATAATAACCATGATAATATAACAGTAAGAATATAATTCGTTTGTTCTGTATGCATCGTTTATATATAAATGCGTGTATTTCTGTGTTTGTGTGTGTGTGTATTCCGGAAGGCAACGGTAGAACATACCGAAGTAAACGTATAACGATAACGTACACAGGGGAGGGAAAGGGGAGAGAAGAACGAGTATCGTAATTAGGAAATATCCTCGATTCTTGATAAAAGCGCAAGAGGAAGCACGATGTTTCCTCAGCGAATGATCGTAGTTTATTTTCCTTCTTTTTCTTACGATCTTGGATTCGTTCGACGAATCCATTATTCACGCCGGTCCTGTAATTTCTCGCGATACTAACGCGATAAGAGCGACCAGACGTCTCAGACTACGCCGATCTTTATTTTAAAGATACAAGATGAAAAGTTTCGGGTTGCATTTGCAACAGAGAATGATTCAAAAGAGAAAGTGATTCGACGCGAGGAAAAGGACGGAAGGGAGAGAGAGAGACATAGAGAGAAGGGAGAAATGACGGTGAAAGCCCTGAGTAGCAAAGAGTCGGAAGATGAACGTCGAAGGAAATGGAGAGATTAAAACTATCCAGTGACTTAAATATTCTATCGATTTAAACGTGTTGCACGAATTCTGGATTGAGAAACGAGAAACCCATAAACTCCGTTTGATCCAGGTTCATCATAAATAATTTGTCCGTGGGCGTTAAATCTGTCTTCTCCGAGGTGAATTGTTTATCAAAGTTGCTCACGTCCTTGCGATGTTTCTACGGGCAAACGTTCACGCGTTATGTATCTTTCATATCGTTTGCCTTCGCGTGTACGCGACATACTCACGATTTTTGGTTTGAACGGTGGTTGCACCTCCCGATTTTCTATCTTCTCCCAATCGATCCGTCGGAAGAACGCGTGGCTACGGACGTCTTCCTCTCCGCGTAGTCCGCAACCAAGTCTCTTCACCGGATTCTTGGTGAGGAACTGAAAAACCAAGGTCGAAATCGATAATTTAATCGCGGTTAAACCACAAAATCGTCGGTAAATGGCGCAACGCTTACCGCTTTACAAATTTCTCTGGCTTCCTTCGATAAGCTCTTTGGGTAGCTAACGTTATGCTCCGTAATCGCGGCGAACAGTTCCTCTTCGTCTTCTCCGTCGAACGGCGGTTGACCAACCAACATTTCGTACAACAATACGCCGTATGCCCACCAATCAACCGATTTTCCGTATGGTTGATACAATATAATCTGCAATAAACGAGCAAACGAATCGATACGTGTCGCGAATCCTCGTATATATGCTATGTATAGTATGTATATATAGTATGCTGTATATGTTGCAATAGCTTTGGTCAGGAAGAAGCGGAACACTAACTTCCGGAGCGATGTAATCGGGTGTTCCGCAGAACGTCTTGGTAGTCTTGTCTCCGTTGATACCTTCTTTGCACATTCCAAAGTCCGCGATCTTGATATGGCCGTCTTGATCCAGTAAAACGTTGTCCAGCTTCAGATCTCGGTACACGATACCTCGGCCATGAAGAAAGAAGAGACCGATCGCTATTTCGGACGAGTAGAATCTACGAACGACAAGAGTATGGTCGTTAATGCGAATAGCGCGCGATTTTATTCGACGATCGAGACTTACACTGCGACGGGCTCTTTGAACTTGCCACACTGCTGTATCTGGTACATCAAGTCGCCACCGTTTACGTATTCCATCACGAAATACAGTCGGTCCATGGTTTGGAAGCAAGAGTGTAGTTGCACCAAGAACGGCGGTTTACTTGACAACGCCAAAACGCGTTTTTCGACCATAGTACATTCTACGTCGTCGTCCTGTATTATGATGTCTTTCTTCAAGATCTTGATGGCGTATAACTCGTCGGTTCCTTTCCTCTCCGCCAACATCACCTTAAACACGACCCCCGTAATGTACATGACGCGGTCCAAACATACGTGCATTTGCCGCTTTATTAATTATTATTTCTTTAAATATCTATGTATATGGAACGAACGACTGACTTTTCCGAAGCTGCCTTTGCCGAGCACCATCAGGAAGTGGAAATCGCTCGCCCTTATTAAGTCGCTCTTGCCCATGTTGTGTGGCACTTCCTTGTCCTGAGTCGCCGTCGTTTTCCTCGTTACCGAAGTTTTCTACGGGATAAAAAATCAGGATAATCGTTTATTATCGGAACGTATCGCTTCGTTATTATTATTATTTTTTTTTTTTCAAGCTAGTCGTCGTGGCATTGCCCAGGAAGAAACATACTCGCACTTTCATCTTCAACTCGGCAAGATCCACACCCTCTTCCGGCACAGGTACATTGTAGTATTCTCCTTCTTCTTGCGTGAGAAGTTTGAACCATCCGCTGGCAGGTGCTTTGATAAGCTCCGATATCCCGAACGACAGCGAACCCATGAAATCGTTCCTCGACGTCCGATCCCAATCCCAAACTTCGATCAAAAGTCGCCTGTCTTTGTCCTCCGGTTTCAGATCGCTAAAAATCAAATCGATCGTTGTTTAGCTACATTCCTATTTCTATTCGCGTACAATACATACATCTTCTTCGCGTGGAGATTAAAAACCATATCTCGTGAAATCGTTTCGAGAAGAAACGAATTTTACCGTCACTTACAAAATGATCGTCTCGTTCCATTCGGGATTCAACGAGGATTTGATCGTTTTCGTTTTCTTCTTCACGTTGTCCGAATCCGGGATCAACTTCAGCTTGACGTAGGGATCCGACAAACCGTTTGGATCCATCGGAATCAGATTTCGCCCCTGTTTCACTGTAATCGCAGCGAAAATTTACGATAATTTTCCTCATGTTCGGTACATTCCTTGCTTTGGTATTCGCTCTCGCTTTCAACCGTCCTACGCGACTGTTCCGTTCTACGAGCAACGGAGAAAGGATAGAATTTCATTTACGATAATCAACGATCGTTTAATATCACGGCCTTGAGACGAAAGAAGCGTAATTTGACCGGTAATAATCATCTAATAATAAAGACGTTGCGTTGGTCGCGTCGCGTCGCTCCGGGGCCCTATTTCATCTCTTGCAGAGCCTTTCGTTTGACGAAAGAATCGATAAATCGATTACAAGGGTATTTTTAATGGTAATTGTCGCAGGATGGTGTAAAAAGACTAAATCCATTTTATGCGCGAACCCTGCTACACAGCTGTGGCGTTCAGGTTGCAAATCTATGTACGTGCATCGAACAAAGACGATTGTCGTTCGTACTAACACGCACAACAGGAATAGTCGCCCTTTTGCATTCGATTCCGCGACGGTTGGTGGCGGTTTTTGAAAAATATATTTTCTAGCCTTAAGGAGGTGTCCTGAATTAGAATGTTCTGAAACAGCGTCTTTTTGTGATTTTTTTTTTTTTTTTAGAGGGGAAGGAAAGATGTGAAGTTATTGAATTTTGAGGTGTGGTTATATATATATATTATTTTTTATGAAAAAATTTGTTTAAAGTAAAAAAAATTATAACAGATTTCTAAGCCTATTTCATGGGATGCAAATCGGCGCGAAAGATCCACCTTGTAATTCTTGACTGAAAGAAACATCCAAGAAAGGATTAAATTATTATATATTTTTCTTCCGGGTGAACTAAAAAAGTTCGTCAAAAAGTTTATTTAGATAATTTTTATAGCATCTTAATATTTATTTTTCTTTTTAGACACATCTTTTTTAAACCCGCCAAAATTTTTAATTTCACACTTTTTTCTGCCACTGTTTAGTTCATCTAGAAGAAGAATATATAAAAATTTTATCCTTCTTTGGTTTCTTCAAACAGTCAAGAATTACGAGATGCATATTTCACGCCGATTTACAGCCCATGAAATAGGTTATAATTCTGAAATGAAATAGGTTAGAAATCTGTTATAATGTTTCTTTTACTTTAAAAAAAGTTTTTTTGTATTCCTTTAATATATACAAAACCATACCTCAAAATTCAATAACTTCACATCTTTCTTCCCTTCTGAAAAAAATCACAAAAAGACGATGCTTTAGAATATTCTAATTCAGGACATCCCCTTAAACTAGAGACAACTTTCGTTCCGGTTGTAGAAAATACAATTATAAAATATGAAAGATACATGACAGGTTACGTTTGCAAATCCTTTCTCCTTTGTTCACTCGTAAAACGAAGAGGGAAATCGTCGTAGGAAAAACCGAGAACAGCAAAACGGAAGGTAAACATACCTTCGACGGTGAGCTTGTTTCCGGAACACGAGATGTGCAACAACATACGACCACGTCTCTCGGTGTGATCGCATCCGCAAAGATTCGGCACGCTCTCCTCGCATCTCTTGTGTACGTTCATGTCGCATGCTACGTTATTAGATCATGATCGATTATAATCGTTGTCCGATACTCGCTGGCACGTTTACGTTGCAGCCAGACCGGTAATCTCGTATATTTTCTGTTTTTTTTCTTTTCTTTTTCGTATTACTCATTTACTTCTTTTCTTTCGTGCGGTTTCTCGGCATATTTTGTCTGAAAGTCTTGGTTCGAGCAGCAGGATGCAGAATAGGGGCGCGGTTCATTACGCGTTTCATTAGCCATCGAAACTGCAGCTGTCGACCGTCTCCTTCTCTCTGTCTGTTTCGTTCGTTCATTTTTCTGAACCTTCTTATCGTTTACGCTACTCGAACGTTAAACGCGATCGAAGCTGGTTCGGTCCGTTTTTCTCATTTTTCCTCGATGGAAAAACGATTCGAGACGCGCGATCGCGGCTGCAGTCGAAAGTGCACACGCGCGGAACTTAAACGAACAACCGTCCGAATGACATGCTCGATCGACGGAAGTTCGTGCATAAATCGTAATACAAAGGGAGTTTGTACGAATTACGAGGACATTATCGACAGCTGGTAAACGCATTCACGGTCATTTCTTCGTTCGCTATTTCTCTTTCGTTTCGTTTACTACATTTTCTACTCGCGCGATCCACGCATCGATCGGTCGATAACACCTCGTAATCCTGACTGCGATAAGTGAAATACAACGAGAAGCTGCCACTATGACAAACCACGTGATCTGGCATAATATATACAAGATCTATACCGAACAGGTAATTATCGTTGGAAATCGATATCTACGCGTTCGCATCGGTATGGATAGCGCGTAAAGGAAAGAAAAGACAGCGATCGTGAAACATATGTACATAGATATGTTCTCCCGTGCGCATACCAAGCATCACAGAGAAACCAGAAGAGAACAAAGTGTTACCATTTAACGAAATTCCATCGAAGGATAAGGAGGAAAGTTTTGACACACGCGAGTACACATACATAGATACGTATGTACATATGTATCTGTATATACATATATATATATATATAGTAATATATTGGAAAATCTAATATCGCAGTTGACACGTATGAATGGTATGCATGATCTGAAAATAATAATATGCAATCAAAGGGTGGCATAATCAACGAAGAAAAGTAGGTGTTGCGTTCATGTTTACTCGCTGATGAGCAAAGGACAAATCTACGTATATGTATTATGATAATTACGAGCATGCATCGTATGTACAACCGTGTAACAATTATGTACCGTATATACAATATCTATGTATAAGGATCGCGAACAAATACCGTACGTACACTGTTGTTAAGGTATTTTATATAGATGTATGTATATGTATAGAAGGCGGTGAGCTCGCCTAACTGTGCGATAGGATGTGGCAAAAAGAGCAACGGGGTAAGCAAGCGAGGAGCTAATAGGCAAACAACCAAGTGCAAGGTGTTCCCATCTTCCACTTTAAACGGAACGGGTAACGTTTCGCAGCGAATGAGGGTGCAATATCACCGACAATCATCGAACGAAGATACGAGCAGAACAGGATAGCGTTCCTTCGTAACAAACAGGGAGAGATACGGATAACGATATTCCAAGGGTAAGAAAATTATTCGTACCTACCAACGTCGTGAACATCGTAAACGTTGGATACGGACGTTTCAAAGCAGAGGTCGAAGATCGTCGATCTTACGAGCCACGTACACGATCCACGCGGGATAGTTTAAAAATCGCTTGAAAACGCGACTTATCTATGTATATGTATATGATATGTAGATATATCGATGTAACGAGTCCAATACGGTCCGATATACCCAGAAGGTTTTATGAAACATTGAAAAGTAAATGGAGGATGCAGGTTGTTGGAAGAAACGAAGAAGGTTCTGAGAGCGAACCAACCGATTGGTCTGCTCGGTGATCGAAAAATGAAATAGCAAAGAGTAGAAGAGCTGAACGGAAACGACAACAACAAACGGACTATGATGACGACGACGATGATGTGAACGAAGATGAGACAGGAAGGGAAAGATACTACGGAGAGGTAACATGGGACAGGTGCAGGATGATGACAGCGACGAGGAAAATACGTTTGTCATGCACGGGGATAACCTTCCTAATGTTTTTCTTATTTTAGAAATTAATATGAACGGGAGCAACGATGGAAATTGCCGAGGTTTCCAAAGTCGAGTCGAGAACAGCGAAAGAAACGTAGAAAAGGATACGTTTGAATCGTAGATGCAGTTAGCGATCACTGACGAGTGAGAATTTTCTTAAACTGCGATTTCGAGGTCGGAGAGATGGTAGTTGGATAAGATCGAGGAATATAAGGATACTGAAAGTGAGACGCAGAAGCGAAGCTCTATCGAGTATTGCGTTATTTCGCACATTTACGTGGTAATCGGGGGAATTTATTCGATCGACTTGTAGTCGCAGAAGGTAAGTACGTACGGAGAAGCGTCGTACCTACTCTCTTCGGGTTGAATCGTTGAATCGAGAATCGAGGACGCGGATTTGAAAAATTGATCGCACAGTTTGTAGTATGGGTATCGCGGTCCAGCTGGATCCGAGAGAGAGACAGCGCAACGCGTTTTCATAGTATATTATATTGAGAGGCGCGCCGCTCGATACAAGCGACGCGACGGAGGGTAGATATGCCGGTAGCAGCTGTTTCTACTCGAATCTAGACGAATGCGAACTTGTACGTTATACCGAAGATAACTACGTGAAGAGATAAACGAGTGCGAAATCTAGCCGCTTCGTGGAATGTATTGCGGACTGAGTTTGTTTGATTTGAATGTTTGTTAACTACCTGAACATTTAAGTCCCTGATGCGCGATACCGTGAAGCATCGAGCCGCAGTGGTCGCAGAAGGTTGGCGTCAGGTACGTGAAAACCTCCCATTTGTGTGCGGTGCTCATCTGGGAACAAGAAATAGCGGCCCGGGAAAGCCCGGTCCTTCATTGTGATCTGATGCTCTGATTCTGAGCGATACCAGCCGAATCCTCGCTACCTCGTCTCTAACGATAGCTCGACCGAAACTGCTATATCGCGTTTACCAATTTAGTCGCTCGTGCTAATTCAGCGATCGTTTCATCGACCAACTCGCTCGTTATCAAAAAAACGTCGACCAAAAAAAAGTGGTTTCCGGTTCTCGCTTTTCGCTACGATTAGACGCGTTCGGATTCTGGTCGAAGCTGCTGAACAAAGTCTACAAGTAGAGAAAGGATGGCCGAAATTGAAAGTAGAAAGGTGTTGCTGCGTCCGTTTCAGTGGTTGGTCGAATCAACCGCTGTCTCGATTTAATCTCAAATTTAATCGGAGACGGCTTACGGAAAAGTCATTTTAACATCTTTTTCAATTCGAGCGAAGGGAGGAATGTCGTTTCCCACCAGTGTAAACCTATTTGTCGGGAAAGAATCCTTGTCGCGATAAAGATAGCCAGCTAGTCGCTCGGTAACGTTCGCTTGGAACCCAGTTAAGGTCATGGTTTGCTACGCGAAATTGAATTTGTCTCTTTTTCTTCTTAGTTTCCGTACAATGGGAAAGAAAAATTGGAAGAATCCCAGTAGGAGGGTGGGCGGCCGCTTGGTCGGTCGGGCTGATGGGGTGAAAGGGAGGCTAGGACGAGCTGAAATGGACTAGCCCGTGAGTAAGATGGGATCGAGCTAACGGAGAGAAAGATGGAAAGAGGAACAGCGAGGGAAACGATGAGCAAAGTAGGCCTTGCCGTCTTTCGGTTACTAACGTAGCCCGCTCCTTTGTCTCGATTTTCCAGGCTTTTCTCCCGACCCCGGTAGTCTCGAGCGTTTAATTCATTTCCACGCCGCTCTTCTTCCAATTCAGCCCGCCCCTTGCTACGCTCTTTCCTCTTTTACTCTCTTGGCGCCAAACACGTTCTATACTCTATGCTTGGAGCCTGGAATTCTTCTTCCGACTTTTCGTTCGTAAACCTCTCGTTATTTCTACACATGGCTCGTCGATAAAATAGAAAAGTGGAAATTACACGGTAGAAAGGAATCTCGATTTGTCCGATTTCGCGTGTATCTCGCGGAAAGGGACGTAAAGGAAAAAAGAGGTACCGAGGCGCACCACAGAAATCACACGTATGTACATTATAGAAAACGAATTGCGGTGACACATGATGCGGCATAGATCAACGTACAAAGTGTGCGGGACATCAGATTATCCGAAAAAAAACACGTAGAAGCGGAAAGACACAGAATGCATAGACAATCTGTACAAAATAGAAGAGTTATTTACAAAAATATAACAAGTATAATATATCATATGTATAATATTGTAGAGGATGGAAGATCGCCTTTATTCGGAAGAAGCTTAGAGTCGAAGACGTTATTCACAGCACGATGGAAACCACGCGTTCCCTTTCTATCGTCTAAACCGTAATTAATATTATCGTTCGTTCTTTCTCGCTGCTTGCTACTATCTGATTCTACTCGAAATTTTACGAGCAACCTGGCACAGCGGCCGGCTCGAAAACTATTACTTTCCGCTATTTCTATCGCGCGTTCTTTGCGATCTTCGTGCATTCAAAGTCGTCGCGTCATCCTCGAATTCACAATTTTGCCTATCTGGAGAAATACCGACAACTATGAGAGAAGATCGTAGATGTAACAAAGTAACGCAAATATCAAGCTTCGACGTCTAAAAGGCCAAGCTAAATATTGCGTGTAACTATTATACATATGTATACGAACATCAAAGTCTGTGCACACACACACACACACACACACACATCGTGAAAAGTAGAACGAGGAGAAATGTGAAAAGGTTTAAAGGTGTAAGTGGGAAGGAAACGTTTCACGCGCACACATTAAATTTCAAAAGAGAAAAGACAAGTCGTGTGTGAAAAAGACAGGATTCGTCTAGCGATGGGTATGCACCTACGCCGTTTCGACTTTTCTATATTTTCATAGCTCTCCGGTTGCACGTTAACGAAACGAGCTTCGTGAGATTTTGTTAAACTGATTTTTGTCCCATCGCCAGATCGCTCACCACGACGATCGCAAGGAGAGCAAAGGAGCGAGGGAAACAGAGAGCGGAAACTGGAAAGAAAGAAGCGGACAGAAAAGTAAACCAAAGTCGAATCGTATCCTCTGTTATATATGTACATCGTGTATCTCTCTCCCCTAGCTTTCCATTTCTTTTCTTCTGTATCTCGCTGTCTCTCTTCTATTCTTCTCTTCGCTTCTTTATCCCCGTCCCGTCGAAAGTAAATAGGTACACGTTTCTGTGCGCACATAGAGATAAACGTACGCGGATACGAGTGTCAACGAACACGTAGTCGTTCGAAGGCACAAATAGCGATCAAGTTATGCGCGCAAGGGTTGCCACGTGAAAACTTGCCGCGAATCGTAAATCCGAAACAGGAAAAACCAACGAGAAATTGACTTGCGCGTGATCGAGAAAACTATTCGAAGACGGTACATCGAGCATCGACGGTAACTTGTTCTGTGAAATTCGCGAGCGTTCAGGCTGCTACGTACGCACGAATATGTTAAACTCTTGCGCGGGAGAGATAAGCTTTGCGAAAGAATATTTACAAAGTACGAACATCGGGAAACAGTGGTAGTAGTAGTAGTAGTAGTAGTAGAAGAAGAAGAAGAAGAAGAAGAGGGAAAGTAAAATGAGAGAGTAGAAGAAAAGGAAGAAAAAGTAGAAGATCAGAAGACACGAAGAAGATTAGAGGAAACAAGACGAAGATAAAGCAACACCACGAACAAACGGTGGACCATAGACAAAATGTACGGTCAGTATAAAGTGCGATAGTGTCTGTGTCCTTTTTCTTTTCGTGTGTCTGTGTGCGTGTGACTGGTTGCGTGTTCTCGTTTTTTCTTTCCATTCTTTTTTCTTTTCGCTTTTAATATGATACCTTGGCACTTCATGCCCTGGTGGATGACACCATAGAGAAGACTACCGCAGTGGTCACAGAAGGTGGGGCTGTTGTAGGTGTGTTGCTTGAATTGGTGCTTCGTCCGCGTGTCCTGCGTTATTACACCATTACACCGTGCACACACACGCAGACTCTCGGGTCATGGCGTAAGGATCATAATCGGGATCGGAATGAAAATCAGGATCGAGATCGAATAGAAAGGATATTATAACACATATCGGTGGCAATCGATTTCCCTGATAAGCGAATAAACGCGTTGTCCGGCTTTCCACGGGGACGTAATTGCAATGATATCGAAGAGAACGATCACGTGACAGCGACACGTTCGTTTCGAAACATCTGCTCCAGCGCTTATTTCCATTCCACCAAACTTGCACGCGCTCGCTAGTTGACAGAGGCGTGTAGCGCGTCGTTCGAAATAAACCGGGTCTATGTACGTTGGTCCAAGTTAGAAACGGGTCGTCTAGCCGTCGCGTGGAGCAGCATCGGAATCGGTGGCAGCGGTAACCGCGAAACGAGCCAGTTTCGCGGCTGAAACGAACAAGCGACACCACGGTTCCGTGTGACGTGTTATCACGAGACGGCACTGTGTCCTCCGCGCTGTGGTCCATTAAGTTCTCTAAGTTATGCTTCGCTTTCAAACTACGAAAGTGCCAACTCGATTATTGCTCTGCCTGGCATGACTCGTTACTCGTAACCGCTACGTGCACGGACGTGTCAGTTAACCGACGTCGAAAGGCAGCCAATTTTGAAATCTAGTTTCTGATCGATCGATCAACCGTACGTTATGGTTGGCTGGCAAAGATATCGCCTTCAGGGAAATTGTGCCGCAATTCGATCTGCGAGGACGTATGGGGATTACGGGTTTCGAGAAAGAGTCATCTTCGAAGCACAGAAGCACAAGGAAATCAGCACCAGGGCCAAGGAAGACGCTAGGACATTGATCGTTTTAGTCGAATACCCAAATGTAAATAAAAACCATTTCCTTCCGCAGTGATTGGAAAAACGTTCGCGACTCGTCGATCCTTCGACAGGTTGCTCGAAGGCGTAGCAGGAGGATGATGGGAGCGGTGAATTTTCCGATTCGCTTGTTGCGATCTCGCAACGAGTCGGGAGCGTTGTTCCCGTTTTGACGATCCGGGCCAACGAATTTCCTTATAGTCGTCCGCATAATTATTCCGTGTTACAAGCGTGGTTAAACGAAGCGCAGTAAACGCTTAGGCCAATCGTGCGCGGTGCGAGAAAACGTGGAGAAATATATAGCTCTTAGCCCCGGGTGTCCTTTCCCTATTTGCTCCAGCCGAGGATCATCCTTGTTCTTTTAATTGTCGCGTTACGGCTTTATTTATTGGCTTGTTAGACGATTCGTTTTAGCTCGTTACCCTTCTCTCTTTCTTCCTCTCCTTTTCGACACGCGTAAGCAATTACGTTCTGGTCCATTTCTTCAAATTACATCGGCGTACGTATTTAAACGCCAGATAAATTCATCTACAGTTTCTATCAACGTGTAACGCAAAACACGCATTTTTCTTTCTTTCTTTTATCTTATTATTATTAGATATACGTAAGTTTAGGTAACACGAGTTTTCTTCGATAGAACGAATTTCATTAGCTGGTAAAATACGGAGTCCATTGAATCGATTACATTGTAAAAATACGATCCGCGCGCGTTTGGTCGACGGAAAGCTCGACCTCGATATCGATCCGGCAACGACCTTCCTTAACCGGTCGCCACTTTTCGCAGCGGCTACCAATATGCTCGGTCCTCTACGCGTGTTTAACGCCGCTGCTATTAATTAACACGTATTTAGACGACAGAGATTGTGAGCGAGCTAGAGTTATAAGAGAGAGACAGAGAAGAAGAAACAGAGAACGTAATTGCAAGCTGTCTCGGCGTAATACAATAGTCCGTGGTGGACAGCCGTGCGCAACACACGCGCATTTCTTCGCTCCCAGAATTTCCATATTCTGCTATTTTTGAAATTCGCTTCGATCCCATGAATCGTATACGCAGTACAGGCAACACACTGCGGGGTATGCGAGCTAATCGAATCGCGTGAAAATCACGACTGCAACAATTTTCTTTTTCTTTTTTTTTTCTCGAAACGAAGCGCGTTTAGAACGTCCTTGGCTTCGGACGAAAGAGAGAAAGGCGCGATAAAACTGCTTCGAGAAAGAAGAATAATAAACGAAAAGAATCGTGTGTAACGAGATATACAATTCGTCGATACTCACGTCCGAGTCAGCTCCTTTGTCGGCGCCAGGGCACGTGAAAGTCACGTATTCGTGACATCGTTTATGAACGACGAAACTGCAGACTGAAACACAAGCGGCAAAATGGAGCCAAAGTTGTTCCATGGGGCGGATTGTGGCTGAACAAGAGGTCGATCACGTCTAAGCCTCAGACGTTCTTACCTTGACATTGGTATCCTTGCTTCCCAAAGCCCCTGAAACAAAAGTTTTCGTCGTGAAATTCATTTTTCCATCGGACGCTCCCATCGTTCTCTCTTGTTCCAGTTGTTGTTGTTGTTGTTCTTGTTCTTGTTCTTGTTGTTGTAATTGTTATTTCTGACTAACAAAGCACCTGACAACTATTTGTAGTACGACAGACTGACGAGTCTCGTGCTACATGGGGAAACGCGTCCGAGGTCTGTATGTTCGATCAATTGAAACAGCATCCATTTCGCTCGGTGGCTTGTCAAAAGCAAAGTGCGAACGAGCTCTTCTCTCTGTACACTTTTACTACGTTAGTCCGTTAAATAAGAAAGTACCTGTATAAAAACCTTTCGATGAACGTTCAAAGTAGATTTTTTGTCCCGATTATCGGCGATTTCAATGAAACGAGGAAGGATACGAATTCTACTTTATCGTATCGTTATACCGCGTATATTAAAACCTTGGCCAAACAACGTAAACAAGCTCTCGATATTAGCTCAAGCTTGAACTTAAACAGGAAGAATGCGTATCTAGGAAAGAGAACTTGTTGGATCTTGGGAGACGATCCAATGTACATTCCCGATATAGCATTTATTTACCACTGATGTAACGCGCGGTAACCACCTATACTGGTCCGTAAGTGATTAACACAGCTTTAACGAGCAAATCGTTCGATTTCAAGGCTTCGCTGCTATACCAATAAGGTTTCGATTCAAGACGACTAGACCTCGGTGCTCGTAGCTTCCGATTACGCGTATCGTATTGCCAGCGATCAAACGGAATTCGCATATTCGCAGTTTCAAAGGCGTCGTTCGAACCGAAGATAATGAACAAAGGGCGAATCATTGGCGGCTCGTAAAGCGTAACGACCTTACGTGCGATAAGCAACGAGGACAGGTCGACCGAAAGGATAATGCGAGATCAAACGCGAGAATGAAACTCGTACGGTAGGGAAATAGAAAAAGATAGCGACAAGTTGGTCTGTTTTATCCACTTTCACGAAGGGATCAGGGATTATAACTGGAAAGTATGTGAAACACAAGAAGACGTTCAAAAAGGACACGTGGAATACGAAAAGAAAGGAATAAGGAAAAGGAAGAAAGAAGAAAAATCGATACAAATCCCCGATTAGCCTACATTTCTTCGAAGCTTAAAGGCTATCGCTCGCTTAACAGCAAGGCACATGAACGACATCGAACCAACATCGACGTAAATACAGTCGCATTTCGTATTTCAGAACCGTGTCCTTTCTTCGTAATTACGTTTTCTACGCCGTCTTATTAGTCTGTTTATTTTACCGGAATAGTAGAGATCTCTTCGCGTTAGTTTGCGAATAAACGATAATAATAACGGCGTCTTAAAATCGAACAAACCTAAGTTCTTCCTTTTCTTCTTTGCGCTCCCCTTCGCTGTCTTTGCTTTCGATATTGAACCTCGTATATTCGTTTCCATAGTGTTTGTGCCGTATCGACGTCGATAAGGCGTGTGTGGCAAATGCGATGAATGCATGGACAACTGGTCCGATGCCGTGCCACGAGGTGAACGACAAGCTTAAATCGCTTACACGCGGTAAGAAATGAGAGTTTATTCGCTCGGTCGATCTACAGGTACGCCGAACGGTATAAAAGAAAGTCGATTTCGCACGTTAAAGCTACATTACACGGTCGTAAAATCCGTTAAACGTTAAACCTGGCCGTATCGAGAAACGTGTACATCTTGCCCGGGAATGAATCCCTATTAAGAAAAAATAGAACGCTACGCAGCGTTCTAAGTGTCACCGCATCAATCAACGTTGCTACTTCGTATACGTACACTTGATATACATATACATATACGTATATATATTGTATACACATACGATATATACGCCTATGTCGTGGAAGTTACTATAACTGGAATAACAAGTAGATCGGTTCTATTTTCGATGCGGGATACACCGTCAGTAGCCGCCCTTTGGAAAATTAAGGTCGATTTAGTCGACTGGTTTGGCTATCCGCTACTCGTGTACCACTGTAACGGAGCCGGAAGGGAGCACCACACCGGCGGCGACCGTATTCTACCCGATACACTCTACCATCCGACACACGATCGCCAAATATTGTTAATCTTCTAACCAGCTATCGCTGCAGGAGTTTGGCTCGTTTCGTCCCAAACGAACAAACAACATCGCTCGGCACAGCGCTGTCGATTTTTTTAGTTGAATCAGCTGGATATTCAAGCGAAAGCCGATATGGGTTAGCTGGATGAAAGACAGAGGGAGAAAAAGAGAGAGAGAGAGAGAGAGTGAGAGGGAGGGCGGAGAGGGAACGAGTTAGTTCCGTCCTGCTGACTACCCACCCGGTGAAAGAGGAGGAACGCGCGATGAAAATTCACCGTGTTTCGAATACGATTTTCCACTCTGACCGGAGGATACGATCAATCGAGCTCCCGGTAGCAGAGGGAAGGATAGTAAAGCTGATAATGGAATAGACGGATTTTTACGTATTTATGGGAATTTTGAAAGCGCGCAAATACATACGACGCGTGTCTAATATGCAAATGATCACACAAATATGATTAACGACGAGGAAGGGCCGATGAGAAGGAAGCTTGGTCGGAAAATTCATAATGAATGTACATACTGGTAATTGCCAAAGGAATGGTACAAACGTAAGGTTTTATTGTCTCTTCTCGAGAAAAGGTAATCGATCGCGATATCGCGTCTATGTATATTCGCTTAACCCGCAGGTGCTTCTTGGACCGTGACGGGTTTCCTGGGCTCATCGAGACTTACGACAACCTTACCGATCCAGGCGAGAATCCATCGAAAGCCTTTTGTTCTAAGCTAATTGGGTTCGCTCGGTTCCCATCGATTTTCTAGCCTCCCTGGCCTCGCTCTTCCCCCGCATGGACCGCAATGAACCGCAACGAACCGCTAAAAATTCCCAAACGAAGCGTCCAGCGTACTCGCGTTTACGAGCACGTATCCTCGCCTTTCATCCCGAATTTATTAGTCCGAAATAGATATCGCGAGTATTTCTTCGCAACGAAAGCTTTGCACGACGACAAATGAGTGTCGCGATGCTTAGTCTAGCGGCGAATAGCGATCGGTCGTTCGTCAAAGACGCGATCGCTTTCGATACGCCTATCCGCTGATTCTATGCGTCTCATTTGCAAGAAAGTATGAATTCTATCGCAAAGATCGATTGGTATTGTGAACGATGCACGAGAGATTCAGAAAGAGATCGTTAACGTTCGATGCAAAATTCAACAGGCAGCTCACAGGCGCTGGCCTTCGGCCAGACCACGCTCGCTTGCACGGAACGTGCTTTTTTAGATTCCAACGCTTACAGAATTCCTCCGAACGCGGTGAAATAGATGGCGGCGAAAAATATTGTTGATAAATTGTAGCGACCAGTCTTCTACGAGAATTCTCAAAGAGAATTTTCTATTTTTCGCGTTTGGTTTTAACCGACGCTACGCGACACGACCCGGCCAACTCGTTGACAAAATGAAGAAGCTTCGAATGCGTTTCAAGCACGATTCCACAAAATCATGATTAAATGGAAGTTCAAAGCTACCGGATAGGTATGTAGACGCAACGCGCGTGTGCGGCACACCGATACGATCAACGCGACAGGATTCTCATGAATTTCCGAGGAATGGCCAGGATTGTCGGAATCCGTGTCCTGATATTCCATCGAATCTCAAATACGAGTGAACTAACATACGAATAAATCGGGGCGTTCATTTGGTAGCAACGGTAACGTTCATTTACCGGCACATCGTGTTCGGATTTTCGCGAAATATGAAACGTAGCACAAGATAACCCTGCACCAGGTGTGTGCAGTCTAATCAACGACTACGTAGGCATTCAGCGATACGACATCGTAAAACAATTGATACGAAAAAAAGCCAATCAATCAGATAGTCTGTTGATTCGCTAAGCGGAAGCGTTTAAAATCGATAAAGTATCAATTGGCGAAAGGGGGATACACGGACATCGTTTGAGGAGCTTAAAGAAATTACCTGATAAGATACCCAACGACGAAAATCACTCTGAACGATGCAAGAGTGCATCTTTCTCTGTGCAAAATATTTTTTCATCCTTCTCGCTCGAAATAAGAAACACACGAGTTTGAGCGAAAAGCACACACGAGGAAAAACGAAGAAAACGAGTACGCTAAAGGTAAGACAAACTTTCCTGTTTGAACGCGTATTTAATTTTTGTACGATCGAACTATTAGGTGTCTCTTCTACGTAAACTCGATAACCAGCTTCCTAGTTCTGGAAAGTAACTGATCTCTAAAATAAAAAGCGTTTTCAACGATCCAAAAATAATAGTCGCGTTGCTTGAGAATTCCGACGAGGTAGATATAGGCTGTTCTCCTTTCGTTACAATGCGATGCGTCGATAAGCCGAAAGCATTAAACTTTAAAGTAACATACGACAAACTTAATGTTTCTCCCTGTTTGCCCGACGCACTTTGTCGAGTCAAAAATCAACGTAATTTACGTTCGACTGTTTGATAAAAGGAGATGAGATTAGAGTCCGTATTATAACCATTGGCGGTGAAATTTTCGAAATTCGACAACGGAGCTAACGCGTTTGCTTCCTTTTCATTGAACTCGATCGTATACTTATCGGCCTGTCAGAAGCAAGCCATGTCGGAAGCAGATACTTCCGAGCAATTGGTTGTAAATCGACAAGTCGATGTTTATCCAAAGGGAACGGGCCAATCCCTTTGTTTAACGAGTGGAAGTCTTTTGGTCGTTGTTGACCCTCTTTAGCATCGTTCGACCTATCTTTTATTTTTTTTCTTTTTTTTTTTTTTTTTCTATGTATAGACGAATACGCAACAATGCCTACGGTCTACGATATTCCGTTAGAATCGTGCGTATTATTCTTCCCTGGATGAAGATTGCACAGAGTCGAAGATGAATCGTCTTCGATTGGCTTCGTCATCTCGATCTCAAGGTTCACGAAACTCAAATGCATCGTTTGGTATGTGATTCGTCATCTCTACCGCCATATACGTGTGTATGTATATGTATATCGACGCGCAACCGTTGCTCGTTGTGCAACCGATTCCTCGACAAGAGGCACATTCTCTTCTTCATCCTTCTATCTTCTCGTTAGCGTGTAGCAATTGAACAAGAAAAGAGTGCAGCGTTATCGCTTCGCGTGAATAAAATCAGTCGGCATTGTCGGTGTGGCAAGGGACACCTAAGTATGTAATTAGAAATGAATGGCCAGCTTGTGTTAGCAATCCTGACGGATAATGCAAGTTCGTCACGCGAAACCACACAACTCGTTAACGACTTATAGTTTTAAGTACGTTACGACTTGCAATCGCCGCACGTGATTCGCGAATAGACAGAAGCCAGTGAAATAAATCTTGCGGTCAACCGTGAGTAGGTTGGTCAATCCTCGGAAAGACGCTTGACTTGCATTATTAGGTAACGAAATCCGAGAAATGATCTGTTGTTTTCTTCGAGAGAAGCTCGTAACAAAACATTGTGTCGCTTTTTTATGTGATCAGGCAAGGTATGGTAATACGTCGTACTTAGGTTTACGACTTTAGAGTTAAGTTGAGACGTAAACTGTCTGTTAAATGCAATTGTCACACCCAAAGACTATTCCGTATGGATAGAGTAATAATTAATAATAATAACGATAACAACATTATCGCTTTCGGCTTTCTTTATTTGAACTTCGTATTGCATAATAAAAATGCGGTTGACGTATATTTGAAAGACAATCGTTCAAGGTTCGAACGAGCGTGAGAAGAAAAGCTGGCAGAACGTTACATTCAAGTGTCGATCGTAAATGAGAGCGAACACTGGCGAGCGAGTAGACTCGTACATTCCGGTTATACACGACCGGATCGAATCAGATCGGCTTGGATTCAATTGGATCGGATCGGATCGGATCGTCGCGGTTGATCGAAAAGAATCACGAGCAGGATCACGGTTAACCATATTTGACACAATTTGACCGAATTATTCGTCGTCGATGTTTTTAACCGAATGGAACTGGAAGAAAGCACAAGTATAGGAGCATCATGAAGAAACAAAGAGAATCGTTGGGATAGTCTAACGAAGATACCGGGACGACTTCTCGATCATTTCGCGTTTCTTTTTCCGTAAGAAGGCAACAACAAAAGGTGTGGAAGAATTGGATCGGAAACGTCTGTTGCGTCCGTTCTCAACGGCAAAATCGATGTCGGCGAAACAAGTTAGTTTGGTTACTGGGTCGCTCGCTATTGTGCGTCAATGCCTGTAACCGTTTCAACTGCACGTAAATGTTACTCGTTAGATATCATCCGGGTTATGCCATGCCGTAAACTTCTTTTACCTGACGCTTTACAACGAATTAATTACGTATCATTGTCTATCGTACGCTAAATCGTATAAAATATACGGAGAAGATCGGACAATTGCGATCCGATATTTCTTACGCAAATACGAAATATCGTCGGTCAAAGATTTGTCATCGTTTCGATTGCCGATTGTTTTTACTTGCCGACGCATATATTCGATGTGATTCTACTTTCTTCGATCTTACCAATGGAAAATATAAGTATAATTATTGGATGTCCCATAATCGATACAGCTTTAAAGAGAAAAAACAGGACTCGTTTCATGGATGCTGGATCGCTTGAAATCGTTCGAAAATCCCGCGCTCAAATTGATCTCTCATTCGGTCGTCGTTTCTAATTTAGACGAAGCGCGAGTATTCTCAAGGCCGAACCGTTTAACCGTTGCTCGAGTTACTCTACCGGCAGCTACCGGCCACTGGATTTATGTATCATCGAGGACAGAAACAGAAAGAAAGAGAAAGTGAGAGAGAAAAAGAGAGAGAAAGGGAAAGAAGAGAAGGATGAAAAAAAGACGAGAAAAATAGAGACAATCGCACATTCCAAATGGAACCCAAGACGCGACAGATATTCGATTGTACGTAGATTAAATTCGATTGCGAAAAGGAGAATCGATAGAAGGAGAGGAGCGGGAAGACAAAAGTGGAGCGGTGATGTAAGGACAGAGAACATCGCGAAAGAAGGATGGAACGCGAGATAAAGAAAAAGACGATTTAAAGGACTCACCATATAAAGTCCTTGCAATGACTACAGAAGGTCGGTTGCTTGAAGAAGCGCGGCATGAAGCTATGATTTTTGACGACGTAGACATTCTTCTTCTTCAGAGCTCCTTTTCGTCCCCTAATTTTTTTGGCGAATGCAGTGTTCGCGTCGCCGGGCCCAAGGGAATCCTCACACGTGTTGTTTGCTTCCTGATCGTCCGCCATCGTGCAGTCAACTAATCGATTCCCCTAGATAATGATCGGAGCAAAAATCTGTGAAAGTTTGATCGTGGCTCGCACACTTTCAGGCCACTCTTCCCTTGATGTACGGAGCTGCGGCAGCTTCTCCTCGACTGTCACACGTCAGTCGAAAGATGCACGCGCGTATACGAATCGACCCTTGCTGGGGAAGAGTAAGCTATCCGAGCGAGAGCCAACAACCACAGAAATGCTCGGGGAAACGCTCAGGGAAAGGAAGGACGAGTCGGGAAAAAGTACGGTCGAGAGGAAAGAGACGAAAACCGGAGGAGCGAGGAAAGAGAAAAAACCGTTTGTTTGCGCGGTTGTCGAAATGCTCGACGTGCGCGTCCAATGTGTACTCGCTCGACGTGCGATAAGTAATGCACTTGTCACGGTAACTCGTGTCGAGACCGACGGTCACCGTCAACGACTCTGCCCTCGCTCGCTGCCAACGCCGTCACCGCCACCACCGCCGCCGCCGCTGCCGCCGCCGCCGCCGCCGCCGCTGCCTGCTTGCCACCACCACCACAACGTTTCACCTCCTCCACCTCCTCACCCTCCTCACCTTCCTCACCCTCCTCCGCGACCATCGCTACCCCGTTCTCTATGCCTGCATCTGATCCCCGCTTCACCACCCTTCCCTTTCGTTTTTCCTCTCTTCTTACCTATGCCAAACGGCGCGCGCGCGTGCCCGTTCTCCTCGCCCGTACTCCTCTTTCGACGCCCTCCTCATTCCAGCCATGCTCTTCAATGCCCAGCCATTGCCCACCCGCAGCTTCCATCTCCATTCCAGCTTTCCATTTTCCTTTTCATATCATCCACCTTCTCATCTTCCATTTTTCTTTTTTTTTTTTTTGCATTCTGTGCGCTTGTCATTTCATATTTGGATTTTAGCCTAACTCTAATGTTTCTTTCTACTTTCGTCGATTCGTCCCTTCCTATCAACGAATAAAATAATCATCAAACATAATGATCTACATCTTCCTAGTTCCGATCGACTTTCTTTCTTTTTCCCTTCTTTTAGTTCTCCATGAGAATTTTCGTCACCGTTCTTCTTGGCTACGTACTCATTCTCCGTCCTTATCCTTTTGCTTCTCTCTTTTTCCCTCGCTCTCTTTTCTTTTTTCCTGCATCGTTCTGTCAACCTCCCCGCCTTCCTTTCTCTCGCCATCTCCACCTCTGCATATGCCTGCCCTCCCCTCTCATGAACCGGCCGATAATTTTAGATTCTCGGCGCAGTGGCTCGACACTGCTACTGCTCAGCCTGCGCCGCGCACTCGAATATCGACATTCGACATCCGCGAGAACCGCGAGCACATGCGACCTCACCGAAACCCTGAGGGAGAGTTCGGACTACGTACTTAGAGAGGGGAGTATCAATGCACTAGCTAATCTTCCCTCTGCATCCTTGCTGCCTCGCTTCCTCACTTTCTACCGTATTTTTCTCTATTATACGCTGCTTCTTCTTCTGCTTTCTCAATAGCGACTTTGATTTTTCCTTATTTCTTTAATCAATATCGTTTCTCTTCTACTATGCTAAAATGGTTCTAACATTCTTCCATTTTTAATCTTTTATCCATTCCTATACGTATAAAGTCAATTCATCGTTGGATGAATTGGAACTACGTATGTCTTTTGATAGCATAGCATAGGCTCGGAAGATAGAAATTTCATGTTTGCTCTTATATTATATCGTTACGTAGGTCAACGTCAACAAATTCACCTGAAAAAATTCAATATGGAATTTTCGAACCAGGTACTGGATTGATCACAGATTGAAGCAAATATAATTCGACCCTAAGCCAGTCGGCCAGAAAATTGATGCATATACCTCGAGTTTTAACGCGCGAATCAATATTATTTTTACTAGTTATTTTTAATAACAAAATCATGCATGAACTTCTTACGTGCACACGAAATGTTTCTTGTAGACGCGATCGATTTTTGTATTATCGATGTACGTCTTTCTTCTGCTGCTCGATTTAATTCACACTTTTACCAATTACAATGAGATCGACAGAGAAACGAATAAACTGAAATAATATCGAGATAAACGCTAAAGAACTTTTGACTGCTTAATTAATAATACTTCATTGTTATTTTAGCGTAATAGATACATATTTCCTTTTAATTCGTAGCCGTAAAATTATTCGAACTTCATAGAGAGCGTCAACGTCATCATTCGTACCAACGTTATAGCTGTTGATCTTTTCCTACATTCGATTTGAACAAGTGTCGCATTGTGCAGTGGTTTTGTTTTTTTTTCATCTGAATTTATGTATTTGTTGTTCTACAATGAGATTAACAGGATTATATTGTGCCCTTTTCATCGCATGCTGCTTATCATTTAGTATGTTAAGTAAATACTGGTTCATCGAATAGTTTTGTTTATTTATGAATGTTTTTAGGCCACGCCCTGGAGTGCTATGTATGTACCAATCAAGAGGGTAACCGAGAAAAATGTTTAAAGAGTACAAAAATCTGTGAACAAAGTCAAGACACGTGTTTAACAGAAATTAAATGGGGAAGTAAGTTTTAAAGTTTCCATAGCTGACAATTCGTTTGAAAGCAACGTTTGAGGTTATGTTTATACTAACCAATACGCGATGGTTCATTTCAATATAAATCATTCATTTAAACGCTTGTAACATCGTGTATCGTTTATAGGTACTCCATATTGGTCACAAGGTGCGAAGAAACAGTTCTATGTTTCAAAGAGATGTGCAACAAGAAAAGAATGTGAAAGAATAAAACATTCTAATATGGGAGATTGCACATATATATGGTATGAAGACTGGAAATGTTCTGATTGTTGTCAAGGAGATAAATGCAATTATTATGTTATCGTAAGTCATAGTTTACATACTAATTCTAAAAGCTTCATTAGCGACATAGACTATATACATGGAATTTGCTTCTTTTCTTTCAGTCTGCAGCGGAGAAAATACATGTTTCCTGGTTGATCGTAATGATATCTTTGTATAGTTTATGGCATACAGTAAAATGACGAATAGTAGCAAAAGATATTGCTCCAGCGTCGCTTTCTTGCAACTAGTGATATTCCTTTTCATTAGAAAAACAATGTTTTTCAACTGTGCATGGAACAAATAATTATATATTATATATATTTTAATTGTAACTATATATAAGTCGATACTTTGCATGTATCTGAAAGGAACATATTTAGGAACATATGACGATGCGGAGTATTTCTGCGATAAATTCATACTCTCCATATCGTATAATCTATAAGGTAAAACGGTGGAATTGAATTTGAATCCGTCCTTCGTTATAACATGTATACAACATCTGCCCAATCCGTCCAAATACACTTTTTATACATTTTGTTAAAAGAATTTTATTAAACAATACATTAACAAATATTTTGTACTTGTTAATAAAATTAATAAAATTACATATGTAATATGTAACACGTTCTTTTTTTAAGCTATTTCTCCTAGTACAATCGCTCGCAAAAGCATGTCGCACGAAGGCGTGGAAACTTTTTTGAAAAGCTAGTCCCGCGCCTTACGTAGAAGCACGCATAAATGTATTATATCTGTACACATGCATGCTTTCTTTTCTTTCAGAATTTTATCGAATCATATACTTCGTACTTTTTTATCTCAAAAGTAGAACTGCTAAGCCTCCCCATTTTTTAATATGAAATTTCTACCACAGTTTCACATTATATATTAATTTTTTTGAAAAATTCCTAAGAAAGTTTTCGTTGCAATTACGTTTTAAATATTGATGTCGACTTTGGTATCGCTAGGCTTTCTTAAATTTTTATATAGATGTACATTGTATCCTTTTCAACACGTAGCTAACATATAAAGAACTCATTCTCTCTGAAAATTATCTTAAAATGTGTATTATCCATCCATTTAATTCGTAATCTACCAACATATCTTTTTACAACGGATCGTATATCACCTAGATTCGCTTAGAGGATATTCTATATCTGACGCTGATAAGCAGAATCAAACACGATTATTATTTAGGGACGTAATTCCCACAAAGAATAAGTTCATATCGTTCACAGCATCAAGCAGCATCGTTTGAATCGACCCTTCGATAAACGTCTTTTTGCGTACATTGCTTGTGTAAGTATATACAAAATCAGCATTTTTCCTCATTCTGTATACGCTATAGTATCCGGTTAAGTTAATTGAAATAATAAATAAAGATATATATTCATGGGAAAATATACGTGTTACTACGTAAGAAAAATCGTATATTTCGGTCAAATGAAATATAATCGAAGAGAAACGGGAATAAATATTACGCATACGTAGTAACTATATATGTATGCACGTGTATATGTTTGTCGCTCGCTATGTAGCATCGGTTATTCAACGTATCAACTATGTGCATGATAGATTGAACTTTACTGCTTGCAAACACAATGCTTGCCGTCACGGACGATCGAAATAATATCAAATTAATAAATATATTCGAACTTGAAAAATGTAGACGATTTCTATCATAATCAGATTTAAAACTATGTATATCGTTCACGCTTAAAATACAATAGTACGTCCAAATACGAGAGGAAATGTTTAATTCACGATCCGATGAAACTAAAAGTACGATCAACTTCATAAAAAAGTAAAAGAAAAGCAAACTGAACTTCTTATCGATGACAAAAATCAATAAAGTAAAAAACCGACCAGATCGTGCGATTTAAGATCAATATTGTAAGCAAATGATCAATATAGACAACGCTGAACAGTTCTAATATACTCACAGCGGCGAAGCGATTCCGACCAATTGAATGATTCTGTGTACTCGCGCCGTGACTGATGGTTGAGCTTGATTTAAAGACATTAATTAGCGCTCCTTTAGTCGTGTGCCGAATGTTCTGTCTATAGTCGGTCGCTTATTGTAGTCCCCCAACATCTGCAGACAAAAATGGATTCTCCTTTGACCGTACTTCACCCGGTGAGCAAATAGAAAAGATATCACGATATTTTCGAACAAACCGTCTTGATTCCTCATCTCTTCTTCGTTTTCGTTTTTATTTTCTATTTTCTTTTTTTTTTTTTTTCTAAAAAAGAAATTCCTACATATCACGTGTAACAAACGTTGTTTTCAGTTATGCGATATGAAGAATTGGAAATTACGAAATCTGTACAGAACGTTTAGTCGAAAAAAAGAAGTGGATCTTCCTCAAGATACAAATTTGGCGAGATGTCTGTCAACGTTGGATCTCACAGCTCTCGGAATAGGTTCGACTCTCGGCGTGGGTGTGTACGTTCTCGCAGGGTCCGTTTCAAAAACAACCGCAGGGCCAGCCGTAATAATTTCGTTCGCTATTGCGGCAATCGCGTCCATGTTCGCAGGTACAATTCGTATCCGATTCGTTCGTTGTGTTTTACCCTAAATAATATGAATAGTAAAAAAGAAACTATGTAGGTCTCTGTTATGCGGAATTTGGTGCAAGAGTTCCACGTGCTGGATCAGCATACATATACAGCTATGTAACGATGGGAGAATTTACAGCTTTTCTCATCGGTTGGACGCTAATTCTCGAATACGTAATTGGCTCGGCTAGCGTAGTACGAGGACTGAGCACCTACGTGGATGATTTGTTCAACAACACTATGCGAAATGCGTTTGAAACAGCAGCACATATCGACATCAATCACCTCTCTTCTTATCCGGACTTCTTTGCCTTTGGGATCACTCTAATCTTTTCTGGTAAAAAGTTATCGACCAAATAAACATCGATATCATATAAGTTATTTAGGTACACGTTTACCCACTAAAATATCGATTATTTCACAATCCCAATTCATTCGAGATTTAATACAGCTGCGTTGGCGTTCGGAGCAAAGGAGTCTTCGGTGGCGAACAATATCTTCACCCTTACAAATCTCTTGGTAGTTTTATTCGTGATAATCGCCGGATCTCTTAAAGGTGAGTAACAGAGTATTTAAACTTCTAGTAATTGTTTCTCCGTGTATACGTACGTGTTTCTATTTATATCCACTTGGCGTAAAGCTGATATAACCAATTGGAAAACGAAGCCCACGTGCACGGAACAAAAATGTGATTACGGAAACGGAGGATTCGCGCCTTATGGTATAGCAGGTGTCATCACGGGTGCAGCAACGTGCTTTTACGGATTCATCGGTTTCGATTGCGTCGCTACAACGGGAGAAGAAGCGAAAGATCCCCAAAGATCGATCCCAATAGCGATCGTTGCATCATTGACCGTCGTCTTTCTAGCATATTTTGGTGTCTCTATGGTGTTAACCACCGTCCTTCCTTACTACGAACAGGATGCAGAAACCCCTTTTCCTCATCTATTCGAGAGCATCGGTTGGAACTGGGCAAAATGGCTGGTAACCATAGGTGCTATTTGTGGTCTATGTTCCAGGTAAAACTTCCGATAAATACAATATAATTGCCGATACGATATATAATATTGTTAATATTAAATATAATTGATGATACAATATAATTGCACACATATATGTGTGTAAATGCATGTATACTTACGGGATGTTTCCAATGTAAATGACAGCAATCTTTTATGCAGTTTACTGGGTGCGATGTTTCCCTTACCGCGAATTATTTATGCAATGGCATCCGACGGATTGATATTCGAGTGGATGGGAAAAGTCAATTCACGATTTCATACGCCTCTCATGGGTACCTTCTCAGCAGGAATTCTCACAGGTTCGTATTTTACGACTTTTCTACTGCTTGATAATAACCTAATTCGGCGGGTATTTACACTAACTGTTAAATATATGAAACATAACTACGATTCCAGGTGTATTAGCTGCGATATTTGATTTGCAACAACTCGTAAATATGATGAGTATCGGAACATTGCTCGCTTATTCAATCGTTGCAACATGCGTACTAATGCTTCGGTAAAGGAATAATATTCATTTGTTTTCATAGAAAATATGGCAATTTAATAATTATAGAATAACTTGCAATTTCTATTATGTACATATATTGTATCATTTCAGGTATGAAAAAAGCGAAGCGTATGAAAAAAAGGGAGATCGCGACCCAAGAACCTTAACATTCATTGTGAAACAATTAATTAATGCTAATGGTTTAAATCACTCTACGAAATTAACATCCGAAATTGTTACGTGTCTTGTCGTGTGTTATGGTATAGTATAGTATATTTACTATTTCGATTAATCAAGCGTTTTACTATTGATCTTTAACGATTACAAATACTACCTGTATCACTTACTAGTAACATATGTTTTACAGATATTCTGTGTATTTGCATCGGCATTACTGTTTCTATTTTTATCAATGAAATAACGAGCGGTAATGTTACATTTGTCGCTCTATTAGCAACTCTGCTATTAGCTCTAATTATTACTCTTATTTTTATTTATCTCCAACCTTCTTCTGGAAAGAAGCTTGCCTTTTCGGTATATACTGTTTCCATTCTCGTTATCGTTCTCTTTTATTATAAACGTTCAGTAACAATTTTGACCGCATACAAGAATATATTTTTAGGTTCCGTTAGTGCCATTTTTGCCTGCTATCAGTATTCTTATTAATATATATCTTATGATGATGTTAGACAAAATGACTTGGGTGAGATTTTTAATATGGATGATAGTTGGTAAGTAGACTACATCAAAATAATCGATTACGTTTAAATTAAATAATCGGAGAAATGATTCTTTTGTTCCTTGCAGGGCTTGGAATATATTTCTGTTATGGTGTTTGGCATAGTAAAATGAGGAAAGATAAATGCAAGAAATTACCTGAAAACAGTTGTGATAACGGAGCAACATGGGAAACCAACAATTTTGCCAGACTTCAATGATACATTATTTCCTAAATTTTATTTTCATAATAAAAGTTTTGTATATACCAAAAGTTACTTAATTTGTAAGTGATTTAATATTACGATAAGATGATTCGATGCCTTAAAGATAAGAGAAAGGTAAAGATATCTAAAAGCGAGCGTTCTTTATATTATAATCGAGTCTATTAAAAAATAAAATTATATAAAAAGTTTATATTTTAAAGGCCAAAGAGAGATTTGAGATCGTTAAGCGTAAGTTTCGAAACAGCAGAGTTCTTATCGCCGCTGAGAACATTCTGAGCTATTTCAATTTTCCTTTCTTGCAAATTTTTTATACGCTCTTCTATCGTATCCCGACAGATAAATCTAAGAAATATAATACAATATTAAATAACATTCTCTTCCTGTGAACTTTTGCAAATGTTACAACAAAGACTATTACTAACTTATATATGAAGACATCTTTTTTCTGTCCGAAACGATAGATCCTATCTTGAGCTTGCACTTCTAATTGCGGATTCCAATGAATATCTATTAACAACAAATGATTTCCACCTACCAAATTTAATCCAACCCCTCCAGCAGTAAGAGAAAGCAATAATATTTTCGGGTCATCGTTCGGAGCGTTAAATGAATCCATTATGCCCTGCAAAAATGCCTCATACGTTTCAAACAGTATTACTTGATATGATCGAAAATTACCACTTCATTAAAAAACTACCTGTCTTTCCTTAATCGGCACATTGCCTGTGAACATATTAAAACTAGCGCCTTTTATCGAGGACAAACAAGATGCAATAATATTCAACGTACTCGTCCATTGAGAAACGATAATTATTTTGTCATTTTTTTGTAAAATTTCTATAACTGTATCAAGCACCTTCCTTATCTGCGTTCAAGATGCAAGTATAAGTAAATTCGAATCAGCCAACTGATGCCAAACAACAAATACAAATGCGTGATATTTCATACTTGAGAATATGCAAGATAACTCACTTTCGAACTCACGCGATCGCAATTAAACACAGGATTTTTAGACGTGAGTAAATTACTAGCTACTCTGCGATCAATGCCAATCTCTTTTTCGTTTGTCTCCTCCTCGTTATTTTCTGATTCTTCTAATGTTATATTATTCATTTGTGTTAATAAATCTGAATTGAAATTTTCCTTTTCCCTTATATCGCTATCTTCTATATCTTCTTCATCTAGCATCGAATGAATAAGTGACGGGTGAACACAAATTTGACGTAATCTTAGTAAAAGAACCAAAATTTCATGCGTTTTGACATCAGCATGTAATGATAATAACTTGTTTTGCGCCTTCGTAAACTGAGTATTTTTATCTAACAATCAGTAGAAAAAACAGAATTATTTTGATGCATTACTAACAATAATATAATGTATATAAGTACTTACTTGGATTCGAAAGAAACGTTGGTTTATCATATTTTCCGGCAGCTAAATCAACCATATGATCCTTATCAGCTCTTTGAGCCAAAAATTGAGCAAACAATGTACGAGAATATATTAACACTTTTTCATATACCAACTGTTCCTCTGGATCTAGTTTTATAAGTATCTCTTCTACAAATTTTTCTGGAAGACTTTCTAACATGCCATTTGCTTGAAGTTCTTGTTTTGTTCTACGTAACATTAACGTTTTCATCACAGTTGCCAATCGTTGACGACCAGCGGTTGACTTATTATCTACCCAACGTTTCCATACTCGTAAATCGTCGAAAGGAGTACACTTGAGAAACTTTAAAATAGGATATAAATCCATTTCCTTGTTTTGGATGGGTGTACCAGTAAGAGCCCACCGTTTATTCGCTACTAAACCGCACACTGACTGAGAAGCTTGACTTTTATGATTCCGGATTACATGCGCTTCGTCCAATATAATGCGTTCCCAATGAATTTTATAGGCCATAGAATTACTCTTAAATTCACGGAGTAAGATATTATACGTTGTAATAACAACATCGTTTTTTGCTAATCTTTTTGGTACATTTTCCCGATTCGTACCATGATAAACTTTAACAGAGAGCATACCACGTTTACATCTACGATCTATTTCATTTTCCCATTGCGATAACAAGGAGGCAGGGCAAACTACGAGTGTACCCCCTTTACAACGCTGTACCATTGATGGATCACAATTCACCCATTCTTCGGAATTCGATTCTTCCGATTTTCCTTTAGCAATACTGGCTATAATCAGAGATATCATTGTTAAAGTTTTACCTAAACCCATATCATCAGCGAGGACACCGCCAGGAGGCCTCTGTTGCTCCCTCCACATTAACCATGCCAACGCATGCTGTTGATGAGGCATTAATTTTACTTTTAAGCCTTGTGGATCTTCCACTTTGTCTTCCTCGGTCGGTCTAGCTACAAGAGATCCATGTAAATCTTGCAACCTATCGACCGTCAAGGATCGTTCTCTGTCTAATGTTGCTTGAGCTTGTTTCCCAAGTTCTCCAGTTTCTGCGGATGACTTTAATTTCGATGGTATACTACATGAATCATAATACGAATTAAATTTTTCAGAATATGGCTCTTTCTCCTTCCCTTCTTCGATAAATGGCATTTCTTGCTTTGTGGAGTGTGATTCAGATTTAATAATTTGTGTCAAAGGTGTTTTTTCTAATTCAACTGCAATTGCTTCTATTTCTCTTTCTTGCATTACAATACTTTCATGTAATCTTTTTCCTTTATCTGGCAATAAATCGATATTACCAGCAGTAAGCAATAACTGGAAATATATGTAGCATTTACAATGTATATTTCGCTTTTAACCATTACTACCTATTAACTATTGGAATTTACCTTTGTCTTACTCAATTCATTTTGTAACTTTTCCATTTTACAAACAAGCAGAGCTCTTTTCTGTGCTATCACTGGATCTATATTATTAACACCTATTTCTTGTTTTGCTAAAGATATTGCAGTTCCAAACTGTGAACTACTTTCTTCATCTGTATGTGATTCTGCAAAACAATTCAACATAAATATAATAAGTTTATGATATATATGTATATATATATATAGTTTTGAAGTAAGAAAAGTTGAAAATATTTATACCCGAATCAGATGAAAAATATGATTCTTCACATTTTTCTCTTTTTTTAGAAACATATTCTTTCATTAAATTATTATTGCTGGATATATTTTTAGATATATTAGGAGCACTAGTTTCCAAATTATCTTTGATTTTCCTTGGAACATCTTTCAATTCTTCTTCCATTAATATTTTGTCATTATTCTTCATTACTTTTTCAATTTCGTCTAATAAACATAACTAATCATATCAAATTCAAAGCTATTATATTTACTAATGAAAATAATTAAATTTGATACCATTTGATGTACTGTCATCAGTATTATGTTCTTCGCTACTACCGATTGATACAGAATCATTTTCATTATGATCACTGATATCTTCACTGTCAGAATAATGAGGGATATGCTTTTTAATTCTACGTCTAATTCCTTCCTCTGTTGACGATAATTCTTCGGATGAAGAATCTCTAAAATATAAAGAACATAATTAGATATTAAATTTCGGAATATTACATTAAATAAAATGTACTACTTACTCTTCCGCTAATGAATTTGCGCTAGCTTCACTACTTTCAATTACAAAAATCTGTTCTTTGTCGGTATTCTCACTGTCTTCGTCGCTATCGGAAATAACATAAGATCTCGTTTTCTTTGTAACACCGGGCGAATCTCGCCACTGATTCAAGCTTTCCTCCATTTGAATTTCCGTAAACTTTATTAATCCTACCTAATTGTAAAAAGTACAACATTTGTATTAAATTGTATATGTAAATGTTAGAATAATGCAGAATATAAATAAATATCTAATTCTTACAATTGAATTACTTGTTGACAAGAAGTTTAACCGAAACTGTTTCAAATTGCGCAGTATCACGTGGATATGAACTATGTAATAACATAGTATGACATGCTATATTATTTTTTTAATGGTACGAAACGAAAGTTATAAAAAATAATCATGATACTAATGAAATAAGCAAAAACAAATGGAAACACATTGGAAAGATATTTATAAATTGAGAATCGACAAAAATATAAAAATTTTAGTTGGCTCTATATTATTTTTATATTTTTTTATTGATTTAACATATATTATATTTGGTATGTATTCAATTATTATTTATTAAGTAAACAAATATATTTCAAATTAAATCATGTTAGGTCTCAATTTTTATCAGAAAAATGTAATAAATACGTTAGTAAAAGTTTCATTCATCACTTTTTATTCCCCGTGGTTGATCGAATGTTGTGATCGTTCAAGATTGGTCGGTGTGCCGATAAAACCAATTAATTCCCGTATAATGAAATAGGCTCTTGTAGCATAGAACTACAGTCAGTATAGCTCGTTTGTGGTGGAACTAAACATATTCTTATATATGATAACATAGAATAACTTCAATACTTAGCCGCGTAGTGCAACACCTGTATTGTAGAACAAGTAGAGCAGTATGTGTGAGCATTCTCATTTCCTCACTGTTCTTGCACCTAGTTGGATGTAATATTTAACATTCAGTTCTTGTTCTTGTCTCATCTGTGTACGTTGTGTTGTTCCAAGTCGGCGAAGACAGACAAAGACTTGTCAATTGAGGAACAAAACTTTCTTTAACAAAATGGCTGATTTTTTACATTCAGAAGCAGAAGAAAGCGAGGTATTTATATCGTTGAGTTTAATATCAGTATTTATGTAATGCTGTTATAATGATATATGTATATCTATATGTATATTCTTTAATCGTTTGAAACTTCTGTCACTGATCGATCTTCTATTAAAATTTAGGAGGAGAAGGAATTAGACGATAATGAAAAAAAGAAATTGAAGAAAATGAAAGCTATGGAAGAAAGTGATGAAGAAGAGGAAGAAGGTGAGGATAGAGTAATACATTTCAAAGTTGTATCGTAATGTTTTTTTTTTAATTTTTATGCATCTAAATACAGTAATATTTTATTTATTTTATTCTATAATTAGTGAATGATCATAATATGCTTATCATTTATTTACAGATGATGAAGATCGTTTACGGGAGGAACTTAAGGATCTCATTGACGACAACCCTATAGAAGAAAGCGAGGGAGAAGATAGTGATGCTTCTGGAGTATCTCAAAAACGTAAAAAAAGTGATGATGAGGACTTTGACGATCGTTTAGAAGATGAAGATTATGATTTGATAGAAGAAAATTTAGGAGTCAAAGTTGAAAGAGTACGTGCAAATTGATGCCTTTATTTAAAGTATGTAAACTTATATATGAAGTACAAATGAAGTGATATGCTATTTTACTTTAGAAACGTTTCAAACGCCTCCGAAGAATACAAGATGAGGAATCAGAGGAGGAACAGGAAAAAGAGGCAGACGATGATAGAGATGCTATTGCAAACGAACTTTTTGAAGGTTCTGGCGATGTAAGTTATATTACTATTAAAATATCCTAGTCCAAAATTTATACTTCTTTCTATTACATACCCAATTTTTGCGCTTATTTCTATCTTTACATCAGGAAAGGGATATTGCTATGGTATGTAAAAATGGACATAAAAATATCTTTGAAAAAGAATTGTTTCTTTTATTCTGTATCTATTCTTTTTCGTTTCACTCCCCATTTTTATTATGTGTTAGGAAGATGAAAGGCGGAGCGAACGTAGTCACAGACCTGAAGTGGACACATTCGACGAGGAAGGAAGTGAAGGAGAATACACCGACGCTGATGATTTTATTGTTGACGATGATGGTAGACCAATTGCCGAGAAACGCAAAAAGAAAAAGCCAATTTTTTCTGATGCAGCTTTGCAAGAAGCACAAGACATTTTTGGTGTTGATTTTGATTATGATGAATTTGGTAAATACGGCGAAGAGGACTATGAGGAGGAAGAAGATGAAGAAGAGGAAGAAGAAGAAGATGAATACATGGACGATGAAGACGCCGAGAGACCGCGAAGGCCGAAAAAACAGTTGAAAAAGAAAACTACGAGAAAAAGTATTTTCGAAATTTACGAACCAAGCGAACTTAAACGCGGTCATTTTACCGATATGGATAATGAAATACGGAACACAGATATACCGGAGAGAATGCAACTCCGTACCGTTCCTGTTACGCCAGTTGCAGAGGGTTCTGATGAACTAGACTTAGAGGCAGAGTGGATCTATAAACAGGCGTTCTGTCGACCAACTATTTCAATCCAAGATGCACACCTAAACGCTGAGGCTAAAGAAAGAGCTCGGAAAGGGCCTCAAACGATCGGTAAAATTAAAAAAGCTTTGGACTTTATGCGAAATCAACAATTCGAAGTACCTTTCATATCGTTTTATAGAAAGGAATATGTCCTACCGGAACTAAACATTAACGATCTCTGGAAAGTGTACAAATTTGACGCCAAGTGGTGTCAACTTCGTCAGAGAAAAGAAAATTTATTAAAATTATTTGATAAAATGCGAAATTATCAGTTAGATGAGATTATGAAAAATCCTGATGCTCCATTACCAGATAACGTACGATTGATTAAAGATGACGACATAGAACGATTGAAAAATGTGCAAACCAGCGAGGAACTAAATGATGTTTATCACCACTTCATGTTATACTATAGTCACGAGATACCAGCAATGCAGGAAGCTGCTCGTCAGAAGGAGAAAGAAGCACGGAAAGAGGCAAAGATTCAGAAACGAAAACAACAAATTGCGGATGCTGAGGAAAACGGAGAAGACCCTCTGCCAGAAGAGGAACCGGACGTAGAGGAAGAAGAGGAAGCAGATGAAACATTGAAACAGGCTGTTCGGACTGGTCCATATTCTATTTGCAGACGAGCCGGCCTCGATAACCTCGCAAAAAAATTCGGTCTCACTCCCGAACATTTTGCCGAAAATTTACGAGACAATTATCAGCGACACGAAGTAGATCAGGAACCAACAGAACCTTTAACCATTGCTAACGAATATTGTAGTCAAATACTTAATAGTTCGGAAGAAGTACTAAAAGCTGCTCAATTAATGGTAGCTATTCAATTAGCGCGTGAACCTTTGGTAAGGAAGTGTGTCCGAGAAATGTACATGGAAAGAGCAAAGATATCTGTAAAACCTACGAAAAAAGGAATCAAAGAGATTGATGAAAACCATCCAGTTTACGCGATGAAGTATTTGAAGGATAAACCAGTGCGAGATCTGGTTGGAGATCAGTTCCTAAATTTGGTTATAGCCGAAGAAGATAAATTAATTACGATAACATTGAGTGATAGCATCGAAGGGAATACTAGTAACAATTACGTTGACGAAATGAAACAACTTTATTATCGAGATGAGTTTAGTAAAAATGTTCAGGATTGGAACGCATTGAGAGTTGGGAGTGTTGAAATGGCGCTTACACGTATTGTTTTACCGAGTCTAAAGAAAGAGCTAAAAGCAAATCTTATTGCAGAAGCTAAAGAATGCGTAATGAGAGCATGTGGTCGTAAAATGTACAATTGGATTAAAGTTGCTCCTTATACCTGTGAATTTCCAGAGGAAGAAGATGAGGAATGGGATACCAGTAAAGGACTTCGGGTAATGGGTTTAGCTTACGTGCCAGAATACTCTCAAGCCGCATTCACTTGTCTAATTGCACCAGATGGGGAGTGTACAGATTATTTGAGATTGCCACACATAATGAAACGAAAGAATAGTTACCGAGAGGACGAGAAAGCCATGAAAGAAGCCGACTTGTTAGCAATTCGAAATTTTATAGCAACAAAAAAGCCGCATGTTGTAGTTATAGGTGGTGAATCGAGAGAGGCAATGATGATCGCGGCTGATATTAAAGAATGTATCGCGAACCTAGTAGAAGAAGAACAATTCCCAAACATTAAGATAGAAATTTACGACAATGAATTAGCTAAAATTTACTCGAACAGTAATAAAGGTGTATCCGAATTTCGGGATTATCCGGAATTATTGCGACAGGCTATCTCATTGGGCAGAAGAATACAGGATCCCTTGGTGGAATTTTCTCAATTATGCACCGCTGACGAAGAAATTTTATGTTTAAAGTATCACAATTTGCAAGATCAATTGCCGAAAGACGAACTTTTGGATAATTTATATTTAGAATTCGTGAATCGCGTAAACGAAGTTGGCGTTGATGTGAATAAAGCGGTACAACAAGCTTATTGCGGGAATTTAGTTCAATTTGTGTGTGGTTTGGGGCCGAGAAAAGGACAGGCATTAATCAAAATGTTGAAACAAACCAATCAAAGGTTGGAAAATAGAACTCAGCTTGTAACTTCTTGTCACATGGGACCTAAGGTTTTTATTAACTGTGCGGGTTTTATTAAGATAGATACAAACAGTTTAGGAGACAGCACCGAAGCATATGTCGAAGTCCTTGATGGGTCTCGAGTACATCCCGAAACGTATGAATGGGCAAGAAAAATGGCAGTCGATGCTTTAGAATACGACGACGAAGATGCTAATCCAGCCGGAGCACTGGAAGAGATTCTCGAATCTCCTGAAAGACTAAAAGATCTTGATTTGGACGCGTTCGCAGAAGAACTTGAAAGACAAGGTTTCGGCAATAAATGTGTCACTTTATACGATATCAGAGCAGAATTAAATTGCAGATATAAAGATTTACGTGTACCATATCAGTCACTGAGCGCGGAAAGGTTGTTCGATATTCTAACGAAGGAAACTCCGGAAACATTTTACGTAGGAAAACTAGTCTTGGCCACAGTAATAGGAATAAGCCATAGAAAACCGCAAGGTGATCAGTTGGATCAAGCCAATCCCGTAAGAAACGACGAAACTGGATTGTGGCAATGTCCATTCTGTTTGAAAAATGATTTTCCGGAATTATCCGAAGTATGGAATCATTTCGACGCCGGAGCTTGCCCCGGCAAAGCTACTGGCGTGAGATTAAGATTAGATAATGGAATATCTGGTTATATACATATAAAAAATTTATCTGACAGACACGTTGCGAATCCTGAAGAGAGAGTAAGCATAGGACAAATAATACATTGTCGGATAATAAAGATTGAAGTGGAGCGATTCAGCGTCGAATGTACAAGTAAAAGTAGCGATCTCGCGGATAAAAATCACGAATGGAGGTACGTAAATGTGTGTGTATGTGCGCACGCGCGTGCATTTGTTTTAAAATGTTATTTTCTCTGATTATTTTAATCTTATTTTTAGACCACAAAGAGATCCGTTTTATGACACAGAAGCAGAACAAAGAGATACAAAAGTCGAAGAAGATGCCAAGAAAGCGAAGCAACGACAGACATATGTGAAACGCGTAATCGTACATCCTTCTTTTCACAACATCAGTTTTGCAGAAGCTGAAAAGTTAATGCAGACTATGAAGCAAGGGGAAGCAATAGTTAGACCGAGCAGTAAAGGTGCTGATCATTTAACTGTCACATGGAAAGTTACTGATGAGATTTATCAGCATATCGATGTTAGAGAGGAGGGAAAAGAAAATGCCTTTTCTCTTGGTCAAAGCTTATGGATTGGAAACGAAGAATTCGAGGATTTGGATGAAATTATTGCGAGACATGTTAATCCTATGGCTGCATATGCTTCGGAATTATTGGACTTTAAATATTATAAACCAGCTGTGGAAGGCATTAAGGATAAAGCAGAAGAGATATTAAAAGAACAAAAGAAGGAAAATCCTGGAGGAATTCCGTATATAATATCTGCTGCAAAGGTTAGTAAGATTCGCTTTCAAATATGTTCGAACGTGCAATAAGATTCGAACATTTCGTGTACGTTATGTATTGTTTCAGAATTATCCTGGAAAGTTTTTGCTATCTTATCTTCCGCGAACTCGATGTCGTCACGAATATGTAACAGTATCACCAGAAGGATTTAGGTTCAGAGGGCAAATGTTTGGTAGAGTGAACGACTTGTTCCGATGGTTCAAAGAACACTTCCGTGATCCGGTACCTGGACAATCTACTCCTAGTACTCCACGTGGAGCAATGACATCTAGAACACCTTATCATACAACACCAGGAGCAGTGAGTGGTACGTATTTCAACTTTCATCAATTTTTCAAAATTGTTTGACATCAACATTATTGTAATATTATAGGAATGAATCAAGAAGCCATACAAAGAGTGGCGCAGAATCTTCCGCATCATATGTTACATTCTTTATCGCAAGTGGCGAATCAAACTCCTCATCATTATCCACCACACACACCAGGAACTGCGAATGCTGCTGGTTATGGTGGAGTTCATACTTATCCTAATACTCCGTACACACCTTCGGGACAAACACCTTTTATGACACCATATCAAACACCACATCATACTCCACATCATCATGGTCAACCAACTCCAAGATATGGGCAACAAACACCCAATCACCAGCAAGGTCCTTTCATTCATCCACCTCCACCTTCAGGGATAACTTCTACAGGACATCACAGATCAACACCGTCACATAGACCTACGCCTCCAATGTCAACACCAGGCGATCCTATGGATTGGAAAAAAGCAGCGGAAGCATGGGCACGGTTAAAAAGTGGACCACGTGTGTCGTAAGTATTTCTCTTCTTTTTGCATTTCTTTTCTTATATAATTTTTTTATGCGTTTCTTTCTTTTATTCACATTCTTTCTCTCCCCGCCTTTTTTTTAGTACCTCTACTCCAAGATATGAAGAATCTAGAAGAACTCCACGAAATTACGAAGAATCGGTTGGTAGAACAACACCACGAAATAGAACTTCGAATCGGACACCTTCTTATAAATCTCCCCGAGGTACACCACACACTAATTCAAGTCCTCGAAGTATGTCTCTTAGTGGAGATGGTACTCCTTTATATGATGAAAGTTAACAGGTTCGTTTATACATAATATATCATACTTTTCGATTATATCATATCATGTGATATAAGAAGAAAGATATTGATAAAAGTTGAAAAAGAATCGCGACCTATATCTCATTCAAAATGCTCTTAACTTTGAGCATTAAAAGTACTGTATAAAACCATTTACCGACCTCATTTATTAACTTTAACGGCATTTTCTTTTACGTTCATATACTTAAATAAACACTAAAACATATATATATGTGTGTCACATATGTGTGTGCATACACATGATACATATATGTATATGTGTTATATATGTATATATATGTTATATTATTAAACTACATACTCGATTGTCTTTAAAAAAAATATATATATATATATTGAGTGCAATGTAAAAAGTTAAACCTTGAATTTTTTTCTTATATTTTTATTTATCATATATTAATTCATATAAAAGTTATATATTTTTATTTGAATTTTAATTTTATTGATGCTGGATTATTGTACAGTTCTTATGTTTTTAACTTAGAAATGCAGCATGCTTCTTACATACTTTATACAATTGTTAAATTACACCATTAAACAATAAACTCAATTTTATCTTGTAAGTTTACTTAATTTTTCTAGTGAGTAGTAGTACATATAATATCCTCTTTCAATTGAAACAAAAATAGATAGCATATATCAACAAACGAACAATAGACATATATCTGTTTTTTTATTTAAAAATGTAACAAAACACACACTATATTAGTCATAACTGTAAAATGTGCATATAAATAAAATTTTTTCAACGTCGTATTGCTTTATACATGAGAGACTTGATCATCTGATAATATGTCGTTTTTACCTGCAACATCTTGATAATACGTATATACTACATCACGATATTTCCCAGCTGATGGCTGATTTCCAAGACTGAATAAATATACGGTATTAATACTATTGAATGCAAAATCACAAAATTGATATTATAATTGTAAGTACCTTACATTTGTTTAGGAAAAGTGCAAAGTGACGTATTCGGTTCGATATCTTTTCTCACGTTTGATCTTCTTATTTTTGTCGGTTTCATTGTAACAAGATTCATGCCAGATTCACGCTACGAAAATAATGTAATTACACACTTGGTAGTTTTATAAAATGTCTTGATAAATATAAAAGTCATTAAAGAATCACTTACCAAATTTTCAGCATTTATGGATTCTATATTGTCTTTATTTATTATATTTCCGGAATTAAATGTCATTTTCTGATTCTACTAAAGTAAAGAAAAAGATGAGAAACCTATAGAAAGAGAAAGACAAAGAAGTAAATAAGTTATATTACCTCATATGCGGAAATATTTTTATCATCACCGGAAGCGCTTGATTCTGACATTTCTTGCAAAGCTTTTCTCTTATTTCTTGTTACAATCCTTGTGGGTCTATTGTGTCCGATTAATTTTGTATCAGTTTTAGTGGGTTTAACCAATTTCTCTGGTGAAATTGTAGGTACATTCTACGATAATAAATTTAGCACTTTCTTGAAAAGCTCAGCACATTATAACGATTACGTTAATTAATTATAGTTGTTACCTGTGCCAATATGTCTAAATGGCTTTTTTTGCTGCTATCACTTCTGTTTTTCCTCCTTTTTATGTCGTTATTTCTAGCAGGAGACTTATGAGGAGAAATTATTAGAGAGTTTTGAGAAGTACCAGGATTATATACTGGATTGTTGTCTTTTAGAACAATGCGTTCTCCTGAAAACGGCAAAGGCTCAAAAATAATCATGTCATGTATGTATATGTATCATTTTATAGATAAAAAAAATAAATCTTTATTTCTTACCTGTCCAATAACTTAATGGAGGTATTATTCTTCTACCTTTTGAACTCACACCAACATTTATAATGTGTACCGAATCGGTAATATCAGCTTAAACACAAACAATTTCTCTATTTAGAATTTGAAACAGATACATACTTCCAATATCATTTATTATTTACTGTTAATTACTATTATTATTTACCACGAGCTTACCATTTTCTAATGATTTCCATATTTCACAAAACTGTTCTATATTGGTGGGGCAACCATAACGACACTGATTCACCAACTCTTTAGGTACAACTACATGAAATAGAATAATATTGTTAATATATAAAATATAATTAAAAATATTTTAATGTTATTGAATATTATATTTCAAGTTCTAACCATGTTTCGTATCATTTAAGTCACCAATTAATTGATAAAATTCATGATGAATTGTCTCGACCAATTTTTGTGATACTCGACGAAATATTATATCCGTTTTAAACTTCCGATGTATGATGTGGCCAACTTCGCTACATAAATATAATGATATGTTTCATAACAAATTAATAATGCGCATTATACAATTTAATTACTTACTTTAATAATTTTCCCTCAAAAATTAAATGTAATCCTGATTTGGATAAAATGTTCGGTGTCCAAGCAGATAATAATTTCGGTTTACAATTATTCATAAATTTATTATCTCTAGAAACTTTTAAATTATCCTGTAATGACTTTTTCAAAATAATAGGATCGACATTACTCAATTGAATGTTATTGCATTCTTCAGAATATTGCGTACTATCAGATAATAAATTTGAGTTTGTTTTTGAAATAGCATTAGATTTCATAGGAGACTTTTTCTTTGTCAATTTTCTATTTTTAACTTTTTCATTTAAATCTTTAATGGTATTATTTTCGTCTTTAATTATATTTACCTTTGGATCTTGTAAGCAATGTAATTGTGTTTTTCTAATTTCTATATCAATAGGAACTGAGTTAATTACAACAGGCTTTGTCATTTCAGTCATGGTATTTTTTGGGTGTAATAATAATTCTTCATATTGTTGACAGGATGTATTATTTTGATATTGATCGTTCTTATGTCTGTTTCCCTCTAAGTAAGAATTCGTTTGCGTCATTGTATTATTGCATTTTTTAGCCACAGTAAACTCAGGGTCATTGTCTGTTGTATTTTTATTAGAATAGTGCAAATATTTGATAGGTTTATCAATAACTGTTGAATTCTGTTGTACAGAATGTTTCTGGATTTCGTGTGTATCTTCGTTTTTCGTAAAATCATTTGGTTTTTCCCATTGTTCTCTTTCAATGATATCAGATTTCACATATTTATCTACATTATTTTGAATATTTGAACTTATACATCCCTTTACTTTTGAATGAGTCCTCTCGTCTTCTATAATACTGATACTAGAATCATTAAAATTTGTAACATTTACTTCTTCGGACCTTATTGTTTTTATATAGCTTCCATTATTATTATCTGACATAATTAATGGCGCGTTTGAAATATGTTGTTTTTCTATAGCATCATGTTTTTGATACATTCCTTTTTTTCGTATTCTACGTTTACAAGGTTTTAGTAATATGTCTTTCTGTCGTATTATTCGATTTATCGGTATCCTTGGAACCCCTACATAAATTTCATTTTCGCTGTCAGAAGTACTAATATCATTATTTTTACTCATTTCTACAAAAGTTCTCTTTCTTTGTAGTGAATTGTTATTACCTGCAACTTTACTATTTAAAGAACGTTGCAGTGAAATTGATTCAGATTCTACCCAATCTTGAGATTTGTCATTTATCCCATTATATCGTTCTTCCACTATATGTTTATCTCCTTTTAATTCTGATTTTTCAATATTAGATCCATCATCTTTACTTGTCCCATATGATACAACATAATTTAAGCAATCAAATATCTCAATAATTTTACCCACACATTCTTCATCACAATTTTTATCTGTTAAGTTGTTTACAATAACATTCAATTTATCCTTCAAACTGTTTACTGTAGTTTTAGTGCAATTCAAATTTATATTTTCTTTATCATTACTATATTGATTTTTTAAAGATTTAATGCTGACTTCTCTGTAAGGCAAGTTCTTAATTGTGTCAGATAAACATGTTTGTGTGAATGAATCACTTTTTTGACAGCTATGTGAATTGAGATTTTGTTTTTCCTTTGTTTGCAAAATATCATATGTATAGTTAAGATTAACTGATGCTTCAGATGCATAGAATTCTTCAAAAGGCTTCAAATTTGATCTTTTATACTTAGGGCTTTTCGATTCGACAAATGTGATATCTGTTATTTCACTTCTTAAATCATCATCACTGTCTGTAATGGGAGTAGGCCAACGAAAAGTTGCACTATATCCTTGCTGTACAAATGTTTTCCAAATTTGATAAACATTTTCCCAATCATCAGGAAATCCACTATAAAATTTACCTCGAACATAATCTGGTAATTCTAAATATAAAAAAATAATATACAATATATACAAAACATAAATATGTGCATACATACATAAATACTATAATATATTTACCATACTCATCATCAACAATATTTCCTTGTAAGTGATACAAATGTTTAAAAACAGATACTATCTTAGTACTCGTTAATCTTCTTACAATAGGCTTACTCTGAGCAATCTTCCCACTAACATAATAAAATCGATAGTAAATAAATATTAAAAAGCAAATAAATTAAAACTTTCAGTAAATATTGCATATCTTACCACTCAATTTTTCCTTTAATAACCAACTGATTTTGTTCATTTAACATAACTTTCCATTTTGTAAACATTCTAACATTCTTATTTTCAAAATTATCACAACTAATTTGTAAGGGAATAAAACTGTCAATATAGTTTCTATTGTTACTAGAAAATCTATGATTTCCTTTTTTCTTAGGTGATTCAATGTCAATATCAGAGGAATCACTTCTAATTCGTGGTAAAGATTTTGCATTAGGAGATGTTAAGCTGTTTAATTTTTTTTTGATACAAAAATGATTATTAAAGTTGGGTGGTGGCATCATCAGACGATCTTTTAAACAGTCATTTTCTTCTCGAAACTTCTTAACGCTAGATGTAGCAATCATTTTGTGATTACTACTAATGCCTTTCTTTTTCAACAGTATATTCCTCAAATTATTGCTTGAAGAAACAACTTCACTATCGATTTTGGAAACTTGTAAAGATGGAATATTAGTAGTAGAGTCAAATGGATCTGCATTAATGCTTGAAATACTAGGGGATGTAAGTAATGGCCATGATACATCTTCAGTTCTGTTTTCCTGTCTAAGTGAAGCTAATTTTAAAGAACGTTCTAATTTTTTGTATCTTTCTTCCATTTGAAAATCGGCAAAGTTTACCTATACCAATACAAGCAAATTTTAAACCTATAAAAAATGTAATTATCATTACAATACTTAGAATATATTTACCTCAGTCATGTGTGTTATTTAAAAATTTCAATTAGTTATTCACATATACATATGTATATATTTAAAGTTTATTGTTTTTAATTAATTCTTCTTCCGTTCTTTAAAATTTTGTTATCTTACACTTTCATACCAATCTGTGATATACAAACATAATATAGTTACGATACAGTTCCTATATATTTATTAAGTATTTAGCATAAGGATTTCAATTGATGTTCATCTCAGATGTCTTAACATTCTAATCAACTAATAAATATCGAAAGGTATAAATTAAAATGATATACCTATTGTTTAAATTCTAAGACATCAAACCTATGTATATCTAATTCTTTATCTTATTTTATTTTATTATTATTATTTTTCCTTTTTTTTTTTTTTTTTGTTATATCTAAACCAACCAACATTCGCGCGTAATTTCAAGATTTTCTACCAATTCAAACATAACGCACAACTCACAACGCACAATACAACCGTTTTCATTTCTCAGTGGTTCTCAAATAGATTTATGATACATATAAATATAATTACAGTTAAATAACTATGCTACGACCAGAGATAAGTTCTTCCAGAGACGACCATCTCTGCTACGACCAACATTTAATTCATTTGCATCTTTATACGTTATATAGTATGAAAAATAAAACAATTTTTTAATATTTTGTATATTTGTTTCAATAGTCAAGATACTATTAACGATAATAACTAAATACATTTCTTTAAAAATGTATCATTTTAATTGATATAGAAAGGCTTAAAATTTAATAATAATTACGTGTATAGAAATAAATCTTCATATAGATGTGTTATTATACTGCATAATTAAACAGTAACTATCGTCCATACAATTTACATCTGAATTAGTTTGGTTAACTATTCAATATCAAGTCATAACCATAACAATTGCCATACCTGGTAGATTCTAATACGAAGAGCTATTGCGCGGCAATTATAAGTACCGTTGTCTTAAAGAATAATTCTCTATTATGACAACAGCTAATAACTGATTAATTTTTACATCTTTAGGATATATATAGATATCTTTGTATCTTTTAAAATATTTCTTTTATATGTTTAATCATATTAATTATTCTTATTAAAATTTAATGAAAAATACAAAAAGAGGTTTCAAGTGAAGGAGAGAATAAATAAAACGAAAACTGACATTTAATTATTTTTTTACAATCTTGTTAAATAAATAAACATTACAGGACAGTTTTCTTGTTTATGTCACTTACATTTTATTAAACGTATTGTATATTAAATGTTATGTTAAATTATTTAGAAAATATAACAAAAAATAATCACTGAATCATTCAATTATATGTTGTCCCAATTTTATATAAATAATATTATAAAAGAAAATTATATGTATACACAATAGTGAAATATCATACGTGTACATTAAGTGTAAGGTTTTATCATTCAAAGCTTGAGAACATAGTATTGCATAAATATCGATTGTATCATTTTTATTGTTATTTGTATTATTACTATTACTATTATTGTAAATATTATTATTATTTTTTTCATATTCTTTCTAATCATCATTGTGATCATATCTTCTGTCAGAGAGAAATATACTGTCACTTTCCTGATTAAAAATGGTACAGTCATATATTTTTCTATTTATTTTGTAACAGCAGAAATAATCATACAAGCTAATACTTTTGTATCCATTAAGCACGAATATTTTGTTTTTATATTAGTAGTCTATAATGAGTAAAATTTGACTAGATTTTTACATTAAAGATTGCGTAATTTTAATTTGATATTACGACTATCCTACTTCAAGCTGTATGCATATAACTAATACTATTTTATTAAAGCAGATATAAGAAAACGTAGATTGTTCTTTTATTAACAAATATACCGTTGTTTGAGTCTTTCGCAATTGTTCGTATATAGGTAGAGAATAGGAAGTCTGCTACATAACTAGTATATTAACAGACTACTTTTGTTTTATGATTTACCACCCGCAGAATTATCAGCTTCGCTAGATCCTTCTGCTGAATCTGGAAATTCTTTTTGATGACTTTTAGAACTCCTATCCTTGTAATCTCGTCGATGATGATGATGGTGATGATGTTCACTATCTCTACGATCTTTTTGTGAAATGTTTCCTCTATATTTTCGATTGCTCTCATCGCGATAATAATTACGATGACCACGAGATCGATAACATAAAGATTCAAACATCATCGTATCTAATTTTATATTGCCATTTTGGAGTTGTGGTAACATAGTCGAATCCATTTCCGTCTGATGGTCCGATTTATTGTGTCGATTTCTTCCGTTCCTGCAATATGGTGTTATAAATAAACTGTAAAATACATATATGCTGTAATAGTAATAAACATTTTAAGTCTTCATTACCTAAATGACTTGTGATGCCAGTAGCTCTGTAATGGTGGAAATATATGAGGAGTTTGTTCTTGTATAGTGCTCGTAGGTGACCCGCGACTATGATGACTATTATTACTGTCACGGGATCGAGCTCCTTTATTACCATTCATATTTGGTGATGTTGCTTTCAATGTTGCAATCTGTTCTCTCTGTTCCTCATTTTGTTTGCGTAATCGTTTTATCGCCGCTTCTGTGTCTTCAAAGCATGCAATTAAATGTGCTCGGGGGGAGTGGAGTCCTACTTGAATTCCTACATCTATCATTGACTTCTTATTTATCTTTTGTTCTTCTATTGAACTCAACTTTCTGCAATGAACAAAATTATTTTTATAGCTTATAATTAAGTACTTCCGATAATTATTGCAACTACTAACTTTTTCTGCTCTTCAATAATTTCAGAAAAATACTGATTTTCTGTTCTAAGTACTTGTAAAGATATTTTGGTATCTTGTAAATCTTTCTCCAAAAGTTCCACTTGTAATGGTGTAACGTTCACACATACTGGGCTACCCTGTAAAAGAAAATTTCTAATTAAAGTTCCTGATATCACACATGAGCGTATACGCAGATACATCTACATGAAACACATCAAGACTGTAAAGCATACCTTTGGTTTCACAAACCCACTTCCATTATCTTCAGGAGAAGAAGGACTGCTAGGTACATAAGTAGATCCTTTTGAGAATACTAATTGAAACTGTAAATCTACACATAATTAAGAAGTATTAGGGATTTATTTATTCATGGAAAACAAACATATTATTGATAAAGAATGTTATCATTTACTGCTTACCTCTATTCATTTGACGTAATGATTCTACTTCTTGGTGTAAAGCCACCAAAGTTGCTTGATGTTGTTCTTGTAAAAATTTCATATTTTGTTCCAGTTGAGCTATTCTATCAATATTTATAGATTGATGTCTTATACTTTGATTCAACCCTTCATTCCTATCTGTTAATGTTACTATATCTCTCTCTGATGGTGATTTCTTTCCCTAAAAGTAATATGTGTATTATTTAGATAAATATTTATATTTTAAATAAAATATAACTGATACTTACTTGAGGAAAAGGTACAGTTGATAATTTAACTAATACTGTAGATGCCATTTTGAAAAGATTTATGTTCACTTGATATATAAAGACATAAATATTTGCAAATTCAATGACATATAAAATTGTTTGCACACACAGACAAACAGAAATCACAGAGATATAAATTACTTTCTTATTTAGAAAAAGCTTTCCTTAGGTGCATATCATGTTTTGGAAATCTGAAAAAGTATTACACTATAATTTCAAACAATTCAAATAAAACATCATCTGATATAAAAAATAGAAGAAACATTGAAATATGAAATATTCACATAATGAAATACACTGTTTAAAATGTTTAAATGACTATTAATTTGAAAATTTAATATGTTTTAAAATGCAGATACAGCAATAGCGGTTTGTTTCTTAACAGAAAAGTAACATATCATTTTTCATTACCATTAAGATCATTCCATAATATTAAATTGTTATTCGGCATATTTTAACATCATTGTAAAAATATAAGTATTACAAAATGATATGTGACAAGCACAGAAAATAAAAAGAAATAAAAATAAATCAAATCGGCAGAAAGAATGAAGGAATTGTATTCTTATACATTACCAAATCAGATTTAAATTTCCAGACGTTTTGCGTAATAAAAGGCGAAAAATCGACAACATGCAAGTAATCGGGAGCCTGGTGGATTGTGATTCTGCGCCTGAATTTCCTGACGTCACGTCGAACTAACTAAGGATTGGTTAACAGTTTAGCAACAATTTTGCGGTCACTTACAATAAACAGTTAAGAGAAATTTAGTCGGTTCTAAGAAATAGTTAATTAAATATATTTAGATAAGGAGATTTGAAATTCTTGGGAGTACGTATAGAAATGTATTAATGATATCATAACAGAAGAATAATAAAGGTTGATCGTAATGCTAATTATTTGGATAATTTGAAAAGCAAGCGCGAAGGTATAGATCGTCAGGTAGACTATTCAGATACGCAGGACAAAACTCGTTCACAACCACGACACTTGTATTTTCTATATCCTTGCGCGCATAAGTATTGATCCAATGATACTTAACAAATGGTAGCACGCCTTAACCGCACCCAAACTTTTATCAATACTACCTTGACTTATTTATTTATATTTGTATTCTGTAAATCTTCATGGGTTAAAAATTTATCCAACTAAATGAAAATTGCTTAATTTTTAATGCATAATCATATTAAGAATCATTTGTCAAAATATTTCTATTGCAAAGTTTCCTGTAGTTTTCTGCACTTAGTTGATTATAATTTCTAACGAAGCAAAAGAATTTTTGTATTGATATAATATTTTGTGATGTATTAAAGAAATTGAACATTGAGAAATTACAATCTAAATTGTGTTTCATTTTAAATATAAATAAAAATTATTTATATCAACTAAAATAGACATGTATTTATGAACGTGTGTTTTTAGTTTTTAAATATCTATGCATACATATGTATATATGTACATATATACATATAATATATAACATCCAATAGAGGCCTAATTTCGATGTAAAAGAATACTCTGAAGTATTTTTGGTATGTTGTCAAAAGATCGAGGTTAAGATGTTAATTTAACTCCTGTTCAAAAACCGAATAGAAGACAATTTTTTAACTTTCTTCTATATTATTATTCGAAACAAATAGGGTTACACCCATTTTCCTGGAGTTCACACATCCTTTGAGATATTTTTTTGCCATACTGTGGCGTAAACAAAAAGATTTGATTGCCGCTTCTGCAAAATTTTAATTCATCCTAGAAAAAATGTCTTTTATGGTAGAAAATAGACCAACCAATGAAATAAGCAATAAAGATAGAGAACATTTTCTTTCTTTAGAAGTAACTGAAGATTATAGTTTTAAGGTATTTGTATATGTAAACATATATATATGTATATATATACACATATATAAACATGCAAGCATTTTTAAATACATATAATAATTAAAATGGCAAAAACCATTAATATAAAATAATATCTTTTGTTATAGTATATACCTGAAAGTCATTTTAAACACATAGTAAGAAATGTACAGAGACACAGACGCAAAGAGGATGAGGAACGTATATGGGCTTCATTCGTTAAAGAACAGGAGTTAAATAGTTTGAGGTTTGACAGAAAAGATGTTTATTCTATACAAAATATGAAGGACCTGTTGCAAGAAAATGTGCAAAATGTAGATAGAGAACTTAAAAGACTTGAAGAAGATGCCCTCCCTGAACGAAGTAAAGGAATTCAAAATCCTAAATCTAATGTTAAGAATGAAGTGATTTATACAAAAGTAAGTGTTTTGAAGCTTTTATTTTGATATATGTTATGTGTACTATAATGTGTTAATTCACTATATTGTTCTAACTTATATCAAATTTTTATTAATTCATCTACGTTAGGTAAACAGCATCAGGAACAATTATTCAAAGGAGAAAACGTTAACAAAGAACAGGGGTACATGTAAAACTAATGTTTCAGTTCCAACTTCTCAGGGCAGTAATATTTATATGTATAGTGAAGCTGAAGGACAGAAAACAGTTTTTAAATCTAAGGCTAAAAAGTCTTTGTCAGATTCTTCTATCACAGAGAAAAAATGTTATACAAACCAACTTCTTCGTGCAACCAACCATTTTGAGAATAATTCTGATACAGATTCAAGTAATAACAAAGATGATATTGTTTATATACAACCAGATCCATTTACCATACAGAAACTATTATCAATGCAAAAGAAAATTGCTGAACTACTAGATGAAATATCATTTAGATTATGCAGAATTCCTTTACCAGATGGTGATAATGATTTGAAAAGAAGACAACAGCAAACATTAGAATTTTCTATAAGATTTTCAAGAAATTATCTGTACAATCTTAACAGACTTGTTACAAGTATTCAAAGACATATCAGAGCTATGTCTCCCAGAGTAGGATTAAAACAATATAAGAATATTGTATTTCATCAAGATATGATAAAACAAAAGCTGGTTGCTGCTCATCAATTATTAATACAAGCTCTAACTGCTTATTATAAACATATTCCAAATTCTGTTCTTGAAGGTCATTCTACAAAACTTCAAGATGTGTTACAAGTTGTCTACAATCTGATAAATATTTGTGATAAAGTTGAGATTTCTACTTACTATTTCTGTTCAGGAGATACTACAATTATACCGTTGGTAATGCTTGAATAGGAAATTTTATTATTAGTATTTATAAATTACAAAATTTATTAAAAATGTATTCTTTTGCAGGGGAAGAATCTCCAAAATAAATGTGATGCTATTTTATCTAAATTGAAGTTAAATTTAGAAAGTAGATATGGATCCACAAGTCACAAGAATGTACAATCTGTAGTCACTACTGCACCAATATTTTTACCTAACAAAGGACGTTGCAATCGCAAGAATCTATCCAATCGATTAAGCATGTACAGCATGGATGTTAAAATGTCTAAGGGTAATCTAAAGAGAAGAAACGATATAAGAAGAAAAAGTATACGAAAATTATTTCAGGTTTTATATTACTTGGTACATATTATTCTAGATATGTTATAACTTTAAGTATTTTGCAGGCTATACTTATCAGAAAAAAAATGAGAATAATACTAAGGAAATCGGAAATTTGTACGCTCAGGATTATACGTTACCAGAATTACTATATCCTAGTCCTATAACGCGTACGACGTCTTCGAGGGACGTTGTTCAGATTGATTCTATGAAAAATATAAATAATTCTAAAGAAGACGACATTCGAACTGTGATGGATGGATTAACGATAGATTCTGAAAATGTAAGACATATTAAAAATAAAATATCCTAAGGAGGATTTAACAAAATATTGGGTTTTATAAAATAGGATAGTAATATAGAAATTCGAACTAAACGTAAACCTGAAACAAATAGTGGACAACAATCGGTCACAATACGTAAAAAGACATCTACAGAAATGCGGGAGGCGAAAAATATAAAAAGCAAAGGAGTAAATATTGAAGCAAACAATTTTACTAACGAGGAGGATGATTTAATTAAAAAAGTAACTACAATTCCCAAGGAGCATTTGGTTGCACTAGCTCCTGTAATAAATGACTTAGTGGCTCTTGTATCAAAAAAGGTAACACTCATTGCAGTTTATTGTATATTATATATATATATAAATTAATATATTATTTAATATCCACTATTGTGAATTATATTATAGAAAAATGAATTGGAGATGCAACCTGTTTCGGAAACGTCTGTGGAAACATTAAGAGAATTTTTACAAAAATATCAGTCACCTAAAGATTGTGATACTAAAGCTTCTTTAACAAAAACCAGTTATGAACAATCACATTGTAATCTTAATGGGTAAATAGAATACAGTAATAAAAATACATCTTCATTAAGCACAATAAAATTGAATATTTTATGAATTGCGACAGCTTATCTGAAATTAAAAGACACAATGAAAATGTACAATTAATTTGTATATCTTCTATGGGCAAAGTTCCTAAAATGACACATTGTGATGCTTCGTGTCAAGTAGATTATGAAACAGCACTAAAAGTATGTGACATAATATACTGCATCTAATTAGAATAGATAGAAATTATATATGTTTTTTAACAAAATCTCTAGATTATTCATAACGGAAAGGTTACTGATTCAAGCATCAAAAATGGAGTACAGCTTGCTATTTCAGAAGAAACTGAATTACTATTTCTAACATACAGATGTGAATATAAAAAATTGTGTCAATCGAGGCCAATGTATTCTAGCAATACACAAAATAAACCATGGGATATCGTGGCATGGTGAGTATACTATCCTATATATTTCTTACAAATTTTAAATGATAAAAATATTTTTAAACAGGATATCTGATAAATTGATAGAGGAATTAATAATTGAAATAACAGAAGAGTTACAAATGAATGATGTAATTAAAAAACTGTTTGAAATGGAATTTCAAGAATTATAACAGCACAACGTTCGTTTATGTGGGATTAATATAGGAAATCATATTTACAAACCAAATAATTTTTCAAATGTTTTTTATTCAAAAGTACAACTTTTTAAATAAATTATTACTTTGTATACTAACGTGTAATTTATTTATTCTTTTATGTTAATTCTATTTGTAAAAATAAAATTGGTATCAAAACATTTTAATAAAATTATTAATAAATTAATAATGGTAATAACATTAATGATAAAGTTAAATATAATTAAAAGAATTAATCATATATTTTTTTGTAACTAAAAAGTTGCAACTGCGATTATTTGGATGTGTTTATATATATGTATGTCAAAATATTAGAAAAAATTTTGTCGAATAATTTACCCCTTAGTAGTAATACGCGACGCTAACATTGGGAGGTTAAGACGACTCGTATTTCTAATGATCAGTAATCTAATAATTTAATAATTTAATGAACGTCAGAAAAATTGTAATTTCAAAATAAAAGTATAAAATGAGACAAACGATTTTAAAATTATACAAAGATTTATTGCGTTATGGTGACAATTTAAAGTATACAGACAAAGGATATTTCCGATACAGAATTCGTGAAAATTTTAAACAAAATAAGCATTTAATTGATCAAGTGGAGATAGACTTTCAATTGCAAGTAAGTAATCATAAAATATAGTGCATTTTTGTTTTAAACTTCCAGTTGCAAATGCGTTTAAATAAAGTAAAACAATATACATTACTTAACGTAAAGGTTATTTTTTTCAGAAAGGACAAAAATTTCTACAAAATCAACGAGTATTGTAAATCTATAGTTCGTTATAGTGAAATTAGACAAACATAATTATATATTGTTTACAGCAATGCTGAAGCTGTTAAATAGAGCATATAATAATCAATCTTATGATACTCATATATCGACATTTATTGTTAAAAAAATGTACGGATTTTTATGTTGTGAAGTCGAGAACAGTTGGAGTAATCTATTAAATAGCCAGAAACAAATTCGATATAAATCATACAATCGATTCTTGGATTATTCAAAAGTACCCACGCTAGAAGAAAATGATTTACAAGAACAACATGTTAGAGGATCTGGACCTGGCGGCCAAGCAACTAACAAGACGAATAATGCAGTAACTTTAAAACACAAACCTACAGGATTAGTTATAAAATGTCATGAAACTAGAAGTTTAGAACAAAATAGAAAAATTGCTAGAGAGAGACTGTTAAGAAAATTAGATAATTTAGTGAATGGTCAGGATTCTCTGGAAAGTCAAAAGGAACGATTAATGAAAAAAGATTCCATTAAAAAGAGACAAAAGAAAAAAAAACTCACAGATTTGAAGAATGCGTTTATGGAACGCGAGAACTTAAAATAATCGGAAATATATTATTTAAACAATTTTTTGCTCTAGATATTATGTAATATCTTGTCTAATAAAATAAATCAAACAATACTATTTTTGTATATTACACAATAACGAAGTATAATATAAAACAAGATAGGTTAGGAGCATGTAGAATCTCGTTGTCATTTTTAATGGAAAATTCATATCTTTAATAGTCATCTCTTTTTTGAAATCGCAAAAGGCTTACATTATTTTTCTTTGAAATAAAATATTCAGATATACTCTCGCAAAGGAATTCAATATATATCTATCTATCTATATATATATATATATACACACACACACACATATATATAGATACATATATATTGAATTATATCTTACACTCAATGATGCGTTTTGTGACAGAAAATTATGATTTGCTACAATGAAGCTTGTTTACAGCACTGCGCATTCTAAAGCCTGCTTTTACAAATAAAAATAACTTCTTTTAGATGTACATATTTTTTGTACGTATACCGAAATAGGAAAATAAAAGAAAGTACTTTCTTTAAACGCAAATATATATACATACACCAACTTTCTGATTCAAGAACGCAAAGACTGCACCAAAATATCAATGTACAAGGTTCTTAATAGAAGTTTAGAAATCGGAAAAGGACATGAAGGAAAATATTAATAAAACCCTATCGATGGTGCGCCAGTAGTGTTAAATACTATTCTACATACACAAATATTTTATACATAATTTACATGTTGGTAAAACATATAGATTAAATTTTAACAACGAGATCGTATAAAAGACTGAATCTCGATTTTAAAATTTAAACTATAACAGAAGTCGTATTGAGGATTTCAGCTACTTTTTAACCACCTTCCGAATTGACCACGGTTGGTCTTTAAACGTTTTTTCGGCGGCTTAGTATTCGATCTCGGGGAACTGGAACTTCTTAACCGTCTGTTGCTTGCAATTGTTACCGAGAGAATACTGTGGTCCATTTCAACTTGATCGTCGATCTTCATCACTCTAACAACTGGTTGAAACTCAATACTCGAACGTCTTTGTTCAAGTTCTGAAGTAGTTATAATCGTAGGACTGACATGTCCCGATAATGCACAATCGATTTCAGAATCTTGTGTTTCCGATGACATGGTATCGGCTCGTCGTTTTGTACCTTTTATAGTTTGTTGCTTTTTACATGTAATACTTAAATAGGAATCCTTTTTACAATTCTCATCTTCGAACACTGTATCTGAAGATATGTCAGTTTTTCTCGTTCGTTTCTTCGCGCAAATCCGTTTTCGCGAATTTACTCTGTTCCTTTTATATACATTACTATGGTGGAGGTGGTGATGGTGATGATGATGGAGACGATGATGCTGTTCAATTTCAGAGTCAGAGTTTTCAGAATGAGTCTTCTGTTGCCTCTTTCTCGGTAATCCGTTGGTATTATGATGTTTCCTGGAAACAATTTTAGTCTCGGCGTCCTTTCTGCACAATACCTCATGATTTTCGAGTTCTACACGAGATTCGCAAGTTTCAGAAGATGTGTTGTCATGTTGTCGTTTCTTCATGGTTACGTTTGAGATAAACCGACGTTCCGATATAGAATGAACATCTTTTCGAAACACGTTCTCGTGATTTTCATCGTTTCCGTGATCATTTTCTGACATTTCTTCTATCTTCGACAAGTTTTTTCTGAATCCATACTCTTTGTTCAATATGAAATTCCTGTCAGTCTCGTTGCATATATCAGATGTAAGTGAACCTGTGCAGGATTCAGCATTTGTTGTATGTAACATGGAATTATCAGGAACCGCTATACTTACGTCTTTCTTCTCATTTTCGTCGTGACGCGTATTAGAAGAAATATTCGAGGTATACACTTCGAATAAACGTCCGTCGTCCTTCCTCTGGCCGAAGCCTAATGACTGTTCATCTTGTGTGATGGAACTCGTAACGGATGCAGCTATTTTAATATTACCTTCTTCTGTTAATCTATTAGACATATTCGTGACCTGCACATTACAATCCTTCTCGCTCTGCCCTATATTTTTCTCCACTAGGTTTTCCCTGTCACAGTTTATGTCTGTTAGAGGTTTGCTTTGGAGTCTTCTTTTCATTTTAATTCCAGGCCATCCGGTTCTATTTTTCCTCTTCTTCCTTCGTTTTAAAGGTGACTCGACACTTCCCTCACCACACTCGGAACTTGCGCATGATGAATTTTCTAAACAGTTTACGATATCGTGACAACTGTCCAATAATTCAAGCAAGTTTGGAGGTGGTCCTCTTGGGATATTTGGTTCATAAAAATTCAATTCCATCTGTGTTGTATCTGGCTCGAACGATTCAATCAACTCGAAACTATCGTTTGCATTATTAAGCATCTCGTCGATACTTTTTACCATTTCTTTTAGATCCTCATCCACATCAGATTTTAACTCTGTTCTCTGATCAAGTCTAGGAGTATTTGCATGTGACCTGATGGATTGGCATTCATCTATCGTGTACAAATTCGAAGATTGTTGTTGTTGCTGTTGTTCTCTTTTTCTTATAATTGTTGACATAATAGCTAAAGTGGAAGCATGACAACGAGGACTTTTCCTAGGTGATCGCCCAATACAACCCATGCTCCGTCCGCGACCTTTTCTTTTATTTTCCGCTCTATTTTGGTTTTTTATCAAAATTTCGTGAAAATTTTCTATTTCATATGGTAAAAGAAATGGCTTTTGTGAGTCCCCTTCACTAAAATAGTGCCAAAATTCTGCTCCTTCATCTTGCCGCTGATACGTTTGATACCATGGTTCAGACTTTGGTACGGCTTCAAAAGAAAATTGCATTTTTTCAACCTCTGGTGAGGGTTTGGACGGATACACCTTTGTTATTTCTATACCTTTCTTGACAATATTACCTTCTATTTTTTCCTGATTTTCTTTAATACCAGTTAGAGGTGCCTGATACCTTAATCTGCTCCCAGGAGTTTCGAATTTGTAATAATCAACATTATCTTTGATCAGTGCTTCTGTGTGTGTCCGTCTTTTTTTTCTAGCTCGTCCCAAATTTAAAGAGTCTTGAGAATCGTCTTCGGTAGTTTCCGATTTTACAGGTGAACTAGAAGTTAAGAATGAGCTAGGACAAATAGAATGGCCGCTATCGTTACACTCACTTTCAGTATCCCTTGGTAATACGCTACTCTGTTCGTCATCGCTTATTTCACTCGAATCATCTCGTTTAAGTTCCCTAAACATAAAAGACTCCGCTTCATCGCTTAGTAATGATAGTTCCGACTTTCTTACACGTTTAAATCGTACAACTACTGGTTTTTCACTAGATGGCACTTCCTTCTTTTCTTCACTATCCCCATCCTTTTGAACTGTACATTGAGAATTATTGTTTGACAATACACTCGATCTTAACTTACTTCCTAACACTTCCACTTTATAATATGCACGATTATCTTCAATCAAACGTTCTTCAACGGACAACCTGTGCCGCCCTCTGACGCTCCGACTGCCTCTTCTACTTGACTTGCAACATTTTGATTTCTCTTCTTTTGCTACTTCGTTCTTTTCTGTATTATTCAATGTTCTATTAATTTTCTGTTCATCCCTTATAGAATGACCATTACAGATTGTGTCTGTATTGATATCATTATGCTCTGATAACCTTTTTGCACTTGATGGAGTATTTTCTAACTGTAATTTGCAAGTCAATTCTTTTAAAGTTTCGTTTCCAGACGAAACTTTACAAGGTTTAATACGACTGTTATCATTTGTACTTAAAAGATTTTCATTACAACCATTTTTTATGTTTCCATTAATTTGATCATGGTTTTTACTCTTTGTAAGAGTTTGTTCTTGTTTGATGTGTTCGGTATCATTTTCAATACTGTTTTCTTCGTTATTACAATTTATTGTCCTTTGTATGTCCTGATTGTTAGTATCTTTAAGTTTGTTATATGTTTCACAATTTTTTTCATTACAACATTTTTCTTCTAATTCCGCCGAGAATGTTTTAATTTTGTATTGATTTTGCTTAGATTCTTTTAATTCGTCTTCTTCTATATATTTATCCCCTGGTTCATCTTCTTCGATCCAAATTGTCCCTTTCGCTCGCTTTTTGATAGTAAAACCTTCGAATTCGTCATAAAACTTCTCCGTTTTATCGGCTTCATGCCAGGGACTACCTTTTGATCTTAATAAATGGCCGCTTTCATGTCTTGTACGTGTACGTAAATTATGAGAGGAATTTAATCTTAAACTGAGATTCCGACGTGCTCCATTACGTTGTACCATCTTTATGTCTCCAACATCAAAATCCCCTAAACTTTTTGCATTTCTATTAACCTTCCCTTCTGGTAATACTGTGTCATGAAGATTACGATCCCCATTGGAAAACAAATTACAATCTTTTCTACAAAAGAGCAAAAAAATATTAAACAATACTTTAACATTTATTGTTAAAGAAGTGATTTAATTATTAATATATTTTACGTACTCTATATTTTTTCCTCTGTTTAGTTTTAAAAACGCTTCTACATTGGCTCCTGCATTGATCAATTTATCTAAAGACAAGAAATTATCATCATTTTGAACAAAGCTAAGATGCTGATCGCTTTGCACATGTTTGGCCAGTTCTCTATATCTAATACGGCAAATTTCACAATAACCAGAAGCTAATTGTTCTGTTCTTCGAGTGCGGACAGTTGTTCGTGGTCGCCGAGTCATGTCTTTTTCCTATTCACATTCAATATAATGTTTTGCGTTTAACGATCAAACTTTATACAACATAAATATGTATATCAAACATTACCTCCTCTTGGTTGATAGCCTGAATACCTTCCCTGTTTTCTTTTACTTCTTTCTCTAATTTTTCCAGTTTTTCTCGTCTCTTTGTACTGAAAGGACAAGAGCCTGGATCACCGTGAAAATTCAATGTTGGCCACACAGGCAGTTCAACAAATACAGGTCTAATATTCCTATGTCAATATGTGATTGTATATTAGAATAATTTGATGTATAGTTATAGAGATCTTATGTTAAACAACATACCTCTGAAAGGATTCAAATTTCAGATAAGGACCCTTGAGGTGTCTGACCTTTATATCTTTAGTTGAACTCTGTTGATGCGAGTGTCTTAATTGTTTCAAATGATTTGTGTCTCTAACAGATGAGTAGATTTTGTCAAGCCAAGATTGAAGTTTATCAATTGCCCAAATAGGAATTCCCCAATTTTGAGCGTTGTAGAGTGGATCCACGGAACACTGTTGTGGCTGTATCAGAGCACGCTCCAACATTGCCTCCACCCGCGATTTCTAAAAAATAGTACATAGATTACAAAGCACAAAATTCAGTTGTATAAGAAATAGAGGTGAAATTCTACTTTGACATGGTACTCACAGATCTTTGGGTAGTTTGACCCCGTAGATTGGTTGTATTAGACAAGGGGCATTCAGGACTAAAAAATGATGTTGGAGGAGTTGGCATGGGGGTTGGAGTTTCTAAACTCCTCAGCGAGGGAGGTCCCCCACTGCCTCCACTGGCACAACCCCATTTATGTTTTTCAAAATTTATGTAACCAGTCTTGTCTACTCTGTCACTAATCACCAGGTCTACACTCCGTATTAAAAATAATTCTATTACCTAGAAAATTATAAATAAAACTTAAATAAGATTGCTAGAACTATAGATTAATTACGATGAATAATGTAAAAGTAAAATGAAATACAAAACAAATTGAGTAAGGTAGCAAGACCAAAAGCGAAAAAGGTAGAAATAAGGAGAAGAAAATAGCAAGAATAAACAAGAAAAGTTTGCCGGCTTTATAGTGATTAAACTCACGAGAAAAGAATTGGAAGTTGCATCAAAAGGATACGTAATGTGTGGATGCCCGGTGATAAGTGACCCGTTGACGGATGCACAAATACACACGTTTACATCGCGGTACGCTGACGTCAAACAATTTCGTGTTCTTCTCAAGCGTAACTAAGCGCACTACTATCAATCGAATTCGCAGAAGTGCGAGCCATGCGTATTTAGTTGGAAATCCTCATGTAGTTAACAATGGTTGCCGCATTGTTACACACCGTTCTAATAATATGTTACGAATCGCACAATCAAGACAATAACGAAGCACGTGGGATCAAATGAAGGGAATAATTCAAGGAATTTTTATCGGGAAATCAACTGAAAAGGATTTCTTGAAAGAAATTCATGGTAATGAAAATAATCAGTGAGTTTATGTTGAATTACTGTCAAGCGGTCTTGAAACGCATGAAACCTTCACACAAAACAACTTCCTCGAACCACACTGTTTATCGGTTTATGAATTCGCATTTATTTCGAACTTTGCGTTGTAAAATATCTAAAATGCGATTCACGGTACAGGGTTTGAAGGGAGAAGTTTGTCGAGATATATCTCAAGCGGTGAAACGAAAGGAAGGAGGCAAAGGAAAAGAGCGCTGGGACGCGCGACAAGATCGTTACTCGCGGGGGAGAACTGTCACGCACAAAATGGCCATTCGCCGTTAACAGCTTGGCAGACGAGCCTGGAGGCGGCGCTTTGCATTCTTGCTCGCTCTCCGCCGATGAATACTCTGACTAAATGAATACGGTAGCCTCGCTGAATACTTGAAAATCCTTTTTCCCTGTATTTTCGCGTCCATATTTTTTGTTTTTTCAAACCACAACACAACAGTTGAAAGCGACGAATCTGCCCCACTTCGCTTCTGCTTCTCAGCTTTTCCTAAAGATGGCGTGACACGACCCGGTTTTTTAACGGTTGTTTGTCAACAGAAATATTTTACAAAAATCCTTCTGTACCATATTCAAATTGTCCGAAATACAGTTTGCTTTTTGATATATCGGTGATTTTTAATTATTGTACAAGGGAAAACAGTTTATCAATAAGCAAAGAGTTAACAATTAAACATGTTTCCAAATTATTTCTTATTATCTCAACTCTTAAACTTCAACTAAAAATTTAAAATAGATGCGAATAAAAAAATATTATGAAAGAAATTAATTTTTCTAAAAATGACGAATCATCTCTTTGCAAAGTTAATATTAATAGGCTAAGTTATAATAGAAAACAGTGGAAAACAAAAGAGAAGATAAATGTCACAAATATGAGCTAGAAACTAAATAAATGTGAGAGTCAGAAAGGAGTTACTACAAATACACTATGAGAAACTATGCAATGAAGTAGCAACACATCATTCATACATGCCATCTACATATAACACAACACTTACTCCTCCCAAATCTTTAATCTTAGCTTCTATTTTAGCTGTAGTAGCATGATTCTTGATATCCAAGTAAAACGACTTTCCTTCCAATGATTTCAGTTCCTTCTTTGTACAAACATCTGAAATGTCACAGAAATGTCATAAGAATTTTTTATCTTTTTTCCTATACCTGTGATAGAATACAATTTTAAAATGCTATTAAAACGTACAGTTTTGAATAGATTTAAGTTTGTATCAGTTTTACAAAAACATCAAGATAATACATCATGTAGAAGAAGAGAATATGCTGATTAAAAATAAAATATCCCACGTCCTTTTTATTAATAGACATATGTATATTACGCGCAATGCGGAAAGATCATTCTATACGTATATTATGTTAATATAATAGAAGAAATAATTTTTTATGCAAATGCACGTTTTATTGCGTATGTATATACATCGAAAGGAAATTGTTCATAAAAGTTCAATAATTTCAATTATCAATTATTTCGACACAAATACAAATGTGTATATATGTTAGACATACGTGAGTGTTTGTTTAATTTATTTTCTCTTGATGGCTGCTTTTGCTCCTGATGTTGAATTTTGGATGGCGATACCATATCCTATGCTATGCACCGCACAGACAACAACGATATTTTACTGTACCTTTGTATTTTTACAACACTTTCCATTCTCAAAAACGTACCACGTATTCCCATAAATATTTCTTTGCATATCTGTCAATTATATCCATTTATTTAGAAAAACGTAACCTATCAACTACAAATTACACCAGAATTTTCATTTCCGAACTAGCAAATCCAACTCTTCTGAACCATTCTGAACGTTTTCATGAACTGAAGTTGTGCACTCTAGATGATTATTTGAAAAATATATCAAACTATGATCATATAAACGTATAAGGAGAGCCACTATAATAAAAGTCCCTGAATTTACATAGCCCGATATTTTTCATATTGAATGTTTTACAAAAGTTAAATATATTTCATTGTAATAATTAAAATATGGGTATTAAATGATTTTAATAACTATTCAATGAGTTACTCGATAATTTTATATCAGAATATCAGAATAAAACTTTCAATTTTTCTTTCTTTTGACCTACCTATGAAAATTTTTTAAAAATTATTTAAATCGTTTTGTAAATTATGTAATATGTTATCATATCGTTACATACAACCATTTGATTTTTATTCTTATGTACAGAGCTTAATAACCAGTGTATAAGATTTTGAATCAATATTAATTTGTTTTAGACTAGATCTTTATTTGTATTAAACCCGAGCAGCTCTCTCTTTCACAGATGTTTTCACTCGGCATTGAAAGCCAAAATTCAGACCATATGATACTTACTCACATATTTATTTTCTTTGTTCATTGTTTCCATTCATATTTAATGATTTTCACCTTGCAAACATATACAAATTTTGATGATCATAATAAACGATTGCATTACAAATGTAGTAGAGCTTTTTAAATTTAAGATACTCAAATTACTATTATTTTTATTAGTTACAATTTTTTTTGTTTCCTTAATGGACAGTGAATAGGTAATGGATTTTATTTTAAATTCGTTATAAATTTCATAAAACACCGTGAAATTGCAACGATTTAAATAAATTATATATGATAGTAGAATTGGCGTTCGTAAAATATTGACAACAATATTTTACATTGAATATTATCATAGTATTTATACATTTAAACTGTTCTATTTTTACATTTGTAATATGAAATAATAATAAAATTTGTAATAGATTTCGATATTTTGAATTATACATTACAATAAAGAGTCAAATAAAGATAGTTGGGAACCGCTGAAGATTGTGGTGGATGTAGGAGAAGCACATTGAAACACATTTGTCAGTGATCGTGAAAGCGATTGTTGGCCGGGTGGATTGTTGTGATGGTCTGTTTGGTTAAACGTGAACAATGTCTAATCTTTTACGAAGTTTGGTTTTCGGAGTGTTTCTTAGCCTCGCGAACGCCAACATGCCTCATCCATGGTATGAAACTTTACCCGCGGTGGCCTTAGATTACAAAGTTCATATTGATGCCGGAAAAGAAGATTGTTACTTTCAATATGTTAATGCTGGCGCTACTTTCTACGTAAATTTCCAGGTATACAGTTAATTTTCACACGGTTATTTCATAGAAAGTATTTTTTTTATTCGCTTATTCAAACTGAGGATCAATATAGTATAATATCAACGAATATTTTTCGTACAAATTTAAATATGTATAATCTGATGATTTATCTGAATATACTTAACCATATGGTTCTATTCTTTAAGCATAAATTCCTAGAGATTTTTAAATATTCGAAAAAAAGAGAAAATAAGAAAATTTTTGAAGAATATTTGTAAATGCAGGTGGTACGTGGTGGAGATAGAAAAGCTGGTTTCGCAGTACGAAATCCAGAAGGAGTAATAGTTCATCCTTATCAGTGGCTTCCTAACTCAGATTATCAAGATACTGTGAAAAATGCTGGCTATTATAGCATTTGTATAGATAATCAGTTTTCCAGATTTGCTTCAAAATTAGTTAATTTATATATTACAGTAATCAGGTAATAAATACATATATGTATGTACATTTTAAAATGTATAATGTTGCAAAGTATATCTTTTAATTATAGTCCATAATTTATTTATTTATTTGATACAGATACGATGAATGGGATAAATATTCAATGGAACTAGAGGAATTAAATCTTTCTGTGGAAAACTTTACAGTAAGTATTTATTATTTTCATTTCAAAGTGATAATTTGTTCATGATGTGTTTCTCTTTCCTAGTCTGCAATAATTAATGTGGAGAAAAACATTAATGAAATACTCCAAACTCAACATTTGAGCAGAAGTAGAGAAGCTCGAGATTTCAATTTATTATTGGATAATAATTCTTATGTCCAAACATGGTCTATTGCCCAAATAATTGTCATAATGGTAACAACAACGATACAGGTATATTTTGTAAGAAAATTATTTGAAGTGAAACCATCTAGATATTCTAGATCAGGTATATAAACATTATTGACACATTGTATCATTATGATTGTGAGCGTGATTAACGAACAAAATTTTTACGTTTATCGTGGGAAGGATAATGATGAATATACTGGATTGTTTATTTAGAATGTAATAGAAGACAATCTATTTTGCTTAAGTTAAAGTTTGCTGTACCATCAGGATACTATATTCTTCTTTTCTCAGAAAGAGCTGGAAAGCATGCTTTGTAAGACTGTACGTGTCATGTCCTATTTTTGCATAAACAAAACATTCCACTGATTCTTATAAATTATCCAAATATTAATTTCATTTGTTTTTTACTCTCAGGCTTTTAGCTAAAATATATGAAGTACAGTTATAGATTGATGAAATTATTAGGGAACATTTATAATAGTATTTATATTAAGACAATAAATAATAAGATACTTTTATTATAAACATGTTTTCAGCTTTGACTAATCCTTACATTTATTGTTATTTATGTGAGAACAATAGGGATTAGATTATTATAGAATATCGTAAAATCTGATTTATTAAAAATTGCATAAATTAATAATCGATAGTTGAATCATCATTCATTTAATGAGTCGCTGGTTGTTGTTTTGCTTTTCGTTGTAATGCGTTTCCGCTTAATGTAAGAAAACGATGTCTCTGTTTAAGGTTTTTTGCACGAACATGTTCTGAAGCTACTTCTTTCGTATAATTTCCAGGAAACCAGCCCTGTTCACCATTTAACAATTTTCCTCCTTGATACCACCCATCTGACATTTTCCTAAACACGTTTATAATATCACCTAAAAGCAACTTTTTGCGTTAATTGAAACGCAGGATCGGTCAAAGTAGATTAAGTAGACTTTTCATAAAAAAATATTATATACCTGGATGCAATGACAATTCGTCCGGTTGATTTGGAGAGTAATAATATAAAGCTACTACTTGAGGACAATCCCACACTTCATAAAGAGTTTCTTCTGGCAATCCGCGTTTCGAGGATGAAACTGCTTCCAGCCATCTTTGTCTTTCTGTGTCGCTTTCACACGTTAATACATATTCGATCTGATGTCCGGAATAATTTTCTAAGAGCGTTAACAGCATCGCATTGCGTCCAGCAAATGGCGAGTCTTCAGGAACTGGTTCTAAAGCTATTAAACTTCTCTTACAAGTATCTATAACGGTGTACACTTCGTCGTGAGTACTGTGACATAGAGAAGAAAAACATACGTTATACGAAACAATAATTTTCTATTTTATAGCTGAGCAGGAGAATGCTATTATAACAAAAGCTCATACTTAGATTTCTGTTTTGCGACTAGAAGAAGATCCGTGAGCAATAATAAATAAAGAGGCGTCTTGTTAAATCTTTTTCCAAACGTGAGTTTGTATTCCGCATCGGCTTTTGTCGATAGTTGTACGGTTGGTCCACTTTTAACCAAATGTTTCCCTTTTAATACGATTGGTTTAATTTTTGTGGAATATTCCAATTTTCTGTTAAAATAAAATTTCTTGTTTAATATATATACACATATATGTAAATAAATAAGGAATATTGCGATAAAACTTTCTTGGGCTATATTAAGCCGTGAACATTACCGTATTAAATTTTCCATTTCGATTTCTTTCGCTGCTGTACTGGCGCCTTCGTTACATTCAGCAACGACGTAACTTAAACTCGACAAAACTTTTTCCCAATGTGATCTATCTTCACATGCTACTGGTAGTTTAGAGAGAACCGCATCGGCCAATAAAGGAAGCCTGGATTCACATACTTTTTAATAATTTACACGCTTTTGTCGCGTTCATTCGCTATTCGACATGTGTGAAATTGTAACATTTAAACAGAATTTATTTTACCTCGTTATTCGCTGCATTGGTAACATTAAAAATGAGTGCAACGACAAACTTTGACAAGTCGAACGAGCTTCTATTTGCGATATGGTTTCTATAAATTTTGATCCTTTTCGTGTTCTGGAAAAATTAATCCACCGATATAACTTTATCACCATCCGAGGGAATTATTTTCTACTTACCTTAAATCTTTAAGAGTCGTGTCTATGCTAACTTGATTAGAACAATACGCTACGTAAATATCTAAACATTTGTCGGTATATTTAAGCAACACGTCTGGCAAACCATGCAACATGGGATCGTATCTCCATACAGTTTCTAGTTCAGCTAAAAACTGTTCGGATGCTTGCAATACGCTAGGAATACCGCCGAACAGTTTATCTTTCTCGAGCGGAGTTAAAATTTCATCGAGTGAGGATTCGTTGAGAAATTCGTTTTTTAGGACACGAAGAGAATTCAAATAGGACGCTTCTGAAGTGAGAATCTCGAATTTCGCTTCTTGAACCTTCTTCTCCTCCGTACTTAGTCGTTCTAGTAAAGAGTAAAACGTGATCTTGGATAGACTTTGGATAAAATATGAAAATTCAAAACAGCAACAATGTAACGTGTCGCTTACGTAAAAGACCATTATTTATAACTTGTGGTGTTTGGCACCACAACGTTCTATGTCCCGGTTTTGCCAAATCCGTAGTAGATCGCGACGGGATCATACCCTCGACCTGATAATCGATAATAGATAAATAATTAGACTGTATCGGAAGCATTTGAATATTCCGAATGGTCTGAAATATAATACATTACCTCCTCGTAATCGTCTGAGCTGAAGTCGGACGCGATCCTAGCAGCAGCTGCTGCATAAAATTGATAGAGTGGTTCTTGATCGACGAGTACGCTGTAGTGGTCTAAAAGAATTAAAGAGAAATTAGGAAAATCAAGAGAGAAGAGAGAGAGAGAGAGAGAAGTTTCAAACACTGACTTACCCATCTCATCATTGGTATTGCTATACATTGGTTCCTCGTTTGAATTTTTGGACGATGAGAGATCGTTATCGCCATTTGCGGAATCGATGTAACCATTTAAGTAAAAGGTTGAAAAAGGTCCGGTAACGGTTCTTTTAAAATGTCTGGCAAAACTAAAGTATCTTCCACCGTCTAAATTCGAATGATCGTTAGAGAATTCCTTATTTTCGTCGCAAGAATGACCGTCGTCAACCGTGGTTCTCTTTCGCATGCGACCCAAACTTCCTTTGGTAATACTCCAAGTCCTTCGAAGCATTTTTATTCTTTTACCAAGAGTTCGAGTTAGACTAACTTCGCGCGGTGGTGGAGGATTCGGTCTTGTGGGTGCTTCCAAATACGCGATCACTAATTGATCGGAATCTATCTTTTGTTCTGTTTCGGTACTTTCGTATTCTCGCTCCCTTGTCGTCTCGTCGGTTGTCGTCTCCGCTTCCGAATCTGTGCAGAAGTCATCCGGCTGGAAGGAATGGAGACTCTCGTACGTGCTGTCATCGGATGTATCGTCTGTAAAACGTTAATGACTAAGTCGATGAAAAACGAGACGGACACGCGCTATGTTCCAACCTCTATCTCCCAAACTAGTAGGAAAGTGGTTTTTTGTTTTAATACGATTTCAAGGTAAATCAGAGAATTTATTAGATCTCTTTTTTAGGATTGATTTTGAGATACATAGAAAATCTTTTCTTCCCGTAAGACAGACGGACAAACAATCGATAGAAATTCGTTGTTATTTAACAGTATATGAAAATTTTAATCAGCGCAACTTCCTAAAATCTTGCAAGGACCTTCGTGAACGTAGCACGATGTTTCCTGCGTGTCCACGTCTTCGTCTAGGTCGATGACCCTCATCTGAACAAGACCCTGTGTTCTCTGTGGATCTTGTTGCGTCGTTCGGTCCTCGCTTTCTTCTTTCTTCCATTCTTCGATATTCTGCGTACAGCCAACGAGCAACACCGATCCGTTGCCAAGGCTGACAGCCACTTAAAATCATCGTTCACGGTCAAGCGTTACTATGTCGTTTTCTTACCGCACACACATGTACAAATATATATGTATATGGTGTGGCGTGATGTGGTGCGATGTGATATAACGTGGGTGTGTGTGTGGTGCTCGACATTTGTCCAAGTTTCAAACGTTAACAGGAAGATCGAGAGATCGAGAAATCAAGAAATTCAAGAGGAGAAGGGGACAGGTAGAAGCCATGGTGAATCGGACGAATAAAGTGAAATTATTTCGATCGTGAGTCGCGTGTAATTTCTTTTTACTTTCATTTCTAAACACAGATCGTCTCGTCGGATCTCGTCGAATAACTTCCCGATCGGATACTTTAAAACTTACTGCTTGTTCAAAAGAATGATTAAAATCTACATATATGTCCGAACGAACGAACAAAAGCGACGAAAAGAATTTTTTTATTTCTAGTATCTGAATGGCGAGCAAATAAGTTGAGATCAGTCAGACAAAAGGGATACATTGTAAACGGTTTCGTCCTGTTTATGTCTTGGACAAACCTCGATTTTTGTAAAGTCTTTATCATGCCGTGTATAAAACAAAGTATCGTACGAAATAACCGACGTAATTTACCTTGTGTATTCGGTCGTTGGAAAGTTTTCAAGGTCTGTTTCATTTCCACGACATGTCGACTCGTTGCGGACGAGTCTCGCTTACGAATACCGATGGACGAATATCAAATTCGTGTCGGAATTAAATAAAAGACTAAGCAGGTAGTGATGATAAAAAAAGAATGGTATCGTTGTGCAATCGACGAACGAAAAATCGTGCGAAAGTATAATAGAGAGTTCCGACACGATACGATAGGAAGTAGCGCGACGCTACACGACGCGACGCAAACAGCGCAGCGTCTCGGCCGTGACTGACACTGAGAGAGCGCAATACGCGCTTTCACCTCCCTCATCTGTGTGCTCGAGTCCGGTTTCCAGGCTGAATTCCTCGATAAAATATTTTCACGCGCATCGAATCATCGCCTACGTTCTGTCTATTTACTATCGTCCTCCCACTGTTGCTAATTCTTATAAGATATTGATGAATCGCGTTTGGGCAATATGCCCGTGAAAGCGATCGGAAGGATTGATAGGCGGTCTCTCTTCCTTTTCAATTTCTCTTTTAATTCAGGAATAACAACTGTGTCAAACATTTCGAACAAAGAAAATTTCAATAGGTAAGTCTCGTTCAGATAGAAAATTCACGATCGGTCGATTACGTGCAACCGTTTGTAGATTGTCAGAGATGTTCGTTCATCGCGTTCATCATGTGCGATACGACAAGTAAGTATGTATTTAGGTAACTTTTACTTGGAGCAACCGACTATTGTTCCAGCGATATAACAGCACAATGCACTCCACAAGCTGTCCCATACCCGTTGATTCCAGAAGTCTATTTCTTTCTTTTACTTTGTACGTTTTTCGCTCTTTTACTTCGAGATTTTCAATCTCGAACCAACGAGATTATGTACGAAGGCAAAGGAAGTCACAATCGATGGAAAATTTTCATTCCGTTCATTGCTGTATGTTTCGATTTTGAATATTATCTTGACATATGATTCGTCTAATTTAAGAATGCAAATAGCGCTGAATCAATTATATGGCTAGCTTACTCTTGTTACTGTATATACCTACGTATACTATTCACGTGTCGCGTGAACCAGCGGAAATTTGTAGCAAATGTTTCATTTTCGCTGTCTAATACTTTTGAAAAAGAAAAACGACGTGTATATTCATCGCATCGAGCAACGAAGCCTCGTCGATGTTTCGCCTCTTTGTGCTATACGAACTCTTAAATGTGAACAAGATATTTTTTGAAAATCAGTTTCATTGAAAATCTCAGAAACGTTTATCGCCTGTGAGATACAACAATTTATTTACGATATCGCGTTTGTACATAAAATACCTAAAGTCGATCGCTTGTTAAACAATTATAGAAACAACTGTATACCTGACATTACCGATATACATATGACGTAATTTCATCTTAGAATGTATAATATTTTTGCAAAAACTTACCACGAAGCGTAGACTCGCATGGCTTCGACGACGAATTGAAGTCCTTCCTTGATATTCTGGATCGTTGTTTTCTCATCATCCGGGACCATCTCTGACCCGATTTTTTTCTACTCGAAACTACTTGCGTCTCTATCCTTTTTTCATCAAGAGAAAAACTACTTTCTAGAGAAATGATAAGAAGCATTTTATCATATCCGATCTTACTTACGACGTGTAGTATTTGTTTGGAAATTGAGATAGTCCGATCATTGTTGAATCCTCTAAATCCTCCCACTCGGATTCTTTACCGTACATACAACTCGATCCCAAGATCGAACCTATCGTAGAGCCGGTATAAAGGCTATTGACTCGCTCTTCGCTCGGTAAACCGACGTCATCATATACATCTTGGTCGTTATTTGATACATCGATATTTTCGTCTACGCTAGAATATTCGTTAGTGACGAATAGTTCGCTGCTTTCTTGCTTCACTTCGTTATCGCAAATTTCGATCTTGTTGTCCTTAAAATCGTTTTCTGCGCAACTTGGACCCATAACGTCGTCGTAAATATCATCGGAATCTTGGAAAGCAGTCGAAGATTCGCTGATATGATTCTCATCAACGTGTAATGCGTCAGGCGTGCCCACATCGTCATAATCGTCCTCCTAATTAATTAATGTATAATTAATGCATCGCAACGCAACAGGAAAGAAACTGATAATTCACTACAAACCGCTAAGCGATTACATTTCTTAAGGTAAACAAAAGCGCAATATGAAAAAACTGAAATGCAAAACTGCCAGGACGTCCCGTTCTAATGCGACCAATATTTATATATGAAATAACTAGCGAACAAAGAATTTGAGAAACACGTCGATTCGTTAAACATTAATGCATCGTACACACGCATTGGATTATCACCTGGTTGTTAAGATTCAGAGGTCCAACGTCGTCGTATACTTCACCTACGGTGTCTTCGATGTTTTCGATATTTTCATTGGGGATCGTCCGCGTATTTTCCTGAAGGAAATTCTTAGTCCGATTGCTCCAGAGAAAACTGGAATTGGCAGGTAATTCGGTACACGGCTCATACGCTAGTTCGTACGTTGTGTTACTCCCCTCGCGTATATTTGCCCGATATTCGTCCGTTTTCACCTGCTGGCTTAACTCCAATAGTTTTGCCGAACGTGTTTGCAACTCGGATAATAATTGACGTTTTAGGGTTTCAACATTGAACCCGTCGTTTCTTCCTAAAATTAGAAAATATTGTGATTAAACGAGACGAAGAAAATGGATATTTAAATGAGAAAAGTAATCCCAAAAGAGAAAACGTACGTTTGACTTTCTCATTTGATTTATCAACGACCGACGACGTTGCATCGAAAGAAGTCAACTCCGCAGCACCTGCGACGATCGACGACGACGATTGCCCGTTTCGTTTTTCAGCCATTGAATTTTCGTAGTTCGTTGCAACGAGAAGAGGTAAGGTGGCACACTTCTGCTCGTGTGTAATTACCACTTGCCCCAAACTGAATCTCATCGTGTTTTCGTTCGAAACCAGATTCGGATTCGTGGCGGACGCGATATGAACAAAATTCGTCGGTGAAGAGATTTTTAGATATTTCAATTCCTCCCGGGAAAGACTTCTCGATCTGTATCTACCATTGGAATTTATCCCTATCTTCGTATCTACCGATGATGAAGTTTTCAAAGAGTTCAACGATCGACTCGGAATACCTTTTTCCTTCTGCTTTCTCTTCCCCTTTTGTCCCTTTACCAGATATTCCGGTACGAAATGCAACACATTTTTCGCAAAATGTTTCTTCTTTTTCCCGCAGTTTGGAAATTCGTTGCTAAAGAGCAAACTTTTCGTTAACTTTCCATCCGAGAATGTTCCCACTAAAGACTGTCCGTCTAAGGATTGTCTTATGTCCGAATAACTCTTGCTAGCTAAATCATTGGTAGATTTAGATTTGACAAATACATTTTTCGTGCACGAAGTATTTTCCTCGTTCTCGAGACTCTCTTCATTATCGTTCGCTTTTGCCTGAAAGTTGCAACACGCGTCCGTACCGATCACCGATTCTATTTTCTCATAATCGTCCGACGGAGATTCATTTTTGTCGTTTGTGGAACTCGCTGTTACGCCGTTCGCAATATAACAACAATAACTGGAATTACGTGCAATTTCGCTGGTATATGTTTTCTCGAAAATATCAGTTTCCAACACGCTATCTCTTATCGAAGTATCCTCGATATCGCTGTTATTGGTCCAATTGCGTTGCAAACATGCGATATCTTTTTTTAGATTAAGCTCGACCGCTGTGATTTTCAACCGCGTCTCTTGCGAGTCTGGCTTTGGCGACGACGACGACGACAACGGCGATGCAACCACAAGGTATTTTGCATGTTGCTTCGATGAAGGACACGTCGCGTCGACCTGAACGAAACGTTTCACGCGATTCATTAGTTTACGTATATATACCTACCTACTTATGCTATAGTTAGGACATTTATAACGGTTTTGCGGATACGGTTTCAAGGAATACGATAAAAATCGCAATCCTAACTGTTTCAAAATAGTAACCGCCCCGTCGCTCTGCGAGTTGCAATTTCTAGAGGAATTGGAACCAGAGGAACTAGTTGATTTGACCGGAAGAACTTGATTTCCGATAAAGGCACGCAAACGGGCGAAAAAGAAAGATCTCATCGGTCGGTAATTAACGGATGTAAGTACGAGGAACGAGGCGATAGTACGAGTGCGATAAGATAACGAAATGATTTCGAATCTGTTACCGAATCAGTCGGTCAGTAGAATTCAAACCGAATGGCGAATAACGATCGTTGGAAGCTAACAAGCTTCCAAGCCACTCCTTTATTAGCATCGTTTTAACTTTCGCGAACTCGCATCGCGACGGGATTCCAACTACCCCGTTCGTTGTGTTTTTTCAACGATTGTGAAATAACAAACGTGAAATGGCGCTGACAGTTGTGAAATTGCAATTTTATCGGGCTGAAAGAAATCGTCTGGAAATTGAACACCTATTAAAGAACAATTAACGCGAACCTTGAAGCTGGATCTCTTGGCAATCGTCTCAGTATGAATTTTCTCCTGCTTCATCGACTCGTTCGTTACTTCGATCGTAGCCTTGCTATCATCGTTGACAGGTAACAATTGCAGAGGTAACGTCGCTCTCTTCAGAGCCAGACTATCGAGAGTCGCGTAAAGAATTTTCTCCGAAGTTGGAGATGGTTTCCGGTCTCCGTGGAGAAAACTACTATTCGCAACTGGTACAATACTCATCTTTTCTCTTACCTCAACGTCACCCAGTGGTATCGTATGTTAATTAGTCATTACCGGTTCACCCAAAGAATCGTCATTTTGTCATGTTACTATTGTGAATACCTTTTACTTCCAAAGTTGATTTCTCGATAGCGACTACGCGGAAATCATAGTCCAACCGCATAATATCGTGTCGCATAATGAAGAAAGTCCATGGATGCGTTGTTTCGACGATTCAGCGATAACGAAAGGAACACGATCTGTTACCAGATACCGGCAAATACCCGTGTATGTTATTAGGAATTCGATTGAATTTATCTACCTTTTAACGAGTTTTTCGATGCTATGCAACGTGACACGGTAGTCGCCGCATACGTGACAGCAACAACTTTTTCTTCACTGTCAGCACAAATTTTTAACATAATACGATCGATATCATACTATGGTCGGTCGAACAACGTTGATATCCTTGATACGTAATGCTTGTTAGAGAGCAATCGCGATTAAACGAGAACGCGGTCTGGCCATATCTTTGTCGACTATGTCGCATCGAGTGCCGTAGAGATCACGATTCTCGGAATGAACGACTAAGCTTGTCTGCTGTTCCTTTGTAACGTGTAACATTCAAAAAGACACATTGCACGTTTTTTCGATCGTTCGTTATTCGATGCCCGTTTTCTCGAGCAATACGAAATACATATCACCGTTTATTAAACAAACGATAAACGCAATCGCAATAATCAAAATATTTTTATTCTCGTTGAGTTTCCTTGCTCACGGTGTGCATTTTGTCCGCTTGCTCAGACACTTGAGATATTTCACACCAAACTTTCTGACTTCCCATGCTACTGTTACTCTTTGATTCTCTTCCCGTATTGGTTAATAAACAGTAAACAATCACAAAATTTGTTCGACACTCGATGTAAAGAACTTGTATCGTTAACAAGGCCACGGATACATTTGCCGCTTACAAGTATATTTATACCGACGATACCGTTTATCGGATAAATCGCAAACACGATGACAAACGTGTCTGTCGAGCACTAGTGTTAGCTGGCCGCGTACTCTTCCGAGAGAGAGTAACACTGTCCCGATCGAACTGATCGGCGATCGAGTGACAAATCACGCATACTCGGTGAATTTTGAAACCACTTTGCTCTGACTGCGCGCGGCCGCGATCCCGCGTACACAAAATCGGTCGTCTCCGTCGGTTTTCGTTGCTACTCGTCAACCATTCCCGTATTCTTCAAATGATTCACCCTCCCTGTTCTCGTAGCTTCATGAGTGCTATTTCTGTACTTTCGCCCCATGGCATATCGTAAATTTTATTCTGCGGTTCTAAATACCAATGAAATTATCCCCCTTGTCTTCCTTCTTTTATTACGTTTATCATCTAATCTCTTTTCGATATTCACACAATAAAATTGCTTCTATCCAATGCGCATCTATAAAACATCTAATTCCATATTGTCATGTATAATTTCATCATCGTACAACATACGTGCTAAGAAATAAAATTCTCCATGTAATCTGTACGATACGTTCGAGAGATAGAAACTCATTTCGTTCAGTTTCGAAATTCTGAAATTCAGCCTGAGCTTCGGTGTACACATTGTCTTTGAACACGGCCCTGAAGAGCAGAGATTCTCGAGCACAGCAAAGTTAGGGAAAGGTAAAACGATGTATCAGGTAGTCAAGAATTTCTACATTCTTGCGTAGCTGAGTATTGGGTGATGATGTGGCAGGTTGGCCCCATTCTTTCCAGGCGGTTTTCGTTGACTTGGTCTCCCATCGCTGGACCGGACCAAATCATGCGTATCATGACATTGTTTCTCAAAAGTAGATCAGCGAGCAACCATCCTAATTTATATATAAATTCGTTTGTAATTATTATAGATATAATTCGGAAAATTAGAGCTAAAGGTGAGAAGAAAATATCGCACCTTCGGTAGTATCGATAAAAATTTACGAAGCCAACAATTTGTAAACTACTGGTAGTAAATTATATATGAAATATATAAATCGGCTTAAAAACATCGACATGGATAGATTATTATTCATAGATGTATGTACGCACTAATTTTTTTTAAATCTTTCATGTACCTCTTTTTGTCATTGCCAGTTGTATAGCATAGTTGGTAAAAAGGTGGGGACTCCAGAAGCAATATTTAATCGATGCATAGGTAGATCCATTGGTCACTAGCAGTACTTAACCGAAAGCTACCATTAACTGCTAAAAAGGATGTCTCTTGATCAGGTAATTACGATTTTATTTATTCAATACTTTTCGGCGCGTTCGGTTTCATTCATGTGACTATATTCGGCAAATAAATCACTATGTATTGATACAAGATCGGATTGTATAATTGTAAAGAGCAGAAAGAAAAATTTGCTATAATAATTGTTGTTGTCATTTGTGATAAATAGTTAATGCTTAAGATTACTCGATAGGAAGAAAACGAGGAACTATGATTTACGTAAATAATATATTACCAATTTCACTCATTTACAAGAAATTTATTTCCTAACGATATTTTTCTGCTAGATAACGTAATGATTCAAAGGTGAAATTTTGTGCAACGTCATAATTTGTCTTCCATTATTCAGTAATGTCTTGTGTTATAAAAGGAAATACGAAATTTAAATATTAAGGAAGATATAATTACGAGCATCTGCGATAACTAATATGACTAGATAGTACGTGATTGTATATATGATTTTGTAGAAATTCGAGCAAGCAACAGAAGCTGTAAAAGCTCTTACCAAACGTCCTACTGACGAAGAATTTTTAGAATTATACGCGTTGTTTAAACAAGCAACGGTGGGAAATATAAATACCAGTGAGTTATTACATATATGTTTAATACATATAATACAAGACGTACATGAATTATGCTTGTCTTACTTCGTATAAAATTTTATGTAATTATTTTATTTATATCATTCCATTATTCTGTACAGCGAGACCTGGTATGATGGATTTAAAGGGGAAAGCAAAATGGGACGCATGGAAATCGAAGGAAGGTATGTCGCAGAACGATGCGAAAGAAGCGTACATTAAATTCGTGGACAAATTGTTGGAGAAGTACAAATAAAATGTTTAATTATTTTGTTATTCAAATACGACACTGTATTATATCAATGTATGACTTTATATGATTTTCAAATAATATTTTGAAATAAAATAGTTATTTTGAGTTATATCTAAATTATTCTTCTCCCATCTTTTAAATTTTAACTATTAGATTAGATCCGCCTTCAATTACGTATTTTTAAAATATGACATTTATGGGTTTCATATTCATAAATTCCCGCGCTTGAAAATGCAGTCCACTGAATGTCGTTATAATCGCGTTCTTCAGTTCTAAAGTCGTATACGATCTACCTTTTCCATTTGATTTGTAAACAAATTTTAAAACAGATATTCGCGCGTTGACCTCAATTAAATTATGAGTGGATACATTATATGATGTACAAAATGTACAAGATATAAATTTGACATATAAAAGATCTTAATGCCTTAATGGATGTTCGATAAATCTGACGTTACGTAAAAATGATCATCTCAGCTTTAGACAAAGATACGGTGAAACTAATAACTACCACTCAAGTTATAACTTCCATATCTACTGCTGTAAAAGAATTAATAGAAAATGCGTTTGATGCTGGTGCTAAAAATATTGAAATTAACTTGGTACTACATTAATTTTCTTATTCAGAACACATTTTGTTCTCTAATAATTACTTAAAAATATTTAAAAATTTTTATATAAAGTTCATATTTTTAAAAATGTTAGATAGATAATGGGTGTACATTAATAGAAGTAAAGGACGATGGATGTGGTATTTCAAAAGTAGATGCGCCTTACATGGCTTTATCGTCTTACACATCAAAATTGTCTAATTTCTCCGATTTAGGTATGTAGTTATATTACGAAGAAAACATTTATATAGCAATGCATAATATGATTTTACATTTATAATCATACTATTATTTATAGAATCTTTAGAAACATATGGATTTAGAGGTGAGGCTTTATATGCATTGAGTGTAGTATCGGATCTTACAATCATATCAAAAACAGAACAAGATGAAGCAGCTATATCTTATACTATAGATCATAATGGTCATATCATAAATTCAGAACATTGCCACAGATCTACAGGTTGCAAGACAACTTTAAATATTTTGCTTCAAATTTTTTAAATATACATTTACATATCTGTTTTTAGGGACAACTGTACAAGTTAAACAATTATTTAAACAAATGCCAGTGAGAAGGCAAATAATTACAAATTTAAAAAAAGCTAATCAAGATATTAGAACTTTGGAGTCCTTAATAAAAAGTTACGGAATATGCAAATTTAATGCACGAATAAATTATAAAGTAAATAATAACATAATATTTGCAAAACCTAGTATAAGTAATCTTGAAGAAGCAGTTACATATACTCTTGGTAAAAAAATAACATGCTGTATGAATTGGATATATATTACAGATACAGATGTAATTATATACAGAATTTTATATATTTAATACTTTATTTAATACCTTAATATATGAAAGTATATGTTTTAGATTAAAATTAAAATAATGGTTCCTTCAAAGATGACACAAGCAACTGAAGTGTTACAATCTGGAGGACAATATATTTTTGTGAATGATAGACCAATTAAATATAAAGAATTAGAAAAGGTATATACCATACTTAGCTTTTTTTTTTAATTAGATGATGCAGTTTCAAAGAATTTAAGAGTTATTTCCAGGTAGTGATTAAAATAATTTTCGAGGCATTAGGACAAGAATCATCATCAAGGAAAAAACCAATATTTCTTGTATATATTTTAATAAATGCAGCAAACATAGATGTTAATCTAGAACCAAATAAAACTTCTCTCCTTTTTAAAGAACAGGTAGTTATATTTACAAAAATGGTTAATTATATACTTTTTTAAGAATTTATATGATATATATTATGTGCACAGAACGTGGTTATCAATATAATAGAAAAATATCTAGAAAATTTTTATGGAATACAAAGAGAAATGCAACCAGAAAACAATTGCGAAAGTTCATTTACTGATTATCAAGATCATACACAAAAAGTAAATATTAACAATACTGAAAATGAGGAACCTGCATGCAAAAAACGAAAATTACGCTTAGAAGGAAATCTTGATAAACCTATTGAAAGGAATATAAATGCCGATGAAAATGTAATAAATAATTTAAATTCTACCGAGATTAATAATTTCGAACATAAAGGACGACCGCAAGTTTCTATAAATATGCAAATTTGTGATGACGAAGGTGCTGAAAAATATGGAAAAAATGTAGATGACCTCAATATTCAATTACCATCTCTAGATTTAAGTGAATCAGATTCAAATGAATCACAGAATTTTGCATTGACTTATTCCAATAACGATATTTCTCATAATTCAGTGTTAGTATTTATAATATAGGATAAAAAATATAATCTAATTATTTTTAATATATTTTTTACTTTGTATAGTGATAGTAATACAAAAGAAAACACAGAAGATAGTCCACCATTTGAACTAAGTCCATCATCTGAAACATTCAGTCAGTTACCTATAGTAGATCTAGGTGAGGATTTTGTGTTGTTCGATTCTTCTAATACAAATACAGATGAAAAAGAAAATAAGATAAATAATGCAGAAACAAACAAAAAGTCAATTACATTAAAAGAATGGAGTAAAGGACATGTATCTGGATTGAAGGTAAGACATAAGAAATCTAATTCATGAAATCACATGAAATATATTACAAAGTGATTTTTACAGGGAGGTACGGATATAGAATCTTACAATTATACAGAACCAAAGGAGTCACCACATACCAATCTACATACAAATTTATGTCCAGGTTTTCTTAAATTTTCAAAATATGCCAGGTCAGAAGGTAAAAGTATTTAACATACACAACTTAATTTATATACGAAATATACATATTAGATCTGTATTCTTATTTTTAGCGATAGAAAAAAATCCTAATATGACAGCACCTCAAATTGCCTATCAAATAACTAATCTTTGGAAAAAGTTGTCACCTGAAGAACGTGGATACTATAGAGACCTGGCACACAATGAGGAATCAGAGCACAACAAAAGCAAACTGGAAACAAAAGAAAAATGTACAGTAAATATTAATAAGAATAAAAATAGACTATTAAAAGCATTGGAAAAAATGAAAACAATGAATATAGAGAAAAAAGAAAATTTAGTCATGAGAACTACTGTATCTTGGGATATAGATTTAAAAAAAGTTACTGAAAATTTTCTAGATAGGTAAGTATTGGAAATCGTTATGCATTAATGACACTATTATTTAACATTTAATATAAACATTGCAGTCCTCCATGTGAAAATACTGACATTGTTGTTGTTGGATTATTACGTACAAATTTATGGATCGTTTATAAATCTGCACATATTTGGGTTTTAGATGCTGAAAATCTTAAAAAAAAATTACATATAACTGATATGAATATGAATGAGGTAAATTAGACAATAGCACATCAAATATGCAGTGTTATTCGTATTATTATTCCATCTGGTTATTTATTACATAAACTTCTTCTCTTATAGGATAATGCTAAGAATATAGAACAACTTTTACAGCAATGGTTTTCAATAAAAAATGACTTATCTTTATTACATCCTATACATTCATTAACACAAATCAGGGATACTCTTTAGTTTAAAATGTTGTAAACATTATTTAAATAATAATCCTGTTAAGTTTGAAATATAGATGTTTTTTTATTTTTAAGTTTATCTAACATTTAACGTAAATATAGTTAGTAGTTTATTATAACAAACCATCATCTGCCAAGTGTAAGCGTAATTTATTATATTATATTACATTATGTATTAATCTTTAATATCTTTTTCACATTTAATTTATTAAGGACACACGTTGAGATACGCGATAATGAAAATATCACCATAAAAGAAATTCTGATTGGTCAATACTTATGAAGTGTACTAAAATATTTTACTAGACATGTACATGAGTTTTCCTTCTAATTAAAATTAACAATTCTTTTGAATAAAAATGAACATTACTTGATTAAATAAAAACCTTATTATACAAAAAGGTTTATATATTATAAGTACTAATATTTTTATAATTTATTTGTTAGTAATATCTTATTTTAATACGTACATATGGGGGATGGAATTTTATTACTATGTGAAGAGAATGATATGTATAAAGTATTAGAAAGTTAATATTAAATTTTATGTGCTTATATAAAATATATCAAACATGTATACTGTATATATAAAACTATGTAGTTAATTGATGTAAACGATAATATAAGAACAATAATATCTCTAAAGGTTAAGTCGATAATTTAAGTAATAGTAGTAATAAGATTTGATTGAAGAGACGGTTGAAGGTTGGAGTTTTCAATCTATATATTTGAAGTTTGTGGTGGATTGTTGGCTGCCATCTTGGACCTCGGTCGTTTGAGAAGCCGGCCGCCCGCAAAAATCTTTGAGTTTCACGCGTTCGCGCGGTCTCACGTATTCCCTAAGCAGGTTGCGTGCTTTCACGACGAATTTAGAGATCTGCTGCGGTCAAACTAATCAAGATTCGGGTCCGGAATGTATTAGGTGAGTCCAGAATAAGTCAACATTAATTTCCTGATTGCGATGGCGTGTGATTTATCTCGTACATGTGTGTTCGTGTCTTGTGCTTGTGCGTGTTCTAATCCCTGTTGCGATAGTAGATTAATTTCTACCTACATTTTTAATCTTTAACTTAAATATCAATTTTCCCTATATGCTAATTGTGCTTGTATATATAGAATTGTTCTTTTGCTAAATCACAACTTCAAACCACAGAAACGAATTGATAGTGTTCTGTGAGCTCACAATCAATAGACTTCTAAGGAATATGCAGTTCATTCGTTGTAATCGGTGAACACGTTTTAAACTTTGTTAACTTCTTATATCAGGATTCAGTTTTTTCTTTAGTTAGTCTGCTTGCTATCATATAATTATTTTTAGTGAAGTTGTTTTGATTCTTCTAACCATATAACTCCTTTTTGTAATTACACTCAGTTAAATATCATATAAATATTTTTAATAAAGATGCTATTGGATAGTTTATAAATGAATTTATTTGTATTCTGCAGAATTTGTATTACAAGAAATTAAATTAAATGTTTCAATTATAACTCAATGAGGTATTTATATTTTCTTTACTTTGTTATTTTAATTACGTTGCAACTACTATTGATTTTTAATTGGTACACATAATTGTCAATTTATTTGCATTGAATGTAGTATAGATGTATTTAAATATTAGAATTTACTCATTTATTCTTTTGTATCAAGTTAAGTAAAAAGTATATAAGAATCAAGAGAATGTTTAGATTTATGATTAAATATTGCATTGTATTAATGAATTTTTCAATGTATACATAAATATAAGTGCAATATTGATTTGCCTTAATAGATACTATTATCATTAATATTATAAATTATATTTTTGACACTAATATTTTAATATTTGATTTTGTTCATATGTAAACATAAGTTAGTGTTTAGCAAAAGACTATTACACATTCATATATTATTCATCAATTTTGTATATTTCTCTTATTAATTTAAAATGTTTAATTTTAATATGATTTTTTTTAATGACTCAGGTGTATATTTGTCCTCGCGCATTTATAACTGGGTGAGTGGAAGAGATAAATTAACTAGCTTTTGTAATTTTTCAATAGACAACAGTGAAAGAATAGCAATCTACAAAATAAATAGTAGTAGTGATATATCAGAAAAAATGGCACTACCCAGTAGAGCGCGAGTTTATACAGATGTGAATTCACACAAATCCAGAGATTACTGGGACTATGAATCCTATGTTGTCGACTGGGGGTAAGTGTGCAATAAAACATTCTGTGTGTATTTAGATAAATGTATCTATATTTGTGCATATCTACGTCTGTATGTATGTATATTTGTGTATTTCCCTCATTTTATTTAATTGTAACAAATTTTTTGTTATATAGACAACAAGATGATTATCAACTAGTAAGAAAATTAGGCAGAGGAAAATATAGTGAAGTATTTGAAGCCATAAATATTACAAATAATGAAAAATGTGTTGTAAAAATTTTAAAGGTAAAAAGTATAAATTATGTTTTAGTAAGTGAATTATAATTAGCCAAAAACTTTAATGTTCGTGTAATTTTAATGTCTAGCCTGTAAAAAAGAAGAAAATAAAAAGGGAGATTAAAATCTTAGAAAACCTCAAAGGTGGGACCAACATAATTACACTCCAAGCTGTTGTTAAAGATCCGGTATCAAGGACACCGGCACTGATATTTGAACATGTGAACAACACAGATTTCAAGCAATTATACCAGACGCTAACAGACTACGACATAAGATACTACCTCTACGAATTATTAAAAGTGCGTGTATTGTTAAGTGCAATGGAACAGTCCAATGTGAATCTTCGAGATTATTATTTTGATAGATGTAGGTGTATATCATAGGTTCAAGGAAGAGTTCGAAAATATTTTATTTATACAAATTCATTTTTTTCCCTCTATTATCATTGTTTTATTTTGTATTAGTATTTTTAGATAAAAAAGTACTTCATATGAAATTTATTTTATCTTTATATTTTTATCTGCTTATAACTATATTTTTACTCTTTCAATGTTATGATATTTGAAATTTAAGTATTTAAGCAATTATAAACTTGCATATATAAATTTTCTATGTTTCTTTCTTTCTTATGCATTTTATTAGTTTATTCTGATCATGAAGTACAATAAAATATAATAATTTTAAAAGTATCTTATCTCAAAAGGGTTAAAAGTGAATATACTAAACGAAAATATGATGTAGTGCCTTTTCATAAAAATACTGAAATTGTTCTTTCTTATTAGTCAAAACATATAAAAAGAATCCTTAGATTCAGAAATTTTAAAAATTTTCGGACTCATGAATATTTAAGTAAGTAATGTGTCGATAGTGTTTGATCCATTTTGCATCTGTGGTTGAATAAGATGTAAAACGAAAGAGAAAATCATTAATAATGTACAAGAAATGGTCGTCTTCTTTTTTTGTTTAGGCATTGGATTATTGCCATAGTATGGGAATAATGCATAGGGACGTCAAACCGCACAATGTTATGATAGATCATGAAAATCGAAAGTTACGGTTAATCGATTGGGGTCTAGCAGAGTTTTACCATCCAGGTCAAGAATACAATGTACGAGTAGCTTCGCGTTATTTTAAAGGTCCAGAATTACTTGTAGATTATCAGGTGTGTGTGTGTGTAATTTATCATATCTTTAACTGTATGTTATAAGTAATTTATGGATAATATGCTTCTTCTTCTGTATTGCAGATGTATGATTATTCATTAGATATGTGGTCCCTTGGATGCATGCTTGCAAGTATGATATTCAGGAAAGAACCGTTTTTTCATGGACATGATAATTATGACCAACTAGTGAGAATTGCAAAAGTTCTCGGGACTGAGGAATTATTTGAATATCTTGAAAAGTACCATATTGAATTGGATCCTCGTTTCAATGATATTTTAGGTCGACATTCACGTAAACGCTGGGAGCGTTTTATGCATTCAGAGAATCAACATTTAGTATCGCACGAAAGCCTTGATTTCCTTGACAAACTTTTGCGTTATGATCATTACGAAAGACTCACTGCACGCGAAGCTATGGAACATCCTTATTTTTGTAAGTATTATGAAGTATATTTAAATTTTGCGCTATAAATTTTAACAGAAAATGTGAATGGTGTGATACTTCGAAAGACTGATAGTTTCATTTTTATTTCTCCATTCTCCTTAACTTTAGATCCAATAGTAAAAGATCAAGGTCGATTAAACATGGTATCATCGTCACCTACTCCCATAACAGGTTCGTTACCTGTAGGTGAGTAACGGCCCAGGTAATGTCACCACCTCAATTTCCAATTTATAATTATTTAACCATATCATTCACGTATTGTTGAATCGACCATGAGAATCCCGTGAATATTCATTCGCATCTACGAATATGATGCGTATCAATAGAACATCCATGAAGTTTGTATTGATTCGAATTCACAACTTCTATTTTACGATATTTATAAAAACAAAGAATGAGAAAGAATGCCGGGAATATGAACACGTCGTGTTTGTATTGTAATGTACGAATACACGCAGTTCTGTTGGCATTCAATTGTTGACATCGTCCGGCATTGTAAAATTTGACTAATTCGCAATGATAAACACTGTTCTTGTAAAGTGTTCAAACGTTGAGCGTGGAAACACATTTATGTTGAAACAAATCCTTAATATTAAGTACCCATCAGAAACTTTTCCCATTGCGAATTAGTTAAAGTAAACAACTGTGTTACGCTTTACGCAAAGTCATTCCAGGCATCTAAATAACGAGAGCAAGATGTACTACGTTGTGGCCAGAATATAAACATCCATTAGTAATACTTCTTTGATCTAAAGTTTCAGGTGTATGGAATGACCAATGCGACTTATAGTCATATTATAAAGAAAACATACGAAATAGAGTAATGTCGACCGTTAATAATACAAAACGATCTTTTTTTGCAAGTAATATATATTTTATTTTTCGTGGTACATTATATTTCAGAATTTCAAATATTCTTGACTACTGATTTTTTTTTATCTTCTTTCTGTTTCTTGAAATAAGAAGATCGTTTCAAATGGTCGTAATGTGACTAAAGATGCGACTAAACAAATGTTTGATTTGAAATATTTAAACGATTCAAGTCTATGTCGTTTAGTATCGATTAATCTATGATTAGAATGAAGCGTATAAAATGCTGATTTTTCTTATATTGTCGCATCAGAAAATCGGTTATAGTGGTACCTCACCGATTATGCGATGGATGCATTTTTCCCTTAACATTAATGACGGGAAAAAGTCGCACGCACTAGAAATAATACCTGGAAGAAAATGTTTGATTCCTCCTTGACAAACAATAAATATTATAGAAATTAATTTATTTAGATTCGGATCTGACTAACTTTATATAATAGTCACCAAAACCGTAAATAGATTGGGACAGAATTATCGATAACATAGAACGTTCAGCAAATAACAAATAAAATGTGCAATCGAAATGATATAGTTTCGAGAAAGAGTGAAACAGATACGGATGTAATATGTTTTCTATAAATAAGTCGATCCGTATTAAACGACAACTGGACTTGAATTGCTCAGTCATTTCAAAACAGGCATCTTTTTAGTCAGTATGCGTATTTATAAGGAGCGTGCGAAGAATCAAACATTTTCATTTAGGTATCGATACTTCGCGCGAGGGGCTTAATCCCATCCCTAAGCGTGACTGTGAGCAGCGTACCGGTTCGTGGAATAAACCGACTGAAAAATGTGGCAGGACAAGTTGGAAATGGGACTCAGAAAACGATGAAGTATTCATCACATCCATTTCATCCATAACATACGGTTTACGACTTTTGGTTAGTTACAAACTGAAACCTTTCATTCCACCCAAACTTGCAAAATTAAGAAGAAGAAAAGTATTTTGTATGATGGCGGACCACTCCTTATGTAAATGGCAATTATATTTTGACGTGGTGTATAAAGTTCTACATTTTAGACATTCCTTGTTTTTTATCCTGGGTATTACTTAAAAGAATTTACGTTTGCTGTGTCAGAAGCAATCTATTATGTGCGATTGAGACCTTAAATGGCACAAATGAGGAACAAATGATACGTTTCAAAACTACGATCGATTCTACTATATTGCAAATAATTTAGGAACGGAAGAAAGTTTAGAATATTAAAACGAAATCTATCAAAGTATGTGCTCTGTCCATATTGGCCGGTGTGCATGTGCCATTAATAATTGTATGTTGCTTTTCTCTATTTTTTTAATCTGTCATTTCTGTTTTTTTCCTTTGACGCTGCTGCTAATGTCACGATCACGGGAAATTTGTAAATGCATAAAGATGCGATTAGATCATGTTATGTCACTTCGAAGATCGTCCGTCATAAGACATTATAACAAAAAAGATGCAAAACAAAAACTATATGTATTTGCATCCACACAAGCGCGTACGACACACACATACACATAGCACATACGTGCTTACACTTAACATGTACCTTAGGCCGCTCGATTTAGTACTTTTAACGATGATAAAAATGTTCGTTTATATCTGATACAATGATAGTTGAATAAAATGTTTGTTATAGCCAAGTACTCTTTGTGCTCTGTGAATACCTGTATGTCCAGTAATAGATGTTACCAAAGTACTGGTAAAAACTTAATTGATCAAATTTTGAGAACATGATATCCACATTTCTATGACCATTTCGTCGTTTGTATTTAGAAAGAGTAAGAGAGAGAGAGAGAGAGAGAGAAAGAGAGAATTGTTAAGATTTTCAATTTAATTTTCATACATTGATCAAAACGAGAATTCACAGGCACCTTAAAACACTTGGCGCCAATAAAAGCCTACGTACATGAACAAGACACACGTCGATAAATGAAACATACATCGATAACGTCGATAAATGTCGACAAAAGAAACATTCGTATTGCTGTACATTGTGAGCTTAATGCGCTGGTCAAAAATTTAATGTCAATAACACCCACTAAATCGATCAAATTATTTGCATACAGCATTACCAATGTGTTTCTTACTCAATATGTTTATAAATTGAACATGTAATTATTTATATACGACTGTAAATCAGTTTATTGTGTACATTTGAAAAATTTTCTTTGAGAGGAAGAAAAGGAGAAAGAGAAGAAGGGTGACGTACTTTTAAAGAATGTATAGGAATAGAGCACACTCCACTTGTAAACCATGTCCTTTCGTATTATTTCGAAAGAATTCGTCAGTTCCTATACGTATAAATTATGCATAAAGTACGGTCAATTCAATATATATATATATATAAAATAATTTTATATATGCATATATATATAATACATGCACACACATATAAATATATACAAGTGTGTGTATATGTACATATATATATATATGTATATATATATATACAAACACGTAGCATATTATAAATGCGTACCCTATCAAGCGGAGTGTGGATTTAAATTCGAAGAGCGAGGTATGCTCTCGAATATTATGGGTTAAAGAGTAATGTTCGCTTCTTATTCTGATCACTGCGCCGTTTTTGCCTTATTATCATGTATTTAAAGATTTTACATGTATATATATATATGTATATTTTATTTTTCAATAATGCATAAAAAATATATATACATATATACGTAACGCAGATAAGTGAAAATAAGTGGAAAGAGTATGTAGACGTATGAGATGCATACTGCGCTATAAATGTTAAAGATGTAAAAAAGAAATACTTTATGTACAAGTATAAATACATTTTATTTATTCTGCTTATAACTGTCGTATTGCTCGAACGCGACAAATATCTAATTTCAAGTCACTTTCACATGGCAAGAACGGCGCAAATATAATTGTTTATCCAAATTTAATAATTCTTCCCTGTTCATACGTTAAGTTTACGATAATCTAGTTTAGTTTTATAGGAAAAAACTATTGAATAACTACTATTTAAATCTGCAAATTAACTTAGACAAAAAAAAAAAAAATTAAAATAACGAATTGTCACTAATGTAATTAATATATTATGCTAAATTTTAACGTTGATATTTTATCTTGCAACATCATAATTTAACACTATTTTGAGAACAGAATGTATTATTAAACAAATGTCACTAGGAAAGCCGTTTTATCATTATCATATATTATAGGCCAGTTTAAAAATTTGTTTTTCCTATTTTATTTAAGAACGGCTATATCCTGGTAGAAGAAAGTGCACCTAATATTTCAATATATACTGAATGTACATTCGAATTTTATATTCACTCATAATAATGCCAAAGCGATAAAGTGAAATTGTTTACATACTTCTTCGTTTTCTGTTTCTCTCTTCGGTTCTAAATATTTTTTTTAACGCGGGCTATTGGAAAATAAATTATCCTAATGCGGTTGAGGTATGACAATAAAATTAGCCAAAATGCACGGATCTACTTTGATTTAAACTTGTCATCGATCATAAAAACATGAAAATAAATTATCCATCTTGTATTACGTGATCACATGTTTTTAATGTTTTTCTAATATTTACTCTTAAAATTAGTGATACAATGGCTAAATAAATAATAACGAAAAGTTTCAAAATTTTCCTTTATGCGGGTACAAAACATTTGTGCATATATGCAGTGTAACAACAATATGTATAATTTACGATACGAAACGCCGTAATACTAAACAATGCTGTATAGAATTAATTGAAAAAAGAAGCAGATACAATTTTGTTTGTATTAAAAAGAAATAATAAATCTTATAATTATTGAATTTTTTTACTGAAATTAAACAATATCTCATACTGATTTCTCACTTTTCATCATTATCATATAATTACAATTCTACACATAATTGCACCTTCATACATTTCAATTTAAATTTGTATAATTGATTTTCGAAAAAATTAACATTTTTATTACCTTAATGCAGGAAAAAAGTAGTAGGAATTTATAAGTAATTATACAAAATATTCTTTAATTTTGTAGCATACGTAATACGTACTCTGTTTGGATAAATCAAGTAGAATGTAACAGGTTATGTTTCTAATTACGAAATCATTATAAAATTCAGTAAAAGTTATTATAAAATTCGAACATATTGTATATGAGATTAATTACCAAGTTAATAATTTTTATTTAAAATTGGATTATCTTCTTTATCAGTGTGTTGTGTGTATAAAGGTTCATATTTTACAGTGCGTATCGTATAAATATACATGTATGTATAAATACGTTGCTTTGCACCTGCAATAGAGTAGCGTGTCATAACTGCAGTTACAGTTTAAAGTAAGTACAGCTCCTTACATATTTTTGAAAATTACTTGTAATATCCATAATGGATGAAATTGGTGGATTGAGGCAAAAAATCAAAGAACTTGAAGACAAACTACTTCAAAAACAACATAAAAATACGTTTACTACAAGAGCAAAAATAGAACATATGTCAAGTGAAGTGACTGATGCAAATCCTTACAGGTAATTTTTGCTTCTATAAATTAATTAAAATAATTTCTTTAATACTATATTGAAAGAAAAATATCTTATCGTTTTTGTCCTTTGATTAGTCGTTTGATGGCATTAAAACGTATGGGTATAGTAAATAATTATGAAAGAATAAAAGAATTAACAATTGCTATAGTTGGAATAGGCGGAGTTGGTAGTGTGACTGCAGAAATGTTAACAAGATGTGGAATTGGCAAGGTAACAATCTTATATAAAGTCATAAATGAAGAATTTATCTGTTTTCTAAGTAATAAGCAAGTGAATTTCAGTTGATTCTTTTTGACTATGACAAAGTAGAAATGGCCAATATGAATAGACTTTTCTTCCAACCTTACCAAGCTGGTCAAAATAAAGTAGAAGCAGCAGCAACAACATTGCAATATATTAATCCAGATGTAGAGATTGAAACTTACAATTACAACATTACTACAATGGATCATTTTGAAGATTTTACAAATATCATAAGGTACATAAACCTAATTTTTGAATAATTGTAATTAACAATATCTAAGTGACATTAAATTTTATTTTTAGCACAGCAAGTTTAAATAAAGGTCCAGTAGATTTAGTTTTGAGCTGTGTAGACAATTTTGAAGCACGAATGGCGATTAATACCGCATGTAACGAACTTAATCAGAAGTGGTTTGAAAGTGGGGTATCTGAAAATGCAGTTTCAGGTCATATTCAATTTATTATTCCTGGAGAAACAGCTTGTTTCGCGGTGAATAAAAATAAAAATTAAAGTATAAGGAAAGCATTGAAGGTTAAACTTGATTTGTGAAAAATATCATTTTATTTCTAGTGTGCTCCTCCATTAGTAGTAGCAGAAAACATTGATGAAAAAACTCTAAAACGAGATGGGGTTTGCGCAGCATCTTTGCCAACAACTATGGGAATTGTTGCAGGTTTTTTAGTTCAAAATGCATTGAAGTATCTTCTAAACTTTGGTGATGTTACCTATTATTTGGGTTATAATGCTATGCAAGATTTTTTTCCTAAAATGATATTAAAACCAAATCCAAACTGTGAAGATAGGTATTGTAGAAAACATCAACAAGAATATGCGTCGAAACCAAAACCAGAACAAAAGATAGAAAAAATAGTTGAAGATAAGCCTCTTCATGAAGATAATGAATGGGGTAAGTAACATACGGAAAGATAAAATATTAGTATATGATTAACAAATTGATCGAATGCTCCATTGCAGGAATTTCTCTTCTTGATGAACAAGATCAACAAATGGATGAAAAAGAGCATTTATCATCAGGAAGTGAGCATAGCGCTTTGCATTCGATTTGTTCTCAAATTAATCAAATTCCGTCTGAATCTGATGCTAGTCTAGAGGAACTGATGGCACAAATGAAATCCATTTGAGTTTTATTCGTTTACAAGAATAGTAATAATATTTCATACTAGTAGTAATATTATTTATACATTCCACTTATATTTTTTATATTATTCGTATCACATGTAAAAAAAGGAGATTAATATATGTCGCGATATTATATACAATATACAATATTGTATACATATGTATGGGTTATTCAATGCAACAAATTTATTAAAGTTAGACATCGAAACGTTCGAAACAAAGATTTTGGCCTTCTTCCTCGTAATCCTCTCTAGTTACCAAAAGACTTGAAAATATTGAATCTTTAGAAAGTGTTTTACCACCGTGCCATGCATATGTGATCGGGCTGAAAACAATATGTAACAGTAGAATATGTATTGAACATCGAAATCTTTTCAGATGTATCAATTACAAAATTAAATGTTTCGTTACTTTTCAGGTAAATGCACATTTATCGTATATTCTGCAGGTGCTAAGCTTCTAACTTCCTTGTAAATTCTTTCTCGAAATCCAGGAAATTTTGCGTTACCTCCAGTAAGAATAATATTAGATAAAAGATGCGGCCACGTTTCTTCGTCGCATGCTTTCAAGCAATCCATAATTGCTTCTGGAATACCCATTTGACGAATACCAACATCCGAGGGAAAAAACAATATTTCGGGTATAGCAAATCTTTCATTGCTTAAACGTAGAGTTTGTTGTTCATTAGGAGGTTCCGGATTTTTGAGGAAACCACGTCTTAATGTTGTATAATCTGGTAAAACATAATCTTTGACTATAGGATTGTTTTCTAACTTATTTTTGGCAGTTTCCATATCCTTGAAAAATTCTGAAGAAACAAAACAAGAATCCTCCTTCACCTGATTTATTACATAAGTTTCATCCATAACATGAAGCTGACGATAAGATATAATTTCTTTGAGGTGATTTGTAAGAAGTTTTCCACCCACATCAATGCGTCTAATACCTTCTTTAACTTTGGTATCATTTACATATGGTACTATGTGTGTAAAGCTATAACCACTATCAACTACAATACAACATTTCGTATTAGGATTTTCCGTTTTATATTGATAACAAGAGAGAGTAGAGCTATTGATTCTTAAGAGACTTTGACATTCGTATTCTTCAAAAAATATTTCTGTCATAGCTTCTTGAATGGTTGGAAAATTAAATAAAGGTTCAGTTACAATTACAGAAAGCTGATTCAAGTTTACCAGACAGCATTCTTTAGAGAATATATAATCCCAGACAGTCTTCTGAACGTCCCAATTGACGAGATATCCTTTTTGAAATGGTAAGATGTAAAACAGACCAGATGCATCTCGACACTCTTCGATTTGATTTCCTACAAAAGGTCTTCGTCGTTCACTTTTCGCTTTCATTATACAATTTGGAACTAATCTAAAAATAAATCCGTTAATAATTGTACTCTTTTTTGTTCCAATTACATTGTTTTCTGCATCATAACTTACTTGGCATTATCGGAAGCTAACCCAACTTTTGCGGTATAGGCACCATTATCAAGAACAAAAGTAGAACTACTCATATTAATAAAGTGATTAAATAATAAACTAAAATCCGATTGTTTCTTTGTTCCGTTGTACAAACTTAGTTAATATGTAAATGTAAAATATATATTAAAACAAGTTTCATTTACTGGCTAATTCAAAATGTTTCATGTATGCTTTAAGCGCTTAGAGAGGCGCCATATTTTAAATTCTTTTATGTGTGTACTAATGTACATGTATGTATGCATGTATAGGATATTCAATGAATGTTATACATTATACATATTGCACATATGATTCGTAATCTTGTAATTAACTAGCTAAAAAGTACAAGTTAAGTGATAAAGATGACTATGAAAGATTGTTTAATTGTCGAGTTGACAAAGGAGAGCCAGTCCTCTTTTAATCCAATGACTAACAGGATAGTTGGTATTTAAGAGGATCGATAACACGTAATTAGTTGAATGTCCGGTCGTTTTAAGAACACCAAATCGCGCGGAAGTTATGTAAAGAGGACATTCGTATCGCTCTCCTACATGAATGGAATCCACTACTTTTGGTTTCATCCAAATGATTGGCATAGGCTCCCAAAGAACTTTTGGATAACTTTCAGCGAGTAGCATACTTTGTATATCCCATCTTGCGCCGGCCAAATACATCCCGTAAACGTAAACGCCATCAATTGGGGATGCATGCAATTCATACGTAGGAAGTACCTAGAACAAATGACGATGGAAATGTTTAACATCTTCCTCACCGCGATAAAAGATACGTTTGTAACTATCGTAAAACCTCGAAATCAAAATCAATTCTATCGATGGGTATCTTGTATTTTCTCGCGAAGTTTTGCGTTGTTGCCGTAAGGAAAGCATGTACAAACGAGAATCCAGATATCCAAAACGTTTTCGGTTTATCCTGTATTAACCATTTTTGAAAGAAGCTTAACCGGTCAAGAAAATCGTTGATAAAGTTTGGCAATGGTTTCAAAGTTGGATAAGCACATGCTTGTACCCAAGACGGTGGAATTCTTGCGCTTAATATATGACTAGCTAGAATCTATAATTATATTTCATATTTTATTTATCGCTAAATATATATTATCGTTGTATAATGCCATTGGATTCCGCAATACCTCTAACGCAGGAGTCATCACTATTAATCCTTTTACCGCCTTTTCTAGCATATCGAGAGATTCCCGAATCTCATGTAGAAGAATGTTATACCTTATCAATTCTTGTATCAAAACGGTATTCATAGATTCCATGTACATAATAGGATATTGTTTTTGCGCTTCTTCGATATCAAACAATGCAGGCATTCTGTTATAAATATCATCTTTTATGTTCAATAACATTTCGTCCTGCTTAGTAGTATCGCCTATCGTCACTGTTCCTTGAACTAACATCATGGACTCAAAGAATTCATTCGACAATTCAAGATCCCGCGTAATCCCTGCGTTCATATGCAATCCAAGTACTTCTGGCGGTGGATTTAAAGGAATTCCTTGAATTTGTTTTATATAATCTTCGTATTCGTGCCTACGTGCATGTAAAACAGCACGTTAATCTTTTTCTCTTTTTACTCTACGGCGATAAAAGCCTGAGCAAAGAAAATAGAAATACTTTTTTGGTAAAGTATACTCAGATCCTATATCCGCGAAGGCATAATTCGGGTCCGTAATTACATTCCGATTATAAAAATCTTGTAATATCGTGTTTAGGCATCGTCGATCTCTATCATCCGTGACTCGACCACCGTAATTACATTCACCGGTTAGATATATAATAGCTTTAAAAGGAACATCTTCGTAGTCATTTATGTATAGATGAAGTTGTTGGGCTGATATTTGAAGATCCGATTCGTTGAAACCTGTGCACGTAATTATCTTATACAATTTTTCTCATTGCAAGCATTTAGATATGATACTATTGAGTTTAGGAACATGAAAGAAAAAGTTAAAGTAAAAAAGAAGAAAAAAGTGTTTGACGGACCGTATTTTATGTTCCAACCCTGAGCGCCGTAATTTCGTCTTTCCTGTATTACAGCATGAAAGAAGCATAAAGCATATAGCAACTTCGAGTACGCTCTCTTTTTATTGGGTTCCGTATCAAATAAATCAATGGTTTTGGTAGCTTCTGCTTTGTATGACCTAATGGTTGAATTGAGCATTCGTTTATTTATTCGTTTCATTTGTGGACGCTTGAAACATAGATAGTTAATAGATTACGTTGAAATAGTTTGTTAGATTCACCTCATAATATTGTTCTGCAATCCAGTTGGAGGTTCGTTTGTCATTTTGACACCATTTTGTAGGATTGTAATTGGAAAGTGAGTGGCAGGATAGCTAGTAAGCCATAAACGAAAGTTGCTGTGTGTATTCGAAGGATCGAAGTGTTCGCAGATATCTTCCAACATAGGCATCCAAGAGGCAGCTAAGTGACAATTTTGTAGGCATACCCACTCGCCATCGCTTTGTCCTTGTTTAATCAGCTTCTGGGCGATCGGCCCTTGACCTTGACCGAGGGAAATCGAACGAAATCTTTCATGGAAGTTCATGTTCTCTGCAAATATCGTAAGCGCTTCCATTGGATCCGAGCCCGGAGATAAAATAAAGATCAATGGTATTAGAGAACTCGATTCTGCGAACGATTTGGAGATGTCAAAGGGTGGTGGTAACACAAACTTCAAACCAATCCCAGCTTTAACGAATCGTTGTATCTAAAACGTTTTAGTGTTTTCGCATTAAGTGTAAGAGGATAAATAAAAGAACGAAGGGCAGGATAATTATCTGTGTGTTTTACCATGATCATCACTTTGTCTGTTCTGATCATTCTTGTGACGATCAGTTTTTGAAAAGGCGTTAATTTCTTTTCCCATGGGTCTGGTATTGGTGAGTTTTCCGGATTAGATAAATCGTAATATTGCTTCCATCTGTTTAAATTGCGGATGAAGTTTGATTGAAAATCGGCGAAGCTAGGTAATATATGAACTCTGCAAATTTCTCCCCAAGATTTAGGTGGAAGCCAGTTAGACGCTGGATTGTCTGGTATCGCAGCCAATGCGACGCCTCCAGATAGAAAGAATGTCATTTCTTCTCTCGTGATCGTGTTCTCCGATATCAAAATTGTCGTATATAAGACAAACGAATACAAAATCTGACCGGGAAGATGACACATATCAAAATTTTCAACTGAATTATATCGTAAGAAAATATAGTATGAAAGTTTACCTTGTCCTTTTCAAATAAAGATCTACAGACATTTTGGTACAAATTATAAGTAAACGTTTCTCGCAGAAACGTGAGTCTTCTTTCGAGAATTTTACTTTTGTTCGCAGTATCGATGGAATTGATGTATAAGTTGATAAACCAAGTCAAAGAATATTGATACATAGGATCGATGTTGGGTAGATCGGTGATCGTATAGTAGAGAGCGGAACTATGTTTTGCGATGGGCTTATAATTTTGTCGGAATTCTTCGATTTGTGCCTCCGTTTTCTTCGCGGCAGCTTGCTTCTTCAATATATCGATAGAGAGAATTTTGGACGAGTCCAAAATTTCTATGGCTTCCTCGTCCTCCAATATGCTAGCTCCTGACGCTGATAAAGTTTTTAAAATATTATCCTCCACTTGTTGCAAAGCTTGTTTATTCGCGGCACTTTGGACGATTAAATATTCTCGTTTTTCTTGCAAATCTGGCCTCTCCTTTGCAACCACAATACCTAACAACTGATCTTCCAAAGCACCAATCGTTAACGCGAAATTGATCACGGTTATTTTGTTGAAAATCTCTGGTAGATAATGCGGATTGCGTAGTTTCGTCGTAATATACAGTCTAAACCTCAAGCTGTATTCAACTGACTTTTCACCAAGCGTGATATACCACAAGGCACCCATTTTATATATCGCCTTTGTTAATATCGGATCAAGAGGTGGTGGCAAGTCTTCAAGAACGTTTTCTATTAATACTGGTTTTCCTAATCGCAGGTACATAAAGTAAAAGTAAGAATGAATTGTGACGATATACTTTTCAAATAATACATATACATATGTGCATATATTACCATACTCCAGTGCTTGTTCTATGATGTGCATGTAATCCTTATCCGTTATCTTGATGATTTCAAGTTCGTTTTGTTTCTCCATGTTACGAATCCATTTATTCGCTTGACTCTGAGGATCAACGAACAAACTCCACCTCTTTGAATTGTCCATGATAATGGCGTTCTCGGTGGAGAACGAATCTCGAGGTAGCCCAAATATATTCCAAGAATTGATCTTTATCTCGGTGCCGAGTACTTCAACGAAATCGTAACTTTTCGAGCATGGAATATTCAAGCTGTTAACATAGGCTATCCACTTTTCCAAGTTTTCGTTACGGTAGTTAGACGTGAACGGTCCTAGATACGCTATCATGCCACAGGAAATTAAAATATCTCCTGGCAAAGTATCGTAAGAACTTTGTAAATTTGCTGCTGCAATCATCCAACGATTTTTTTCTCCTCCCAAGCCGCTAATTAATTTTTCGGCACGAATCAACTTATTTCTGCAGTTTGTCACCTATGGAATTGAAATTAGCATTTAGCATAATATACGACCCCGTTTATGCCTCTGTTACCTCGTTTTCCAACTCGATCTTCTTGGCGAGAGTTACATTTAAACGTTCGTTAAGAAGTTCTAATCTTTCGGTCAATTCGGCCAGCATTTCGCGTCTCTCGTTCAAAAATTTAATAGTATTTTCGTAATCTCGTTGCGCGCCTTCCAACTTCGCTCTTTTTGGTCCAACTACTTTGATCACTTCGTCGTATAAGACCATCGCTCTCACCCATTTGCAGAGACCTTCGGCAGCCGACGATGCCCTAGCTACAATTTTCGGTTCGAAGTTCTTATCGGTCATGTACGTCGTTTTGATTTCCTATATTTAACAAGGTTCTTTTTATGAATTAAGCTTATCATATTTACGCAAACAAGCTGCTGTAGAGAATAAACAGTAACTGGCAATATGACCTGCATTATATGCGGTGGAATGTTATCTTTATCGTACTGCCGTAAAGTTTCCAAAAATCTCATGTCACCTAATAAACGTTTGCTTGGTGTCCAGTAATCGAGTACTTTTTTACCGCTAATTGGATCTTCAACTCTGAGAGGGGGTATGCTTAACATCACGCATACCGCAGCCATTACGAGTTTTACCCCGGCTGGAGGACTTCTCATTGTTCTTACAACCGTTATGTCTGCTGGCTTTAGAGTGTTTAGAGCGGCTGCGATCATGTAAAATGTAAAGTGAATAAAATTGATGAAAACCGCGCGCAAGGTGCTTAAGAATATGTATACCTATGTACCTATCGCATCTTCTAAAGCTGGCAAAGCCTGCGCTAAATCCGCCTCGCATTCCGTTTTCAAATTTCTTGCTATTTCGGCCTGTACATTCGCTACATCTTCGTCTCTCTTTACCATGATTCTTGCCTTTTCCACGCTGATATTCTCGGTTTCAATTCTCTTCATAGTATCGGTCGTCTCCTTGGCAGACGCTTCAAGTTGAGGCCGTAATTCCGAAAGCGTTACTCTCATTCGACCAATTTGTTCAGCCGCGTATTCTAGTTTATCCAATCCGCTGATATATCTATCTCTACGATACGCAAGAAGAAAGTATAAAAGAGTGGGTAATCTTAAATTTGCATTCTTTTTCAGTTTCGCTGGATATTTATTGTACCTGGCGAGAATAAGTGCTTCTTGTTTCTCTTTCATCAGTTCTGCATAAGTTCGTATGAGATCCAGAAATCCAGCCGTTGTGATGTAAGTTTGCCTACCCGTGGCATTGTAAAACCGAGTGCTAATATCTTTGGCGCAAACGTGAAAAAATTTACACGCGATCACTGCGTTGATCTTCACTTGTTCATCGATATCGATTGCAGTGGTACTGCGTAGAGCTACCTGTTCAAGAGCATCCTCTGGCCATACATCGAACCAATCTATCGTGCAACAATTCACGAGACTCGGATAAAGTCGAAGTCTAATTCTAAAGGTGTCTCCGATGGGACTAAAGCATAGCATTATGTGTAACTTCTCTTTGCAACGATTCACGAAGAAGGCAAGGATCGAGAGTACCGATATGTCTAAATTTCGATCACCACCCTGAGCTGGTAACCGTGCTATTTCAATAATTTCCTGTCTTTCCTCGATGGTAAATAGATTTGGCACCTCGCCTGAATTTAACAAACTGTCGATATCGTTCAGGAAAATTTCACTTTTAATTTGTCCTTCGGTGAGTAAGAACACGAAGTCTTTGCCTGCGCCGCCGGAATTCATGAGCACCTAAACAATGCAAACATAACACTTGCGTTTATTAAGTTATCGTTAGGATTCCATTTAATTATCCCATTTCAACTAAAGAACGAACCTTTTTTATGTCATCCCGCCATTCTTGTATACCATACGCGCTACCTATCTCTGGCTGGAAAATACCGAGACCGGTCATACTGGAAGCTAATCTTGTTAACGATTGTCTACCGGATCCACCTACGCCAACCATTAGTAAGCTGCCACAAGGAATTACCAATATGCGGCAGACTTTCGCGAGATGTTCCAAAGCGTAACGAAACAAAACAATATCCATCTTGTGCCTGTGTGTAAGATTGTATTCCTCGAGACAAGAAATTGCTACTTCCGAATATTCCTCTATCGATTTTACCTCTTCGTAACGACGATCGCTCGGAATCGTATCTATATCCATGAAAGTACCAAATACGAGACTCCGTAGGCTTTGCTCCGTTAACTGGTCGTTAAATTTTGGTAAATAATCAAACACCATCTCAAACGATTCTCTGAGATTATTTCCAACTACTTCTTTGATCTTTAAAAACAACCATTGTCGGTCGTTTGTATCGATTAGACGATCACCAAAGACCCTTAGAGTTTCATGAACCCACAATTTTGTGAAATCCGATTTCGATTTCACGGACTCTTCGCTGATCATCGTGCAACCAGTTATCACCCGAGAAAAGTCACGTAAGTTGAAGAGATAATGGGACTTTGCTGGTGTCGGTCTGAGTTCTTTCTGAGCGTCCTGGAAAATGTTCATAGTCGCGTTTACAATCTCCATGATGGTCGGCATAACTGCTGTGGTGAAACCATTCCGTTGCAATCCGATAAACGCGATATTAGTAAAAATTCTGATCATAGTATCTTCGGTAAAGTTGTCGATGCTAAACAGGTTGAAATGCCTCAGGAATCTTTGGTATAATTCTTGTCTACTGCCGCCTGGCGGGCCCATCGCGCAGATGAACATCGTATCGTATATATAAATTATTTCCGGTTGCTTTAGATCAAACCAAATTTTATGATCGAAAAATTGCCGGAGCAACTCGATCGGCGGTTGGGCACCGAACGTTTCTTTCGCAGGCATGTTGACATCATCGATAAATACGATGCAGTGTGTGCCCGACAAAGGGCCAAATTGATTTCTGCGTCTCTTGTATAATTTTAACACGATCAGCTCCTGCGTCTGTGCAGCCGTAATATGCGGAGTGAATGTAACGAAATTTGGTAGATATTCTTGTTCGTTTAATTTGTTCATGATCAAATCCTTGATGTAGAAACTCTTTCCAGTCCCTGTCTCCCCATATAATAAAAAACGTTTACGGTGATTAACGTGCTTTAAAAACAGATTTTGATATTTTACTGTGTCGATGGTAGGAATCATTAATTGGACAATGCTTCCGGTATCCGAATACTCTTCTTGCCTTGCCAGGTCAGAGAAACGTCTCCACGCTCCTCGTCCTCGATACGTGTAAAAGCAATCGTGAATCAATTCATCTGTTGGGATAGAGATCAGGGATTCGATGAGAAATTCGGGAAGCGGGTGTTCCTTTTGTTCGTTCTTCCAGAAAGTCAAATAAAACGCGTTGAATTTGACACGGGAAGCGTAATCTAATGTACCGCCGGCTCCCCAAACCATCGAAGTTAGTATAGATGCCTGTAGCCAAGGTACAATGAATTGATCGTACGTTTTTGGATTCTGTTCTACCGCGTCTTCCATAAACATTTCGAAAAGAGTCATCGTTGATACAACCTCGTGAATTTGACCAGCACCGATGGTTTTGCGGCAGGATTTTCGAATAAATTCCAAACATGGGTCCACCAACCAATTGAACAGTTCCTGAATATTTTTCTCTTGACCTTCCTTCCACACGGGATTCAGTTTATTTATCCAAGATTGAACGAATGGCTTCCAGCCAAGAACGCGCGGCTCTACGTATATCATTCCACAACGGGATACTGTGGCGGGTGATGCGTGTGCAAGATCCATCACTTCGAAGATCATGGACATCACGTTGGACATTTGTATTATTTCACCGGACGTTAAGCAAAGTTTTTTATTGTCGTCGAGAACGGTGTTCAGGTTCTCGATCCACAGTGCATCGACTGGTCCGTCGAAAATAATCCATTTTCTATCTGGTGAGTCTTCGGCGGCATACGTTCGAAATATAACAGCGCATACACCGTCCGTCCATTCGGAGGAAACCGGATCGAAACATCCGTATAGCTGGCCTAACGTTATAGATTTCGGATTAATCGTATAATATCTTGTCGTCGCTCCGTTCTCGTCGCCCCGTTCATGCATTAATGTTAGGGCATCGGCCAAAGTATGGAGAACCGAGGTCTTCCCACCGAATGGTTCTCCAACAAGCATAAATCCGTGACGAACGATCATCATTTCGAACGTTTGTATGATTTTTAGGAGAAAACCATCCACTGGTTGCAAGTTATATTTGTCAGCAACCTCGTAAACCGCTCTTAAAAGTACTTCATAACTTGGAGACGGAAGTTCCAGTCCAGGAAACAGATCGGATACGATACCTTGGAAAAGTGGAACATCGTGCGCCAAGAACTTTGGTAAATTCACATCGATCACAGATCTAAGTAAAAGCATAGACTCGTCCTCGTCTGGAAATTGTAGTTTAATGTTTTGCGCGGCTGTTAAGACTGTTTTCACAGCTCGCATGCCATAGTCGTAGTGAGATTGCGTGGACAGTTGCTCAGAGCATAACTTGTACGTCGTTACGATTTTCGTAGAGAGTTCTCGAGCGCTACTAAATCCAGAAGAGTAAAGAAATATTTCAGCGATCATAGCGTAATCCGGTACCATCATTGCTACAGTTCTGAATAGGACTTTCAGATTGTCTGGAAGCTCTGTACGACCTGCGTAGCCAGGGTTCATTGTAATGCAAACGTAAACGGCAGGATTTAACTTCAATTCAGTGCCCTCGAAGACAAACGTTTCCAATTTCGCTCGTACTGCCTGGGTGATGGAAAGCATTTGCTGTGCGACTACAGATAATACTTCTAGTTCGATTCTGTTAAACTCATCGAAACAAGACCATGCTCCGCACGAAGCAAGGCCTTTGAAGAACTTTCCCATGTTTTTATAGTCGAGACCTTCGGAGCAATTGAAAACTACGCATTGTATCGCTATAGCTCTGCTTAAGTCTTTCGTCGTTTCTGTCTTACCGGTACCAGCTGGACCTTCAGGTGCACCGTTCAAGTGTAACGAGTATGCACCGATTAAAGTGCGATAACACCTATGGAGTAGAGTGCTGTTAAATTTGTTTCGACAATTCAACACCTTCTTTCTTACCTATCTGTCAGAGGAGTAATAACGAGGCGAGGACAATTTCCGATGTATTCGTATGCGTAAGCCACAGCTGTATATATAATTCTAACAAACACATCGTCTTCCCAATAATAGCGCAATTGCGCTAACCAATCAAAATCCGTTTCGTTTATGATTTTCTTGTCGATCAATGATTTTACCACATCCATAGCATGCACGTCCAGAGTGATAAGAGCATTCAACGTAGTTCTATTTTGTTTCGATAATTGTCCTAAGGATGGTACGTTTTATTTAATAACAGCAAATGCTTTAAGCGAACTACGTGTACCTCTAACTAACTCAACCATCTCTAAGATTTGAGATCTAAGTTTAGTATGCAGTGTTTCCATTGTCGAAGGAATATGGGTCATGAGACTATTTTGAACTTCCATACTCCAGTAAATTTGAGAAACGCATAGGACGACCATACCAGGCCATATACATACCCATATGACCCGTTTATTAACCTCATAATCAAGGTAGCTCATAAGGATTTCATGCCTTACAGATATTGACATTTGTTCTTCGACCTATAACCTCGAGACAGGTTGCATACTGTTGTATATTCGATTCGAATTTTGTTCCTGTAAATATGTTGTGATCGCATACTTGAATAAGCCATCGTTCTACGCAGCCTCTTGCGGCAATGGTTGAAATTTTTTCTTGCATTCTAACTTCTTCATAATCTTCGCTAAACATTGAACATATTTCCATAGCTTCGTCAAATCTATCATATTATATTTTATTAGAAAATCGAAATTGTTATCGCGTTCCTAACCATTAACATCCAACGAGGATAGTTTACCGCAGCTTATTTATCCCTTCGAATAATTTTCGAAGATGGGGTTGGACTCGAAAGGGCTCTTTTGTTTCAGACAGTATTTCTAACATATCGTCGTTACTCAAAAAGAAAAATCTTGGGAAGAAAAGTCTCTTCTTCTCTAAGTAGTTTAGTACTCCATCATTTACCTTTTCCATTAATTCATTAGCCTCCTGCATGATTTCTAGAAGACCCACCTGTGTAAATAGTCCCGTTACTTTAACGTTACGATTACCACAACGATTCAAAAACTTACGGAACCGGCAGTTTCTCGTACACGAGGATCCTTTGCAACACCATTCATTGCGCTACGAAATATTCTGTCGACTTGAGCGAACAGTACTTCTTCATCGGGTAACTGTGCTACGATATCTTTACTTGAGAAGATGGGTAACAAGTACATCCATTGTACTTGAACCTAATGTAGAAATGTAAAAATTATATCTATAAACGTAAAGGGAATATGCCGTGAAGCTTCTGAAAGTACTTTGGTCCATTCTTCGATCGTTGACTGTATTCGAAGTAGAAGAAAGTAAAAAGTTTTAACTTCTTCCTCGATAAGTTTGACAAACGCGGAACCTCGCATTGTTTGAGTTTTTATAATATGTTCCTCCAATAGAGCATAAATATCATCTAATTGCGTCAAGATGTTTACTCCTGAGTCTTTATAAAGCAAAATGGTAAACAGTACATCATCCCATTCGCTGATCATTTTTGCTAATAATTCCTCAAGCATAAGTTGTTTTGTTGCGCTTATACTTATCGTTTCGTACCTTGATTGAATATAAACTTAAATCAACTGTCTGACGTATAAAACAGAGTGGAAAATATCTAATTTATAATACGTCAGAGAAAGAAGCATGAAAGTAATAAAAATTCTGTTACTTTTCCAAATCTTCCATTAAATTCATATTTATAATTTTTCGAAATATTGTTCCGGCATCAGGAGTAAGATCGAAACCGGCTATAGCCGACATTTCGTCCCAATGGATTTGGCGGATCGCGGGATTTCGAAAAACAGCTAGCAACGGTATATATTGCTGCGTTAAGAATAATGGCAGTAAGAAAATATTCTTGACAAACAGCTGGCTATTGTGTCTTAAAAATCACCTTGAACCACTTGATATCTTCTATAAGCTGATGACAAAGTTTTAAGGGCGCCGGCTGTTGAAAAGGGTCCGGTTCGTCCGGTGATCCCTTAAAACTAACGAAAATATCGCGATGACTTAACATTCGATATCTTTATTAACTAAATATGTTTGATATTGTATCCATTACCTATGCGGGTAATTCATTGCGATTTCCAACTTAATTCTTGTTTTGTACTGTTTACTGATTTTGTTAAAATTAGTAAAATAATCGGTTGCCTTATTTTCGATATCGTTTGAGTCCAAGTACTCAAACGGGCCATCTAACCAAACATCTCGATGTCTTTGCCACTGGTAACCACGATAAATTAATTCATAATATGGCATTATATTTTCTTTCAATTCATTGATTCGTGGATATTCCGAGAGAGGATATTTGAAAAGTTTCTCCTCGTCGTTGATGCTTGTTATTTTCTCATCCATACGATCTAAATCACGCGCAAACTTACGCATATATTCTATATATTCCCGTATTCGATTTGCGTCATCCATGCCGTTCATAATTTTCAATCTAAAATCAGCAAAATAATGATACAATATTATAATATATATTACAAGAGATCCAAAACTGTATCAATTCTCCTATCATAGGGGTTTACCTAGGAAACATGTTTTCTACATCCGCGTTTAAATCTTCGATTCTTTTCTGAAGTTTCTCCTCTAATTCAAATTTAATTTGCTCATACGCTGCGCTATTCTGTTCGAATACCGGTCTTATCCGCTTTAACCAATGAATAGTGGTGTTATTTAATTCGATATGATCTTTGGTTAATGCTGTCATCCCGATTAATGACGCCATCATGCGCAACGATATAGTAATTTTTTCTTCTAACGATCTCATTAACGTTGATGCAGCAATTAACATATATTCACCTGAAAAGAAATTATATCACTTAATTCCTTTCTGTCTGATACATTTACAAATTTTCTTCTATTTGGTTGGCAACTAAGTGATTGCGGATTTTGTCAATACCATCTAATGACAAAATCCGTAATCACTTAGTTTTTAACCCAATAGATCTCTTATTTAAAATAATTTTCTTATTTAAAAATGTTTATTTAAAAAATTTACCTAGTTCGAGTAATTCTTTAGTAGTATGAGGAATGTTTAAAGCACGTTCTCTGATCGTTCCGAACGTATCACAAATTTCAAGATTGTAATTTCGATGGGTTTCGACCAACTTCTCGATAATCAGCCTACGTACTTCTTCCGTATAATAAAGAAGTCCTGCTTTCGCTGCGCCTTGATTAATTATTCCGATCGAAAAATATTCATGATCCGGCTGGAATAAAACTAAATTTCGTGAATTCCTATTACTTTCTTCCGAAATAAGTAAATGTTGTGTCATATGTGTATCTATGTATGTGCATAATAGTGTACCATGCCATTTATTTCTCGAATGAATTGGTTAAAATCTTCAACTTTAGATACACATTCTTGAAACGTGTGACCCGTCCTAACGTAAGCAACGATACTTTTGTGCGTTTCTGGATCGAAAACAACTTGAAATTTGTTAGACAATTCTTCGATGTAACTACTGAAAGGTTGAAAAGTATCTTGTAAAGTCTCTGCGAGACGTCGATGCGTTTCTTCTAGATATAGTTCTGGTAATACAGCTTTAATGTTCTCGCACTGAATCTTTACACCGACCCAAGAATCCAGTGGCGGTAATTGTTGACCGACATGACTAATGTGGTCAACTATGCTATGAAATGCGTGACATATATCACGCATCGTCGGACTAAGAAATAGCTTGTTGTTCTCGCATTTTAATTTTAACTGCAGAACAAAAATATCAATGAATGTTTCCTCGACTTATTGTCAATAGCATATTTGAATAATGAACTTCAATCATACTTTACGAAGTTAGCAGCAGTAGTTGTCTTTGAACGATTTATCGATCGATACCAATCGATCGAACGATAAAAATTCGAAATATTCAAATAAATTGTTGTACCTTGAATAAAGGCACCGATTGTTTGTCTTTTAAAACTTGAAGCAAGTATTCAATAGTGTTTATCATGCATGTGACCACTTGAAGCGCGAGCAAATTATTAGCGCAATTGAGAAAGTCTGACAAAGAGGGTAAAGGCACGTCGGAAATGTAGCGGGGTTGAGAAATTAATCGCACGATGTTGCTGTAATAGGTATTAGTGATCATCAGCGCGCCTTTTTTCGTATCGTTTTCCACCAAATCCAAGAACCTACGATTGTCCGTTATGAATGGCTATTGACGTTCATTGGTTAAGTTTTATTCGATAACACGTGTGGGATAAGAACAGAACGCTGTTCAGTTCAGATATTAATTTTTAAAAACTATATAATCATTACATATATCACCTGTTGAAATCAAGATAATCAAATTCCATTCGATATCGGCCGAAATTACAAATCCACTCTGGCATCAAGATATGAGCTTTTGCAACAATGTTCCTCATCAATCTATGAGGTAAATAATACTTTTTTCTAATCGCGCATCGATGTTTTAAATACTTTGAATAAAATTCTGTCCGCCCAGCAAGTTTGTACGGAGGAATTTGTTCTAAATCTACATTACACACATCTTGACATTCGATCGCTACTACTCTTTTCACAGCCAAATCTTGCATCGCTTCGTAATAACGTATCTTCGTTTCGAGCATTTGTTCCTCGAAAATATTCGCGTACTTGTATCGTAACCCAGCCGATATTAAACTTCGTATGGTCTCTTCCTGTTCCTAAACGTTGAATCATGCAACGATACGTTACGTTTATTATACGTTAGAAACGACATAATGTATTTTGAAGTTACGTACAGGTAACAGGGTATTTGCGGGCAAGTTATTTGCAAACTTTTTCATCTTCGCGAAGTAGAAACTCTGAGGCTGTTCCAGTTGGCATCCGTTAATAACTTGACAATTACTTTCTTTCCTTTCATGACGAATTTTCGACTTCGTCGCCATTAATTCCAATACCTTTCGCGCATCTCCACTTTCATCATTGATCTTTCGAACGATAATCAACTTTTCATTTTCACTCGTTTTTAGAAAAATAGATCAATATACCTTTCGAAGTTTAATTGCATGTTTAGACAACTGCTCCATATTGCAGGATAATTTAGTGTCAGATGTTGCAGCTACTTCGCATATTATTCTTTCCTCTTCTTCTGCGTCTGGCATCTTTAACTTTTTCTCTAGATCGTTTGTTTCTTTTTTTTTTTTTATTCTTTTTGAATAAATTTCCCTTTTGTACTCGCATCCACGCGAGAATAGGTTATCAAACAGTAGAATTGAAAATCGACGTTGAATATCGCCACTTGTTTTTGAACTTGCCGGAAGTTATTCATCGCAGATTATAAATATTCACGTAGCGATTCAAATTATTACGCTCAAGTAATTCTTGCAAAAAGTTCACCTTTTTTATTTCATATGTACACATATGTGACACGAGTTCGTTTTTATCTTACAATTAGTACTGTTTAAAAAACAATGACGATTTCAAATAAATGCACGTAATCATTGGCAATGAAATGATTATATTTAAATGTACGTAAAAGAAAAATAGAACAAATGATCGAAGATAAGAAACAAGTAAAAGGTGCTTTTTGAAAATGAAATTTGAAGATCAGACTGTCTACGTGTTATATATTATATCATATACTTTGTTCGAGTAGAATAAAAATACATGTTGAAAATTATATGTTCTCATTAGTAAAGATATGTTAAAAAGAAGGCAAAATTTTTGGATATCTCTGTTTAGTAGGTATTCCGCCCATAAATTTACAAAAGACATTCGAATGATAGTTTCCTACTAATCTTTGCCTATACCACGTGTTCACAGTTTGATCCTCTAAAGTTCTGAAATAATTGTTTTTCCTTCGAGTAAAGGCAACGTCGAATTATCGCTAGAAACGGATAGAGTATACGAACAAGATGAAACAAGAAAAATTACATGACAATATGATTATGATTCTTAATCATTATAAATTATACTTTTATCGTTTCATCTGTAAATATCGAATGGTGATTATTTTTTTCCCCCATAGTTGTATATTATTTGACTAGAACTTCGAATATCACGTCTTTAGAATTCTACTCAACGTTCTTGTCGAATTTTATAATAAAACGATCAGATAAAATCCTGAGACAAATCTGATATTTACTATCTTGATATATATGCATAACATCGTGGAAGTAATGTTTTTCATTTGTTGAACATGTATACGCAACGTACCTTCGCATACCAACGTAACTTTCACGATCGCGTATAAAATAGATTTCGACGATATCTGATAAACATCGAAGATACTTGTACTGCGCACACATACCAGAGTCACGCTTAACTAAACCAATAATTATAACAGGTTCCCTGCTAAAAATTATTTTGTCCTGTTTTCGTTGAAAATCGCAGAGAAAGATTATAACAATGAAATATTTTTAAAAAAATTTCGCATCTTTTCTCCTTGTTATGTTATTCTAATGTTTGTCGTATGGATCTACTACTTCTTATCCTATAACCGAATTGTACAATCGTTTCATTCTCTAGCGCACAAAGTTATATACAAAGATACGCTTAAGAGAAATACCTTCTCATACATGTATCTTGAATAATTAATAACGTTTACTATAATCACATATTCGCTGTTCGTATCTTATAATGCTACAAATAACTGCTCAGACAAATACACCGATAAAGCAATGCTATGTACAAGATGTTCCGCGTATGTCATTGAATAACATTTATAATACAAAAAGATTAACAATAATGGTGGCTTTAGCTATTACTTCCTATGGTCATAGAATATATACAAGATCGCGAAAACAAAGGTAGTGCTTTTTATACCAATTCTATCACAAGCAAATATGCTGGCGCGTCTTCTTCATGATAACTGATTATTTAAATAGCGATGTAGCAATAATACAAACATAGAGTATAATAAAACATATTGCAGATATACAGACTATGCATAGAAAGCTCCATGCTTTATAACAGTTTACTATAATGTACTAAGCTTTATAACATTTATAGTGAAATATGTATAGTAAATTATTATTATGAATATAAATGGTAATGCTAGTTTGACCTATTTCGCATGATGTACAGATGATGCTTCAATAACAATACATTGTATAAAATATTTTAAATGGCGAACAAAGCGAAGCCATAAAAATAGAAGAATATATATTTTTTAATGCGTCGCCTATTTGTTGCACTTATGTTGCAATTTCTCATTAACGTTACAACGTTTAACGAGTTTTCGTTCGAGTTTGTAAAGCATCCCTTCAGTATATACACATTGGATAAAAAAGAAATTTTAAAAATAGTCAATTTTTAATTGCTTTAAGAATGATAATTGTTTGTAGACACATGGTTAATATATATCGACAAGATAATTCCAATTTGTTAATAGTGAGAACCGATTTGAACAATGTGTAACAGTACTTGGGTGAATGATTATGATACTTATTAATCGCCTTCTATGAAATAAAATTAACAAATAAATCTAACAAATTTACATATAATAAAAACAACTAGAACAGTCCAATGTAAACGAAAACTCAATAAGAAAAAAATGTAAAGGATAAATTTTTGTTTTAATTTAACTCCTCGCTTAAGTGCATCACAGTGAAATATATACCGACATATGCTTTTTTCTTTTTTTCTTTCCAAAAAAGTTATCCTTTATGTAAAAGAAATAAAGTTGTGCATTAATATGTTAGGGGAAGGCTGCATGCTTTGTGAGAATTCTTTTCCTTTTAAAATGATACAAAGAATCACGCTATAAAAATAACGTTCCTTTTTTAAAGATAAAATTCGTTTGATATCATAGTAAATGTCTTTACACGAAAATGAAAGGAATCTCTCTGCTTTACATTTCGAAATATCCTTAATTAAATTTTAATTATTGTTGGATCACAATGGTAAAAGATCGATCAAATTAGCACGGGGTTGTGTCGATGACTCAGGAAAAAATTCTGTCAGTTTATCGTATAATTCAGTTCTCAAACTATGAATATCGCGCGTAGTCGAATAACATAACGACGATGTATCCATGCTAATTAAATTTCCTAATACGGCGTCTGAACTATTTGAATTTGTGGCTTCTCCTAACAAGGAGTTTTGTTCTCTGAATAGAAGGGATGTTAACAATTGAAACTGTAACGAAGAAATGCATACATTTGAAAAGGCAACATTGGCAAGGAGTATTCAGTATTCATTCGTTACTGATTAAAAAAATGCTACTACCTCTTTCGTTTGTTCCACATCGTTATGATCAATAATTTCCGATACTTTGGTCTGTAAATATTCGAGTGCTTCGACGCTATTGTTCAAAGCTAGCTCTTTGAATTTGTGCTTTCTAATAAGTAGTTTGCATCTCTTTAGGATTTGTTCATGAGACGGTCTGCATAATTTTAATTGCCAAAAATCATCGAGACGTAAATTTGGAAGACAGGATCTACCAGGATTCCCTCCAAATAAAAAGTGAACCTAATAATATATTACGTAACGTTATTGTTGTATACTACACGAACAGAACAATTTCTTATAAATAATATACAACAAACCTTCTTTACATGATCATAAACCAATTGATGTGCATATCGTGGACATGGTTCATAATCTTGCATTTTACTCCAATATTTCTCTCCAACATTGTCATTTCGATAAATGCAAGACCATTTATTGTTCTTAATACTGTACACCCAAAAAGAATTTTGAACACTATCAAATCTTTTACCTTTGTCTTTACTTAAACCCTGAATAAATAGGAATAGAAAAGAATTCAAATACTACTGTTAATGAATGTTGTTTGTATTATGGATATGATTAACAAAAATAATTGTATGATACAAACCGATAAAACATATATTTCTCCCAATTCAGGGTCGATAGTAGCTCTTTGCGTAAATCCAGCCGCCGGAACATGATTTGAATCTTTAGCACCAAAATCGTTAAATATGTGTTCAATGTGATTTGTATCAACTTCGTACGTAAAAAAATCGCTAAGATCCTCTTTACCTCTCTGACCTGCGAAAATATATAATCTCCGCAATCCCTGTAAGAGGATGAAATTTTCCAATTATACTACATCCATGATATACATCGTACGATATTATGCATACATACAGAATGAAACAACATAGAATGACCAGCTCTGGATCTAATAGTTGGTGCATTAGGACATGGTCTTGCAATGTCACAGGCAAGTCTGTTCCAGGTACCAGTTGGTACATGATAAGAATACAATCCAGAAAAAATGGGTTCATTTGAACTTGACATCATAACGTGATCTTCGGAACTGTAGATAATAAATGAACATATTAGAACGCCAACTGATACAGTTGCAGCTGTTGCTTTACTTACCACGTTGGGGATACAAGAACACGACCGCCAAATATGTAAATTGTCCGTTTCTCAACATCCATTGACATTTGATGATCGAAAATTAATTGAGGTCCTCCTACGGCGAACGTATCTTCTGATATTTGTGTCCACTCGTTCGATTCAATATCATATACAAAAAAATCACTCTTCAAATTTTCTGGCGTTCTATATTCTGCATCCAAGTATTTACCAAGAGTAAACAGTTGCCTGCGATCTGGGTCAAGGCACATTTTATGGCAAGATCTCGCGCTTGGACCACCCTATAATTTAACATTTAAATTCTCTATCGAGAATAATATATATTTTCTTTTGACAACTTACCACAGCTTCTGTATCTTTACATATAATGGTCCATCTGTTAGAAGCTATATTATACACCCACAAATCTGAAAGGTCTTGATTGCCATCCCACCCCCCAAAAAGATATAGAAGTTCTGCAGTTGGATCAAGCACCATTTGGTGGCCTCCTCTCATTCCTGGTTTAGCATCATTGAATGATAACTTAGTCCAAACTGCTCTATAAGTCTGAGCATTGATATAGTCATTTAAAAGACCCACTGTATTATAAATCATATTACTTTCTAAGACTGTGTCAGAATATTATAAAATAATAAATAAAGGAGAAAAATACTCACTCATTACAGCATTACTTATGAAGCATTCAGCTTGTAAGTGGTCACCTTGTGTAACCAATAAATCATATAATCCAGTCAATCTAGGGTCTTCAAGTGGAACACCAGTAATTCTTTGCAATGTTTCTACAACTTCAGACTGCTCTAGCTTTCTAAAGTGTTTCATACACAGCCTTATAACTTCTTTTTGGCGGTACTGTAATATATTCATACAGAACAAGCATGTAGAATACTTAAGACAAACATATTGTCATAAGAAACATTATCATTTAGTTAAATATTGTTATATATTTACCGCATTAAACCATTCGATACTAGGTTTTACAATGTTAACATCATCAGTACCAGTTAGTTGTACATGCCAAATAGAGAAATTAAAACTAGGACCCCACGATTGCAATGGAACAATCTTTATGTACCTAATTGGAAAATAATTTTCTTCATTTCCCAATATATGCTTCAAATCAAAAGTTTCTGATACTGAATCATTTTTTAAACCACTGAAAAAAATATTAAGGATTAACAATATATAAATACACCTAAAATTATACTTTCTATTGCAAGTTCAACACTTACTTTTCTAAAAGTTCCATCATGTTTTGTGGTTCTAAACTGCCATATATCTTGAACTTTTTTATGTTACATACATGTGTTTTCTCGTATTTACCAAATGTAATTGTTTTTACAATTGAGGGAAATCGCAATTTCAATATAAGAAACTGAAAAATCCAAATTATCTATTGTACACATTTATTATGGAATATTAGTTTCAGCGACATAAAATAACGAATATTTTTTTGACGTAATTAAAGAAAGACTCGTAATTTGAATATCTCTATAAATTTCGCAACAATGTTTTCAACCTTTTGATTGTAAATCGTGTTATTTTTAAGCAATGTTTACCTGTGGATAAGTGTCAATATCGGAAGACCAGCGCGATGTCTGATCTGATGGTTTATCTACAAGGATATTTCTAAAAAAAGAGAAAGAGAATATTATTTTAATACTTGGCGAAAAATCCGGCGTAATTAATGCAAATATTCATTTCATAATTTCACATATAGTGGTTCTTATCGTTCAACATAACCGTCGTTTTAGGTTAGAGAATCATTACCATGTAATAAGTAATTTTTGTTTTATAATTACGAAATGTATTCAAAGGAAAAACGTTTAAATACTAGTAAAGTGCTTACTCTGGCACATAGGATGAAGAAAAACTGGAGCATTTATAAATTTTGAACTCCAAAACTTTTTGAAAATTGCTACTCTCCTTGGACGCCATGTTACACAAATGACATAAGCTTTAACACTAAATACATATGTGTACCATTTTTATAGATACATATCTAAGGACGAGTGCTGTATGAAAACATGACCCGGTAAACGATTTAATGTCCTTAATGTACAATTTAATTTTGCAGTTAATTGTAATTAATTTTCATTTAAATAAATTTCAGTTGAAATTTTTAATATTTTAAGACAGTCTATTCTCTATTTGTGTACAACCTTTATTAAAACATAGAACACTATTTGTAAAATTCAAATTACATATATGTAATAAATGTAGATATAACGCTTCAGGACTTTTCATTATTTACACTAAATTAACGAATTCATAAATACATATATTCTATTCTCTCATGTATATTTAATATTGATATATAGTTGTCGGTAATTATGATGGAATACAAAAAATATACACAATTTACAGTTATAGGCCAAGGGCAGAAAAGTTATAACAAATGAAATATATGTGTTTGTGTGTGTGTGTGTATCTATCTATGCATATATGTGTGCGTATACATGGATGATACATATATGCATATAAGTTGGTATATATCGAGTAGGGTAATGTAACGTATTTTTACAAACAATACATGTTCGTTCACTGTACTGATAGTTGTCTACTTAATAGACGTTACCGCTAATTAATTGGCCCCTCCTTACAATGTTATATGTTTATTGCCTGATCCGACGAAGATTTCTCAAATTATTCTGCCCTCTGGCGGGCGAAAATATGGCTCAAATGAAATCTGTTTTGTCCTTACTCGCTGTTATAAATAAACACATTATATTTAAAGCACTTAATTAACATCAAATCACCTATCCATTAATGAATTATGACAACTTTTGCATTCGTAGTTTGTTTTCAAGTACGTGCTTAATGTTAATTACGTTTACAATTTATATACAATCAGGTATCATCGATTTAACTAAAAGGATTTGCTTAAAATTAGGAAAAAATTGAGCTTAACTCAATTCGAAACCTGCACCAGCTTGTATCGCATATAAAAGTTTTTCGCGTAGAGTTTTCTCATCTGGAAATTCTGGTAGCTTTAACAGATTCATACAGGTACTGGAAGTCGGCAAGCGATCAACACTGCCGGCATGTTGAATACAAAAAGGCGGATCAAGTTCCTAGAAAAAAATCAACATATATTTATATGTATATCCATCTATTTATATACATATACACGTACCTATCGATTAGTCATCAAAAAAGAAATAACCGCTTTGTACCTTAAATCCAAGTAAAGGCGGTCGACTGCAGCTCGTAACGAATTTGAGTAACTGTCCTTTTTGCTGGTCGTTAAATTCATTAACAACTTTCCAAAATGCAACGATTGTCGGATGATCAGGGGCATATCCTCCTGTATAGTTAGTATGCAATTTTAAGTCGTCCACATCGACCGGGATTTGTGCACCCGATATCAAAACTTGCAGCTCCTTATTATTAAACATTTGAAGCCAATCCAAGGGAATCACACTACCTATACCTTGTTTGAATGCATAACATTGCGCTCTAATCTGCTTATTTAACTTATAATCGGCCATCAAATGAATATATTCGATACGATTATGATTTGTAACAGGAATATTAGCACCGCCTGGTTTTAATTCATCGATTCGTCTTTCACCAAGTTCATCCGATAATACAGTGAAATCCAAACCAAGATCCGCAACATCGCCTTTGTAACTTTTTAGGTACAAAAGGTTCCTATACATAATCGGATCTAAGGAAGCTAAATGATGAACATCAACGTCTGACTGACGTCCAACGATCTTTGATAGAAAAAATTCTGCGAACGGAAGTTCGACTAATAAATTCTCGTATAAAGCTTTTCCAAGAATTCTACCGATAAAATAATAATGCTTCGGGAAATCGTCAACCAATAATTGTACTGTAGGATTTGGATACAGCATATTATCCTTGGTAAGCCTGAAAAAGCCTCTGTTAGGGTCGAAGCTTGTTTTTAACAATTCCGATAAAAATTCTCTAAACAGACCACCACCGTCTACACCAGCTTCTTCTAAACCAGCTGTATTAAAAAGCTGTACACGCATTTTTAATCGCAATTCTGGCTCATTTTCCGGTGACAATTTCTCAAACGCATCCTCGTAGAGGTAGTTTCTTCTTACCGATATTTGTATCGACGGTCCTTGCATGAAGTGCGTCAGTTCACCTTGTTGTTCCGTTTTATCTCGATAAATCAACGATTGAAATGCCACTACTCGATTATTAAACGGCACAACAAATGGTATTTCGCGAAGGAGTGTCAACGTTCGAACTTCCTTTGCGGAAAGAGGTGGCCCTTCTTCTAAGTCTTCTCGGGTGAACACTCGTAAACCTTGAAAGGGAATATACCCTCTCAATCTACGTCTGCGAAATGTGAAATCTTGAGGTTTATCAATTGGTATTACAATATTCGAAGCTATCCAATGCCCTTCTGGACAAAATTGCCGTCTTAAGTCTCGCATATGCAGCTGGCGTAATAAGCCGACTGTTACTTTGAACAAATGCGTCCACATTTGTGTATCCTGTTGGTTTTGCAGAGAACATGAAGGACCAAGAACAGCTCTCTTATAATCGTCTCGTACGGTCGGCCGACTATCGGGAAATGCAAGCTCTACCAAACCTAAGCAAACGCCTTTTAAATGACTTGACAGCAATACCAGTTCTGAAGTAGTAAACGGCATCGTTTGTTGTCCGTTAATGTCTAAAGATTGATCTTGAATGAAAAATTCCGTGTCGTGTAACGTTGCTATAAGTAAACTAAATAGTGAACAAAATACAGCTAACAGTGGAACTATTTTTTTCGTATCTTCCGTAGAAAGACCAATTCCCCGTGATATGATTTGTAAGAGAGGAGTTGCTCCACCAAATAGGGACATTTGACAAGCCGATAATAAAGCAGACCATAAATTCTTTAAAAATGCTGGCTTAAAAGCGAGCATATATAATAGTTTATACTTATGAATGGCTAATTTGTCAGTAATTAGCAAATGGTGACAGAGTTGGCACAATGGTTGCAATACAGCTGGATCTTTGCTTCGATCTACCGCTAAGAGTATTCCTTGAACACGTTGCTCTTCATTCAGCATTTCTATACATTCATGTAAAATATCGGCTTGATCCTGATCAATCATATTTGCAGTAGATTCAGAGTCCGAATCACTTCCTTGTTCTATGTTTTCTTCGACAGTTAATGGTATTATAGTTGAACTCATAGATGCAAGAACTTGTAAATAATTAATAACAACATCTTTAGATTTGCATGTGGCTGTAATAAAGAGGAAATTTTATTAATTAATGTTCTTTTCTATTTTCATTAATTATACTGTCAGTTATTTTGTATACTTACAAATTCGATTTGATTCCAGGGATAAAATGGAATAAAGTAAACTTATTGTTGGTTCTAACTCAATTCTATCGATACATTTTATTAGTTGATTATATGGAAACTCTACAAATTCGGATAATGATGGAATGATAAACATTCTTATTGGATCAGATATTTTAGAAGATAATATACTTTTACAAAGTTCTTGTAAAACAAGCATAGAGAAATTGTCTTCATATTCTAAAAAAGAAATTAAGTCTAATGGTCGTTTAATCATGTCCAGTAAACATTTTGAAATTGGTGTTGGTGCAACAGAGGTTGGTTCTAACATAGATGGGACTTTATTATCTATTAATTTTCTTAATTGATCAAAATATTTATGTTTTATCAAATAAATAAAGATATTTCCTAGGTATTTATAACTATTTTCATGTAGGACTTTTTCTGCATCTTCTCGACTTGTAAATGTTTCTAATGCTCTTAATGGTATAGCCAATGAATAAGCTCCATTCATTAAAGCTTCTGAGTTATGTTGCATACACATGCGAAGAATCCATCTGTATATATGACATACATTTTATTCACATTTTTAAACAGGTGACACTTACTATGTTGTGTTTTTTGCTGTACAACCTACCTTAATCTCCATAACCATTCTGGACAATTCACGCATTTCTGTTTGATTTCTTGTTGGTGTTTTAGAAAATGTTGAAGTATCCAAACTAGTCTGCTAGCATCCAAGGTGTGATTATAAAAGAACAATAACTTTTGGAAATACATTGTTAATTCATCTAAATTTAAATTTCTACGACTACTTATTTGTTGTTCTTCATCAAATTCTTTTCGTTTAATTATTTTCATATGCTTCCTTACTATGAAACCACGTATAAGTGCCTGAATCTTTAGTGCTGCATTGTGTCTTTTACGCTGCTGCTCTCGTTTTAAACGTTCTAACTGTGCATGCTGCAACAGAACTGACTTCTCATCTCTTCTACTTGCACCTGCTAAATTTTGCTGTGGTTTACGTCTGTAATCTCCTTCAAAACTGTACATGATGTTTCGATTTCTTTTTAATAGCATAACATTCCTATTCCTTCTTTTGAAAAAAAATAATAACAATTAACAGTTTTTTCTGTGATTGAATATATTTAAGAATGAGCAATAATTTTTTCAGTACTTACGATGTGGCAAATTTGATGACAGTTTTACTCAATGATTCACAAGCCTTTCTGATATATTTCAAACATAAATATTTTGCAGAAAAGTATCATTTCTTAATAATTGAAAAATATTGTCATTTATCTTTGTATTCTCGACAATGATTAATGTGATTTCAAAATTAATGGCATCGCCGGTTTTGTTCAAAATTCTAATTTATACAGAGTTAAAAATTTTTTTGCTCTATAAGGTTAAGATGTACAATAATTACTACTTTTCTCGATTTATATTGCAGTACAATTTACGTTGAAAATTAAACTATGGGCATATTCTCAGAACATTTATTTTGTTAAAATGTCAGCAAAAAGCAACTAGCACCAGATCGTACGTATACGTCTAGTCATCAAAAACTCGCCATATTTTATTTCACCGACATGTTGAAAATCGTAGATATTATATGCGTCTGCGTGTGTGTATATGCAGATTTTGCGTGCAATGTGTTGTAAAATTTATGCCTGTATATGTCCATGATTTTCCTTCGATGAATCAAGCTAACTCTGCATATTCAATTCTATTTTTCGAAGGAATAACTTGATAACATACTTGAAAAGATACTTAATAACTTAAAATATACCGTACTTAATGACATAAAGAATTTTAAGTAAAGAAAAAGTGGAAAGTATGTGGCTGATTTCGGAACGCGTTTCATTTGTTGTGTAAAATTAAATCAAGAATGGCCGGGAAGATGGCGGCGGCAGAGTTAAAACATGATAATGTTTCGTGCTATGAAACTGTGAAAAAAGATGTATCGATAATAACATTACACAGGGAAATAGAATGTTATCAATTTAGATTGTTAGACTTATTTTACTACTTAACTTCTGTCAGTTTTTTTTTCATCGATATAGCAACAGGTGAACAAAGAATGAATGTTTACTCCGTATTCCTTGTGATGAAATGTCTTTCTTTGTATGAAAAATAGTACAATTTATTAAAAAATATATTTCAATAGGTATAAAGAATAATTATTGAATCGATGTATGTTTAATACGGTCTCTATATTTAAACCTGAATATTACAATTGCAATAATTTAGTACATATTCATTGTATTTGTATATATTTTTTTAATGACATAATTATAACAATGTAAGATAAAAATTACATCTTAAAATTATCTATAAGTTCTGTGTATTTCTTTTATACTTGGGGTATAGTATATAATGAGTATAAGCTTGGACTGAATGATCTTTCCTAAAATCATTTATATTACATGACAAATAAAATTTTTTTAATTTTTACATAATTGAAAAATATATACATTTGAAATATAAAAATGAAGTTGTGTTTTTTGAAACAATAAAATAAAAGTGATGGAAGATATGTTTAATATTTTGATATACACATAAAAAATATATAATAGTTACCATGAAACAAAATTTTTGTTATAGATAGTATTGTATTTATGGAATACTTTTTACAAGGGGAATTTGTTTGGGGATGCTTTGCTTTGAGCTTTACAATTTTACCTGCAGGTGTTATTCAAATATTTAGTCTGAGATGGTATCACAGCGATGGTTCCATTAAGAATATACATTGGTTATTACATTTTTTATTCTTGGGAGTATTACACAGGTATTGTGTTAAGTTTTTTTTACCAGCCAGCAGTTAGTTGTGTTTTTTCTGATAGGGTGAATAATTTTATTTCTAGGTATTTAATTTTACTTTACTCCACAATATATTCGTTAAGGAACAAACGATTTGTGAAGGATAAAAATTGGGTATATAGACAGGAAAGTGATATATGTATGTTGCATTTATTTGAGTCATTTATGGGGGCTGCTCCACAATTAATATTGCAACTGTATATCATGGCAGTATTACGTTATACACCATTATGGACAAGTAAGAACAAATAAAACAGTTATCTTAATCCAAAAAATTTAAAAAGTGTTAATTCTATGGCAGAGATTATTATTGCTTAAGTTGTATTAAAAAGAATTAAATGTAACTTTTAGATTTATTATGCTTTTGTTTCTACGGTTACTCTTATATATCTTGAGATATTATATGGGTAAATAAGAAAAAAGTTTAAGATCATTTTCATAAACTTTGTTAATTTCATCGAGCAATGATCTAGGAACATTTTGCATGTATTGTTTAACTAAAGTAGTAGTTGTAACTCCACGTGGATTTATATTTTTCAAGTCATTTTTTTCATACAGGTATTCATTTAAACCTAATTCTTGTATTAAGAACTTTTGATCTCTATCAAAAGTATCAAATTTTAAAATGTAATTATACTGAATTAAACAAGGTTCACAAGTATCGATAAATGGTGCCCAATGTTCATCAAAATATTTTTCTTCCACTATAAATCGAAGAAATTCAGTAAACGTGGGTTCTACTTTTGTCTCATTTGGTTTCCTATAGCGATGGTATTTGTGTGCTATATGACGTCCAAATCTTTTATAATAATAATCTCTTCCTTCTATATGTTCTAATTTATCCCTATATGCAGATACTAAACGTTCAAATGGATGACGCACTATTAGAAATTTCGTTGTTGTATTTAACTTCTGCAACAAGAGTGTTTGGCATTCGAATATTTGTATATTATATTTTGTTACTTTGTATTCTTTGTTTATTACATACTTGATACACTTTTTTAACATCTCGATCACGTGGAAATGCTTTTCTAACAATAGTATTAATCTGCAAAATATTTTTGCGAATCAATTCCATAGCTGATTCTGATAATACACCTCCAAGTGTAGCAAAGTGCTTCATCCAAGTAGAACTTGCTGCTTTATATATAGGACACCATGATAATCCATGTGTTCTGTAGAATATAAATTCAATAAATTTACACTTTACAATGTAATAGATGCAGTAAATTATTTGATACTTACGTATCAATAATCATATTGGATAATACATTGTCTAAGTTTGAGCTTGTTCTATCAATGATTTTACAATATTGTTCTAATTCATTTTTTCTAGAATTTAATTGCATTCTTATATTCCTCATCTCTTCTATTGAAAACATGGCTATAGTAGATTTATTGCTTATTAGATTACTATGCTTATAATTTTCATTGCTGATATAATTTGCAATTTTTACATGTTTGCTTGCATGTAAATATGAAGTAAATAGCAAATGTAATAATAATATAAATAACATAAATATTATAACAGACATCATAATGAACTTTAATAGTATAAGTTGTCTCTGTAAAAAAATAGTTCATGTATAATATAAACGACTTATTATTTTAATATTTATATTAAATAGATAATAGTAGTACTCACTTGTAGTCCTGAGAACATGTTAGTAAAAACATACATATATTTCACTTTGAAATAATATAAATGCACTATTATTGTTTAAAATAATAATACTTTTGAGACATAAAGGTATTAGAATTTAAAGAACTGGAAGAAAAACTAATATTGTATGGCTGCATATCTTCACATCCTTTGACCCGCCCCCATAGATAACAAAGGCAGTGGCATAGATATAATTGTCAGTATTCTATCTTCTTGTAGACTCTAAGATGTTTCGTTATTAGAAACCAATTACACAGTTACTATCTAAGCATTCTATTTGGAAACTTACAGCACTGAAACTTTAAAAATAATGTTCTCTTCTCCCAGTAGGGTGGGTGTTTGTAGTGCTAAAAATAATATAACTGCCACTGTCACTGCCACAGACTAAAGGCTTTGAGCAAATACAAATGATAATTATCTTACAAATAAAAAAATCAACAACGTTTAATACATTTTAAAATAAATAATTAAATAGGTTTATCCGCTGTAGTCTCCTTTTGTTCATTGAGCTGGGCTATAAGTACATATACAAAAGCTATGCACAAAATAAATCCTGATCATAATGAAGCAACATGGATAGTACTGACTCTTCAAGGTCTTTGGCGAGCTGGAATGCTGATATCCCGAATAGCTGTTTTGGTTTTAACAGTAATTTGTTTAAAAGAATGGTCTTTATTGTTTCTTGGTAAGTATGAGAGCGAACTAGCAAAATTGCTCAAAATAAACTCATGTCTTTCACGTAGTTCGTGTTCCACTCTGAATGTTACAGGATTCCACTGGCTTTTTATGACCATTTGGGTACTTCTCCAAAACACAGACTTTTGCCCAACTGTATGGGAAGAGCGTATTTATAATTGTATTATAGGATTTATTTATTGCTTCGATTTTTTTAATTTACGCGTAGGCAAATCTCGGTATAGAGTATTCGTGTTTTACTCTGTCATTATAATAGAAAACATAGTCTTTTTAGTCGTATTTGTATTATGTTTTAAAGATGCGATAAAAGCTGAAGAAATAGCGATAATGACAGGTTTAATAATTGGAGGAATGATTATCGGCTTGATGAGCATGTTGTTCTACTATGGAAAATTTCACCCATCAAAAATCGGAGGTATATCTAAAGCTACCGATGAAAGCTCTAACACCGTAACCAACAAAGCTGTCACCCCTAGATCTTTCAAACAGTATTATCCCAATTCATTCGCGTCGTCCTCCTGTTCTATTGATCATTCTCCAAGGGCTACTTCCGAGGAAATCACCACGGATAAACAGTACTTATTAACTAATATCGTACAAAATTCGGAATGTACGGAAAATGGTATTATCAACCAAATCTGTCAAATTGAAAGCGAACCAGCAACAACTGCTATTTGCCTTATTACGGAGTGCGAGTCGGCGCACAGCATTTCGAAAGACGAAAATATGTCGTCGAGCGGCTTACAAAAAAATACATTTTCCGTAACTGCTGGTGATAATACCTGCGAATATCTTGAAATTCAGAACGATTGTAACGATTCCAATGAGAAAGATATTCATCGCCAGAAACGCAGAGGTATTTGTTTACCAATGACCCATGGATTAGATATAGACAAAGATGTTTCAACAAAAGATCCAAATTCTTGTCTTCCATTGCAAAAGAGGCGAGGTATCTGTTTCTCAAATCAGCTTATCCTTGAAATGGAGAACGATGCTCAGGAAAAGGTTGTGACCAATAGAAATTTGGTATCAGACGTAAGTACGAAACGCGACAAATTAGAAGAATGTTCTCGTGGTAATATTTGCGAGGATATTAACAGTATTACATTGTTGAGAGAGAGATTGGAAACTCCAACGATTTTTAACGATACTTGCGAGAAAATTGCAACAGACGAAACAGAAAAATTGACGAAGGAGTTGCAGCAGAGGGATGAAACGATGAGTTGTGTTACCTCGATCCACGACTATGAGAATGTTTGTCCTCTTGGTGTGGCTAGACCACCGTGGTGCATTCGTAGTTGGAAAGGATATACTGATATAGAAACTTACATCCATGACGATAGCGTTGTCAGAGACAGGAGAAGAGATACTTTAACAAGTACAACTACCGGCACTACTTACAGTTCTGAGTTTTCCGACACAACTTGCGCGAGTTCGGTATTAAGAGGAATTCTGAAGCAAGACGATTATCTCGACACGCTTACATATGATTTGATAGATTCTCGAGAGTTAAAAACGTCATACAATGAGGATATTTCTACGAAAAGAATTTCTGATATTGACGAACAAAACCCCACTCTGTATATCGCGAAGCCGGTGGTAATAGATGATAAAGGTGGAATGTTCGCATTGGATACCATCTTGGAGGAACATGATGAAATTACCACGAAAGAAAAATTTGAATATACCCAACCCGGTCCTGATTCGGTTAGTACGTTAGTTAGTACGATAGATCAAATCAGGAAATATACCGCGGAAAATTCTCCTAGGCATGTCTATCATACCACGGGTAGTCAATGGGAAGACTTTGATCCGAAAAATTTGATAAAGAAGGCGCAGCTGACGAAAGCGTTGTTTAAAAATGACTCCGCTACGTGTAACAGAAATTACATTAATTGTTTGGACGAATCAGAATCGATTGTTCGAGGTAAATGCGAAATAGATACTATCAAAGATTTAGTTAAATACTGTACGATAGAATCGATTAAGAAGACGCCTTTGATAGATGCTATACTTTCTGATTCACCCATTTTAGGAAATAAAGCGAAGCTGCAAAAACAAGCTTCTATCACACGTCAAAAAGATGAATCCGATTCAAAGGAGAACGATTTATACGTTGAAATGAGTCCATTGGTACCTGTTGAAAATGTTAAGGTTGTACATAATAATTTATCCGAGACAGTATCCTCTAATATCATGAATATGAATTCTACGGATGTTACGCGGGGAGTCACTATGCCAAATATTTGCATACAATCGGCAAAGTCAAATTTCAATAATAATGAGGAAAAATTAGAACCGGCTGACGATAAACGTAAAAAACCGATTAATTATCCGAAACGAAAATTTTCTCTGTTAAAAGAAAAATTTGAATCCAAGTCGCAATTAGTTTACGTTGTTACACCGAATAATGCTATTAAAATTGGACAATCCGCTGCCTCTTCGGAATTAGATGCATCGAAAAAAAATGTCTCGGTAATTTTAAAAAAGTCATCCGATTGTACAAGGTACGACAAAGAAAATTTAGCTCCTATCGCATCGTTTAAAGTTAGTCACGAAAAGAACACTTCGAACGATAGGTGCCATTCAAATCGAGATAATATCGACCTTATTTACGAAAACGATAAGTCTTTATGTGGTAGCGATTTAAATTTGAAAGAAAGAAGACATATATTTTTGGAGCAAGTTTTATCGCCGCCGAAATTATTAACATGGAATAAAAGAAAGTCTTTCAGTGGATCTACTGTGAAAAAACCTGCATAAGATTAGTTACATAGAATAAATAACATTTTTAATAGTTCCAAAATAAGATTGTAATCGTGATTTAATACGATTAATGTACTTAATTGTTGTTTGTTAGGATAAACGTTTTTGCAAGAGTGATACTTAATTTTATTTCATAGAATATGTCATTTTTCCGTACTCGCACGATTAATTTTAATCGACTGAAGTAAAGGAGGAAATAAGAATAATGTATATACATATAATTTAGAAATCGAATTTAATACGTAATACATGAAAATATTTTTAAGTTTTACAAGTCGACTGAATGATGTAAAGTAATGCACATTAATATTTTCATAAAATTGGAATAAGTTACTCTTCAGAGTAACATCATTTTTACATGTAAGGAAAAAACAGTTATATTTTCTATACATTTTATTAAGTACGTAAACCAACTGTATCATTGCCAAGTACAATATTACATTTTACAATATTGTAAATCTGCAATAATTATATATATGAAAATTATTTTTATATACAGCAATGTTATGTATAATAAAAGATTTTTTACATAGTGGTATTTATTTTAAATGGCACCGAAGAACATTACACGTTATTGTTATACGTAGAGAAATCGCAATAAACACCCAAATGAACATCATAAAATTGATATTTGAAGAATTCTATACGCGTAGCGATACGTATAATAAAAAAAGATGACTAATCTTAATACGAGGTGGTATATATTATATAACATATACATTTCCTTATTGAAATTTCTAAGGTACGCATTTCTAAACATAATTTGATCTGTTGTTACACTATAAAATATCTAATTCTCAACATATCTAGTCTAATACTTGATTACTAATCACACCTTCTTAATTAAATTTTTCATAGAAGTGAGTATTATAAAAAGTGTCATTGAATAACATTAAAAATTATAATAAAATACATAAAACATGTATAAATAATGAAAAAAGTTATTATTCAGGTAATCTTTTACTTAATAAATTGAGAAAAGATGAACAGTTGAAATTCAAAAACTAGTCAGTCTTTCACATCGAAAATGTTTTACATATTTCGATATTCTTTATTACGTTTGTGTGATATGTTCTGTAATAATCTGTAGTTAAGAAAATTTTATTGAAAAACGTATGTGTTACTTTTATGCAATATTTGTTGAACACAGTACTTTATAGAAGAGTTACGACTTTGCAAAACGAGATGGAGTTAATAGTATTTGGAATACTTTCGTAGACACATAGGGATTACATGTGATTATTGGATTATCCTGAAACTTGCTGTAGTTTTTAAACTGTTCACTTTGAATGATCATAATGTTACTGAAATCTTTTTGAAATGACTTTGAAAAGATTTTGAAACGATCAATAATAAAACAGCAATAGCAATTATAAAACAAGTTTATTGACTCTCTGTGACTTACAAATAATCTTGAACCTGATAATTAAAAACTACGGGAAACTTTTAAGATAATCCAATACTTTGATAGTCGGAATTTTATTTTCAAATTAGAGTACTTTGCCCATTACTCGCGTTTTCGTCATATTTTCTAATCCATTGAATATGACAAATAAGCGGTAAACTACGTAAATTATTACATATACGTGTTCCCAGAGAAATTTTCCGTAATTCTTGTGCAACCTGATGTAGAGACTTACCTTTTGTTTCGGGAATGAATAAAAAAACATAAAATATTGTAACGAGGCACATGAAACTATAAAACAAATATGATCCGGCTAATGTCAATGATCCTGAAAGAAGAACAATTATATGCATATGTTGGATGAGAAATATTGTTTATTACATATTGTTTAAAATACATGAAAGAGAAAAGTTGGAGGAAACTTACTGGTCATAGCACTGACGGATTCCGTGGCAATAATATGTGTTATCCATATTACAATAGAAACGAAACTAATACATTTCCCCCGTATAGCTGCAGGGAAAACTTCTGTAAGATTTAAAAGTGGTACTGGTCCAAGTCCTAAAGCATATGCTGCTTCATATACAAGTAATGTTATTACTGCTAAAATACGTAAACCACCTGTTAGACCTTCAGAAACAGCAATATTCTGTGTCTGCAATAAAATAAAAATAATTCTATTGAATTCTTTTAATGATCGTAAATATACCAGATAAAAGAAATATACTTCGCAAGATGCTTTGATTTGCGTCCAAGTTTCCGGGCTGGGTGGGATTATAGCTAATGGAGTCGGCAATAAAGGGAACGGTGGTGGTGATCCAGTAGGTAAAATCGAATGAATTTTAACTTCTTCGTTATGATGATTCTTGCAATGATTATTTACAACATCTAAATTGTCGTCGCCCCTGTCTATCGTAGCAAGTAAAGACAATAATGATATTGTTGTCATACAAATAGTTGCCGATGTAATTAGAGCTGTTCGACGTCCACATCTTTCTACTATAACCAGAGATAACATCGTACTAAATACCTTCACGATGCCAAGGGATATTAAAGCTGTGACTTCTGCAACGTCTGTGAAATGAATAAAGCAAGAAATGTTCATGTAAAAACAAAACAAAGAAATAGAAAAAAAGAATATATGATTATAATACTTACTAGAGCAAATGCCTAATAATGCAAACACTCTTGGTGCATAATGCAAAACTTGTCGTTTTCCGGTACCTTGTTGCAATATCAGTAAGAAAGCCATGATCGTTAAAGTCTCAAAAATCGTATACCAAGCTTTTTTGGACGATGTCTTCGAAACGTTTGCCATTCTTTTATAAAGTAAGAATGGGGGAGATCGTTGAAGAAATATAATGGTTACTATACATGCAGCTAAAGCAGGAACAGCTGTTATACCAATTGAAAATCGCCACTGATAGTCTATATTTTTTATAGCAGCAGCAATGACTGAAACCAAGAATCCAGTAGCTGTGCCCAATTGATATAACATTATATTATATCCGCGTTTATTTGGCTCGGATACTTCTGCCATATATATGCAGTGAGCTATTGCTGAAACAGATCCAGAATATCCACAAATTATCCGAGCGACAAGTAACAAGATGTAATGATTTGCCAAAGCTGATAATGTGGCACCAAAAGTTAGAAAAACGAGTGTTGATATCATTGCCCAACGTCGACCAAATGAATCGATTAAGAAACCTATAAAGTATTGTGTCGTTAGTACCATCCATTTTATTAATTTTTACGTTTCCATATTTTTTAAAAATTTATCTATACTTACCACCCGTTAAACCACCAAAAAGAGCTCCAACGAACCAAACACTAATAACAAAATCCTTTTCAAAGCAATTCAAATTGAATTCATGTTTGATCAAAGGAGCTATAGGTTTTGCAATACCCATATCACTTCCAAAAGCAATACCTGCAAAAACTGCTACCATGGAAACAAAAATATTTTTATTTCCTGATGTCAATGGTGTTAAGTTGTCGTTTGGTTTAGGAAGTGGTTTCCTTAAATTTTTCGGTGGTAAACATTGATAATCATTTGGTACTTTACTTATAGATGTTTCGATAGTTTTATTTGCACTGTTTAACAGTATTGTAGTATCTTCTTCATCTGACATTTTTCTTCAATATATGTAGTAGTAAGTACATAAAAATCGCATTAAGGAGATTACCTCTACATCCTAAAACATGAACTTTATCTTTATCAATTTAAAGAAATAAATTAATTACAATCAATGTTACTGATATTGATGGCAATCTTCGAATAAATTTGTAAGAAAATCCAAGTTCCAATTTTTCAGGAACATTTACATGTATTCACGCGATCGACAGCATACTAAGTAAAATAATTTTAATACGATACTTACCGTTTACAAAAAACGAAAGTAGACAAAAATGTTACTGTTTACTTTCGTTGATTTGACATTTGCAGTTTAGATTTGTAGATGCAAAAATTGACAGTTCTCATGACGTTTAGATATGGAGCGCCATCTTACAAGATATTCGAAACAAGAAGATTCAGCTATGCGCAAAAGCAAGACACAGCCTTACTAGAGAAAGGTAAATACGAATAGATATATAGAATCGAGAGAAAATTTCCATTTATTTTCACTTGAAATTATCGAGATATTTATATAGAAAGCGAGAAGAAAGATAAAATGAAAGAATTGTTAAGAATCTATGATCGAATACAGTGGTTCACGAGTGATTTGACTTCTTGAATTTTCTTGTGGATGTCGCTGTTTGTATCTTTACGTGTGGCTCACCCTTGGCGTACATCGCGCGCTGTACGAGCGATACTGCTAGTTGTCTATTGGACTCGAGTTGTTCAAAGTATATTTTGGAAAATCAAGATTCACTTTGTCGCGAATCCTCCCTTCAAATGTTACCATATATGCTCTTTTATCAATGAATAGCTACATTATTTGTTACATACTATGAACCACTGATATTTCATATAATTTATGCTAAGGCGGAGATGTGCGCTCCGTAGGTGTGTAGTGTGGTTCAATTTGAAGACTTCCTCGAAGTAATTTAGCATATACAAGAACCTATGTATTTAAGCTTACAGTTAGGGATCTACCCTATTAACATCAGAGAGGAAATGAGAGTGCTCACGCCCGTCGTTCTAATTATCTCATAGTACAGGTGCTGCTCCATGCGGTGAATTTAACTATATACAAGAACCTATAAAATTAGGGATATGTACTGTTTGGCTGTAATTTAGCATAGACAAGAACCTATTAAGTTTCATGCTACAAGAACCTTCTCCAGACAGTCGCCTGGCGTTCGTCACCCTAGTCTGTGGAAAGAAGCGTCAACATTTGAGAGTGCCATAAATTAAGCATTCCCCCGTATGATGTCATGGGCCAGCTGGCTCCGACGTTTTGTAACTGCGACGCCTAGTTTTTTCGAGTGTATTTGTACAATTGTCGATGTAGGCGAACGTTGAAGTAGAACCACGAAAATTCAGTATTTCCGATTCTACAGAACGTGCTGTAAACGTTAACTGCCTTGAATTCGCCTTTAGTATTTTCTTACAGCAATTCTTTCTCAAGTATTGCGTTTTGTGATAATACAGGAAACATTCGGTTTTTTTGCACAAAAATCGGGACCCAAGTGTTGCGATAATGGAGATGTAGAAATGATTCTATTTCTAGAAATTGGGATCTTAAACGTGTCGAACGTAGGAAATGATAATGCAAGTGAAAGAAAAAGGACTGAGAATCGAAACGATCAACAAATAGGGTGATAAGCTAAGACCTTTAACTCAAAATTCAAACTTTTTTTATTTTTGATTTATTATAAGTGAAAATATATGATTTCATATACAAGGTTGTTGAATTCGTCTTAATAAACACCATCGTACGTACTAAGGGAAAAGGATATATGATTGAGAAGATATTATGTTATAATGCTAGTGTATAAGCACATAGGACAGATCCCTAAGTTTAAGCTTAAATACATAGGATATTGAATATATTAAATTGTGACCAAAGAGGCCAGATCCCTCATTTTATAGGTTCTTGTATATGCTAACTCTAGTTTCCTTCACTGCTTGACCGTATGGTGCAGCACTAGTTCGGGAATAACCAGGATCATAAGCGAGAGTACTCTCATTTCCTCTCTAATTTGTATGTTGCGGTTTGTGGTTTGCGGTATTTTGGATGTACGTTAAAATGGAAAACGTCAAAAAGCTTTGAGTAGATTTTAACGAAGTACTTTTTACTGACAATGCTAGAAATTATGATGGTTGAATCAGAATGAGAAAGAACGTTCTTAACCGTCTTTCCTTTTAAATAAATATTAATAAGCTATGTAAATTTTGCCATTGACAACTGATATGATATGATCATGGCGGAATCTACGAAGACAGAGGATGATAAAATTAAGTGTAATATTTTAATCGTCGGAGCTGGAATGGCTGGATTGTCAGCTGCAAATCATTTACTGAAGAATCAAGAGACCGATTTTTTGATTGTCGAAGCACGAGGTCGCATAGGTGGGCGTATAATCGCTACCAAAATCGGTAAGCTTCTACTTAACCTATTTTAGAACTTTCTCAATCAATAAGTATTTCGATTCTTGGTCTTTACTTTTGATTTTAATCGACCGATTTACCTATCTTCTTAATATGATTGTTACATTATAATATGTACCTGAATTGTTATTTTCTTATATTATGTATTTATAATATTCAATCATTGTTGTAATCATAGAAAATATAAATTGAAGATTGTACCGTTACATTTGTATTTTGTACAAATTATTTTTTGATAAACACGCAAAAATAGATGAAGTATAAAAGGTATTAAGAGTTTGTTGACCTATGCATTTATACTTTAGTTAGGACTTTAATGGCACTGCCATTAAAAGATAGATTCATTTTAAAAAATAAAACAAAAATATAAATTTGTATATGTGTACATATGAATTTTAATTTCTTATGGAAATAATTATATAAAAACTTTTAAAATTTAAATACCCATGCACTTTAATACAGGCAATGAAAAAGTAGAATTAGGAGCAAATTGGATCCATGGTGTCCTAGGGAATCCAATGTTTGAATTAGCTATGGCAAATGGATTAATAGATATAGTACATGTACCAAGGCCTCACAAAGTTGTAGCTGCTATGGAAGATGGGAAACAATTGCCTTTTCCAGTTTTGCAAGAAATTTACGAAGCTTACGTATGTTTTTTAAGAAGATGCGAGGAATATTTCTTAAGTACTTATTGCCCTCCAGATGGAATAAACAATGTTGGAGCACATGTGTCATTAGAGGCTGAGATTTATTTATCAACCTTGCCATCTGAAGAAAGAAAAATCAGACAGTTATTGTTTGATTGTTTACTCAAAAGAGAAACTTGTATTACTGGCTGTGATAGCATGGAAGATGTCGATTTGTTGGAAATGGGATCTTATGCTGAACTTCAAGGTGGAAATATTAGTCTTCCAAATGGTTACAGTGCTATATTAGAACCAGTTTCAAAACACATACCAAAGAGCACCATTCTAACTAAACATGTTGTTACTAAGATTAGGTAAACATAGCTTGAAATTGGTTTCTTTTCAATGTTAAATTTATGCTATGGATTCTCACATAAATATATTAATTATAGGTGGCAAAGAAACAAATGCATGGACAATGAAAATTCTAATAACTGTTCTAATACAAATTCACCTATCGAAATACAATGTGAAAATGGAAAAACAATATTAGCTGATCATGTGATTTGTACATTGCCATTAGGAGTACTTAAGGAAAAAGCTAATGATATATTTGAACCACCTTTACCAAATTACAAACTTGAAGCCATAGATAGACTTTTATTTGGTGCTGTAGATAAAATATTTTTAGAATATGAAAGACCATTTTTAAATCCTGGTGTGTCAGAAATAATGCTCCTATGGGATGATAGAGGACTGTCAGAGGAAGAGAAGCAGGACATTAGTAAAACATGGTTCAGAAAGATCTATTCTTTTACGAAAATTTCGGAAACTCTATTACTGGGTTGGATATCAGGAAAAGCTGCTGAATACATGGAGAAATTAAGCGGAGCGGAAGTAGCAGAAGTATGCACATCAATATTAAGGAGATTTCTTAACGATCCGTTTGTACCAGCACCAAAAAATTGTTTGTGCACCTCGTGGCATTCTCAGCCATATACGCGTGGTTCTTACACTGCTATGGCTGTTGGTGCAAGTCAATTAGACATTAATCGTTTAGCTGAGCCTATACTACAGGAAGATGATCCTTCGAAAATAGTAATAGCGTTTGCAGGTGAACATACGCATTCTTCCTTTTATAGTACGGTGCACGGGGCGTATTTAACCGGTCGAACCGCTGCCCAAGCACTTTTGGAATCGAGAAAGAACGAAAAGAATTCATTGAGTCTCAGTTGCGAAGAAACAAGTGATCTAAGTTCATGGATACAAGGAATTTCTCTAAATTAAATATTAAAAGTTGTTTTAAGAAAAGGTGAATCGGAAGTTATTCTCTATATCGAAATTTTCACACAATTGAGCACAATTTATTATCGTGGTACGAAGAATATTTTACACACTGTCGAAATCAATGACAATTGTGATTTATAGATGTTTAGTATTAACGCGAAATCTTGTGAACTATTTTAATTTTGTAAATAATATAGCGAATTGTTTATATTATGTACATAACAACGCCTGTTTAAAATTTTAAGACTTTATAAATATGTATTTTGCGATTTGATCTACTATCATACTTTTCTTCTTAAATAATCGAGAAAAGAATGACAGTATGAAAATCGTATCACGAAAACATGCTTCATTTTATAGGGTCACCTAACATCAGTTATACAAATTTTATATAATTAATGCTATCATAAGTGCTTTTTATCCTTAATAGAAATTGAGACAATTTAGTGATTGCTAATCATTGCATTAAATAATGAATTGATTTCTATCTCTCTATGAGCAAAGTGAATGTAACATGATCTTACTTTGACAAAGAAATAAAATTAAACATCTATATTTGCATAGCAAATTTAGTAATGTTTGTTATTATATCTATACATATATCTATGACTATATATAGATGATAATGGAAAAAATATCAAAATTGTACAATTCCAAAATTGCCAGTCGTTTTATTGAATTTATTCTTATTTCTGAATTTTTATATGCTGTTATTTGAAAGTATTATTATGAAGTGTATTTTATCTAGTCATATTACGTTATTATGCATTATAGTTTTTAAATATGCAACAAAAATTGCTTTATCTTTTATATGTTTCTTTTTAATGCAAATAATGTATCAGCTTATAATAAAATCAATCAGTGATCTACAATATGAATCAGTCCTGCATATCCATTTTGCAAACAAGACAATAGAAATATGTAGGTGACCATAAATTATGTTTAAAATGTGATTGAAGTCCTTGCAATACTATTGTTTTCTTACGTACGTTTAATACTATTCTAAGATTCTTTTTAATACATATTACAGATTTTTAACATCCCAAATATACATTTATTTTTCTGCAACTGCCACTTAATATTACACATGACAACGCAAATCGAAATGTAATTGATAAAACCAAAAAAATGTTATATTATGCACAGATAGAATTACGATTGAAATAAATAATTTTCAGTAATTATTTTAATGAATTATTTAACATCTTGAATTAACCCATCGAACGAAGGAGAAGAAATTCAAATATTAAGTATAAAATATATATATATTTTTTCTTTTTTCGACGAGTTAAAACAACTGATATTTAAAAAATCCATCTAACTTTGTTTAGAAATAAGCAATAACTTTATTGTTACGTCAGTTTTGTACATTTATTGTACAAATAAATATTATACAGTATATTTTTAAGCAACTATGGCAAATACTTAATTACGTACAGGTACATAAATTCTGCTAATAGAATTTGATTATAAGGTGTAACTGTATTGCGATTCACGGGATTAATTACGATAATACGATTATTAGTTTTGAATCATACCTTAATATTAAACATGCATTGTAACTTGATTTCCTTCCTAAATAATGATACTGAAGAGTAATTAAATTTTTCCTGAATGTTTATTAAATCATGGTTATCCTGTTTCTTTATACACAATTCTTTTACGATTAAAAAGTTAATATGTATCCACATTGATTAGGTCTTTTAAATAATTTACGAATTTATTTTATAATAAAATATCATGTTGACATTCTTATTTTAATTGCCATTAAAAAAATGGCGTTAAATATGCAAAAAGGAAAAAGAGTGTAATATAATTAATCGTCTCTTGAGTCAATTAAATGATCCCCATATACGATATAATGTTGTAAATAAATTACAAATATAAATTTACTATTCAGTTACATTCTCTACATGCACCAATGTAACTGCACAAAAGAGTACACGTGATAATCTCCGATTATTTTTTGTCACATGATAATAAAATATGCTTTTTCACTTTCTAGTTAATAATTGAACACTTTTTTCGTCTAGTGCAGTGAGGTATATTGAATATCATAATATTATTGTCACTGGCTCTCTATAGATAGTATTAGTTTGAAACTAGTTTGAAACAACATCTCTTTTGCATCTTTCCGTAATTTTTTTTGTACAGGCGTATAAACCTATAAGGAATTGAATTCAATTCGAAATATTTTATAGGTGTAGCATTAAGAATTTAGAAATTGATAAAAAGATTATAGGTCGTAATGTAATAATGGAAGACAAAGATCGAAATGTAGGTGGTAGCTTGATGCGATATAGCTATCGTTAATAGAAACGGTGTGACTAAAATAATTATATATTACAATAGAATTTGATATATCTCAACTGTATTCGCACTATTTCTGTATTTCTTTGAAGTACCATCGAATTTTCTAAGTATACATATGTAAGAAAGTAATATTCATGAAAAGATGCAATTTGAAATGAAATGTTTGCACAACAACTTCGTTGATTCACGAGAAGAGAATGATATTTCGCCGTAAACGAGTTCAGAAGTAATAAGATAAAGAAGAACATTTTTAGAATAAATTAGAAAACACTTAGGCAGTAATATGTTCATTATATCGTTAACTTATATAACGCTTTCGCGTGATATCGGATAAATTCGTTTGAATAAATAAATGGTCTTCAGGAAACGAGGTCGTACAAATTTTAAAATATCGGAATATTTCGAAACTTAACAACACCAGGCTAGACAATTATACTTTCTAACAGTTTAAACCATATGGCACATGAATCAATTGAACAAATCACATTCCCAGCGTGCTTCCACGCTCCAACTTAGATAAAATCAGATCTAAATAGATTCTTCGACTCCCTGTCGTTTCGTACCATTTCAATTAGACCTCGCAACTTAACATAAAATCAACGAAAAATATGACCATTAAAACATGATCAGATTATTTGATTATTTTTTCTACGCAAATCGAACGAATCTGGCAGCTGTACGGTTAAATATAAAAAAATATCGCTCTAATTCTTCTATCATTATCGTACAAGAATCATCGAAGTCTCTTCTTGAACAATGGAAGACTGATTTCTACGAACTTGCTACGAACAAAACGGATTATGGTATAGTAGTTACACAAGTGCTACTATGCGTTGTCGTTGCTTTCGAAGAATTATTATCGTTACTGAACTTCGTCTTCGACCTGAAAAATTTTAAGTTCGGTGGGAGTGTGTGTTAACGAGCAAAGTGTTGAAAAAAGCGAACGCTCATCGTTCCTGCCAGAATTTTCAAATTTTCTCCATTAATACCAATTAATACCGATTAATACCGATACGATTTTCATCTCATATAGAGGTTGTGGTATGATGATCCGCCCCGTTTTGGGTCTGTGTATTGTGTGGCAACGAAGCTAGCTCGTTTCTGCTTAAATAATTCACAATTCCTGCTCCCAGAGAATCGCCTACCACGTTCACCGTCGTCCTGCAACGATCTCTGCAAATCCAACGATTAACGTTTCATATAAATCCGATATTAGCTTAATGAACAAATTAGACGAAGTATACTAGTGGGGAATGAGCAAAGGCAAGTGCTTACAACAACCAATCGACAGCGATAACTAGGAAAACATCGTCAGCCGGAAGTCGAACCGTATCCAGCACCATTACCATCGTCACCAGACCTGCCTGCGGGATACCAGCTGCTCCGATACTTGCAGCAGTTGCCGTAATACTAAAGAAATTTTTGTGTAAGTTTTAACGCTTCATAAAGAAAACTTTGTTTTATATTTTAGTTACCTGACTGCTACCAGCTGCCCAAAGCTGAGACTAACTTGACGCACTTGCGCGATGAAAATCGCAGCCACGGCTTCGTACAGGGCAGTACCGTCCATGTTAATGGTAGCACCAATCGGTAGGACGAATCTGGTAATTCGTGGATCGACGTTGTTTCGCTCTTCCAGACAATTGATAGCGATTGGAAGCGTGGCGGAACTCGAGGATGTACCGAACGCAGTGATCAACGCTTGGGCCATATTGGATATGTACCTGAACGGGTTCTGTTTTGTTATTACAAAGTATAGTAATGGAAGAACTATGAAACCGTGTATAAAGAGACCAATTAAGACAGTGAGGAAGTACATTCCTAGCTGAGCAACCACTTCGTCCAGTGACTGCATGTCAGTAATTTTCGAGGCTACCAGAAAGAAGACACCCACGGGCGACAACCTGCAGAATAAAATATTTCATTATCACGCGAAAGAATTATACAATTTATTTTCGTGATGTATAAATTCGTGATAACGTAGATAGAATTCGGGACGTTATTGTCTGGGACTGAATGGTACCGCGAGAAAGTTGGAGACCGGAATACCTTTAACAAGGTAGTTTCGTCAAATATGAATTTACCAAATCACCCAATGAGTAATCAACATCATGGCGCCGGATAAGGACTCGAAAAACATGAGCAGCGGTTTGCCCTGTTCTTGCATTTTTCCTAGTGTTATACCTAGCACCGTGGCAAAGACAACCAGGCCCATGATGTTCATTCCCGGCACGCTCTTTTGCACTGGTTCCCAATCATCCATGTTACCTATTTCAACAAACAATGTATTAAGATATTCATTGTAACTACTATAGTTTGCTAGATTTTTTTTAATAAAATTAGACGATTTTTCTTTTTTAGGGAAGATTTCAACCTGATGTACTGTTTGCTGGTTTCTGCATTTCCGTCCTATGTTGAGAGATACACGCTTCTACTAGATTCGGAGGAAACATATTCCGAATTAAGTCCATCAACGTATCGATGGTTGAAACGTTTTGAGATCGTTCTTTTGGTTTAATATCCGGATCATTTCCTACACCCGGTTGAATACTAATTACCAAAATGATACCTGAAAAGAAATCATACATTTTTTTAATACGCGTGAAACGCTTTATATTACACTAATACCACATTGTTATCGCGAAACTACGGATGTTTATGTAAATTCTGTATCATCTTTGTTACGTCGCGTAAGACGGTCCGTGCGACGTCCCTCATGGTCTGGCCGCCGAGGCCCACACACCGTTACACTGACCCTCGATAAACATAAGAAACCACCATAAACCGAATCTTCTCAGTTTAATTTCTATTCATATAAGTATTTTCGGTTTGTGGATGGTCCTTAAAACAGTCTTTAGGTTTATCGCACGTTCTTATAACTTACGGAGAAAGCGGTTGTTTGTCTATTAAAAATGGCAGGTATTTCCCATTAAAAAGGACAACCATACCGAGCTTTGCTCCGTAATTGTACGAGACGGGTCATCACTGTTCTTCCAAACGTCGTGCAGTCAACACGACTGTTCCTATAAGCTTCGCGTAGTCAACTTAAAACGTAGTCCTCACTTCGATCAAACTGATATTATCTTAATCTATTCTTTATTACTACTACTCATCTATCAAGTGTATTATTCTTCATCACCTGTATCAATTATCTCTTCCGCCACGACGGAATCTCAAGTGTAACAAGTTGTTAAAATATAAATATTATAAAACTGTAGACTACAGTTTTATTCCCCAACAAATACCCTTATTATCCCACAAGAAATAAGGGGATCGACCTGTTCGTGGCGTCGATTGTTATAATCGTAACGGGAATTTACGTTGACGCGCTTCAACGCGATCGCGTCTCCCCGCGACTGGACGACAAAACAATCTTAATATCGTTTTCCTTTTTCTTTTTTTTTTTTTTTGTCATTACTCCATCGATATACTACTATTCCTATAACATGTCACGACGTTGTTTCTCTACATTCTACACGATACTCCGCCTGCTCTACTACTATTACAGTCTGTCACACAAGAGCGTGTCTGCGATATTTCTGTAAATATTTATATATTTGTAAAAAAATTTATATGAATTGAATCTACATCTAAAACACTAATACGCTATTACAGTAGGGTGTCCAATCTCCTCCATTAGCGATTATAGCTTGACATCGTTTCGGCATACTCTCGACTAATTTTTGAGCGTAGGATTCTGGTAACGACCTCCATATCTTTCGAATGTGATGTACAAGTGTTCTTATTTTTGTGATACGTCTTCCTCTCAGCTTGCCTAATAGGACACCATGCCCAAAACGAAGATTCATCAGTGAATATTATATTACTCCAATCACGATCTCTGTTTTCATTCGCCCATGCCAGACGATTTTCGACGTTTCGCGTACGCGGCACTCATATTAAAAAGCTCTGTTCCTTTCACTGTTTCAAATGAAACTGAAAGGTATTCAGCAACGCGTATTAGAGAAGTTTTCGTTTGTTTACATTCTTTTTATCTCATTCTGATTAGGTGTCAGGTTTCGCAGATATCGCAGACACGCTCTTGTGTGACAGACTGTATGTTGCCACTCTAGTATATATATTAAGTAACTTTGGAATATTAGAAATCTGTTAGCTTTACTCACCTAATATAACGGCACTAACAGTGGTCACCATGTAATACACTATAGCACGCATGCCAATTTTGCCGCTCAATGACAAATCGAGAGATCCAATGGCCGAGACTAAGCTAGATATAATCAGTGGTAGGATCAAGCTCTTCAACATCCTCAGAAACAAATCTCCTAAATAGTTGATGTACATGATCTCGCGGTGTGTCCATCCTTGACTCCGCACGTTCCTCAAGATAATACCAAGGATCACTCCTCCGAACACACCGACGACGGTTAAAATGGTCAGAGAATTGTGCCTGAAACATGATCGAATCTTCTCCTGTCTGGTCTTTGGCCTTTTGTTCGGCTCTTGGGGGTAATACGAAGTTCGTTCGGTGATCTTGCATTGTGTATCGGACCCTGACAATGGTGACCTGAAATAGACATTCACAATTAAATGGCTTTCTTCATAACGTACTCACAATGGTTGTTATTCCGAAAACAGATGATTTACCGGTACAAGGGGTTAATTGAGATAAATAATCCCTTAACGGCGTTAACGGGTCTGATAACTTGGTTTGACTAGTTTTAATGACAACCGACTAAACGACGCGAGTATTAGAAGAAAGAATGAAATTCCGTTACATTTTGGGAAAAGGTGATGTTATCTACAAATAGTCAAGACTCATTTGCATATGTAACTTTTTCTGTATAATATTCATTTAGTTATTTTTATGTAGTAGCTACTTTAGTAGTTTCTTTGAATCATAAGTGATTGTAGCTTTTCTGGTATATTGTCTTATTTCTTTGCGTGGTGTGTCATTCCCTATTTGCATATGCGTTGGCAACTTCAATGAATTTTATATATTCGATCTGTGAACGATCGAGAGGCATGCGTGGCGCGAGTTAAGAATCTTAACACGATCGATTTCTAGGTGGAGTATACAGCTATTCCAAGCGATATTCTTAGAGTGCTCCTTCAGAAATGGTTTCAATAGTGTCTGCTTACCAAAGAAACTAAAAAATTAATTAAGTCAGTCGACTTGTTTAAGTCAAACCGTTTACGTTAGGTCATTCAAGTTACCTACACACACACACACAAATAAAAATTCTATTAAAATCGATAGCTTTCCTAATCTTCCATATTTGATCGTAAGTGGAAGACCTACATAACAGGCTCTACGAATATATTAAACTTTTATAAAATAGTATTTACGTAATGTGTGCAAATAGTAGCAGACTTTTTATGGTGTAATATTTTAGTCATGACAGCATGAAAGGTTGAAGGTCTTGAATGATTAATAGCTCCTTGATAAATATGCATCCGAGTAACAGAAGTTTTAAATATAGCTATAATATATATTGATATTATTACGTTGGTATCTGGTCATATAAATATTATTCATTTACTACCTATATACATCAGCGTTTCAAACAACGTTATCAAATATGCATAGCGTAGCATAAATTTAAATTCAATTTACGAATAACTTTAACGCCTTTTATATCTGATTTTCAACATACGATAAATGTAATTTGCTAGCCGTGATTAACAAAACGCCGAGTGTTGAAGCTACACGTGCGGCGAGTATGCAGGAAAGCACGATGATTGGCAGTCATTTGTCCTAGCTTAATTATTGTTTCTCCGCACATATTTCACCGCGTCTTAATTCAACTATGCGTGAATAACATTTGACTCTAATCGAATTAATCCAGTCAATTCGTTTGACACGTAGAATTAGACGTTACTTGAATGCTTAATACTCCAATGGTTCGACTAACTTTCAACGATTACCGAATAACAAGTGAAACTAGTAACTCTTACTTTGATCTCAAGTATAGATACAACTCCATATAGATACAAAGATATTCGATCTTAGAGTTTTTCAATACGAAATACAAATTTCCGTGAATGTATCCACGTCTCAAATTCATCAAATTCATCAGTTTCAGATATCTGTCATCGTCGTTCAAGTTCTTGCTCATGATGTAGAAGATCGCTCGTAAAACGACACGTATATCGTAGAGATCTTGCGAGTCAAAAATCCATTCCTATCGAACATTCCTCATTTTCAAACGAACCACGTTCCGCGTTATACCGTGACACACGCGCTTACAGTTTGCGGTTACGAACAGTAGTTCGCTTCGATCGACATCTTCCTCGCATGTTTTACAAATTGAGAACAAAGTAAAAGGCGCCGATGCTTATCGTAACCTATCGTTTGAACTGAGGGTCAGTAGTCTTCGTTATGATTTGATTGAGTCTTTACAAGTGACCTCGTGTTAAGTACGCTTCGAGAGAGTTGCTGGCCACTCTTGAAAGTCTTGTTGCTCGCTAGTCGATGACCTTGCCGGGAGATACGTCGTTGCCCTTTCAGCCAGTTCTTGGACGTTCTAGCCCGATTATGTGTTAGAAAATTCTCAAACGTCGATAATTTTCTGTTAAAGCCCGAAGAACGTTACTTCGTTTAGCCAATTTATCAGAATCTTTAGCTTATATTCGAGTATATTTCGTAACAATAAAATGCTACCAGCTTAGATGACGATGCAATCTTCGTTTTCTTAGACCTTCCTTTTTCCTTTTACAAGCTTTCTTCCTCTCTTCTCTTGCGAATATATGGCAATTAAGCGATGCGTAGCGTTAAATTACATAAAGATTCGATGAAATTCAAACTAATACGGAATTCCTTGAACTTTGACGTTTGAATGTTGCAAAAGATCGAATAAAATGTTGTTCGCTGACAAGGTCACGCTAACGTGGATCATCCCGACAAAGTAGCATCGACGTTGGCCGGGATTAATCTTAACTGGTCCGACAATTATCAAATTGTACTTTCACGGTACGGCTTTTCGAGCGATCAGTTTCTGTGCTTTCTGATGTCACTTGGAATACTGCAAAAGGAAACGGTATGGCAAAAGTGAAAGGACTGTTTACTTTTCGTAGAAATGTCATAGGCTTAAAAGTAGATACCGGGTAAACCTCTGTTCAGTTTCGCAATTGTATCCTTTTACGCGAATTCATTAGTCGAACCGGTGATGTAAGTGAATTACACGAACGAGAAACTTCATCTGTCTGTCAATGTCGCCTTAATGGGCCCGCGCCTCGTACGATTTTAGCGCGAAACCACCGATCCAAACGATCTACAAGGTCTCCAAAAAGATTCGATAAAACTCACCGATGACGACAGAACTCGTCAAGGTATTTTACAGAGTTTCAAAGATGTTTCTGTTACCACAAGTCACCAACGCGCGATATCCAATTTCCAAAACTTGCATAAATATCACTGTCCAGTGATTGGATCCATAAGCATTAGGTCCGTCTTCAAAATTAATCGCGTCCTAATTATTTGTATAAAATCCAAAGAAAACGAAACTGAATGTGATCTGTGATGAGAAAAATGAAATATAGCAAGATGGAAGAAAAGCAAAGACAAAGTTAGCGATAAGAGGCAGAGGAAAGGAAGAAAACTGAATGAATACGTACAGTTCAGTGGCGACTTCCATGATGCCCGTCTGGAGTGCTGGCCTACGTTTGCGTGGTGTTGGTATCCCGACGAAAGACGGTGGTCAACCGTTCGCATAGAGCGTCACTTCCGGTTAGCCGGAAGCGGCTGCTGTGTGTGCGGCTCGCGCCCCGATGGGGAAGGGAAGGCGGCGTGGAACGAGCAGGAGAGGTCGAGAGGCTCAAAAGGGATCGACGATATCCGATCCGTTGATCCGTTGATCGCCGATGATGGTATTGGCCTCGGATTCTAACTTCTTGGATCGCTGTTGTCATCGTAGAGGGAGGAAAGAAAAAAAAGAACGAGGAACCATTATACGTATAGATCTTTATAGATCTTATTTACAGAAGAATGATCTCGAGGACGTACAGGTATAAACTACGTGATGGTATTAGAGTGGAATTATCGGAGGAAAAAGTTATACAAAATACGTCTATATGCTTCTAAGTATTAAAATATATATTATTACATGTGCTCATAAAGGTTTTGCGAAAGATGCACTTGTACCACTTTCTCATATTGTCGAATGTTGGGGTGATCCGTAAACTTCCTTCAGGAGTCGTCGAATCTTTTTACGTTGAATTGTTTCTATGCCTAAAGTTGACGTTTCCACGAGTGGGAGGTCGTTACGGCTGACCAAAACGTTCAGGTTTCATGCGTGTTTTCTTCGTATACTGTTAACCCTTATATACTACCAATGTTTTAACGGTAGAAATATACTAAGAGAATACGATACAAAGGACTCGAAGGATTCTAATTAACAGCCGAAAGCTACTCAAATGTTCTAAATGTAAGAACGATAAATCCATCGATCCGAAGTATTCCAATTAATATCTGGAATTCCCAAGATGTTTTGCATACAAATAGATATTGTATCGTACAATGTAGTTTAACTATCGCTTGCGATTATCCAACGAAATCCAATTACAAATACGAAGCGATCGCCGATCTGGTGAATCGAAAAAGAACAGTAATTACATGCGGAAGTCTCCAAGCTCGTCATACCATTGGAGACGGTGAGCGTGGAAGTGGCAGAGGTTGGAAGCGAATGGTTCTTCGAAAGAGAGGAAGGTAAAGGTGGGCAGATACATTGTGCTCGTGGTGTAAACACTCAGGGAGAAAGTGAGTCGAGATTTTAATGAAAATGTACGTATATACGTGGTTAGGTGCTCGCGTACCGGGTGAACGTCGACGGGTACTCGTGCTCGACCAGGAGAGGATGTGTGCTGATAGAGCTCTCAATCTGTGCCACCTTGGGTGGTACGATTAGCTATGGTGATCCCCCTACGACGATCTCTTCCTGCCGTGCTGGCCTATCATCGTCAGATATATTACAAATACGTGCAACTACGACCCCATCGGGAGCACCGGGTCTATTGTTTGTCGCCTGCCCTGTCTATCTCTGTTTCTCTCCTCAAATCACCTTCCTCCGATCATGTACACCGATCCCTTCCTTCCGACTTCCACAATAAACCTCCTCTTCCTCCGACGTCTCTTCTCCTAACGGGATTAAATCGATGACAATGATGATAACGACGATATTGATGACGGTGCTCGTGAATCTTCGATCGAAGAACGAATCACGACGTTCAGCTTCTTCGGAGATCGATGGTTTCTCGATCTGCGAAGGAAAGTTACTTGATTAGACTTATTAGTCTTGAACAGCTTGTCGTCTCTAACGTTCGAAAATTTCTCTGCTTTGCGTTTAAACTAATTCTATGCCCGCAACATTGACCCTTAGTGGTTAATGGATTAATGTGTAGAAGAGATTCGTAAATTTGTAAAGTTCTACAGCTTCGAAACTCTTTCTTCGGTTCAAGCACGATGGATAAAGGGAACGAACGAAAAAAAGAAATGGCAACTTCTTTTTCGTAGGCGGTCATTCGAAAGGAGGAAGGAAGTTGTAATACTTTCGGGCATCTCTGGCTGACAGGACGGGTCGAGATGGGTCAAGTTTATAATTAATTTCGTTCGAGTCGTGCGCCGAATTGAACGAAGAAATGGCCACCCGTACGTTTCACGAATCTCGTATCTCGGAGTCCTAAATTGTAAAATCCTTTCACGTGTAAGCAAAACGCGTTAAGTAGGTCATTTTTGTCGTTTCGTGTCAAGAGGAAGAAAGCTTTAACGGATTGTTCGCGCGAAACAACACCTTTCGCTGTTATTCGGGCCATTAGAGTGTTTCTTCAGTTCGACGGAATCTAGAAACAACGCGTGTTCCACCTAGATATACATTACGATATGTAGAAAATACGTTTCCAAATATCATATTTTTCTCCTTTTTTCCAGATTTATGGAGTTCCATCAAATTTTATAGACATACGTATAAATGATATTACGTTTGAACGAAGCCTTGATTTATTCTTCTTCTCTTTCTTATTTCGAAATAATGGCGATGAGTGGAAAGTAGAAAATACGAAATAACAATTCTTTGAACAAATCGTGTCTTTTATCGCGCCGATTTATGGAAACGATTACGTATTCGTCCATAAAGAACCACAATGAATTAAACAATTATATGGTCGCGCAAATGTATATTCGCGATTAGTCATCGACGCGTATTCATTACGTGATCATAACGAATGTTACGTGATCATAACTTTGCATAATTTGATGCAAGAGATCTGAGGAGTAAGGAGCATTAATTATCCTGACTAATTGCGAGACCTGCTCGAATTTCAAGGTAAATTAACAACATTTTAAATGCAAATTCTCATCTTAGTTTATAGATTTGCACGCGATGTTTGTCTTCTGTTATTATGAAAAAAAAAAAAAATTAAAAAATAAAAAACTGAGGAAAGTCAACGTGGTTCACGGACTCGTAAATTGGCCTTAACGTGGAACAGCTTCAAAGTGTTGCACGATAATGTTCATTCATTTATACTACATAAAATAGCCCCACAACCACGAATTACCGGCAATTTAATGAACTATTATAAAACCGGACCGTGACGCAATCAGCTGATGATTACAAGTAGCTATGGGATCAAAACGTAGGCGGAAACTTCGAATGTTCTTTTGTGAACGTTCCTTCGTTTTAAGTAAACGTGTACCCATCGTATTAGACCGTTTTTAGTTTATCGAGTTAGTGAACAGCAGCACGACATACGCCTATTTTACCGTTACATCGAATAAAACGACCAACGTATGAAAATGTTCGTTTGGGATTAAAGGATAGTAAAAGTGGCAATTAGAATGCACTGAGAGTCAAATTGGCTCTTCTATCTCTTGATAGGCAGTAACACAGTTTAATCGAATGGAGGATGCTTTTACCATTACTGTTAATAAGAAAGGTATTTTCATTACAATAGAATTCCATTTATCTGAACTTGTCGAACCGAGGGACAAACAATTTATACAATTGGAGTTTGATATAACAATAGGAGCTCGCGTATTTTACCCGCTGCCTATTTTTCGTTCACATAATAGGCGCTCGCGTGAATCCAAGCAGTAAAAGTTCAGTTAATCGGACATTAATTAAAATTTCGTTCCTATAAATGAACTTCTACTGTGCAGTGTTAAATACGTATGGTGTATCATATTCATTGTAATGTTCAGCCAGGTGAATGGTTCACTTTTACCCGTACATTTAATTGAACGAGAACGCGTTACCCTTTTCTCATTACGTGCAATTATATCGATAAATTGTTCGTCCTGCACGATGCAAATGAAATTTCATTGCGTGCTTAAAAATATGGGGAAATTGAATAAACGATAGGAGAGAATTTAAATCTTTTCCTTCCACTCTCGAAACATTGGAAATTTCTATTAAAAAATTTTAATTCCCATCGATGGCAGTCAAATTTCGTGCGTTTAAAACTTCGCGGTGGCGATTTGCCATTTGGCGAATGCGCGATTGGTTCCCCACCTTAACTAGTACACCATTTTTTCTTTTTTCTAACTAATTAACAGTTATTTAAAATGATTTTCAACGGCTATCAACTTTCATTTTCTTATAAACCTTGAATCAACCAATTAGCTGCAATTGTAAAGACACTATAATTTTCAATTTTGCACGGGTATTATTAACAAACATTATCTTCTCATATAACGAATATTATACGAGATAAGTTTATCAATCAAGGCCTTCCGACAGTTCGAAATACATATATGTACGTAATAAGTTTTCATGATCTACAAAATGACTCCTGCGGATATTTTTCTAGAAACGATAACCTTGATCTTTACTGGATGACTTAGAGAAAGACCGCAGGAAACTGCGTTTATCAACTCGAATAACAAACGGGTCTTTTTGTTATCGAACTATTCGCGTCAGTTGGCTAATAGTTCTAATTTCAAAATTGACAAGATGGTCCGAAGAAAATGACGTATATTATCATCTTTTTATATAAATTTTTAAGACAATAATTGGAGTATTATTAAGCAATATCGTACAAGTATTTACACACTCGTATTTCAATGCAAATTTCAACGATAAAATTGTATTGCGCGACAACTTACCTGATTCTCAAATAGTACGATATCAGTATATTCATTAACAAAGTATATAGATAATTTGTTATTCAGAAACACAGTTTATGTTCTAACGCGATGAAAGCGTAAACATAATGTTTTTACTACACTTTTTACATTACATTAAACGAATATGTATATATATATATGTGTATATAACTAATTAATATAATGTCCAACGCTATTAAGAAAGTTGATACTTTATTGAATCGCAATATCTTTTTCCTTCTTCATCAGTTAATTCTTGTTTTTCAAACAGCTACAACAAATGTTTCAGTGTACTATTTAATAGACTCAGGATCAAGAAAGTTACGTACAGTCTGTCACACAAGAGCGTGTCTGCGATATCTGCGAAACCTGACACCTAATCAGAATGAGATAAAAAGAATGTAAACAAACGAAAACTTCTCTAATACGCGTTGCTGAATACCTTTCAGTTTCATTTGAAACAGTGAAAGGAACAGAGCTTTTTAATATGAGTGCCGCGTACGCGAAACGTCGAAAATTGTCTGGCATGGGCGAATGAAAACAGAGATCGTGATTGGAGTAATATAATATTCACTGATGAATCTTCGTTTTGGGCATGGTGTCCTATTAGGCAAGCTGAGAGGAAGACGTATCACAAAAATAAGAACACTTGTACATCACATTCGAAAGATATGGAGGTCGTTACCAGAATCCTACGCTCAAAAATTAGTCGAGAGTATGCCGAAACGATGTCAAGCTATAATCGCTAATGGAGGAGATTGGACACCCTACTGTAATAGCGTATTAGTGTTTTAGATGTAGATTCAATTCATATAAATTTTTTTACAAATATATAAATATTTACAGAAATATCGCAGACACGCTCTTGTGTGACAGACTGTAACTATAAACAGCATGGCGAAGCAAGACAGTAAAAAATAAGATGCAAGTAATAAAAGATCAAGTCAATTAGACGCGTAACCACGACGAGCATAAGAAAAGAAAATGAATCTATTTTCGATAAATTAGCAATTATATTTAGTTGCGACTACATATTTATTTGCAATCAATAGTTTCGTCTTTCGATGATGATACGATGGCCGCTTCGTCAAATCGAACGTCATCGATGCTCATTTCTAGCTATTCTGAAATATACTGTGTCGGTTTGGAGATTCATATTTGTCACGTGGTTTCCTTTCTTAAGTTACGAGCGAAATGATCGAACAAGTTAAAGGCCGAACAAACCATAACCTCGTTTCTATTCACGGGTTTATATAAGGCATATACCAATCTTTTCATAAAAAAAGGATGAGGTTGCATTTATCCGTAAATTTAAAAGTGAGATTTAATTATTCATGACGATTTGTTTAGCGTTATATGTCTAGAAATTTATATTTTTTATTTAGAAGAAAAAGGATTGTTTAGGATGTATAGAAAGAAGAAAAAGATTTAACTAATTTTAATATTCAGTTTTCGAAAAAATAGAAACGTGATTGAAACAATTCATTTGTCGAAAACATAGTACTTATTAGAAATAAAACGATCTATAACGACTGTGATAAAAACTTCCAATGTACCATAGCTGCACCGTGTATTAACATAATGGTAATGAAGTTTATACAAGAAACATTTGTCTGTACTCGATGATAAAATTAATGCGCGGTAAGAAAATCTCTGTTTGAATAGGTGATAAGTTTAAGCAAACGTATTCGACTCTTAACTTCATAATCCTATTAATAAATAAATATTTGTTGAAAACCATCATGTTGAAAGCAAACTGAAATCCAGATGTTCCATATGTTGGTCGTTGTGTTCATATTATACGATTAGTGTATTTAATAGATAAGTATTATAAGATGCCCCAGAGTTTATCAAGGTAACCAGCAAGGCGTTATATTTCCTGTTCATTTTATATGTACTTACATAATTTTGTATCATCATATTGCGACATGTTTACAGATAATATAAGACTGATAAAATGACATAGTCTGCCATCGAGTATGATTTGTCATTTAATTATGTACATATATATATATATATATATATGTGTGATATTTAGAAGTTTTAATCAGTGGTGAGTATGCCATCTCTATAATTTTGACCACAGTTTGTATAGTAATACGCTTATCGATAATCTAACTGTGCTACGATTCTCGAATTGCTAATCTCGCTCTCACTTCAATAAATGTGAACCTCCTTAATGATTAAGAAAGAACTAACGCAAAATGAAAATGGGAAATTGAATTGAGATTGAAATGAAAAATCACTCGAGAAAGGTGACTCGATGAATATAACAAGTTCACCTTCGAATCTCTTTTTAGGATGTCTTGCCATAGTGTAATCGATAGTTTCATTCGTACACGTATTTCTATTTTCTAAAATGATAATAGACAAGCCAAGAACAATAAATTTCACTTCTATTACTTGGAACTTGTTTCAAACTTATATGTTTCAAAATAAATGATAAATGACTACAAAATATGCATCTCTTTTATGATAGATGCGAATATAATGGCTAAATGCTTCATATTACGCCTGTGACTATACAGTTCTTCAAACTGCAATGCAATTAAATATAGATTATATTCTAAAAGAACATTATACTTACTAATGAAAAGCGTAAGTACGAAAGTCTCTCATGTATTATATCTTTTTTGTATAACAAATAATGCGCGCGGAAATTTTAATTTAAAATTAAAGACGACGTTTTATTATATATTCAGCTTGTACAAGTCTAAGATACAAAATCATAAACAATGAAAAACAGACTTAAGTATCTTTTCGTAATTATCTCTCGATTGATATTTTTACACTTTTATCACCGACACGTGTTAGGACTGTATCGTATATTTCTTTCAAACTTACAAATCACAAGATTGCATTCTATGTTTCCCCATACCAAGGAATATTTGTACTTACAAGTTATCATTTTTTATCTTTGAACAGACAAAATATTAAATTCTTTAACGTCAATTATAACTCGTATATTGATATAATTGTGACAATTGTGACAAGTTATGCAGGACATACAGTGGACCCCATTTATATTTTTAAAACACACAATAACCTTTTTAAAATTGAACTAAACGGCTTGAATTTTTTTGACGAGTTAGAGGGGTTATCCGGATGACGTATAAACAAAATTTTAAAGAAATTTCAATTAATCGGAATCACGAAGAAATAAGTAAAGGCCATTTTTTGTAATATTTTTATTTCAACTTGTAAAAAAAATTTAAAGGACACGTTTCAAAGATATATGCCAATTGTACACAAGCTGAAATTGATGAAAAAATGATGAAAATCGCAGTTTTTCACGATTTTCAGTCTAAAATCTAAAGATTCGTACATCTCTCGACACCTGCCGCTTATTTTCGCATCAACCAATTTCGATAAAATTTTCAACATGGTATATAACTGGCACAAATCTTCGAAACGTGTTGCTTAAATTTTCATTGCAGGCTTAGGAAAAACCAATTGCAATTTTTTTTTAATTTTGTTTATACGTCATCTACTAAACTAATCCTTCTAACGTGTAAAAAAAATTCGTCGTTTGGTTCGCTTTTAAAAAAGTTATTCTGTTTTGAAGAGCGTACGAATATTAATAGAAACTACCGCATAATTAAAGTAGAAATGAAATTTCCTACCTGTAACAATTGTACGTCGATGATTTTTGTCTATTTCTGTATTTGGAACAAAACACTACGCGTGCACATTAAATACGGACCGATTTCGTTTGTGACAAAACGCGTTTACGAAAACGATTATTTTCTGGAAAAATTATAACAGGTTCGTTTCGGTTCAGATAATAGAAAGAACAAAAGGCATGTACAAATACGATGCTGCACTAGTTATACCGCGATTTCATGTACCTATACTCTGTGATGACAGTCGCGGGACTGTGCTACAACTAGAAGCGTCTAATTCGAACCAAATGTTCGAAAAGCGCGCGAGTGGTGGGGAAATTGGAAAGAAGGGAGAAAGAAACCAGTTCTATGGCCGCTTGACGTGATTGGTGCCCGAGTAACTTTCAGTTACTGATTAGACCAATCGCGTTCACCTACTTGAATTGAAGTTCCACCAGTTGACGCACATCCTCTGCGCAGAGGCGGTAAACCATAAGCGATTCTATCCGAATTTAAATTGCATTGCTAAATCCGTTTGTTAAAAGCATAATTAAAATTAATAAAATATGCGTATATATAAGGACTATTCCGTACTAAAGTAAAGTATTTTAATTCGTTTTATTCGTTTTATTTGATACACGTGTGTATACGTGTGCTTTCTTAAAGCAATAGGACATATTATAACTTAATTCGAATATTTTAAAGTGTATATACATTATATAGTTAATTGACCATATTCAGGACGTAGCTTAAAATTAAGGGCAGCAGGAGCGACAGTACTCAACCAACTGACTATTTTGTTTTTACTGAAAGGAAAGAAAATAATTCATTCATTTGTATTTATAAATAATTTTACTATTGCTAAATATTTACAAGACGATTTTTTTCTTCTTTCTATACCTCTTACCTGTTACTTGTAATTTGTAAAAGCTCATGAGACATACAAGGATGCAAGTGTAGAAAAGGTGTACCTAATATAGGATGTATAGCTTGAGATAAATCCTTGTATTTCAATTCTCCGTTACGAACGAGGGATTGTGCTTCTTCCACGGATATTGGATTAATACCTGGGAAATCTATAAAAGTTAATTATACAAAAACGTCAAACACATGAAACGGTTGTATGAAAAGATGACAAGAAAACGGCGAATTCGTTTAAAAATACGAGACACTGAAAAATTATTCGCAAATTCATGCATTGCCGTAAAACATAGATTTCCTCTATTTCTCTCTCCTTCAGTCACTCTTAATCTCTTTGCTAACTTCTTAGCCTAGTTTGAGATAGGCTACAATCGAAGGAGCAATCAGCATTATGTCGCCTGCCGCTTTCAACAGGCTGTACATACCCGATTAAGGTCTAGTGGTGATCAGAGAACAATTGTAATAGATGTTTCGTATTTTGATGTATAGTCGTTATAAAATTAACGACATTCACAAGATATCATTAAAAATGAATCGTAAAGATGATCTTTTTTTTCTTTGTAACGTTTCTTTAGAATTTTCTAATGGTTCGAATAAATATGGCGCGTTCACCTGATTTCCACCCATTAAAATAAAGTATCGGGACGCTGTAGCTCATGGACCATAACACATGATGTTCTGTAACTAATGGTTTCTCGATAGGACAAGTGGCCTCAAAAGGATCTTGTTTCAATACAAAGTCGAAATCATCAGCGGAGTCGTTATTTTTTGGTATCGAATAATCATTTAAGTTACTATTACTGCATATGTATTGTCTCTTTTGGCGGACAATGTATGCCTCTCCTGGCACATTCTGCAAATCGTGTATGGATGTTTGCTATTTTAAAAAACTCTTTTTGTTTGGGGATTTAAAATAGTTAAAAAATAACGGTCACCTTATTACCTCGAAGTTGCCATCCGTCGGAGATTTCACTCGACATTTCTACGAACCTTTCAGCATTTTCGAGAAATTCATCCCACGTGATCGTACCTGGACCGTCCATTGATATTTGTCAAATCAGACAAATGTGGTACTAGTTGTGTTTATATTTTTTTGCAATGTGTCGTTAAGGTAATCCTTTACGTTCTAAGAATTCACAACCCTGGTGACAAGCAACAAATTTCGTAAAAATTTATTATATACAAATACTATGTATTCAGTTCTGCATTATAGAATTATAACTTTATACATTACGCAGCACATGAACTAAGATGTTACATTGTGTACTATACAAGTTATAAGTATATAGGTATTTATTGATAAGTAACGAAAATAAATGACAAATCAAGGAGTCCTTTTAATTTCGCGAAAATAAAACGCTACTACGCCAGTAATAATATTAATTCTGTTGCGATCCTCAAATTTTTATGTAAAAATCTTGCTTTAATGTTTTAAGAAAAACTTTAGCAAAAAATTAAAGTTAAAAGTTCTTTCGCATTTTCCTCAAATTGAAGAAATTCTTTAACAATAGGAAAACGCAACAAAATTAAAGATGAAAAGATCTATACATTTCCTTATAAAACTCAATATCTTATAATTTAGTTTCTTAATTGAAAGACTCGAGACTAATTTATAGTATATAGAATAAACAAAGATATTTAATCACAATAGATTCTACTGTTTTCTTATAAGTATGAACCTTTTGAAATAATTGTTCATAGTTTATAAAAATCAATGATACATTAATTCCATGATGAAGTTGAGAAAGGGGAAGCTGTACACCCGAAGGAATGGCTTGTCTCTTTTCCGTCCGACCCCTCGACGCTCAGTCAATTGTCGGCTATTTTGCATCGGCAATGTTCGCTAGTATTCGGTCATATTCGGTTATCCCCGCTATTGGATACCTGCGCCGATAGCTTGTATAATGTACGTGTGTGGTGTATACACAGATATACCCACCATGGAACCGTTAGCATCCAATACCAGGTAAAGTTGCAACCAGGAATGTAGCAATAATAGGTGCAATTGCACATAAGTATCTATTTTTCTATCACTAATTTTTATAACGCGTCTTCGATAAATATCTTACAAATAATATATCTATTCTTTTATAAAATATTATTCTGTATTTTTCTTATATTAATAAAAAAAAATAATTTCTTCAAACTTTTAAGATAGAAGTACATAAAAAATTTTAGTTTTGTATATATTAATAAAATGAACGAAAAAAATAGTAGATGAAAACATCATAGGATAGTTACAGCAAAATGTAGACTATTCAATTTGGAATTTATTAAAATGGGAAAATATTAACTTTACAACTATTGATGGATATACAGTAAAATTTCTATTAAAAAAATCAAAATAAAAAATATATTGAGATATATAATACAAAAAATCATTCAAATCTCCAAATATGCACCATGAATAAATCTAAATAAATCTAAAATAAAACCTAAAAAAAATTAACAATTTTGATCACTAGTTTAGTGTTAAAGTGAGATAATAAAGCGGAGTAATAAGATTTAACTTACGTACGGTCCTGACGTGAAAACCAATGGTTGCGCGCGCAGCTTTATGACCTATAGACGCAAAAAGGACAAAGAAGGAATAAGAACGAGAAAGACAACAGTGCTTCCCGTATTCCGTATATATGTATGCGTGTGAGAACTACGTGTAAGCCGTGTACGAAACACATTTCCGATCTTGCGCGTGTTTATACAAAAATAAGTTCACTTATATCTTGTGATTGTGTGCGTAAAAGTGACACCGTGGTTCGTTCACTACCTGCTAGGTAGGTGTGATACAAGAAGAAGAAAGGAAACAAAATAGAAACAGACAAACTCCTGTTGGTCGTCCCGTATGACCATCGAAGTATACACATCGAGGATCGTAAAATCGGCGTGTTGGTAAAGTGAACTTCACTTCTGACGAGGTGAAATACGAGTGTGTATGTCTGTCTGTCTGTCTGTCTGTATCTTTAATGAGGTGAGGCGGGACGAGGTGAAGCTTAGTTATAGGTGAGGTGAGGTAAGGTGAGCAGCAAGAGCGAGTCAGAGCTAAAGAGAGTGAAGAGTGAAGAGAGTGAAGTGACCGAGCGCTACTTGGGCATCGTGGTGAGAGGACGCACCGTCGTTTATGTTGAGTTTGTAAGACGCGACTTATGTACCACGCAAGTTTTTTTGATAATCAGTGAAGGAAAAAAGTCAAAGGAAAGGAAACAAAAGAGAAGAAAAAAGGCAAAGTGAGCTGCATTATAGGGGGGAGAAAGAATATAGTGGGAAGTCTACGAACGATGACGACGCGCGTTCGTTCCGCGGTCATGCGTCCACAATTGGCCGAGCCATGATGCAGAGTACTCTATCTAGTATAGGCTGCTGGCCGCGGCAGTGTACGACGTGTTTGTAACGTGTGTGTGACCCGATAGAATATACAATTCTCCGTTTCTGATAATTACGTTTCTTCCATTGAAACAAGTGTGTTAGAAGGTAGAAACATATACCTTCGGAAATCGAAGAACCACGTATCACGAGTATAGATATAGTAATTAGAAGCATATATTAAGTTGTACTGTCTGCCATTTCGTGCGGAACTTGCCACGGTGTCGGACATTGCTATCTGTGGAACGAAAACGGTGGTTCTGTTTACACTAGAAAAATTGACAGTCTTCGAGGATGTACGCAAAGGGAAAGGGGACTACGGTACCCTCAGATTCTCAAGCGAGAGAAAAGTAAGTATTATTTTTTATAATAAAATCTATCGTGCATTATGTATTTGTTGAAGTAAACGAGAAGGGGAAAAAAATTTTACCAATTGATCGACCAGTGACTCCATTTTTCTTTTTTTCTTTGTACCAAGCGTGCGTATACTACGTATATGCGTGTAGTAGGTAGTAGTTGATCTGCAAACCGGGCGATCGGATTCGTTGAATAATTCCGGCTTATTTAACACTGGAACTACCACAGTAATAAAAATCACAAATTTCTATTTTCTCATCGAAATTTTATAGATTTATTACAATACATTTTTCGGGATTCGAATGATTTTTTTTTATAAAGTTTGTTTGCGATAATTTCTTGTTTTTTTTTCCTTGCATTATATATGTATTTTTTCATTTATTTTTCATTTTAACTTCTTTGATACAAGTTTTATATTATAATTATTGAAGATAATATTTATGAGCTCTGTTATAATGAATATGAGGAAATCTTGATGCAAACTTAATGAATTAAAATAAAATAGTTAATACGTATTTTTGTAAAATTTCTTGTGATTTATAAGGAATCTGAGAAAATCTAGTCTTGTAATTAATTTTTATCAGTTGTAATTAATTATCGTTATAAAGTTAATCTAACAAATTTAGTTTTGAACTTTTATGAATCATATTGTTTATCTAAAATTGTCTTCCCTGTAACGTGATTTATCGTAAATTCGACTGAAGTGTATGCTATGACTCACTAGAATTACTTGTCTGGCAAAGCAGGCCGATCGGGCGCCATGTTTTTATCGTTTGCAACTTGCAACCAAGAAACAGTTTACGAAAAAATTAGTACGATAACACCTTCCATGACACCAATCATTGAAAATGTAATTTTTTAAATATTGGTAAATAATTCTAATTGTTTTTTCTTAGTTTTAAAAATATTATTCTGCAACTGTAATGCTGAATTTGTTGCATATAAACAAATTTATAATTTTTTAGTTTTGTTTCTTAAGTTGTTCGTTTATATACTAATAAAACTTTATAAAAATATCACTTATTAACTGTGATTGTACATTATTTATATTGTGTTTGTATTGTAAAATATTATAAAATATTATATATTGTAATATGCGTAAATATTTTTCCCAGATGCTTGTATTTCGTATTAGTGTACCTTTTTGGAAACGATAAACAACATTTTTATGTTACATAAAGATATTATTATATAATATGAAAATAATTTAAAGACAAAAAAATAAAGTAGTTTTATATTTATCTACAGATTATTTATAATATTTCAGGTTAGCCCTGTATGTGTACGAGTACTTATTACATGTTGGTGCACAAAAGGCGGCACAGACATTTTTGTCAGAGGTAATGATTTCAAATTGTTTTGAAAATTTAATGAAACCTATGAAAAAGATGATTATATTATTGGTATAATTATATCTTATTTTGTTACATAGATACGATGGGAAAAAAATATCACTCTTGGTGAACCGCCTGGATTTTTGCATTCTTGGTGGTGGTAAGCGTTAGACATTGTTTTATTCTTTTCCTACAAAAATAACAAAATTGCATTTTATTTATAAAATATTAATTTTCTTCAGAAAACATATTCATAATTTAATATGTTTTTCCTATATGCATACAAAATAATCAATTAAAAATATTTCAGTGTATTTTGGGACCTATATTCAGCAGCACCAGAACGACGGGATTCCTGTGAACACAGCAATGAAGCCAAAGCTTTTCATGATTATGTTAGTATAATTTTATAATGTAAAAGTTATATTTATATATTACAAATGTATAAACAAGAGATTATTTTTGTTCTCAGGGTTTTGTGAATAGTGGTTATGGTGTTAATGGCATTGCCCATGTAAGTTGAGTTGTATTATTTTCCATACCTATGAAATATGTTTATTCAATCATAGTGTTCTACCCTATATGAGTATTTTGATATGATCTAAGACCATGTACTTCTAAACTAGAGTATGTAGATAACAGGAATTGTTTTGAAGTTTGCATGTACATTTAACTGACATTTAAATGAATTATTAGATGTTGAAATTTGGCTGGTAGATAATTATCAGATGATTACAGAATGCTGGACCAGCGCCTTCACCTATAGGACAAATGCCACCCAATGATGGTATGCCTGGTGGTCCAATGCCTCCTGCTTTCTTTCCAGTAAGTTTTTTTACATCTTTATACTTATAAAAATATTATTTTACTTAATTTCATTGTGTGAATCAAAAAATTTGAAGAGTATTTGAATTATCTATGTCTGTTTATGTATTTTGTTAATGAATAATTACATTTATGTTCTGTTGTTTAAATATGAGTAAAAAGATTTAGATAAATGTTTATTTTTTTATAGAAAACATTATTATTTATTAACAATGGTTTTTTATTTCAAAGTAATCAACTATAAATTTTAAAATTCTCCTACTATAGTCTATAGTACAATTAATAGTATAATTAATATAGTATAATAGTATAATTAATATTGTGAAACATGCCTTTTATGTCTATATGTGCACATATACATACATCATGTGTATATTGTGTTTCAAGAAAGGGAGGGCAAGAAAATAAAAAAATAATTTTACTGCATATGATTATGTATAACATTGTAACCTAAGATATATTATTAAAAGTTTTTAAACTTAATTCTTCTAAAAGGAATAAAAACATTCTAATGTTTACAATCTTTATTATAGGGAAATCAGACATATTAACTGTATATAAACACATATCACAATATTTATATGTATATACATACATAAATATGTATAAATATCTGTTATCATTGTTATGCCTAGTTACAATTCTCATGCATTATAATTCTACACTTGATTCAAAGCTTTTAACATTTTATTAAATATATCAAGTATAATAAACGTTAGTAAATAAAATATCTTCTAACTGTAGATTGTTATTAATCAAGTACAGATTGTTAATAAGTTTACATTACATATTATTAAATACACCGTATAATAATATATATATTTTTTGACATTTGTTTTTCGGAATAAACAATAATGTTTCAATTTTACATAATACATAATCTAATTATCTATGATATACTGTTATAATAAATAGTTATATTTTATTGAAAACAATTCTATAAATATGATAGTAATTTGTATACTACATGTAAAAAATCTGTTATGTTATTCTTAATCTATGTATAATCAGACCCAAGTGTTACTAATTAGTACTAATGTTTCTTACACATAATAACACAATCCTGTACAATGTCATTTATCTGATTACTGTAAATGTACACAGTGTCCTTGAAACATATATTTTGTTTTGAAACAAGTGTACATTTGAATAAGATTCTCATGCCATGCTTGTCTATACTGTATCTATGTACTTATTTTCTCTCTGCTATGTATCTAACACTTGTATGTGCGTTCCTTTACCATTTTCACTTTTTGATCTCCTCTCTGCATAAAGCAGATTTCAGAAACTTACCAGGATAAATTTTGTATAGATGTTAGAGAATAGTTTTAGTTTGAATAATTTTAAATTGTAGGTCTATAATTGACAGTGTTCTACCTTGTGCTGACTTTAGTTCTATGCAAGAACATCACAGTTGTTTTGAAATAATAAAATATTGAATATATTTATCGAACTACATTTACAAAATATATTTGTTCCTTCATTCAAGTTATTACTTATAATACTTCTGATCTACCTTAATATCTTAGTATTACGATTTTCAGTCTGAGTTCTGAAAGTGAAAGCATATATTTACTCCTAGAGTAATATTTTAAGACGGATTTATCTTTCTACAATTCTTAATATATAACAAACTATAAAGATTAAAAATGTCAGCTAAGGTCACACTTTTTAGGATTTCTAATATATTTAATATAAAAGCCTGCATAGATAGTAGTCTAGCATTCAGTACAAGCGGTCTACGAATTTAGTGAAAATAATGTATGACTATCCTTTACATCATGGAAAAGATCAAATTTATATCTATATATGACATACATATATTTTATGTAATATAAGTTAAGTATACCCTTAGAAACTATAAACATTGTATTCTGTATAAATGGATAGTTTAATGATTCTATTAGAAAAATATATTCTCGTTGACCGCTTATTATAACATCTAAATAACAATATAAGTAGGTGAAAAAAATGTCTAGTTATGCATATATTGCTTGTTCGAATATTTATTGCCTTCTAAATTATTTTAGGATAACGATATATACGTTCAGATAGAAACAACACGATCTCACTTTGATACATCCGTATATATCCATAAAAGAAAATTATTTTATATATATATTTTTATTTATTTATTTATCTTTTTTTTAATTATCAAAATTTTGTTTTAGTGTGAAATGGGTGGGTGGGAGGGTATCCTCAGGCATTTAGTATCAAATTTTACTTCGTGGACAAAGTCGTAATTACGAAATGAAATATTGATTAACGTATGTAGGCTGAAATAAGTATCGTAAATGTAATCTTTATCGAAAACAATATTTATAACATTGTATTTTCGTAATTATAACTTCTAGATTTTTAAGGTGCTGACCAATATAGTATTAACACAATCATACCCAAGCCTTCTAGTCTAGCTGTTGCCTGGATCGCAGTGTTGCTACATGTCTGTCGTTTGCGTTGCTTGTTGCAGAACAACTCGACAATGCGACCATCTCCGCCCACACACCCCTCATCACAGCCATCCCCCCAGCACCCCCAGCCACCCCCGCCTCCACACTCGCAGATGATGTCCACTCAGGTAAGCCTCATTCGACACATACACTGTCACTCATGGAAAATCACTCAGTCCACTCTCATTATACCATATCATCGTGTACCTATGACTGTTTGCTCGAAATCGCTTCTTTTCCTACCAAAGTTATTTCTACTGTACAATTTTTAACCCGTCATTCTTCAAGTATAATGTATAGAATATACAAACAGGATTCGCTTAAATGGTTACGGATAATGATATTATTTTAAGCACAAATTTTTTGTATCTTTTTCTACATTTAAATACATTAACGATTAATACATGATTTTGCAATATTGTATTTATTATACTCCAAAAAGAAACAAAATAGTTTTATTGAATATATGTAACAACAGAAATTTTAAGGTAAGAATGAAGGTTTCTTTAATGTCGCACAATGTAAAAAAATGTTACATTATCATGTTTGTCTATAATGGGCTTGTTTTAAGGTAAGAGTTGTGTTAAATGCACATCGTACGTCGATTTAAATAATCTGTTCTTTGTTGAATATAAATCCCCATGGTTTGCAATTCTATTTGTACATTAACATAACACGCGTCCTCCAGATGCACTATGATGATTTCTATCAAAGTGCATATATTATATTGCCTAATGTGTGATCAATTGCTTGTTGCGGCTGCCTGGTGTGTCAGTTTTGTGATATACAATAGTTATAACATTCTGGGGTTTTAGCTATATAATTATATTGGCAAATATAATTTACTTAATGTATAACTTTCTGACTTGTTACAGTTCATGGGTCCTCGATATCCTGCTGGACCAAGACCTGGAGTACGTATGCCACAAATGGGAAATGATTTTAATGGGGTATGTTTTATTATTTTACCAACAGATCAAACTATTGTAAATAATGTACATTAAATTACGATTTGGAACGATTATTGACATATTGATATTTTTATTTAGCCACCTGGACAACCGATGATGCCAAATAGTATGGACCCAACTAGGCAAGGTAAGGGCTCAGTTATATGCTAGATTCACATTGATTTTTTTTCTGGCATTGACAATAATTGCGAGAGGAGAATGGCATAGACGCATGCATACCAAAAACCACACAGCAATAAATAAATCAGTAATTATTAAAAGTGGATTGGATTGCTGTGATGTGGAGTGGATTGGTTTTTGAATTGTCTAGTTACGTGCAGTGGTGTAGTTTTCAAGTTAAATCATTATAATTAGCATTATATATTTATATGACTCTGTGTATTCTTGCTTTCTTCTTTTGCATTCGAGATAAAGATACAAATTTAATGTTTCAGTGATGATTAGACTAAACATCTTAATAATAATGTAATGTTAGTATATATAATAGTCCTATGTATAATCCTATAGTTGTTATAATTGTTTAAGAATTTTTTACTGTAAAAATGTTGTTAGATATTTTTTAATACATTTTTTTAATTATCAAGAAATATTGTTTTAAATGATCTATAATCTTGTTGCGACATATAAATAAGGATTCAAATAAAAAAATCTGACGTGAATATATTATTTAACAGTATTTAACAATAAGGATTTAGAAGCAACTCGTTACTAGTATTTAAATATACAATACAACTTGTCGGTATATGCTATAACGATATATTTTCGTAGCATTAAAGTAATATTTACAACTTTATTCACTATGCGACCGCAAAGTAACTAGACCTTACCGCCATCAACCTGACCTTACCTACCTGCCGTACTAATGTGTGCTCTTGTGTTCCTCAGGCGAAGCTGGAGAATTTGTAGGGTGGCAAGGTAGGAAGCAACCCAGCAACCAAATCACACTCACATGACTTAGTCAAGCCTAACTATTATTTTTTCTCCTGCTCGTTTAAAGTTTCTGTTCTCACTTTTTATGAATAAATGCACTAGCTTCGTTTCTTTGTGCGATACTTGCTCATCCAATCTTGCATTCAGTATGCCGATCGTAATTTAATAATAATAGAATCAATGTGTTGAACTTCACTATGAGAACAGTTTTTTATGTACAAGAAATGATTACATTTAAAGAAATTCTTTATTTTTATATGTGAAATATTAACATAGATATATTTATATTTGTAAAAGAAAAAGGAATAACTGTTTTAACATTACAGTTTCTCATTGCATAGGTATAATGCAATAATTTTGTGGCTAACAAAATATATCTGTTTGTTATTGTCATTGTCAATCATTGTAGCATAAACTTAACATATACTAAGAACTATAATGCAGTTACTTGTTCATTACTTTCTCATTCGCAACATTTTAAGAGAAAAAAATTCATGTGTTCTTAAAAAGGGAAATATCACCTTCAACTATAGAACAATAACTTTACAATATTTTACAATTGATTTCATATCACATAAATGTACAAAAATATTGCTGTATGATGTCGCAATCCTTTTACTAGGTATTAATTGAATGATTGTTTTGTTTGTTATGTATCTGGCGCTATTATCTTCCTTTGTCAAGTTAAAAGCTCATATGTTTGTAAAAGTAATTTAGTAGCATTGTTTTTCATCCTTCGCATGAGCTTTGTTATTTCATTAATTTGTGTAGATGCAAATTACCAATTTAGCATGTCATCCACTTGCTTTACTATTACATATGACTTCGGCAAAGCATGATTTGAATGTTTTAATTCTGGAGTAAAAAAGAAGACAGACAAAAGAATAAAGATCTAAATTAAAATACTCTTTTTCATATGTTGAAATATTTTACAGTCACATGATTTGCCGTTGGTCCAAAGATTCACGATTAGTGTTTAGTATTAACATAAACTAGAACAGTATTAATATTTGTGTCTTTAGGAAAATGCATCAAAAATTGTTTTTATTACTAGCTCCTCCAGGCATGAATCCTATGAATCCAAGGATGAATCCTCCACGAGGACCAGGAATGGGTCCAATGGGACCGGGAAGTTATGGACCTGGAATGAGAGGACCACCACCTAATAGTAGTTTGGGACCTGGAGGTCCAGGAGGCCCTGGCATGCCACCAATGAGTATGGCTGGACCAGGAGGTAGACAACAATGGCAACCTAATACATCCACGGTACGATTATGATCTGTACATATTTAAAGAGTTTATTCCTGTTTATATTAACAAAATGTTTTTTATATATGTCTTTATATATATTGTCAGTGATATAATTAGATAAATGTTCATATTATAATTCGTTAATGAATTTTTATTTTAGCCAATGAATTATTCATCATCATCACCTGGTAATTACGGGGGTCCACCTGGTTCAACAGGTCCTCCAGGCCCAGGTACACCAATTATGCCCAGCCCTCAAGATAGTAGTAATAGCGGTGGTGAAAATATGTATACCATGATGAAACCTGTACCTGGAGGAAATATGCCTGGTGTAAGTAACTGTCTACTACATTTGTATTATTTTGATTTAGTAATATTAAATATGATTCATTATAAGACAATATTTATTTTTGTTCATGTCTGTTAATGAAGTATATAGAGATATAATAGCAATAATAATTTATTTGATTGTATCAGGATTTTCCAATGAGTGGTGGACCAGAAGGTGGTCCGATGGGTCCTATGGGACCAAACACAATGGGTCCAGTGTTGAATGGTGATGGCCTTGATGGAATGAAAAACAGTCCAGCTAACGGTGGTCCTGGAACACCTCGGGAAGATAGTGGAAGTGGAATGGGTGATTATAATCTGGGTGGTTTTGGAGGCCCTGGTGAAAATGTAAGTATTAGTAAGTTTTTTTATACTCTTGATAACGGTTACTCGACGTGTTAGTATGGACTTGTATGCTACCATTTCTTTTTCTGTGTAAATTTATATTCCTAGTAAATGTGAATACTTTTGGATTAATAATAACTAAAAAAGAAATTAGTGTTGATCTTTATTGTTGATATTTCTAGTTTGAAATATAAGTCCATATTAGAACTGACTTTTCTTCTAATTATTCAGCAATTAACAGATTCAGGTGCTTCCATCAATGCGTCAGTTAGTTAATTATTCTGTTAAAATAATTTGGGTCTTATTACATTTAGAGGGCTTATCCTCAAGCTTATTCCAATCACCTGGTTAATGCTTAATCTAAAAAGTATCAATATTTGATAAATATTCGAAATATTCTTATTTAATCATTTAGGCTTCTTTGGGAGATTTAATTTAGATTACCCACTTGCATCTAATGTTATAACTGTTTGGCTCATATTGTGTCTAACTATTATCATACTAACAGTATGACTAATGATGCAAACATAAAATGGGTATAAAAAATCACGAAACATTTAAAGAATTTTTAATTTACTAAACAATGAAATGTTCAACTTGTTAAAAAGTAGTATTTTTTATATCTATAAAAAATTAAATGTTGGTGATAAGATAAATTTTCTAAGTTATGGGCTGTTTTATTAAAGTACTTTGCATAATATTAGTGGAAGGTCATAACTAAAAATCATTCTTTAATAATTCTTTAATGCTTGCAATAATAAAATGCTTCAAAACATTTTCTACCCATTTTATACTTACAAAAGAGTATGAATCAACTTTCATAAAATAATACACAAGATATTCCGTAAGGTGTATCGTATATGATAACAAAGACACGTCGAGATGATGATTTTTAATAATTTTCAAAATATTCTTATCAGTGCAATGTAATTTTAAATCTCCTTTTGGCTAATCGAATTTAATAACTGCCCTAATAAAATCAATTTAGTAATTTATCTATATTCATTCGTTCATGGATTTTGTTTAAATATATACAATATTCTTTGCATACAAATCTCAATCATGGTTAAAAAATATAAGAAAATATGAATTTACTTGGTACATATAAATTTAATGGTGTATATACACATATATGACGTGTGATTCATTTTCATGGCAACAGTATAAAGGATCGTGTGATACTTTTGCGGCATCTGTATACGATAAGCGATACAAGACCGAATTCCGTTTTATAATTCTGATGGTTTTTTAAATACTTACAATTATTTCGAATGGCAGACATTCTCGTCTACAATCATATTTTTCAAGTACGATACGCCTTACGGGAAATCGTATATATAATATAGTATAAAATAATCGATTTCTTTAACGAGCGCGCACAAACGGTATATTCCTTCTTTAATCTTACGTTATTATTTCGGATTGTGAGTAGGATTCTAAATTAAAAGAATAATCAGTAATCTCGCACGTGCGCCTTCTGTATTCCCGACAGTTTTTTTAAAAAATCAAGTCGCCTTGGATCCAGCCCCGAGTTCGTAGATGCCGTAGATTTCCCGATTAATCATGCAATGTGGAAAAGGATGATACGCAAACCCTGAGTTTTATGTCACGTGTGATCGTCACGTACGCGATTCATAACGGTTTCGTCAATGGCTCAAGCACGATTATTCGCTCGTGTCAAGATAGAGAACGAAAAGAAAACGAAAAGAGAGAAAAGAAAAGATACAGACATACATTCGCGTCGACGCATCTCGATTTGCGTTTGTTAATTAATCGCTCCTAATCAGTTAGGTTAGCATTTAAGTGCTCATTACGCTATTATTACGAAACTATGATACTTGGATCATTTATAACACACACGCGCGCGCACGCGCGTAAAATACACTACATAAATATTTAAAAGTATATATATATATATATATATATATGTATGTATATATTCTATATATATATATATGCTTTTCTTGCTAAATACTCACAAGGTTGCAGACTAGAATTTTATGATTCTTTTTCTTTATTTTTATTATTACTTTTTTCTTTTTTAAGTATAATTATTTCTATACTTTTTATTATTGACAGTACTTTTTATCGACTCGTGTCAACGCCAACGTCTATTTATATTTATTTGAATATTAGCTTGTAAGCAAAGGTGCCTGAAAAACACGAACTACTGTGATTATCAATCGCATAATTGTTAATCGATTTCTAATTCTTTTCTCTATTCTGTCTTTCTCCTGTCGATGATTGTTATTTTTTTTTTTTTTTTTTTTTTTACTTCATCTACCATCTTTTTTCTTTCTTCAATTGCACCGCTAGCTCGTCGCTAGCTAACTGGCTTATTTCTCATCCTATTATAGAGTTTGAATTCTAAGCAGTATTAGGTTAGAAAATAATATACGCTATATTAAGTTTATGACAGGTAAGACATAACAGTCGTTGAAAAATGGAAAAAGAATCTTTTTAAATTTCATTACAAAGCTTTTGCGAAACGCCTAATGAATTTTTCGTGGCTAGACAATTTCGAATTTTATTTATTCGGATAATCGTTTTCGTATCGATAGATATATCAGAGGTACATTTGCCTAATCTCTCGAATCAAATTCCTTTTCATTGAACCAATAAAACTCTGTAATGAGGTGATCAAATTAGCCGAACTCAGACCGAGTCCCTCCATTATTTGCTCAGAATTCATTATATTGGTAGAAAAGTAAAGTTTGCGCACCATCTATTCGCAGCCATTGACATCGCAATACTTCGCGCGAGTATATACACGGCTAATTAGAATTAATGGATCATTTCCGCCTAGTGCCTTGTTTGGAAAAAGAATGTAGGTACCATCGTGTATTTTAATGCAAAACGTCGATATACTTAGTGAACTGAAAGCTAATAACGCGTACAAATCTAGTCATGTGATCCCACGATCAAAGTATGTTCTAAAAATGAGGATTTTTTTTATCGATCGATCGACTAATGCAGGTATTCGAACATAACCTCATTTTACATGCACTTTGCATTTTATTTTTTTCTACTTGTCTCATTGAATAATATTTCCTAAACGTACGAATATTCTATGATTCAGATACTTATTATTTCGTTAGAAAGTTCCTATTAAGATTTAATTTAAACGAGATAACATCAAAAACAGTTTTGTAGCAAGTTCCTTACTTTCTTTCCTAACGAAAGAGTACAGCAATATCGTATTTCCTATTTGAACGATATGCTGTACCGGCGAGTATTGCGAGGCGAATGGCGTTTGCGATTAACTTAACGAAAAAAAGTACTTGGGCAAAAATGTATAAAGAAAGATGTTATATATATAACGTACGCATGGCAATATATAGACGATATATATATGACGTAATTATTTTTGTATGGAATAAGAATCATAGACGGTGTAAGTACTGAACCTACATGAATGAGTGTGACAAAAATATAAAGAAAGAGAAAGAGGTAATACGGGCCGATAATGGAGAAAAATATATCGTGCGAACCTCCCGGAATCCATCCGTCCGTAATGGTTATAGGTCAGTACCGGACTATGCTGTGCTGCTGTTAGTTGTGTTTAAATTAACTTAAACTATTAAAAAAGTAAAAGGTATTGATATCAAATTATGTAAAACGATATAAGAGAGGAGAGAAAGAGAGAGCGAGAGGGAGGGAGAGAGAGCGCCAATTGCAAGGGTATACTCTGGGAGCACCGGCAAGATCGATTATGGTCTCGAGGACGATCAAACACAGATCTTTTTACATATGGTTATTGTGACTTCTCGAGAAAGATTCTGTATTATTTTTTTTCTTAATTTCTTTTTCCTTTTTTTTGATACTACGAGCCACGTTAAACGGCCACGCTTTTCTCTTACTTTTAATTTTACATATTTTCTATCTTTTTTATACATTCATACATAATATACATGTGTTTTTACATATAATATATATTATATATATATGTGTATGTATATATTAATTACGATTAATTAGTAAACTAATATATATTAGTAAACTAATTCGTAAACTAATATATATATACATATATATATATTATATATATTATAAATATATATGTATATATATTTTAAAAAATACACAACCTTGATATTTATGACATTATAGTGTAAGATGAAGGAAAAGTGTGACGATTATATAAGGAACGAAAAAGTAGCGACATCAAGTATAACAGTTCTAGCGCACTCCTTCACTGTTTTTCTATGACTACAATTATTATACAAGTACGATTTTCAAAGCTTTTGTTATACGAAACAGTTGATAAACGCTAGTCGGATCATACGCATATACATATTATGTTCTGCAATTCGTTTTACCGAATTGAAAGTGCAAAGAATCGATAAACTGAGACTTATTAATAGTAAAAGAAGACTGTCTTGTTTAGTATTTTTAGCATTCAATATTTGTAAGGATATCATCGTAGAGATATGACTGCTGCTTGCCGTTGTTCCGGAGTATTCACCATGTCAATGAAATGCGTACTTCTAATTGGGAAAAAGGAGGTACACACACATACATATATACAACGAAAGATAACTAAATATTCGCTTGTACCAACTTTAATACGTTTAATCGGTGCGACTTGCACAGTATATACAAAGAAACGCTCGTTTAATCTGTTGCAACAGGCGAAAAAGTTGGTGATAGCACGCGGTCAGGGTTCGAAGTTCGTGACGAAGAAATAAGCCAAAATAGAAAGAGTAAACGTGGAATTGTTAACGATGATAAGAGCAGTAGTAGTCTTTTCGTTGCTTGTAACACGACTCGTCGTTGTGCGCTGTTCAAAGAAGTTTCGAGAGAGCGTGCTTCGAACCTATATATATGTATATGTATAATATACGGATGTACATATATGTATATATGGCGTGAAGCGCATCAGAATGGTACTTTTAAAAGAAATTCGTCGATTTTACTTTTAATACAGCCCCACGTTGTAAGCCACATTAATGAATGGCAGTGAATATTACATTTATTAATATATGCCTAAACCAGGGGAGATCGAGACAATAAATGTAAACCTGTTACACTGAGAATACTGCGTTTTTCTTTTTTATTTGCGTTCAAATCCGCAGGGTGCTGGCTACTAGACATTTATATATGACTATCTGTTTTCATATACACTTTATGCCTTTTTTTTTTACTTGTTTTATTCATTTATTTTTACGCAGTCGATCGATTTAAGTTTTTTGTCTAAGACACTCTGGTAATCACATGTCACTTGTGTTTCACATTGCATTATACGTCGTGACGTCGATACCGCGATCAAACGAATGTTACTGTTTGATCACTTACTGTCCTCATATTTCTACGTTAGTTGAACTCACCGAATGCAATCCTTAAACTAATCTAGTCAATACGATGTAGTTGTTACATCTATTTTTGTGTTTTCTTCTTTTTTTTTTTCTCATCACAAATCATGTGATATTTGTTCTAACACACACACACACACACACACACACACAAAACCAGGTACACGGAAGACATTAACATTCGTTGCTTTTACAACAAACGCGATATATGTAACTGAAGTATGTGTTTCTAACGTCGCCGTAATATTGTCTACATTATACAAATTGCCACTAATATTAACACCGATGACATTTGCTTACATGATTAGAAACAGTAAACTCAAACTAACACTATGCACGCATATATACACTGCATAATAAATTACAATTTTGATCTATTCTTCCGGTATCTGGTACAAATCGAAACACCATAAACGGATACTATCGTATATTGTGGAACACAATGTTTGTGATTTACTTAACCGTCCTAATGGAACGGTAAATATCTTCAATTTCTTCATCTTCTTTTCTTTTTAAGACCTTTTAATGTCTTTTCATTGAACGAAAATCGCCCTCTGAAACACGAAAAAAAAAATAGTGAAATCTGATAGCTGTATATAGTACTAGCCTGTACTGACCTGTAGCACATGGATGCGTGAGCGCAAAGCGATTGGTGGATTGCGAGATCGTATCGAGAAACGATTCAAACGAAAAAAAGTACTTCAATTAAGCAAAGAGTGAAAAAAAAATTATTTTAAGAATCCGTGAGGAATGACACGTCGAGTTTCCATGTTACAATTTTTTCTTAATCTCTAAATAAGAATTTTTCATTGTTGGTTCACTCGGTGAGGTGTGCGTGAGTGGGGGGCAGGCAGCGCACACGGAATGCGCAAGAAATTTTTTTTATACATCCGTATTTTTCTTTTTTTTTTTTTTATTCAATGTTTTTTCTGTTTTTTTTTTCTTTTTGTGCTCGATACGGGCTTCTTTTTTACATAACGTCCATGTGTTGTGGGTCAGAGCGCCCTGGAGATATGGAACCACACTTCTCTCTTCTTCATTCGCGGTTCCCAAAAGATCAAAACCAAGTTTCTCTTCCTAGTTCTTTCATATATATCCTCTCTTTAAGTTTTGCGTTTCACGAGCCCAGCCCCTTCACGACGCACCGTCACCGCGCTGCGCAATCACTTACGCAGCATGTCAGCGTTTCTTCCCCGAGAGTTCACTTGGGATCAGCGAACTGCGACGAACTTTCCTCTGTCACCTGAATTTCTTTGTAGCACCTTCACCGTGACTGGGTTCGATTAATCTCTTTATGTACTTTATAATCAGTTAATTCTATATCTTAACAAGAAGCTGGAAAAGGAAATTACATTTCAAGCGACATTGTCGTGTTCAAATATTTCTAGAGAATATTTGCATGTTTAAAAAATTCAGAGATTTGAATATTATAACATCAAGGGGAAAAGTATTCTCAGCTCGCTGATGAAACGCTGAAACCAGTCCAAAACAAAATGGGCAAGGTATCGCCTAATGGTGGACTTGCCTAACCTCTTACGTGTAACCGACCTGGTGTTGGTTGATTCGCAGGATCAGACTGAATCAGCGGCCATACTCAAGATCAAGGAAAGCATGCAAGAAGAGGCGAAGAGGTTTGAAAAGGACTCAGATCACCCCGATTATTATATACAATAACTCGTCACGAGTCGTTGGGCCCTGAGACCAAACTAACGTTTTAAGAAAAACAAATCGCAAATCGATTCCCCTCTTTCTCTCTCTCTCTTTTTCTCTCTCTTCCTTAAATCCAGAATTCTCCTCACTGCACTTGTACTCCACAATAATCTCCTTCCTTTCACAACCTGAACCCCCTGCAGCTTCAAACCGAGGTACTGAAAACAGTGTGCAGAGACAAAGGAAAGGAAAAAGTAAGATAAATTGAAAAAAGAAAAGGTTAAGCTCCGTGAGAGAAGTGCACGAGAGTTACGCAGTGATTGGAGATGCGTTTTCTCCCTTTGCGAAGTGAGGGGGGCACGTCCCAAGATTTTTTCATCCTCTCTGGATTACGGAAAGGATCTAACCATTTAAAGTAAGAGAGCACCGTTTCATGTAAAATCTTTCATAATTTCGCGTTGACGTACATTCTTCAAAATGTCTCCATACAATATACACAATCATCTTAAATCATTGTCAATCGATGATACTCACTGTTTTTGTAAGTGAGCACGGGCTCATGATGTTTCGAGCGTCCTCGAGTATGCTCACTAAGAGATTATGAAATCTAGAAAAAACGTTAATTGGTCTGAAAGGATCAAAAGTTTGTTCAAACTTTTGCTATTGCGCACGATTGTTAAAATATTTACGTTCCAACATTCTCGAATATTTCTCATTTCGAGCAATACTCACGCTCGATTGGATATTTCATACCGATGAAAAGTCGAATGCCTAATCGCTCATTACCGTCTGCAAGTCACACAAATGGACCCGTTCCGATGTCATCTTTTCTTCTTTTTTTTCCTTATAAACTCCTACATCGTCTCCTACTTTCTTAGGGAACCTGATTTTGTTTCTGAAAATAGAACAGGAAAATAATAAGTGCTTCCTTATTGGCCCTAAGTTAAAAGAAAAGTATATTTTTTGTACAGTTCAAGAAACAGTTCAAGAGGTGCATGTGATGTTTTTATATATGAAAGTTGTAGTCATCCCTCCTCTCTTCTCTGTCCCTTTCTTCGAACCCTTCAGTTTTTATTTAGACGTTTTTATGGAGTATACTTGAGTGACGTTTCATCGGTTTCCTACATCGTCCGTGCACAGCGAATAGTTTCAGTGTATAAAATTACTAAAAAAAACATAAGTAACTGTGATAAGATAGCGTTTTAAATGAAACATTATACAACATACTTATACTATCGTATATCTGTTCGAAGGTAGAATAACAAACAATTGTAGTACATACATCGAGTGTACATTCGAGTGAACACCACTTTTATACGTACGTTCTGTACTGATTTCAATTAATATTGATACAAATGTTGGTTCCATACGTTGACGAAACGATTCCTCTATTTTCATCCAAACAATCGAAACTTTTCGCATGCGCCTTCTGCGAAACTGTTCTCGAAACGAGATCGATCGATACTCCGTGATTCTGTTTGAAAAGAAAACCTATCGTGACTTTAATGTAATAAGTTTTGAGATGGTACATTATTGAGAGTTATATCTTGGATCGTGTTACAAATAAAAAGATTTTGTAATTTCTATTCAAAATAAGATCCTCTTTTCACAAAATGTCATCTACCTTTTATTTGTAACAAATTCAAATCTTATAACATCGTTTAAAATTTCATAATATACATTGTACGTAATATACTTATATGGTGAAATATTTGTAGATGTAAATGCTTGCTAAATTTTTTTTTTTTTTTTGAACGATCGATCGATCCCGCGTAAGATTGTACGTCAGCGCAGCAATTTGCGAGCATTGGTAGTATAATACCGGTACTCGTTGTTGTGGCATCATTCTACGGTCGATCTGTCGGCTATTCCTTCCGAGAAAAGAAGCATCGATATCTTCCATGAAGTTATATACATACATATACCCGAGAAAAGATCCACGAGAACGCAACGCCTTTGTGCTCTTTTTCTGTCAATACAAAGAATGCGATTTTAAAAGGGGTCCCGATAGATGCTAGTGTTAGAGTGGTCAATGGTATCGATATGATCGTGTGCGTGAGACGAAGAAAAAGTGGCTTCTTAATTTATTTACAAGAGGGAGTAAGAAACTAGGTACGTTAGGTGTATCGATCGTCCAACGTGCTTTGTGTATAGTACGTACAATAGAGTGTCACGTTAACTAACCAAGATTTTGCTTCGTCAACTGCCCGTCGCCTATCCTCACCGATTCTCGAAACTGATTTTATCGAGAAGAGTTTGGTGCTCCTCAATGCTCTTAAAATTCGAATCACAACGAATAAGATTCGATAACCTAACCTCATGAAAGTGTTGTAAATCGTTCCCATAAATGCATTTTCATTACCTCGACTGGTTTTTTTTTTTTTTTTTTATTGACCGTTTAGATTAAGGCATTTAAAATGCTTGTGAAATATCGACTACGCGCCAAGCTTTCAAGATTTATCAAAATATCCAAGACTGACGAGACTTCTGAGACTTAAGAAAACATATGAATTTTAGGGTATCGAATTCTATTTGAGGTTATTCCAATTTTTCATTACATGCATGCATTTGACGCGATTTGATGTGCTCGACAACCTATCACAAGTTTCTGGTATTACTTACGTAAAATAAATCAGTGTATGTATCAGGTTTCCATATCTCATTTGTATCCAATAAAGAAGAGAGATTCTTGAAATATCCTAGAGATATACCTTTCTCGGTAACTGATCAGCTAAAATGTTGAGGCGCGGGCAATTAGCGAAGCACTACTGTATATAGCAAGGGGGGAACATGCGAAACGATAGGATATTGAGTGTCGAAAAGTTGACTAATACGATGCAACGTCAAGCGATTGCATCGATAACGTTGTTCACATCGGTACATTTGCGTTTAGGGAGGACTTCACGGGCATTGTTAACAGTTGCACAGACGTTGCAATCTCGATTGTGTTGTGCACAATTGGATCAGATCTTTATTTAACTCGAGAAGCGCACAGTACTGAAAGGCTGCAATAGCATTATTTCAAAAAGAAGATCAAACACTCGGTTATTAGGGAATTCGCTAGAATTCACTTGTATTATCTGTGTCCGAACGAGGGGAACCCGACGAAACGGTTCTCGATAGAACGCATTATTAAAACTCCCCCTAGGACTTGATCCGATATGGTGGGAATCCGGCCAGTGTGCGTCGATAGTACACACGAAACGAATTTTCATTCGAGACGATCGTCGTTTGTCGATTACGGATAAAAAAACAAGTTATGTGTAACTGCCAATGGAATTCGTTCTTTTTTTCCTTTCTTTCCTATAGATTTCATTCTTTTACCATTGAATTTTTCAGTATTCGCAATAGCAATGTTACGTTCACGTTGAATGAAGGTGCTTACTGTCGATAAAACAAATACAGGAAGGTGATAAAATCAATCAAGTCTTAATAAACTGAAACAATAATTCGATATGGACGAATACAGAATTATTTCTTGTTTGTAATATATTAAATATCGTATACCGCAGACACAGTTTAGATACCGCTGCGTTAATCAATGTCTGCAATTAATTATCTATTACATAAATATTTTTCATCAGATACGGTTTTACGACGATGAATAGATAACGATTAAGTAATTTTTAAATTAGTAATCTTCGAGTAAGTTAATAATTAATTATTAATTAGTTAAAGATTTATTAATAATTACGGCCTCGCTATATCTTTTTTATCGACTATGCATTCGGTACATAGACGAGTTAATTCTTTTAATCACATGTATTATCATGTTTGTCGCTTGATAAAAAGCGACATTCGCAAATATGAAGCTGCGTAAAAGCAGCGAATTGCGCAACGGATAACCGTGAACGTAACTATATAACAGAATGGAACAGGAATTAACTTGTTGTTTGAAATCCGATCCTCATTCGATGGAATAATCCCGGTCACCGTAGAATCACGATAAAGTACGATCGTAACTCGTCCAAAGGGTAAAGAAAATTGAATAAAGTGTATAAATTTTACGTTCGCCTGTTTATCTCCTAGTTCGTGCCTCAAATCTGGGAATGGCGGCGTGTATATACACACACGTGTATACTATTCCGGCGTAATTAAATATAAATGTATAAGTTGTACAAAATGTCGAGTGCAATTCGGATTAAAATAACGTATACAGCGGAATACGGTGTTCCTGCTAATTGCGTGAAACATCAAAACGGTATTGACATCCGCCCTTTTATCGTTAAGAAATTTTTGAATTCGGGTAAATATTATATTTTGTTATCATCTGTGTTACAGCTGGGCGAAAGAATTTCATGGCAAAGCGGAAGAATGGAAAAGTTGATGGATTATATATGGTGATATATTTTTTACCCGAATTTAAAGATACGACACGTTCGGATCTCAATACTTTTCGGAACGTTTCGCGCATCTACTTTTAATATATATTTAATTTTTTTATGAGGATCATTTTTTGTATGGTCACCAAAAATTTATGAGTTTTTTGATTTTCCTGTTATTTCGTTCGTCGTCCATAGCGATTCGTTCCAACGAAATTGCAAACAATTTTCTTTTTTATATAATATAGATAAGTATTATGATCAAAATTTTAATGTAAAAAAAGTTTAGAGGGATGTGTTGCGTTAAATGTAGACCAAAAACTTTCAAACGAAAGAAGTATATAGTTTGTATTTGATCGTTTTTAGCGCAGAATAAGTTGTAAAAGATCACGAGTTTAATCGATATATCGAGAGGATATATATAAGAAAAAATATTTGTATATTGTTTAAAACGAGAGTTAATCTCGCCGTGATTAGAGAAGAAGTATGAGGGAAAAAAAAGAAATATCTCGTGTATTATTATTGCGCGTTACGATTTCGTAAGATAATTAGGAATTTATAATAAGTAAGGGTGTTAGGTTGGCAGGAAAACAGTGATCGAGTAATTTTTAAAAACGTATTAAAACCAAAAAAAAGGAGGAAAAAATAATAGAACAGAAGAATATCCTAGCCGCGATAAAAAGAATCGAAGTGTGTGTAAATTATAAAATCGATCAATAGCGAAAAACTAGGGATTAACAGAAATCAATGAGCTGCCATTGTTCCCAACCCCTTTAACGAATGTTTGCATTCAGAATTAAAAACGTAAATTTCTTTCTATAATTATTTACCTATATAACTCTGACAATTGTAACTGACACGAGCTGTACATCTTGCGGCTGACCTCACGTATTCTTTAAATTCACGCATAATTATAGACATAATTATAGATATCTATTACGAGTATAGTATTCAAGTAGTAAGTAATAACAATGAAATACTGGAATAAATGTCATCTATCCTACCAAGTGTCCACAATTGTTTTCTGTATAATACCTTCCGCTCTTATTAGCATATTCTACTAGGCATCTACTTTCTGCAGAAGGCGTCATCGTTATACTAGAAGACTCGAGAACGTTCGTTGTTTAGTTGTACCTTATTTTTGCTGGTAAGTTATACATTATATCTTTATTTGAATTAGAAAATAGGAGAAAATAATTTGATAATTTTATTTATGATTATATTTTTTTAAAACAAAAGAAAAGGAAATCGAATACAATATTGTGATGGTTGCACACAGTTAATCTTCAAAATACAAAGTATGATGATATTTTCTAAGTTTGTTAAATTATATATATATATATATATATATATATATATATATATATATATCGCTTAATGTGATCCCAATAGAAAATCCATGCAATTCAGTTTCATTGTGTCATGAAGGTTAAGTATGCGAGAACAGCATGACGTGGTATACGGATTTCCTACATTACCAGTTAAACTTTCTAGAGCTCATATAGTATTAGGTCATTGTTGACGTTTTTTAAAACAACATCAAGAACTATTATGGAGTCACGAATCAATGACCTGCAGCGCTCCAAGCGGTAAACTTGATACATTCGTTCGCCAATGTCGTAAACACGATTGTTTAAATTTCAACGAAACATGCTGCAAATTTTGCGATTTAATTTTTTCATATCTACGATTTTTCCAAATATATAACGTTGTGAGATAGATTCCGAATCGTGCAATTTAAAAAAATTCATTTCCCAATCTATTTTATCGTTAAACTTCGATATAAGTTGAACTTAACCAAAATTCGAAGAGGATAAGTATTTCATATGTAATCATTTGCCTAAATACGATAAGCGTAACTATAAAATTTTAGAATGACCATAACGTATTAACATGTGAAGAATAAAAAATACGGTTCATACGCCAATGCGTAGATCGACAGGTTGCCGTTCCACATTCCTCTTTGTACCCTTGCCATGGAAGGATGTTCAATGAGTCGATGGCCTTGACCAACTACTATAGCGACGCGCATTTCCGGAAATGCTTTGCTCTCGCCTCATGAGATCTTTCTTCTATGTAACAAGTCATGTAGCTATAAAATAGTGGTTCAAAAGAAAACAGGTAAGAATGTTCTATTAAAAAACGGAGTATAGTATTACGATGTGATACTTTTTCAACAAAATAAATGGAAAATTTATAATAAATTAAATAAATGTCGAAATTATGATTTTATGTTCATACTATTAAAACACAAATAAATTTGTAAACAGCGGAAAACAAAATAAAACTATACAAGTGTTGGAAAATTAAAATACAAGTATAAAATTTTCTAGTTACTTTATTTATATAATCATAATATGAATAGTTGTGCCTATTTGTTTATCCAGATTTCAAAAGAAATTCCTTTCAAAGACTGTATTCTTTCTGGAAAGTAATGATTATATTGGAATATCGCAACAGTTATATACAAATGGCAATGAGTAACAGTATCATTGATAACCTGTAGTTACCTATAGCTTATAAACTGTTCGTATCTTTGTCTAACAGAATCACTTCCAGCTATCGTCACTTCTATCTTGCATATGTCGCGCGTACGCATGAGCGATAGATCGCGGCGCGCCATGATATAAATTTTACTTATTCTAATTACAGAAATACTATACTATACATATATATATATATATATATATATATATATATATATATATATATATATTCAAAATTTTTTCCTAATTTTATATTCGTAAGAAGCGGAAATTGGAATTATAATTTTAATAATGATTCAATAGTGATTCGTCTATGTTTAACAGATTACATATAAAAATTTGTTTAATTAAAAAAAATGTTTAATTATAATCGTTGGAATTTTCGAATTTTTAATTTTGTGGATTTATAAAATTTAATTTAATATCTTTGCATTTTTAATGCATATCGAAAAAATTCTAAACGTAATGACTAAGTTTTGAAGTGCGTTGGGGCGTGATTTGAAGTGGAATGGTGGATGGCTTTGGTGGTGATGAGTACGGGACCGAAGACAGGTGGCTCCTTATACCATAGCACGGGTTCGATGTGTTCAGTTTTGCTATGACCGCCGACTGGTCACGAGACATCTCGGAGGTAGAACCCCTATTTTGAGTTTAATACATTTTGTTTCTCTGTCAAAGAAGAAAAAAAAGCGACACTACAATGGAATATCGAACATTTATCGTGAGTTGACAATGTAATCGTACTTTTTTTTTCCTTTTTCTTTTTTTACTTTTATTTTTTAATCGCTAAGAATTGTTACTATATTATTTTTACCTTATTGCTTTCTTAATAATGAATTATTTTCATATAAGTATAATGAATCAATAATTTGGAACGAATTATATATAAAAGTAAACCATAATATTTTTTAAATCGCTTCTTCTCAAAATTAATCTCGTACAAGTATAACTGATTACAATTTCTATGGAATCAAGCACCAAATATACTCGATCGGTGCGCATTCTAGATTAACTGTAGCGGAAAAGGTTCAATAAATTCAATACCTTCGCGTTAGTCGATGCTTATTATAGAAATGTCCCGTATTCAGTAATCACAGGGAACCGGTATAAAGTAATACCGTTACACAAATGCGTAATAAATGTCATGGCGGGAAAAGTATACTCTTACGTCTTTTTTTAATATCGCTTCTTGTCAATGGAATGCCAAATGTTAATCGAACGCGATTTAAATAGTCCTAAATCCGACTGATACTTTGCCCTGGTATTCTGAAAATGATTTATGATTTTACTTTACAATGAACAAGACTTTCAAAACCAACAGAAATCGTAAGGGAATCTAACGATGATTTTTATTTCATTTTATTAGTTTATCATTAAAACTTGCTTTTGAGAGTTGTTACCAACTAAAATGAAAGTAGTACATAACCTATTAAGCAAAATAGAAACTTAAGATCTTTTCAACCACATGTCTCTCTCAAAATTATGTAACTCTTGCTGAAACAATATTTTTCCAATTCTGGGAATGAAGTAAATATTTCGATTAACAATCATACAAAGCATCACCATAGACTAATTTAACACGAATTATGAATACAAATTTTGCCTGTCATATCCATACCGACTGACAGAGGACAGGATCCTATCTTTCCTAATTGTGCCCAAGCCATTAGAACAAGTAAATAATAGAAAGAAAAACCTACTCATTCGCATAAATCTTAGTACGGTATTATTTTTCTGATAAAATATACGATAAAACCGATAAATGTACTCTTGATAGTAACAACCACAAAAATACTATATATATATGTATTGGGTCGGTGAAAATGTTTCCTCACTACTTTTAAAAAAATTTAAAGGTAGATTTCATGCAGGTCTCAGATACATACCTTAGCGTCTGAATGATGTAGTATTAGATATTTTACTTAACAATTACCTTTCCTCCATTATCTTTCAAGTAGTTTCATAATATCTTTCTTGAGAATATTTGCACTTAAGTATAAATCATTTTTTTTTATAAAGAGATTTCATTTCTTTATCAATGTTTATAAAGATATGAATCCGCATAAACATCCGCAGCTTACATATAATAATGATACAAATAGTATAGTGTGCGAAGAAATTTGAAAAAAACCTTTTGGGCAACTAAATTCCTCGTCGATTCGATTACCACAATTTTCTTGATCAAACGGATAATCATTTTGTGAATCTGTACAAATGTGTAGTCAAAGAGGCAGCAAAATAAATGAACTTACACGATTAATGAAATATCCTCTGATCTAATAGTTCCACATGACGATTTTTATCCTCAAAATTCCTGAAGGTTAAACAGCCGAAAGAATGTAACGGCTGGCGAACGTGCTCGCTTAGTGGGGCAGTCAGTATACAAGACTATAGTCTCGGGGTATTAATAGTCCGCGGAGCGTGGACCGAGTACCGTTAAGGCCGAATACGATACACGTCGGTATC